>CM042973.1:8433097-9633097 GCA_023678885.1 Pogostemon cablin
GATCCTATGTGGGGCCTTACGTTGGGTTAATAAACCTGGAGGGATGCAATTTTTCCTCTCAGTAGGTGGTTCCTTGTGGTGCATCTACCCTTAACGGTGGGGAGATGAATTGATTTCGGTAGGGAGATCGGTGGGTCACCGATCAACCCGTTTAGATCCTCTGGGTTGGGATCCCATGTTGCGGCCTAACGCTGGGTTAATAGACCCGGAGGGATAGGGGTTATACGGGAAGGTGGCTCTATGGGTACGTCGTACCCTTAGTCGATTTGGGCGATCGTGAATTGATCGAGGGACCTATTGGGATCCCCCTTGGATGGGATCCAGCATTGGGGTCTTACGTCGGTTTAATAAACCCAGAGGAATGGGAGTTTTTGTCTCGGTATGGTGGCTCTAGGGATGCATAGTATCCTTAGTCGATGGGGCGATCGGTTAATTGATCGGTAGGGCAATCAGTGGATCACCGGCCAACCCGTTGGGATCCCCCGGGGTGGAATCCCATGTTGGGGTCTTACGCCAGGTTAATAGACTCTTAGTCGCTGGGCAATCGGTGAATTGATCGGTAGGGCGATCGGTGGGTCACCGATCAACCTGTTGGGATCCCCTAGGGGTGGGATCCCACGTTGGGGGCTTACACCGGGTTAATAGACCCATAGGGATAGGAGTTGATTCGGGAAGGTGGCTCTAAGGGTGCATTGTACCTTTAGTTGGTGGGGTGATCTGTGAATTGATCAGTAGAGCTATCGATGGGACACCGATCAACCTGTTGGGATCCCCCAGGTGTGGGATCCCGCGTTGGGGCCTTATTGATGTGCATTTTCTCAACACAATTTAATCCTCAAGTATGAAGGATATCAATTATAGTCTCAAAAGGTGAGCAAGTGTTTATCGAAACCAAGGAACGGATAAGTATCAGTTTAACTTAGTTCTAGTCGATTAAGGCTATGTTAGAAATATTATTTTTGTAATTGAACTATGGAATAATGAATAATAGTAAATTAAAGCAAAATAATAAATAAATAGTTGTGATCAAGTAAGAAAATAGGTAGTCTTCAGGTCATCCAGTTCCACTTATTAATTTATCCCTTCGTGTGACGATGTCCGACTCTACCTTGTGGTTTATGGACGTTTCACTAGACCACACAACTTACTCTATAGACACAAGTAAGCATGCGTTTGACCTGTGTGAATATCCTTGGAGCAAGACATATATTTCACCCCCTTTCTAGGTACAATCAGTATCAATTATTTCCCGTGTACTAAGTACTCTAACCCGATATGATCTCCCTTTATAGGTACTATGAAGTTATACTCTTTATCATACTTATTAGCCCAAATATGATTCAATTAATAAATATTTATATAAGATAGTTCTAATAAGACTTTGGAATCCCTTCTCTCTGAATTAAAACATAAAACCCTGCTCAGCAGTGAACGCACTCAACCAATAACTAAGTTATGTACTCAGACTCTACACAACAATTATTGATGCACAAAACAACTGTGAGTATAGATTAAAAATGCACAATCTTATATAAAATAAACCACAAGTAGTGTTGTACGGAGTTTACACACGAAAGACAAATTAACTCATGAAACCTTCATAACCCTAGAACTACCAAAGCGGCTCTAGCCCATGATTGATCTAAGAACAACCATGGTTAGTTGGACTGATCATACTTGAATCTCCAGCGGAACTTTTCGCGCAGTTCCTCGGATGATGGAATCGTTGCTCTTCTTCTCTCTATTGATGATGATCAATGTCATCTTCTCTTTTTTTGCTGCTTAAGCCTCCTTTTATACTTGTAATCACGTCTCCTGGCTTGGAATAGGTTTCCTCATGCATTTAGGACATAAAAATATGGATATGGTAAGTCTCAAAACTCGATTCAACCTCCTCCCTAGGTCGAACCATTCTGCCCAGGTCGAATCGCTGGTCGAATCGACCTTCTGTATGCACTGAATGCTCGATTCAACCTCCCATCCAGGTCGAACCAAAGTGTCGTGGTCGAATCCATCTTTCCGCCAACTGGTTCGACCAAGATTTGACCTGATGCACAGGTTGAATCCACCTTCTGTTCATCTGGAGTCGTCAATTTGACCAGCGAGACAGGTCGAATCGACCATCTCCTGGTCGAACCAGGAGCTTGTTTCGCCCGGTTGGATGCCTTCGACTTCCTTTCTTCCATTTCCAACACTTCCACTTCAATTTTTTTTGAAAAACAGCTCAAACGCCTTCATTAACACCTGATTCATGACTTTTCACAATATATATCAGTTTACAACTGATTATGGTCTTCAAACACTTCATACTAGTACAAATCCAGGTGCTAGATTCGTGAATTTGCACACTCATCAAACCCCCAAACTTACATGTTGCTCGTCCCGAGGCAACGCAATTCATAACCAAGAGTCGTGTATAATTCACTAGAATCATCAAGTACAATTCATAGCACACATGCAATTTCATCAATTAAAACAAGTATTTCCTACATCATACATATTACTCATGTAAAACATCACCCAATCATATTACCATTCAGAGTACTAAGTCATCTAGCTCACAAGATAAGTGTTTACTCTCTCACTCAAGTGCTTACTGTACCCAAATTCTAGAATACGTTCATATGAAAAATTCTCTCAAGAATAAACTATCATGATCAAGCATGATTTAAAAAGGCTCAAATTCTCACATGGTAAATAGAATCCTAAGTACTCCTCATAGCACATATCAAGATCGATTTCACAAGAATTCTACATACTTATCAAGTTATACCTGCCTTATCAATAGAAATTAACACATGCATACATGAATTGTACAAATCCAAACCCATATTTCAATCAAATCATCCATACAAGTATCCCAATCCAACGCAAACACTTCACAATCCTAATCAGAGATAATCAATATCCACATACATGCCACTCACACAAGACACACCCAGCCTGTAAAAATAAAAAGAAGAAGGAGATGAGATGAATCAGAAAAATAAAAACCTGACTCCCCTACTACTCCTTCGAGCATCATCATCATCACTCTCTTCAGACTACTGATCATCCAACCTCCTATGGAAACTACTGATGTCGCGGTCCATC
This sequence comes from Pogostemon cablin, assembly GCA_023678885.1. Taxonomy (NCBI): domain Eukaryota; kingdom Viridiplantae; phylum Streptophyta; class Magnoliopsida; order Lamiales; family Lamiaceae; genus Pogostemon; species Pogostemon cablin. The sequence goes on from CM042973.1 coordinate 8,436,191, forward strand.
ACTCCCAACCGATTCTCCACTAGCCTCAAGCGCTCATCTGGCGAATCATATCTCTCGCTGAGTGTAGTGTAGTTGGCATTAGCGAGTGCCAACTGCCAGTTTGTCTCCTTCTGATTCGTGCTGATCGCGGCCAGATGCTCGTTCAAAAGATGGAACTGCTCCCCGCGTATACTCATCCGGTCTAGCTCGCTGCTGCTATGGAGGCACTACCGGAATGGGGCAAGGCTGTTGCTCCTCCTGCTCTTCTCCATATCTTGGTGCTCCTCCTCAACTCCAGGCTGCTGTGGTGGTGGCTGCTGCTGTGGAAGTCGAAACTCTCCCTGCCAAACAATCTACTGCATCTCCTCCATCCTACCATCCACACAAATCTGAACCACAGTCCTCCAGTCTCCATTCGTAATGCATGTAACAGACAAGGTTTTATGCCCCAGCGAGTTCATCAACCTGTTCCTCGCCTCTCGAATGGTAGTCATGTTACTAACAGCAAACGGGAACATGAAATCGAAAGGCTTAAGTCCCCTCATGAAGAACCAATCTCCGTTATGAAAATGAGCAAATCCTGCCTTCACACAATAAAATATTGCCAACTCAGGCTCTTCTTCCATCGGTGAGTATTTGGAGAAATCCATGTCATAATACTCAGCTACAGTCGTGAGCAATCCTCCGATGTTTATTTTCTGAAACCCATAAATCATGAACCAACTCAGCTGGTAAATCAAATAAGCTCCCATATGGAATCTCACTCCATTAAGCATGAACCATAGGACATAAAGCTCCCCTCTCGACACACAGCTCCCTTCAGACCGGGCGAACAACATTTTCCCCAATACTCTATCCATGTATCTAAGAATCGGGTTCTTGATCAGCGCAGAATGGGCATTCTTGGTCTTGTAATCCCGAATCTCTCTGGAAATCTCTTGCCAGAATCTGTTCGCATTGAAGTGTCCATTCTCTACCCGACCAATCTCCCTAGGAGTTTGGAACAACACATTGAAATCCTCCGCAGACCATGTTCTCATCACTCCTCCTAGCTGGAACGTGCACTCATACGGTATCCCAAGCTGGTCCTTCCTAGCCTCAAAGGAACAAATAACTTCGACTATTACATGGAAGTATGTCGGCTTCTTCAGCTCCATAAAATGATGAATCCCAACTTGATCAAACATCCGTAGTATATCATCACGAATCCTCATGGTAAGCATAGCATCATCATCCTGATACCTCGTTCTAGCAATCTTCTCTGAAACTTGACACCACTTCTCCTTGATCTCATCCCAATCGTTCATTCGAATCTCAAAATTCGAGGGCAACTGATTCTGAAGCCTTAACTTCTTTGTCACATTGTCCTCCCGAGAGGGTCTATCTTGTCTCTTCTTCATTCACACCTCAACCTCCTTCCCCTTATCTTGTTCTTGTCCTGAAAACAGTACTTCAATAATAAGAAACAACACACATAGTTGACTAGCATAGTATCCAACTCTACTCAAGACATCAAGTTGCAATTCATACTCAACCAAGTTTGCTTGCTAACTCACATCCAAAAATCTATCCTCTAACATAATTCCAACACCAATTTACGTACTAATCAACAATCATAAGCAATCAACAAGCATGCATCAAGCACTTCGAGTAATTCAATCATGAATCAAACACAATGAACCACTCAACTTCAACAACTTTCATCCATAATCAACATGCTCATCAATCACACTCCCTAATCCTCTAACAATTCACATTAAACTCAAGATTCTAATATTAATTAAGAAATTCAATCCAACCTTTCATTTATCACATGAAATTGTTCAAAATATTCAACTATAACCATGAATTCACATTAAATCAACTTACACATACCACAATCAACATGTAGAATCTCAATCCTAGGGTAATTGAACTTAGAAAATGTACCTTTCGTCTTGCCCATGATCAAAAATCGATCTAGTATTCAACTTCTTCAAAATTCATGACTAAGCCCTAATTCACGGTTAATTCCACACAAAAATGTGACCAATTGAAGGGATTAAGGGTGTAATGTGGTGTAATCAGTGTAAAACTGAATAGAATTGAAGAATTTAGGCTTGGGTTCTTCAATTCGGGGTGGATTCGAGTGAGGATGGTGTGAATAGGTGGTCGTATGTGAGAAGAATCAGGTTTAAAAATAACTTACCTGTTTTGATTCAACCTCGATTCAACTTGGTTAAGAGGTCGAATCGATTCTATCATGGTTGAATCGGCATTCTGGATAAATTATTTACTTCGATTCGACCTCAATTCAACTTACTCCCCTGGTCGAATCGATACACTCCAGGTCGAATCAACATACTGGAAGATTTGGGTCATCGATTCGACCTCGGTTCGACTTGCACTACAAGTCGAATCTAAATGTCGTGGTCAAATCGACTTACTGGAGAAATTCTCATCCCAGTTCGACTTCAATTTGACCTGGCTCCTTGGTCGAATCGAAAGGCCTCAGGTCGAATCGAGCTACTAGACAACTTGCCCCTTGGTTCGACTTGAATGCTTGGGTTCGACCTTCACCCTTGGTCGAATCGGCTTCATGATGCTTCAAAATCGAGTGTTCTTCATCCTCCTACACACTTCAAGGTAAAAACGAACATTAGGTACCAAAATATAGCATAACTTCATCAAAAATCAATCCTAAAACTTAACAATCATGAGTAACTCCGCATACGACACATCACACGGAACAAAACACCACTAAACATTAGGAAAGTTGCAAAAAATCAACACATCTCAACCAATTAAAATTTAAATATGCTGCAAAAAATCAACTCTCCTAACAAATGTTACAAAGAAAAGATTATATTTTTGGTGCTTATTGAGGTAAGTATATCCCCAAACTTAGGAGAAACTATAAGTGAAACTAAGTTTGCAAAGAGATGTAATTGCCGATAAGTAAGCACTTTCAACATAAAAATTTCTTACTCACACAAAAGAAATAAATCAATAGAACGAGAGGGAAAGCCCCCAATAGACGCTCTTGTTTAATGTCGGAGAGCCACGACGGTACCAATCTACTGTAAGGTATCTTCAAAGATGACGCAAGCATCATCCGGCAACTGGTAATGGTTCAATCGATGCCCATTTGCCGTGATAATGTCCTCATCTTTGTTCATAAGCTCAAAACTCCCCCCTCCATAGGCTCTATGAATCATGAACGGACCCGTCCATTTCGACTTCAACTTCCCTGCGAAAAGTTTCAAACAAGAGTTAAAAAGTAATACATAATCACCTTGCTTTAATTCCTTGTACGAAATCCTAGAATCATGCCACTTCTTCATCCTTTCCTTATAATTCACTGAATTCTTGTAAGCATGACTCCTAAACTCATCAAGTTGATTAATGTGAGTCATCCTCAACTCTCTCACATCCTTTCCTTAAAAATACGGATATGGTAAGTCTCGAAACTTGATTCGACCTCCTTCCTAGGTCGAACCATTCTACCCAGGTCAAATCGTTGGTCGAATCGACCTTCTGTATGCACTGAATGCTTGATTCGACCACCCGTCCAGGTTGAACCAAAGTGTCGTGGTCGAATCCATTTCTCCGCCAACTGGTTCGACCTCGATTCAACCTGATGCACAGGTCGAATCCATCCTGTCGTGGTTGAACCCACCTTCTATTCATCTGGAGCCACCAATTCGACCAGCGAAACAGGTCGAATCGACCATCCTCTGGTCGAACGAGGTGCTTGTTTCTCCCGGTTGGATGCCTTCGACTTCCTTTCTTCCATTTCCGACACTTCCACTTCAATTTCCTTTGAAAAACTGGTCAAACGCCTTCATTAACACCTGATTCATGATTTTCGCAATATATATCGGTTTACAACTGATTAGGTCATCAAACACTTCATACTAGTACAAATCCAAGTGCTAGATTCGTGAATTTACACACTCATCACTTATGCCGGGTTAATAGACCCGGAGGGATGGTAGTTGATTTGGGAAGTTGGCTCTAAGGGTGCATCGTACCCTTAGTCAGTGGGGCAATTGGGGAATTGATCGGTAGGGTGATCGATGGGTCACCGATCAACTCATTTGGATCCCCCAGGGGTAGGATCCCACATTAGGGCCTTACGCCGGGATAATAGACCCAGAGAAATGGGAGTTTTCAACTTGGTAGGGTGGCTCTAAGAGTGCATCATACCTTAATCGGTGAGGCAATCGGTGAATTGATTGGTAGGGCGATCGGTGGGTTATCGATCTACCCGTTGGCATCCCTCAGAGGTGGGATCTTGCGTTGGAGCCTTACGCTGGGTTAATAGGCCCAGAGGGATGGGAGTTTTTGTCTCGGTAGGGTGGCTCTAGAAGTGTATTGTACCCTTAGTCGGTGGGGCAATTGGTGAATTGATCGGTTAGGCGATCGGTGGGTCACCGATCAACCCGTTGGGATCCCCTAGGGGTGGGACCACGCGTTGGGGCCTTATGCTGGGTTAATTGATCCAAAGGGATGGGATTTTATTTTGTAAGGGGGCTCTAAGGGTGCATCATACCCTTAGTCGGTGGTGCAATCGGTGAATTGATCGGTAGGGCAATCGGTGGGTCACGGTCAACCCGTTGGGATCCCATAGGGGTGGGATCCTGCGTTGGGGCCTTACGCTGGGTTAATAGACCTGGAGGGATGGGAGTTGATTCGGGAAGGTGGCTCTAAGGGTGCATCGTACCCTTAGTCGGTGTGGCAATCGGTGAATTGATCGGTAAGGCGATAGGTGGGTCACCGATCAACCCGTTGGGATCCCCCGGGGATGGGATCCCATGTTGGGTCCTTACACTGGGTTAATAGACCCAAAGGGATGGGATTTTTTATCTTGGTACGGTTGCTCTAATTGTGCATCGTACCCTTAGTCGATGGGGCGATCGGTAAATTGATCAATAGGGCAATTGGTGTGTCACCGATCAACCCATTGGGATCCCCTGGGTGAGATCCCACATTAGGGCCTTATGCTGGGTTAATAGACCTGGAGGGATGGGAGTTGATTCGGGAAGATGGCTCTAACATCGTACCCTTAGTCGGTGGGGCAATCGGTGAATTGATCGGTAGGACGACCGGTGGGTCACCGATCAACCCGTTGGGATCCCACGGAGGTGGGATCCCATATTGGGGCCTTACGCCGGGTTAATAGACCTGGAGGGATGGGAATTTTTGTCTTGGTAGGGTGGCTCTATGGGAGCATCGTACCCTTAGTCGGTGGGAAGATCAGTAAATTGATCGGTAGGGCGATCGGTGGGTCACTGATCAACTCATTCCTGTGGGATCCCACGTTTGGGTCTTACGCCAGGTTAATGAACCTAGAGGGATGGGAGTTTTTGTCTTGGTAGGGTGGCTCTAGGGGTGCATCGTACCCTTAGTCGATGGGAAGATCGGTGAATTGATCGGTAGGGCGATCGATGGGTCATCGATCAACCCGTTTAGATTCCCTAAGGGTGGGATCCCATGTTGGGGCCATAAGCTGGGTTAATAGACCCAGAAGGATGGGAGTTGATTCGGGAAGGTGGCTCTAAGGGTGCATTGTACCCATAGTCGGTGGGGCAATCGGTGAATTGATCGGTAGGGCAATCAGTGGGTCTCCGATCAACCCATTGGGATACCCCGGGGATGGGATCCAGTGTTGGGGACTTACGCTGGGTTAATAGACCTAGAGGAATGGGATTTGATTCGGGAAGGTGGCTCTAAGGGTGCATCGTACCCTTAGTCGGTGGGGCTATCGGTGAATTGATCTGTAGGGCATTCGGTGGGTCACCGATCAACCCATTGGGATCCCCCGGGGGTGGGATCCAGCATTGGAGCCTTACGCCAGGTTAATATTCCCAGAGGGATGGAATTTTTTGTCTTGGTAGGGTAGCTCTAAGGGTACATCGGACCCTTAGTCGGTGGGGCGATCGGTGAATTAAACGGTAGGGTGATCGGTGGGTCATTGTTCAACCCGTTGGGATCCTCCTGGGGTGTGATCCCACGTTGGGGCCTCATGTTGGGTTAATAGACCCGGAGGGATGGGAGTTGATTTGGGAAGGTGGCTCTAAAGGTGCATCATACCATTAGTCGGTGGGGCATCGGTGAATTGATCGGTAGGGCAATCGGTGGGTCACCGATCAACCCGTTGGGATCCCCAGGGGTGGGATCCCAAGTTGGGTCCTTACACCGGGTTAATAGACCCAGATAGATGGGATTTTATTTGGGAAAGGTGGCTCTAAGGGTGCATCATACCCTTAGTCGGTGGTGCAATCGGTGAATTGATCGGTAGGGCGATCGGTGGGTCACGATCAACCTGTTAGGATTCCATAGGGGGAGGATCCCGCGTTGGGGCCTTACGCTGGGTTAAAAGACCCGGGGGATGGGAGGTTATTCGAGAAGGTGGCTCTAAGGGTGCATCGTACCCTTAGTCGAAGGGGCAAATAGGTGAATTGATTGGCAGGGCGATTGGTGGGTCATCGATCAACCCGCTTAGATCCTCCAGGGATGGGATCCTACGTTTGGAAATTACGTCAGTTTAATAGACCCAGTGGGATGGGAGTTGATTCGGGAATGTGGCTCTAAGGGTGCATCGTACCCTTAGTCGGTGGGGAAATTGGGGAATTGATCGGTAGGGCAATCGGTGGGTCACCGATCAACCTGTTCGGATCCCCTGGGGGTGGGATCCCACGTTGGGGCCTTACGCCAAGTTAATAGACCCAAGGAATGGGAGTTTATATTTTGATAGGGTGGCTCTAGGGGTGCATCATACCTTAATCGGTGGGGTGATCGGTGAATTGATTGGTAGGGCGATTGGTGGATCATCGATCTACCGTTGGGATCCCTCGGGGGTGGGATCCCATGTTGGATCCCTCGGTGAATTAATAGACATGGAGGGATGGTAGTTTTTATCTCGGTAGGGTGGCTCTAGTGGTTCATCATACCCTTAGTTGGTGGGGTGAGCGGTGAATTGATCGGTTAGGCAATCAGTGGGTCACCGATCAACCCGTTGTTATCCCCCAAGGGTGGTACCCTATGTTGGGGACTTATGACTAGTTAATAGACCCAGAGGGATGGGATTTTATTCGGGAAGGTGGCTTTAGGGGTGCATCGTATCCTTAGTCGGTGTGACAATCGGTGAATTGATCGATAAGGCGATCGGTGGGTCACCGATCAACCCGTTGGGATCCCCAGATGGTGGGATCTCTTGTTGGGGCCTTATGCCGGGTTAATAGACCCAGATGGATGGGATTTTTATCTTTGTACGGTGGCTCTAATTGTGCATCGTACCATTAGTCGATGGGACGATCGGTAAATAGATCGGTAGGGCAATTGGTGGGTCACCGATCAACTCGTTGGAATCTCCCTAGGTGAGATCCAACATTGGGGCCATACTCCGGGTTAATAGACCTGGAGGGATAGGATTTAATTGGGAAAGGTGGCTCTAAGGGTGCATCGTACCGTTAATTGGTGGGGCAATCGGTGAATTGATCGGTAGGGCGATCGGTGGGTCACCAATCAACCCGTTGGGATCCCCCAGAGGTGGAATCCTGTGTTGTGGCCTTACGCCGGGTTAATAGACTCTGAGGGATGGTAGTTTTTGTTTCGGTAGGGCGGCTCTATGGGTGCATCGTACCCTTAGTCGGTGGGAAGATCGACGAATTGATCGTTAGGGCGATCAGTGGGTCACCGATCAACCCATTCCTATGAGATCCAACATTTGGGCCTTATGCCGAGTTAATAGACCCGGATGGATGAGATTTTATTTGGGAAAGGTGGCTCTAAGGATGAATCATACCCTTATTCGGTGGTGCAATCGGTGAATTGATCGATAAGGCGATCGGTGGGTCACTGATCAACCCATTGGAATCCCCCTGGGGTGGGATCCCATATTGGAGCCTTACGCTGGGTTAATAGACCCGGATAGATAGAATTTTATTCAGGAAGGTGGCTATAAGGGTGCATCGTACCCTTAGTCGGTGGGGCAATTGGTGAATTGATCAGTAGGGTGATCGTTGGGTCACCGATCAACCATTTGGGATCCCCCAGGGTGGGATCCCAAGTTAGGGCCTTACCTCGGGTTAATACACCCGGATGGATGGGATTTTATTCGGGATGGTGGCTCTAAGGGTGCATCATACCCGAAGTGGGATCCCACATTGGGGCCTTATGCTGGGTTAATAGACACAGAGGAATGGGAGTTTTTGTCTCGATAGGATGGCTCTAGGGGTGCATCGTACCCTTAGTCGGTGGGGCGATCGGTGAAGTGATCGGTAGGGCTATGATGAGTGTGTAAATTCACAAGTTTAGCATCATGTTTTGTGCTAGTTTTGCAGAGTTTTGATGGTGAAATAGGTGGAAAACCTATACATATTGTGAATTAGCATGAATCAGGTGTTAGTGGAGCTCTTTGAGTGGTTTTTCTAGTGAATTTGGAGTGGAAGTGCCAAGAATTGAAGAGACAGAGTCGAAGCCATGCGAACCGCCATGATATGGTAAGGTTCGACCTGATTAGAGGAGGGATCGACCTGTCTAACAGGTCAAACCAACGACGTGGAGCGAACAGGTGGAGAGTTCGACCAGGACCAAGGGGTTCGACCTGTTCTACAGGTCAAACCTAGGTCAAACTAGTGCTGCTGAAGTTCGATTCGACCACGACATTGGGGTTCGACCTGCCAGTTGATCGAACGAAGAGCAGAAATTATCCAGTGGTGCGGTTCGACCTGTGGTGATGTGGTTCGACCTGTTCAACAGGTCGAACCATGGTCGAACCAGTTCACGAGAAGAGGGATTCGACCACGATGTATTTGGTTTAACCTGTTCAACAAGTCAAACCATGGTCGAATCAGTGCCGAATTCATCCAGTAGCATGGTTCGACCTGCGGTTCGATCTGGGAAGTGTGGTTCGACCTATTTGCTGAGGTCGAACCAAGATGCGAAAACTTACCTTATCTGGATTTTCGAGGCCTAAATGCATGAGATCACTTGAAAAGCCCATTTCAAGCCTTAAAAACATGATCACGAGTATAAAAGGAGGCTCATGCAGTCCAGAAAGAGAGCTTTGATCGAGATAATCATACGAAAGACAAGAGGAGTGATCGTCCACCATCCGGAGGGGCTGTGACAGAGTCCGCTGGAGGTTCAAGTAAGATCGGTCCATCTAACCATGATTGTTCTTAGATCAATCATGGGCTAGAGCCGCTTCGGTAGTTCTAGGGTTATGAAAGTTTCATGAGTTAATTTGTATTTCGTGTGTATACTCCGTATAACACTACTTGTGGTTTAGTTTATATAAGATTGTGCGTTTTTAATCCATACTCAAAGTCGTTTGTGTATCAATAATCGTTATGTAGAGTCTGAATACATAACATGGTTATTGGTTGAGTGTGTTCACTATTGAGCAGGGTTTATTGTTATAATTCTAAGTGAAGGGATTCCGAAGTCTTATTAGAACTATCTTATATGAATATTTATTAATTGAATCATATCCGGGTTAATAAGTAGGATAAAGCGTATAACTTCATAGTACCTATAAAGGGAGATCAAATCGGGTTAGAGTACTAAGTACACGGGAAATAATTGATTATGATAGTACCTAGAAAGGGGGTGAATTATATCTCTTGCTCCGAGGAAATTCACACGTGTCAAATGTATATTTACTTGTGTCTATAGATTAGATTTGCATGGCTTAGTGACACGTCCATAAACCACAAGGCAGAGTCGGACATCAACACACGAAAGTATGAATTAATAAGTAAAACTGGATGACCTGACGAACTACCTACTATTTTACTTGATCACAACTCACTTATCTCTTTTCTTGTTATTTTTACTTGTCATTAGCTACTTAAATTCAAAACCATTATATTTCCAAAATAGTCATAATTCACTAGAACATAATTGAATTAATATTTAGCCGTCCCGTTGATTCGATATATAACTTGGTCACCTTCGAAACTACAATTGATATCCTTCATACTTGGGGATTATAATTGTGTGTTGAGAAAACACCCATCAAGTTTCTGGCGCCATTGTCGGGAACGGCTTAAAATATCTTTTTATTATTTCTAGTTTATTAGGGCTATTTTTCTTATTTTACTGTTTTCTCTTTTGTTCTTTTCAGGTGTATGCTCACGAGATCAAAGAAAGGTGAATTAGAACCATACAATCCTGAGATTGGAGCGTCGTCGAAAAAGAAGTAGAAGAAAATGAGTAAGGGAAAGACTATTGACCCAACTGAAGCTCTGAATTTTGGAGTTGAAGTTGACGAGCAGATTTCGCAAACGATTAAAGCTACAACCGAACTAAATTTGGAAGTAGAGGCAGTCAACATGGCAGCGAACGCGGATAATCTAGTCATCCGTGAGGTTTTCAAGAATAATGGGGCTGGACACTTTGGGCTTCTAAGAGCGAGAGGGGCTAATGCGGATTTCGATCTTCACCCCGCTCTTATTAGCATGATAGAAAGGAACTCCTTTTTCAGGAGGGTCTTTCGAGGATCTGCAGCAGCATCTAAACAAGTTCTTGGGCTATGCAAGTACTCAAAAAGATGCAGGAGAACATGAAGATGCTAGGAAGATCCTCTTATTTAAATTCTCGTTATCTGAAAAGGCGAGAGATTGGTACAACACTATAAACGCAGCTGAATGCACCACTTGGGAGCAGTTGAAGTTAAGGTTCTTGGAGAGGTACATGCCACCTTCAAAGGTGTTCAAGATGAAACAAGAGATTAACCAATTTGCTATCGGTGGAGGAGAGAAGTTTCATGAAGCTTGGGACAGATTTAAGGACATGCTTCGGAAGTGTCCTCAACATGGGCTATCTAAAGCTCAATATATCAGTATATTCTATAATAGATTGGACTATGATTCACGAGTGTTATTGGATGCTTCTTCTAATGGAGCGTTGCTTACTAAAGTCATCCGTAGAGGCCGAGAAGTTATTTGAAGATATTTCGATGAATTCGAGGGATTGGCCAACTGATAGAGTTAGAGGTACTTATGTCCTTGGGAAGGTAGCTCAGGTTGAACATGCAATGGTGAAAACAAGTAGAGAGGATGAGATCCTCTCTAGCTTGTCCAATTTCAACAAGCTACTGGAGTCCCAACAGAAGCAAATCAGCGATATATCTCAGCGCATACCAATCATGCAGCAGGAAGTAATGAATGATGGAACAATCCAAGAGGAGTTGGAAGAGGCGAATTACGCCATGGGTCAAAGTATTCAAGGGACTAGGTATCCTGATCAAGGAAACCAGAACTACCAAGGGAACTGTCGAGGAAACTTCAATAATCGTGGTCCCCCTGGTGGCTATCAACAACAACCAAGGAGACCAGAATTTGCATGGAGCAATTCGAATAATGCGCTTCAAGTTCCTAAGGGTGTTGATCCGGGTGCTAAGTTGGAAGAAGGGAAACTGGGTTTTGAGGATACTGTGAACAGGTATATGGCGAAGAATGATGAAAGAGTGAACCGCCTTGAGACTAAACTTGAGAAGAAAATTGATGATCATCATAAGGATTTGTCCACTCAAGTTAGAGACCTTACATTGTTGATGGGAACAATTACAGAGAATGTTAACAAATTGACTCAATCTGTGGAGAAAGGGAAACTTCCGTCTCAGAGTATTGAGAATCTTTTGTCGTGCAATGCCATCACACTGAGGTCAAGAACGAAGTACGAGGGGCCAATGAGGTCGAAATTGAAGGCGATCATGTATAGGGCAAGGTTCGACCATGGTTCGACCAATATTGAAGGTCAAACCACATAGGGGAGGTCGAACCCGTACACTGGACATGATCCGGAGATGAAACAGCAAGGGTTCGACCAACATACTTATGGTTCGACCTGTCAATCAGATCAAACCATGGTCGAACCATACCATCCTGAGCACTCTATTTTTCCAGAACATCGGTTCGATCAAATCAATGATGGTTCGACCTATCCAACAGGTCGAACCCAGGTCGAACCGTATATCTTTAAGTACCCTATTTTATCGCAGCAACAGTTCAACCACGATGGACTTGGTTCGACCTATCCAACAGGTCAAACCTTGGTCGAACCAGAGGGTGGAAGGAGTACAACATGTCAGTTTGACCGGGGAGGCAGTGGTTTGACCTATGAAACAGGTCGAACCCAGGTCAAACCTGAATTTCAGAGCAGCAGTAGCTTTTTAGACACACTGTTCGACCATTACGTGCCTGTTTCGACCTGTTCCTCAGGTCGAACCCTAGTCGAACCTATCCAGAATATGCCCGTTGGTACTCTTAACACTCTCGTTGATGTTGATGCTACTCCAGTAGTTCAGAATGAGCAAAATACAGAGATTATAGCTGAGAAAAAGTGGGAGAGAGCCAAGCGATTGAGAGCCGAAAAAGAGAAAGCGGAGAAGGTTGATCGTGATGAATGGGGGATTCCCAAAACAAAGATACCTCCGCCGTTTCCTTACAAGCTTGTGAAGAAGGGATTGGAAGAGAAGTTCAAGAAGTTTTCAAAGATAATGAACAAGATAAGCTTGAGAATTCCTTTCTCGGAAGCAATAATGGAGATGCCTTACTATGCTCGGTTCCTTAAGGACATATTGTTGAAAAAGCAAAGTTTAACAGGAGTTGAAATGTTGAATTTATCTGAGAATTGCAACTCAATCATTCAGAGAAAGCTGCCACAAAAGATGAAGGTCCGGGGAGCTTTACTATTCTATGTGAGATCGAAAAGGGTCCGGTACGGCGAGCTTTGTGTGATCTTGGGACAAGCATCAATTTGATGCCATTATCTATCTTTCAGAGGCTTGGTTTAGGGGAGTTAACCCCTACAACAGTGGCTCTCTAGTTGGCGGACAGGTCGATGACATTTCCAAAAGGTATCATTGAAGACGTACTCGTCAAAGTTGAGAAGCTAGTCTTTCCTGTGGATTTTCTTGTACTTGATATGGAAGATGACAAGGATAATATCCCTCTTATCTTTGGGAGACCTTTCCTTGCTACTGCTGGAGCTATGATTGATGCTCAAAAAGGGGAGCTCAGATTGCGGATGGATAAAGAGGAAGTTCTATTCAACCTTGACAAAGCAATGAAGATGCCTATGGAGTCACAGTGTCATAGTATTGACGTGGTGGAGGAGATTGTGAAGGAGGATGTGTCTCTGATCCTGTCAAAGGATCCTCCTGAGACATGCTTGATGGAGTCTCCTACTTATTCCACTACGGAGCTTGATGGTATTTCTAATGAGGAATGTATTGCATATCTTGAAAACATACTTGCTTTGGGTGATGCTAGGTATGAATTGGGGAAGCTAAGGCTGAAGAAGTGACTAGGAAGTACTTGCCGTTGGAGAAAGAGAGCACTCCAATGAAAAGAAAGAAAGAGGAGCTGAATCCGTTACCGGAACATTTGAAGGATACTTATCTTGGTGACATTGAAAAAGATCCGACAGGTGATTCGGAATTCAAGTGGAAGATTAACCCGGAGGAGTCTACATGGCCATGGGATGAAGGTAATTCTAATGATCATATTTTTGTGACCAAGGAAGGTGCCGTGCTCAATGTAGACCAAGGAAGAGAAGATGATGCCTACTTCAAGCCTCCTAACTTACCACCGGATATCCACAAATTTGAAAGTCCTTTTTCTCGTTCTGTATTTTATGGTCAATTTTATTGTAACCTTGATCTTGATGGTGATAGGAGTGATTTTGATATTGAGTGGAAGATTGACAAGAATGAGAAGAGAAAGCTTGAGAAAGGAGATTTGATTGATCGTATGGTGCCTAAGAAAGGTAAGGTGGTAAGTGTGGATGATAAAAGGGGGAAAAAGTATTAGAAGGTAAGGATGCGACAAGACCGTCCTCTGATCAAGTAGTCTTCGAAGTGGTACCATCGTGACTCTCCGACGTTAAACATGAGCGCCTGTTGGGGGCTTTCCCTCCCGTTTTATTGCTTTATTTCTTTTGTGTGAGTAAAAAAATTTTATATTGAAAGTGCTTACCATATCGGCAATTACATCTCTTTTCAAACTTAGTTTCACTTGTAGTTTCTACTAAGTTTGGGGGGTGTGATGTACTTACCTCAATAAGCACTGGATATATAATCTTTTCTTTGTAGCGTTTGTTAGGGGAGTTGGTTTTTGCGGCATATTTTAAATTTTAACCGGTTTTGGTATGTCAATTTTTTACAACTTGCCTAATGTTCGGTGGTGTTTGGTTATATTTTATATGGAGTTACTCATGAATGCTATTTTTTAAGAAATAATTTTAAATGAAGTTGTGCTCTACTTGGTACCTAATGATTCGTTTTGAAGTTTGAAGTGTGTAGGGATTGAAGAGCACTCAGTTTTGAAGCTTTACGGGGTCAATTCGACTAAGCCAGGAGGTCGAACTCAGGAGAGGAAGTCGAACCGAGGTGTTAAAATTGTCCAGTGAAGTGGTTCGACCTCGAGCAAGACGGTTCGACCTGAATGTCAGGTCGAACCAAGGTCGAACTAGGGCCAGAAAAATTTTTGAAGATTAGTTCGACCACGACGTTCTTGGTTTGACCTATTCCAAAAATCGAACCAAGGTCGAACCGGTGATCTGAAACTTACAGAAGGGTGATTCGACCTGAGCCGATCTGGTTTGACCTGGTCAGCAGGTCGAACCCAAGTTGAATCAAAGGAGAAATTGTCCTGAATGTCAATTCGACCACAATAAAGTTGATTAGACCTCTTCGACAGGTCGAATCCAAGCTGAATTGAGCCGGGGAAGTGTGTTCTTAATCCTGTCCTTCTATGATGCATGAGTTGGGCTGATGAGGAGCTTGTATGAATTGATTTGGTATATGGGCTTGTGATTAATGTGCATTCATATGTTCATTTGTGCTTCTAGTTATGAAAGCTTGTATGATTGTTGAGCATGTTGATTCATGAGGAATTGATTTTGATTATATGCTATGAGGAGTACTAGGATTCTATTACCTATGTGAGGATTTGAGCCTTTTTATCATGCTTGATCATGATAGTTTATTCTTGAGAGGATCATCCATAGGAACGTATTCTAGAACTTAGCTTGGAGTCTTGTATGAGACTTACAATTGATGAATTGTTAGGATATGATCTTAGGCCATTATTGTGTAATTAAGTCACTTAGCCAAACTTTATCTTCCCAATGATCATATAAACCTTTGGTTGCCCCGTTGAGCCGATTAAAAACCTTTTATTTGGTAGCCGAAGTAAATAGCCTTATGAACCTTTACTAAGAGGATCTCTATGTGGTTGAATGAAGGAAGAAGAAAAGTACATGGTTAAATCTTGTTTAAGGGTAGTGCTTGAAACTGGTACCCCGAATTGCTTATAACATGGAGAGCAGCCAATTGTTGTTGAAAGAGAAGTGCCTAAAACCGGTACCCGAATTGTCTAAAGAAGATGATGTTGATGCCATGAGAAGAAGGAAAATTCAGAAATTTTACAAGTTCAAGAGACGAAAGTGGAGGAGATATGATGAAGCTAATGAATTTCCAAGGTAACTCTCTACTAGTGTCTTAAGTTACTTTACCCAAATTTTCCTACCTTTTCCAAAGAGCCAACATTACAACCCGAAAAACAAGTCCTTTGTGATCCTAGTCAAGGGTTGATTATAAGTTGATTTTTGAGATCCTTGCCAAGCTTATGGTTACGCGTGAATAGGGATTGATATGAGTGTTTATACTAGCCTATAGTGCCTCACGCACGTGAGTGAAAGAGAGTAAATACTTATCTTGTGAGCTAGATTACTTAGTACTCCGAATGGTGTGTGATTGGATTGGTTTTGCATGAGTGACATATATGATGTAATTAATACTTGTTTGATTTAATGAAGTGGCATGTGTAATATGTGTTGTACTTGATCTTGTTGAATTATACACGACTCCTATGGTTTGATTTGGTTGGCTCGGGACAAGCAACATGTAAGTTTGGAGGTTTGATGAGTGTGTAAATTCACAAGTTTAGCATCATGTTTTGTGCTAGTTTTGGAGAGTTTTGAAGGTGAAATAGGTGGAAAACCTATATATATTGTGAATTAGCATGAATCAGGTGTTAGTGGAGCTCTTTGAGTGGTTTTTCTAGCGAAATTGGAGTGGAAGTGCCAAGAATTGAAGAGACAGAGTCAAAGCCATGCGAACTGCCCAAGATATGGTAGGGTTCGACCTAATTGGAGGAGGGTTCGACCTCTCCAACAGGTCGAACCAATGACGTGGAGCGAACAGGAGGAGAGTTCGACCAGGACCAAGGGGTTCGACCTGTTCTACAGGTCAAACCTAGGTTGAACCAATGCTACTGAAGTTCGGTTCGACCACGATGTTGGGGTTCGACCTTTCAGTTGGTCGAACGAAGAGCAGAAATTGTCCAGTGGTGCGGTTCGACCTGTGGGGATGTGGTTCGACCTGTTCAACATGTCGAACCATGGTCAAACCAGTTCGCGAGAAGAGGGATTCGACCACGACGTATTTGGTTCGATCTATTCAACAAGTTGAACCATGGTCGAATCAGTGCCGAATTCGTCCAGTAGCATGGTTCGACCTGGGAAGTGTGGTTCGACCTGATTGCTGAGGTCGAACCAAGATGCAAAAACTTACCTTATCCGGATTTTCGAGGCTAAACGCGTGAGATCACTTGAAAAGCCCATTCCAAGCCCTAAAGACGTGATCACAAGTATAAAAGGAGGCTCATGCAGTCCAGAAAGAGAGCTTTGATCGAGATAATCATACCAAAGATAAGAGGAGTGACCGTCCACTATCCGGAGGGGCTGTGATAGAGTCCGCTGGAGGTTCAAGTAAGATCGGTTCATCTAACCATGATTGTTCTTAGATCAATCATGGGCTAGAGTCGCTTCGGTAGTTCTAGGGTTACGAAAGTTTCATGAGTTAATATGTATTTCGTGTGTATACTCCGTACAACACTACTTGTGGTTTAGTTTATATAAGATTGTGCGTTTTTAATCCATACTCAAAGTCATTTTGTGCATCAATAATCGTTGTGTAGAGTCTGAATACATAACATGGTTATTGGTTGAGTGCGTTCACTATTTAGCAGGGTATATTGTTATAATTCTAAGTGAAGGGATTCCGAAGTCATATTAGAACTATCTTATATGAATATTTATTAATTGAATCATATTCGGGTTAATAAGTAGGATAAAGAGTATAACATCATAGTACCTATAAAGGGAGATCAAATCGGGTTAGAGTACTAAGTGCACGGGAAATAATTGATTATGATAGTACCTAGAAAGGGGGGTGAATTATATCTCTTGCTCCGAGAAAATTCTCACGTGTCAAACGCATATTTACTTGTATCTATAGAGTAGATTTGAATGGCTTAGTGATGCGTCCATAAACCACAAGGCAGAGTCGGACATCGACACATGAAAGTATGAATTAATAAGTGAAACTGGATGACCTGACGAACTACCTACTATTTTACTTGATCACAACTCACTTATCTCTTTTCTTGTTACTTAATTTCAAAACCATTATATTTCCAAAATAGTCATAATTCACTAGAACATAATTGAATTGATATTTAGCCGTCCCGTGGATTTGATATATAACTTGGTCAACTTCGAAACTACAATTGATATCCTTCATACTTGGAGATTAAAATTATGTGTTGAGAAAACACCCATCAAGTTTCTGTTATCTGTGGTTCACTGATAAACCCGTTGGAATCCCTCAGGGGTGGGATCCCGCGTTGGGGCCTTATGCCCAGTTTATAGACCCAGAGGGATGGGATTTTTTGTCTCGGTAGGGTGGATCTAGGAGTTCATCGTACCCTTAGTCAGTGGGGCGATCGGTGAATTGATCGGTTAGGTGATTGGTGGGTCATCGATCAACCCGTTGGAATCCCCAAGGGGTGGGACCCCGCATTGGGGCCATACACCGGGTTAATAGACCTGGAGGGATGGTATTTTATTTGGGAAGGTGGCTCTAAGGATGCATCGTACCCTTAGTCGGTGGTGCAATCGGTAAATTGATCGGTAGGGCGATCGTTGGGTCAACGATCAACCCGTTGGGATCCATTAGGGGTGGGATACCGTGTTGGGGCCTTACACCAGGTTAATAGACTCGGAGGGATGGGAGTTGATACGGGATGGTTGCTCTAAGGGTGCATCGTACCCTTAGTCGGTGGGACAATCGGTGAATTGATCGGTAGGGCAATTCGTGGGTCACCGATCAACCCATTGGGATCCCCCAGAGGTGTGATCTCGAGTTGGGCCCTTATGCTAGGTTAATAGACCCAGAGGGATGGGATTTTTTATCTTGGTAGGGTGGCTCTAAGGGTGCATCGTACCCTTAGTCGGTGGGACGATCGGTGAATAGATCGGTGGGCGATCGGTGGGTCACCGATCAACCTGTTGGGATCTCCCTAGGGTGAGATCCTGCATTGGGGCCTTATGCCGGGTTAATAGTCCCGGAGGGATGGTAGTTAATTCGGGAAGGTGGGTCTAAGGGTGCATAGTACCCTTAGTCAGTAGGGCAATCGGTGAATTGATAGGTAGGGCGATCGGTGGAGAAATCGGTGAATTGATAGGTAGGGTGGGAGTTTTTGTCTCGGTAGGGTGGTTCTATGGGTGCATCGTACCTTTAGTCGGTGGGAAGATCGGTGAATTGATCGGTAGGCCACCGATCAACCAGTTGGGTTTCCAACCTTTGGATCCCACGTTTGGGCCTTAAGCAGGGTCAATAAACCCGGAGGGATGGGAATTTTTGTCTCAGTAGGATGGCTCTAGGAGTGCATCGTACCCTTAGTCGGTGGGGCGATCAGTGAACTGATCGGTAGGGCGATTGGTGGGTCACCTATTAACCCGTCTAGATCCCCGGGAGTGGGATCCCACGTTGGGGCCTTACGCCGAGTTAATAGACCCGTATGGATAGGAGTTTTTATCTTGTTAGGGTGGCTCTAGTGGTCTGTCGTACCCTTAATCGGAGGGGCGATCGTTGAATTGATCGGTTGGGCGATCGGTGGGTTACCGATCAAGCCGTTGGGATCCCCAGGGGTGGGATCCCATGTAGGGGCCTTATACAGGGTTAATAGACCCAGATTAATAGGATTTTATTTAGGAGGATGGCTCTAAGGGTACATCATATCCTTAGTCGGTGGGGCAATCGGTGAATTGATCGGTAAGGCGATAGGTGGGTCACCGATCAACCCGTTGGAATACCCTAGGGGTGGGATTCCGCATTTGGGCATTACACTGGGTTAATAGACCTTGAGGTATAGGAGTTTTTTTCTTGGTAGTGTGGCTCTAGGGGTGCATCTTACCCTTAGTCGGTGGGGCGATCGGTGAATTGATCGGTAGGGCAATCAGTGGGTCACCGATCAACTCGTTGGGATCCCCCAGGGGTGTGGGATCCCGTGTTGGGGTCTTATGCCAGGTTAATAAACCCGGAGGGATGAGAGTTTTTGTCTCGGCAGGGTGGCTCTTGGGGTGCATCGTACCCTATGTCGGTGGGGCAATCGGTGAATTGTTAGGTAGGGCGATCAACCCGTTGGGATCCTCAGGGGTGGGATCTAGCGTTGGGACCTTACGAACGGTTAATAAACCTAGAGGGATGGGAGTTTTTATCTCGGTATGGTGGCTCTTGGGGTGCATCGTACCCTTTGTGGGTGGGGCGATCGGTGAATTGATAGGTGGAGCGATCGGTTTGTCACCGATCAACCCATTGGGATCCCCCGAGGTGGGATCCCGCTTTGGGGCCTTACGCTAGGTTAATAGACCTGGAGGGATGGGAGTTGATTCGGGAAGGTGGCTCTAAGGGTGCATCGTAACCTTAGTCTTTTGGGCAATAGGTGAATTGATCGGTAGGGTGATCGATGGGTCACCGATAAACCCATTGGGATGCCCCGGTGGTAGGATCCTACATTAGGGCCTTATGCCGGGTTAATAGACTCAGAGGGATTGGAGTTTTTGTCTCGGTAGGATAGCTCTAGGGGTGCATCGTACCCTTAGTCGTTAGGGCGATCAATGAATTGATCGGTAGGGCGATCGGTAGGTCACCGATCAACCCATTGGGATTCCCCAGGAGTGGAATCCTACGTCGGGGCCTTACACCAAGTTAATAGACCCGGAGAGATGGGAGTGGATTCAGGAAGGTGGCTCTAGGGGTGAATAGTACCCTTAGTCGGTGGGATAATAGGTGAATTGATCGATAGGGCGATCGACGGATCACCGATCAAACCATTGGTTAATAGACCTGGAGGAATAGGAGTTTTTATCTCGGTAGGGTGGCTCAAGGGGAGCATCATACCCGTTGTCGATGTGGTGATTGGTGAATTGATCGGTAGGGTGATCGGTGGATCACCGATCAACTTGTTGGGATCGCCCGGGGATGGGATCCTGCATTGGGCCTTACGCCGGGTTAATAGACCCAGTGAAATTAGAGTTTTTGTCTCGGTAGGGTGGCTTTAGGGGTGCATCGTACTCTTAATCGGTGGGGTGATAGGAGAATTGATCGGTAGGGCGATCGTTGGGTCACCAATCAACCCGTTGGGTTCCCCCAAGGGTGGGATCCCATGTTGAGGTCTTACGCTGGGTTAATAGACTTGGATGGATTGTATTTTATTCGGGAAGCTAGCTCTAAGTGTGCATCGTACCCTTAGTCGGTGGCGCAATCAGTGATTTTATCGGTAGGGCGATCGGTGGGTCACCGATCAACCTGTTGGGATCCCTTAGGGGTGGGATCCCGGGTTGGAACCTTACGCCGGGTTAATAGACCCAGAGAAATGGGAGATGATTCAAGAAGGTGGCTCTGAGGGTGCATCGTACCCTTAGTCGGTGGGGCAATTGGTGAATTGATCGGTTGGGCAATCGGTGGGTCACCGATCAACTCGTTAGTATCCCCCGAAGGTGGGATCCAATATTGGGGACTTACACCAGGTTAATAGACCAGGAGGGATGGGATTTTTTATCTTTGTAGGGTGGCTCTAAGGGGTGCATCGTACCCTTAGTCGGTGGGACGATTAGTGAATTGATCGGTAGGCGGCGATCGGTGGGCCACCGATCAACCTGTTGGGATCCTCCTGGAGAGAGATCCAACGTAGGGGCCTTACACAGGTTTAATAGACTCGGAGGGATGGGAGTTGATTCGTGAAGGTGGCACTAAGGGTGCATCGTACCCTTAGTCGGTGGGACAATCGATGAATTTATCGGTACAGTGATCGGTGGATCATCGATCAACCCGTTGGGATACCCCAGGGGGGATCCCGCGTTGGGGCCTTATGCTGGGTTAATAGACTCGTAGGGATTGGAGTTTTTGTCTCAGTAGGGTGGCTCTATGGGTGCATCGT
The DNA here is from genome assembly GCA_023678885.1 of Pogostemon cablin. Classification (NCBI taxonomy): domain Eukaryota; kingdom Viridiplantae; phylum Streptophyta; class Magnoliopsida; order Lamiales; family Lamiaceae; genus Pogostemon; species Pogostemon cablin. The sequence goes on from CM042973.1 coordinate 8,457,451, forward strand.
ACCCTTAGTCGGTGGTGCAATCGGTGAATTGACCGGTAGGGCAATCAGTGGGTCACCGATCAACCCATTGGGATCCCCCGGGGGTGTGATCCCACATTGAGGCCTTACGCTGGGTTAATAGACCCAGATGGATGGGAGTTTTTGAATCGGTAGGGTGACTCTATGGGTGCATTGTACCCTTAGTCGGTGGGAAGATCGGTGAATTGATAGGTTCGGCGATCGGTGGGTCACCGTTCAACCCGTTGTGATCCCCCTAGGGTGAGATTCTACATTAGGGCCTTATGCCGGGTTAATAGACCCAGAGGGATGCGAGTTGATTCGGGAAGGTGGCTCCCTTAGTCGGAGGGGCAATCGGTGAATTAATAGCGAGGGCGATCAATGGGTCACCGATCATTCCGTTGGAGTCTTACACCGGGTTAATAGACCCAGAGGAATGGAAGTTTTTGTCTCGATAGGGTGGCTCTATGCACCATCGTACCCTTAGTCGGTGGGAAGAATGGTGAATTGATCAGTAGGACGATCGATGTGCCACCAATCAACCCGTTGGGATCCCAAAGAGTGGGATCCCACATTTAGGCCTTACGCCGGGTCAATAAACCCGGTTGGATGGGAGTTTTTGTCTAAGTAGGGTGGATCTAGGGGTGCATTGTACTATTAGTCGGTGGGGCGATCGGTGAATTGATCAATAAGGCGATCGGTGGGTCACCGATCAACCCGTTTAGATCCCTCGGGGGTAGGATCCCACGTTGGGGCCATACGCTGGGTTAATAGACCCGGAGGGATGGGAGTTGATACGGGAAGGTGGCTCTAAGGGTGCATTGTACCCTTAGTCTGTGGGGCAATCGGTGAATTATTCGGTAGGGCGATCGGTGGGTCACCAATCAACCCGTTGGGATCCCTCGGGGGTTGGATCCGTGTTGATCCCTATGCCGGGTTAATAGACCCAGAGGGATGGGAGTTTTTGTCTCGGTAGGGTAGCTCTAGGGGTACATCGTACCCTTAGTCGGTGGGGCAATCGGTGAATTGATCAGTAGGCCGATCGGTGGGTCACCGATCAACCCGTTAGGATCCCCAGGGGTGGGATCCCGTGTAGGGGCCTTACACTGGGTTAATAGACCCAGATTGATAGGATTTTATTCAGTAGGGTGGCTTTAAGCGTACATCGTACCCTTAGTCGGTGGGGCAATAGGTGAATTGATCGGTAGGGCGATCGGTGGGTCACTGATCAACCCATTGGAATCCCCTAGGGATGGGATTCTGTTTTGGGGCATTTGCAGGGTTAATTGACCCGGTGGTATAGGAGTTTTTTTCTCGATAGTGTGGCTCTAGGGGTGCATCGTACCCTTAGTCAGTGGGACGATTGGTGAATTTATCGGTAGGACGATCGGTAGGTCACCGATCAACTCATTGGGATCCCCCAAGGGTGTGGGATCCCATGTTAGGGCCTTATGCCAGGTCAATAGACCCGGAGGGATAGGAGTTTTTGTCTCGGTAGGGTAGCTCATGGGGTGCATCGTACCCTATGTCGGTGGGGAGATCGGTGAATTGATCGGTAGGGCAATCGGTTGGTCACCGATCAACCCGTTGGGATCCCCAGGGGTAGGATCCCACATTGGGGCCTTACGATGGGTTAATAAACCTAGAGGGATGAGAGTTTTTATCTCGGTAGGGTGGCTCTAGGGGTGCATCGTATCCTTAGTGGGTGGGGCGATCGGTGAATTGATCGATAGGGCGATCGGTGGGCCACCGATCAACCCATTGGGATCCCCCGGGGGTGGGATCCCGTGTTGGGGCCTAACACCAGGTTAATAGACCCAGAGGGATGGGAGTTGATTTGGGAAGGTTGCTCTAAGGGTGCATCGTACCTTTGTGTTTGGGGCAATAGGTGAATTGATCGGTAGAGCGATCAGTAGGTCACCAATTAACCCGTTGGGATCCCCCGGTGGTGGGATCCCACGTTGAGGCCTTACACTGAGTTTACAGACTCATTGGGATTGGAGTTTTTGTCTCGGTAGGATGGCTCTAGGAGAGCATCGTACCCTTAATCGGTGGGGCAATAGGTGAATTGATCGGTAGGGCGATCGGTGGGTCACCGATCAACCCATTGGGATCCCCCAGAATTGGGATCCCACGTTGGGGCCTTACACTAGGTTAATAGACCCGAAGGGATGGGAGTTGATTCGGGAAGGTGGCTCTAAGGGTGCATCGTACCCTTAGTCGATGGGGCAATAGGTGAATTGATCGGTAGGGCGATCGGTGGGTCACCGATCAACCCGTTGGGATCCCCCAGGGGTGGGATCCCGTATTGGGGCCTTATGCTGGGTTAATAGACCCAGAGAATGGGAGTTTTTGTCTCGGTAGGATGGGTCTATGGGTGCATCGTACCCTTAGTCGGTGGGAAGATCGGTGAATTGATCGGTAGGGCGATTGGTAGGTCACCGATCAACCCGTTGGTAACCCACAGGGTGGGATTCCATGTTGGGGACTTACGCAGGGTTATTAAACCCAGAGGGATAGTAGTTTTTGTCTCAGTAGGGTGGCTCTACGGGAGCATCGTACCCTTAATCTGTGGGGCAATCGGTGAATTGATCGGTATGGCGATCGGTGGGTCACCGATCAACCCGTTTGTATCCCTCGGTGGAGGGATCCCACGTTGGGACCTTACACAGGGTTAATAAACTCAGAGAGATTGGAGTTTTTGTCTCGGTAGGATGGCTCTAGAGGTGCATCATACCCTTAGTCGGTGGGGCGATTGTTGAATTGACTGGTAGGGGGATCGGTGGGTCACCGATCAACCCGTTGGGATCCCCCAGGAGTGGGATCCCGTGTTGGGGCCTTACGCCGGGTCAATAGACCTAGAGGGATGGGAGTTGATTTGGGAAGGTGGCTTTAAGGGTGCATCGTACCCTCAGTCGGTGGGGTAGTAGGTGAATTGATCGGTAGGGCGATCGGTGGGTCATCGATCAACCCGTTGGGATCCTCCGAGGCTTGGATCCCATGTTGGGGCCTTACGCTGGGTTAATAAACCCAGAGGAATGGGAGTTTTTGTCTTGGTAGGGTGGCTCTATGGGTGCATCGTACCCTTAGTTGGTGGGAAGATCGGTGAATTGATCGATAGGGCGATCGGTGGGTCACCGATCAACCCGTTGGGATCCCACTAGGTGGGATCCCATGTTGGGGCCTTACGCAGGGCTATTAAACCTGGAGGGATGGTAGTTTTTATCTCGGTAGGGTGGCTCTACGGGTGCATCGTACCCTTTGTCGGTGGGGTAATCTATGAATTGATCGGTAGGGCGATCGGTGGGTCACCGATCAACCCGTTTGGATCCCCCGATGGTGGGATCCTGCATTGGGGACTTGCGACGAGTTAATAGACTCTGAGGGTGACTTGTCGGTTGTTTCTCAACACACAATTTAATCCCCAAGTGTGAAGGATATCAATTGTAGTTTCGAAGGTGACCAAGTTATTATCGAACCCAAGGGACGGATAAATACCAATTCAATTATGCTCTAGTAAACTAAGACTATTTGGTAATATAATGGTTTTAAATTAAGTAGTAATTATTAATCGAAATAACAAGAACAAGAGATAGAAGGTTCTGATCAAGTAAGATGATAGGTAGTACATCAGGTCATCCAGTTTCACTTATTAATTCATACTTTCGTGTGTCGATGTCCAACTCTATCTTGTGGAATATGGACACATCACTAGACCATGCAAATCGACTCTATAGACACAAGTAGATATGCGTTTGACACGTGTGAATATCCTCGGAGCAATAGATATAATTCACCCCCCTTTCTTGGTACTATCATAATCAATTATTTCCCGTGCACTTAGTACTCTAACCCGATTTGATCTCCCTTTATAGGTACTATAAAGTTATACTCTTTATCCTACTTATTAACCTGAATATGATTCAATTAACAAGTATTCATATAAGATAGTTCTAATAAGACTTCGGAATCCCTTCACTTAGAATTATAACATAAAACCCTGCTCAACAGTGAATGCACTCAACCAATAACTATGTTATGTATTCAGACTCTACACAACGATTATTGATGTACAAAACGACTTTGAGTATGGATTAAAAATGCACAATCTTATATAAAATAAACCACAAGTAGTGTTGTACAGAGTGTATACACGAAAGATAAATTAACTCATGAAACCTTCATAACCCTAGAACTACCGTAGCGACTCTAGCCCATGATTGATCTAAGAACAGCCATGGTTAGATGGACCGATCTTACTTGAACCTCCAGCAAAACTCTGTCACAGCCCTCTGGATGGTGGAAGATCCTCTTCCCACAACTCTATGTCTCCTTGTATGATTCTCGATCAAAAGCTCTCTTTATTGGATTGCATAAGCCTCCTTTTATACTTGTAATCACGTCTCTAGGGCTTGGAATGGGCTTTTCAAGTGATCTCACGTGTTTAGGCCTCGAAAATCTGGATAAGGTAAGTTTCCGTGTCTTGGTTCAACCTTAGCAAACAGGTCGAACCACAGGCCACAGGTTGAACCACAGGTCGAACCACGCTACTGGACGAATTCAACACCTGGTTCGACCAACTGGACAGGTCGAACCACATCCCCTTTGGTCGAACCACAGGTCGAACTGCACCACTGGACAATTTCAGCTCCTTGTTCCACCAATTGGCAGGTCGAACCCCAACGTCATGGTCGAACCCTTCTTCTCATGAACTGGTTCGACCATGGTTCGACCTATTGAACAGGTCAAACCAAAACATCATGGTCGAACCCTTCTTCTCGCGAACTGGTTCGACATGTTGAACAGGTCGAACCCCTTGGTCCCGGTCGAACAATCCTCCTGTTCGTTCCACATCGCTGGTTCGACATGTTAGAGAGGTTGAACCCTCCTCAAATCAAGTCGAACCCCATCATTTCTTGGGCAGTTCGCATGGCTTCGACTCCGTCTCTTCAATTCTTGGCACTTTCATTCCAATTTTGCTATTAAAACCACTCAAAGAGCTACACTAACACCTGATTCATGCTCTTTGACAATATATATAGGTTTTCCACCTATTTCAACCTTCAAACTCTCCAAAACTAGCATAAATACCGGTGCTAAACTTGTGAATTTACACACTCATCAGAGGGATTGGAGTTTTTGTCTCGGTAGGATGCTCTAGGGGTGCATCGTACCCTCAGTCGGTGGGGCGATCGGTGAATTGATTGGTAGGGAGATCGGTGGGTCATCGGTCAATCCTTTGGGATCCCCCAAGAGTGGGAGAGCATTGGGGCCTTACGCCAGGTCAATAGACCCAGAGGGATGGGAGTTGATTCGGGAAGGTGGCTTTAAGGGTGCATCGTACCCTTATTCGGTGGAGCAATAGGTGAATTGATCGATAGAGCGATCGGTGGGTCACCGATCAACCCGTTGGGATCCCCCGGGGGTGGGATCCGACATTGGGGCCTTACGCCGGTTAATAAACCTAGAGAAATGGGAGTCTTTGTCTCGATAGGGTGGCTCTATGGGTTCATCGTACCCTCAGTCGATGGAAAGATCGGTGAATTGATCGGTAGGGCGATCGGTAGGTCACCGATCAACCCTTTAGGATCCCACATTGGGTCCTTACGCCGGGATAATAAAACCTAAAGGGATGGTAGTTTTTATCTTGGTAGGGTGGCTCTATGGGTGCATCATAGCCTTAGTCGGTGGGACAATCAGTAAATTGATCGGTAGGGCGATAGGTGGATCACCAATCAACTCATTTGGATCCCATGGTGGTGGGATCCTGCATTGGGGCCTTACATAGGGTTAATAGACTCGGAGGGATTGGAGTTTTTGTCTTGGTAGGATGGCTCTAGGGGTGCATCGTACCCTTAATCGGTGGGGCAATCGGTGAATTGATTGGTAGGGGGAACGGTGGGTCACCGATCAACCCATTGGGATCCCCCAGGAGTGGGATCCTGCGTTGGGGCCTTACGCAAGGTCAATAGACCCAAAAGGATGGGAGTTGATTTGGGAAGGTAGCTTTAAGGGTGCATCATACCCTTAGTCGGTGGGGCAGTAGGTGAATTGATCGATAGGGCGATCGGTGGGTCACCGATCAATCTGTTTGGATCTTCTAGTGGTGGGATCCCGCATTGGGGTCTTACGCTGGGTTAATAGACCTAGAGGAATGGGAGTTTTTATCTCGGTAGGGCGATCGGTAGGTCATCGAACAACTCGTTGGGATACCACAAGGTGGGATCCCAGATTGGGGCCTTACGCCGGGTAAGTAAACTCAAAGGGATAGATGTTTTTCTCTCGGTAGGGTGGCTCTACGGTGCATCGTACCCTTAGTCTGTGGGGCAATTGGTGAATTAATCGGTAGGGCGATCGGTGGGTCACCGTTCAATCCGTTGGGATCCCCCCGGTGGTGAGATCCCATGTTGGGACATTACGCTGGGTTAATAGCCTTAGAGGGATTAGAGTTTTTGTCTCGGTAGGGTTGTTCTAGGGGTGCGTCGTACCCTTAGTTGGTTGGACGATCGGTGAATTGATCGGTAGGGGGATCGGTGGGTCACATCAACCCGTTGGGATCCCCCAAGAGTGGGATCCCACGTTGGGGCCTTACGCCGGGTCAATAGACCCAGAGGGATGGGAGTTGATTATGGAAGGTGGCTTTAAGGGTGCATCGTACCCTTAGTCGGTGGGGCAATAGGTGAATTGATCGGTAGGGCTATTGGTAGGTCACCGATCAACTCGTTGGGATCCCAGGGGTGGTATCCGGCATTGGGGCCTTACGCCGAGTTAATAGACCTAGAGAAATGGGAGTTTTTATGTCAGTAGGGTGGCTCTAGGGGTGCATCGTACCCTTAATTGATGGGGTGGTCGGTGAATTCATCTGTAGGACGATCGGTTCACCGATCAACCCTTTTGGATCCCTCGGGGGTGGGATCCCATGTTGGGGACTTACACCGGGTTAATAGACCTAGACGGATAGGAATTTTTATCTTAGTAGGGTGGCTCTAAGGGTGCATCGTACCATTAGTCGGTGTGGCTATCGATGAATAGATCGGTAGGCCGATCGGTGGGTCACCGATCAACTCGTTGGGATCCCCCTGGGGTGAGATCCCACATTGGGGCCTTATGCTGGGTTAATAGACCCGGAGGGATAGGAGTTGGTTTGGGATGGTGGCTCTAAGGGTGCATCGTACCCTTAGTTAGTAGGGCAATCGGTGAATTTATCGGTAGGGCGATCGGTGGATCACCGATCAACCCGTTGGGATCCCCCGGGGGTGGGATCCCGCATTGGGACCTTACGCTGGGTTAATAAACTCGGAGGGATGGGAGTTTTTGTCTCGGTAGGGTGGCTCTATGGGTGCATCGTACCCTTAGTCGTGAATTGATCGATAGGGCGATCGGTGGGTCACCGATCAACCCGTTGTGTTCCCCCGATGGTGGGATTCCGTATTGGGGCCTTACGCCGAGTTAATAGACTTAGAGGGATGGAGTTTTTGTCTCGGTGGGATGGCTCTACGGGTGCGTCTTACCCTTAGTCTGTGGGGCGATCGGTGAATTGATCGGTAGGGCAATCGGTGGGTCACCGATCAACCCGTTGGGATCCCCAAGGAGTGGGATCCTACATTGGGGCCTTACACTAGGCTAATAGACTCGGAAAGATGGGAGTTTTTGTCTCGGTAGGGTGGCTCTATGGTGCACCGTATCCTTAGTCAGTGGGGCGATCAGTGAATTGATCGGTAGGGGGATCGGTGGGTCACCGATAAACCCATTGGGAACCCCCAGGAATAGGATCCCATGTTGGGGCCTTATGCTAGGTCAATAGACCCAGAGGGATGGGAGTTGATTCGGGAAGGTGGCTTTAAGAGTGCATCGTACCCTTAGTCGGTGGGAAGATTGGTGAATTGATCGGTAGAGCGATCGGTAGGTCACCGATCAACCCCGAATACCACAGGATAGGATCCCACGTTGGGGCCTTATGCCGGGAAAATAAACCCAGATGGATGGTTGTTTTTCTCTCGGTAGGATGGCTCTACGGGTGCATCTTACCCTTTGTCAGAGGGGTAATCGGTGAATTAATCGGTAGGGCAATCGGTGGGTCACCGTTCAACCCGTTTGGATCCCCTCGTGGTGAGATCCCATATTGGGGCATTACACCGGGTTAATAGCCTCGGTGGAATTGGAGTTTTTGTCTCGGTAGGGTTGCTCTGTGGTGCGTCATACCCTTAGTCTATTGGGCGATCGGTGAATTGATCGGTAGGGGAATTGGTGGGTCACATCAACCCGTTGGGATCTTCCAAGAGTGGGATCCCGCATTGGAGTATTACGCTATGTCAATAGACCCGGAGGGAAGGGAGTTAATTAGGTAAGGTGGCTTTAAGGGTGCATCGTACCCTTAATCAGTGGGGCAATAGGTGAATTGATCGATAGGGCGATCGGTGGGTCATCGATCAACTCGTTGGGATCCCCCAGGGGTGGAATCTGGCATTAGGGCCTTACGCTTGGTTAATAGACCTAGAGGAATGGGAGTTTTTTATCGGTAGGGTGGCTCTAGGGGTGCATCGTACCCTTAGTCAATGGGGCGATCGGTGAATTGAAGTGTAGGGCGATCGGTGGGTCACTGATAAACCCATTGGGATCCCTCGAGGGTGGGATCCCGTATTGGGGCCTTACACTGGGTTAATAGACCTAGAGGGATAGGAGTTTTTGTCTTGGTAGGGTGGCTCTAAGGCTGCATCGTACCATTAGTCGGTGAGGCGATCGGTGAACAGATCGATAGGGCGATCGGTGGGTCACCGATCAACCTGTTTGGATCCCCCTGGGGTGAGATCCCGTATTGGGGCCTTACGCTGGGTTAATAGACCTGGAGGGATGGGAGTTAATTCAGGATGGTGGCTCTAAGTTTGAATCGTACCCTTAGTCGGTGGGGCAATCGGTGAATTGATCGGTAGGACAATCGATGGATCACCGATCAACCTGTTGGGATCCCTCGGGGATGGGATCCCGCGTTGGGGCCTTACGCCAGGTTAATAGACTCAAAGGGATGGGAGTTTTTGTCTTGGTAGGGTGGCTCTATGGGTGGATCGTACCCTTAGTCGGTGGAAAGATCGGTGAATTGATCGGTAGGGCGATTGGTGGGACACCGATCAACCCGTTGGGATCCCACGGTGGTAGGATCTCATGTTGGGGCCTTACACCGGGTTAATAGACTCAGAGGGATGGAGTTTTTGTCTTGTTAGGATGGCTCTACGGGTGCGTCTTACCCTTAGTCGGTGGGGCGATTGGTGAATTGATCGGTAAGGCGATCGGTGGGTTACTGATCAACCCGTTGGGATCCACAAGGAGTGGGATCCCGTGTTGGGGCCTTATGCTGGGTTAATAGACCATAAGAGATGAGAGTTTTTGTCTCGGTAGGGTGACTCTATGGGTGCATCGTACCCTTAGTCGGTGGGAAGATAAGTGAATTGATTGGTAGGGCGATCGGTGGATCACCGATCAACCTATTGGGATCCCCCCATGGTGGGATCCAACATTGGAGCCTTACACCAGGTTAATAGACTCAGAGGGATAGAGTTTTTTTCTCGATTGGATGGCTCTACTGATGCGTCTTACCCTTAGTCGGTGGGGCGATCGGTGAATTGATTGGTAGGGCGATCAGTGGGTCACTGATCAACCTGTTGAGATCCCCAAGGAGTGAGATTCTGCGTTGGAGCCTTATGCTGGGTTAATAGACCCGGAGGGATGGGAGTTAATTCGGTAAGGTGGCTCTAAGGGTGCATCGTATCCTTAGTCGGTGGGGCAATAGGTGAATTGATCGGTAGGGCAATCGGTGGATCACTGATCAACCCGTTGGGATCCCATGGGGGTGGGATCTTGTGTTTGGGCCTTACGCCGGGTTAATAGACTCAGAGGGATGGAGTTTTTGTCTCGGTAGGATGGCTCTACAGGTGCGTCATACCCTTAGTCGGTGGGGCGATCGGTGAATTGATCGGTAGGACGATCGGTGGGTCACCGATCAACCCATTGGGTTCCCCAAGGAGTGGGATTCTGCGTTGGGGCCTTACGCCGGGTTAATAGACCTGGAGGGATGGGAGTTGATTCGGGAAGATGGCTCTAAGGGTGCATCGTATCCTTAGTCGGTGGGGCAATCAGTGAATTGATCGGTAGGGCAACCGGTGGATCGCCGATCAACCCGTTGGGATCGCTCGGGGGTGGGATCCTGCGATGGGGCCTTACCCCAGGTTAATAGACCAGGAGAGATGGGAGTTTATGTCTCGGTAAGGTGGCTTTATAGGTGCATTGTACCCTTAGTCGGTGGAAAGATCGGTGAATTGATTAGTAGGGCGACCGGTAGGTCACCGATCAACCCGTTGGGATCCCAGAGGGTGGGATCCCTGATGAGAGTGAAAATTAGCGTGTTTTAGTATCCAATTGAACACCTATTTGATTGATATTGTTGTAATATATTAGCACAAATGCCTTATATTTGATATATGTGAGAAAAAGGTGCACTTGAGGTGTTTTATTGTGTTTTAGGTGGAAAAAGGATAAAAAATACAAGATTGGAGAAAAGGTGCAATTTGTGCAAGGATGCTGAAAAACGCACGTTCAATTTTTGTAATTTTTTTGTGTTGTTATGGAGATCAAAACTATTGGTGTGATATATGGTTGGAAAGCCACTGAAGAGAGGGTCGTTTTGGCAAAAAGAACATACCAATCGAGTTCCAAACGAGAAAGTTATGAGCAAAATGGTGACGTCGCACGTGCTATGCCGAACAGAATTGCTGTTCTATATTCCGTGGCTTGTTGTTCATTCAAATCTTTGAGTTTTTCTGAGTTATTTTTATGGATAGAAAGGCAAGGAAGAGAGGATCACGTGAGCATAAAAATTACTAAATTCGGAACTCGAATGTAAAAGTTATACGCGAAACGGTGAGACTGTGAAAATCAATTCGACCTGGATTCGACCTTGGGGCCTTCAATTCGACCTAATGTACAACCTACGTGAAAAACATGAGCACATGAGAACATGGGGGAGTAAAGCACCATCCACATGGAGCACATGAAGCACAAAACACACCAACAAATGCCAAAGGTATAGAGGACAAAGATGGACAACACAAATGGATGCCAAAAGCAAAGAAGACAAGGAAGGAAGGAAGAAGTGAGCTGCAAGGACAGCACCAAAAGAAGAGGAGCACATGGACAAAAAAGAACAAAGAGAAATGGATGCATGTGGAGCAACATGGGCAGCAAATAAAGAGTAATGGATGCATGTGATATGTGTTCCCTTCAACCACTATAAAAGGGGCAGCAACACCACACTTCAAACCATCCCAATCCAATCCCAAATGACACACCGCAATACAACACAACACACACAAGAAAGAAGAGGAGGAGGGCTGCAAGGGCAGCTTGCTGGCAATGGCAGCAAGCAGCAATTTGTGAGTCTGTAGGCTGCACTTGCAGCAGCAAAAAGCAACGTTTGGGGCTGCAAATCAGCAAGAAAGAAGAGGAGGAAGAGCTGCAAGTGGAGACTCAAGTCCGATCAATCCATTCTTGATGTGTTGGAGGACATGAAGCTTCAAGTAAGATCATTCCAACTCACCATGGTTGATCTTAGATCAATCATGGAGTAGATCCTCTTATGGTAGTTCTAGGATTTTGAAGGTTTCATTAATTAATTTATATTTCGTGTGTAAAACTCCGTACAACACTACTTGTGATTTAGTTTATATAAGATTGCACGTTTTTAATCCATACTCACAGTAGTTTTGTGCATCGTTAATCGTTGTGTAGAGTCTGAATACATAACATGGTTATCGATTGAGTGTGTTCACTGCTGAGCAGGGTTTGTTGTTATAATTCTAAGTGAAGGGATTCCGAAGTTTTATTAGAACTATCTTATATAAATATTTGTTAATTGAATCATAGTTTATTCGGGTTAACAAGTAGGACAAAGAGTATAATTTCATAGTACCTATAAAGGGAGATCATATCGGGTTAAAGTACCAATCCTAGGGGGAAATAATTGATACTGATAGTACCTAGAAAGGGGGGTGGAATTGTATCTCTTGCTCCGAGGATATTCACACGATGCATATGTATATCTACTTGTATCTATAGAGCAGAAATGCATGGTTTAGTGATGCGTTCATAAATCACAAGGTAGAGTCGGGTAATATCACACGAAAGACGAATTAATGAATTAAACTGGATTATCTTAGAATTACTTACCTTCTTAATTGCTTACAACTTCACTATCGTTGCTGCCATTGATCGTTTATTATTATTTATTATTTAAAACATTTCTTATTCAATTATAAATCACCACCATCATATAATTCTCAACATAGTCTTGATTAACTAGAATATAATCAAATTGATATTTATCCGTCCTTTGGATTCGATATTCACTTGGTCACCTTTTGATACTACAATAGATATCCTTAACCTTAGGGATTAATATTGTGCGCTGAAAAAGCGACGATCAAGTTCTTGGCGCCGTTGCCGGGGACGGCATAAATTATCTTTTGATTATTTCTAGTTTATCAAGACTATCATCCACAAAGGAGGATTAACCTCCAACCATAATCCACTTTCTTTCCTCTATTCAACCTATGGAATCACATTTTCATGGTATGTGGAACTTCACCCTATCTGATGAAGAATTTGAGAATTTATCTAATGATGCATGTATTGACCACATCAATGCTAGAAGGAATGTTGATCATACAGATTTATCCAAGCAGTTGGAGGACCTTAAATTGATTGTGAGGCAGATGAACAAGAACGTGAATCAACTTATACAAAAATGGGAAGATAATGCCATCACACAGTACGAGGGAAGGTTGAATGAGACCACTGGTGATTTGGAAGAGCCAGCGCATTGATTCGACCAACATCTTGGTAATTCGACCTGGCCCTCAGGTCAAATACAGCTCAAAGATTATTTCGACCACTATGTGCCTATTTCGACCAGATCTTTAGGTCGAATTGAATATACAGGATGAGAATGAACTACTACTTGCCCAATTCGACCACTACGTACCCGTTCTGACCAGAACAACTGGTCGAATTGAGGACGAATTGACCGATTCATCACCTATTTCTTCACGAGCACTCCTAAAGATGTGAACATTACTCCAGTACCATTACATGAGCAAAATACTGATCTTACAATGGAGAGAGAGTGGGAAGGAGCAAAGAAGTTAGGAGCAGAGAAGCTTAGACTGCAGATGGATAATGACGATATGGTTTTCTCTGATGATCATGCAAAGAAGATACCCATGGAAACTCAATCGTGCAAAAATATATATGTAGTTTCTAACTTATTTAATCTTGATTTTTCTGAGACAGATTATTCTGAATTTAAATGGAAGATTAACAAGGAGGTATCCACATAGACATGGGAGGAAGGAAGTTCCAACGATCATATTTTTGTGACCAAGAAAGGTGAGGTGTTAAAAGTAGACAGGAAGAGGAAAAGAAAGTATTTGAAGGTGAGGATGTGAGAAGACCGTCCTCCGATCAAGTGGCCTACAAAGGTTACATCCATTGTGACTTTTCGACGTTAAACATAAGCGCCTGTTGGGGGCTTATCCCTCCCATTTTATTACTTTATTTCTTTCGTGTGAGTAAGAAATTTTTATATTTGAAGTGCTTACTTATCGACTATTATATCTCTTTGCAAACTTAGTTTCAACTATATAGTTTCTACTAAGTTTGGGGGGTGTGATGTACTTACCTCGATAAACACTGATAATATAATCTTTTCTTTGTGACGTTTGTTAGGGGAGTTACGAATTTTTGTAACTTGTCTAATGTTTAGTGGTGTTTTGTTTCTTGTTTTGAGTTGATTGCGGAGTTACTCATGAATGTTAAGTTTTAGAATTGATTCTTTCGTCTAGTTCTCCTATTGATGAATCCTTTGATGTTGAGGAGTGCTTGAGCTTTGATGATAGAAAAAGGTAAAAGAGTGGCAAGACGAGTTCTACGCTGCGGAGCTTGTGTATACGTTGAAGAAAAATCAGGTGCCCTCGTTTTCTTTTTCTAATTTTCATATGTGCTTTTAATTCATGGAGTAAAGGGTTGAGTTATGGTGGTGATCCATGTGAGCTTATATTGTTTAAATTGTCTTGGAAATTCATATGCTCTTGAAGTTGATGAAGGAATTGTACTTAAGTTATATTGTGATATGAAGTTCTATGTGTACTTGTGGGATATTACTTACCATGAAAGGTGCTCTGTTACTTGTTAAAAACACATGTGAGATTTTGAGCCTTATTGATCATGTTACATAATCACATGATATTTCTTTTCTGGAGAGTATCATTCTTGTGCGTGTATTCTAGAACTACCCTTGAGTCTCCTTGAATATTCAAGATTAGTCTAGTAAATTATGGAAATGAAATTAGGCCATCTTTGATATTTAACCCATATTTTCCCATATACTTTACCTGAAATCATTAAATACCTAGTCAGCCCGTTTGATCCTTTTTAAATCCATTCTTTTGATAGCCAATAAAGCTTAATTGAAGAGAGTGGTGATTTGAGGGATGATAAGGATAATGAAAGAAAAATCTTAAAGAAGAAAATTCATGAAGTAGTGCTTAAATCTAGTACTTCATGTAATCAAACACCCTAGGGTAGTACTTAAATTAGTACCCTATGGAGGATATAAAAGGTAGTGCCCGAAACTGGTACCTTAAAAAAATAAGAAAAAGGTGAAGAGAAGGAAAATGATAGAGTTGAAGAATTAGAAAAAGTTGTAAAAATATGTTGTGCTTGATTGAAGTGATGAGGAAGAATGAAAGATCGAGAGAGACTGCAGCTTTATTGATCCAAGTTTTGAGTCACTTATCCATATATTTCTCACCTATTACAAAGAACATATCTTACAACCTAACAAAAGACCTTTTTGATCCATGATTTACTAGCTACTAGTAAAAGGAGAGTTGAGACAATAGGCAAGCTTATGGTTATGCATGCACTTGAATTGAATCTTAGTATAAACACCTTAACCTATAAGTGTACATCTTTACACTTGAATGCAAGTGATATATAATCCCAGTGAGAACATGTTAATAGAGCATTTGAATTGGTAGTGATTGTCTTAACTTGTATTCTATGAATTGATTATTGCATGTAATAAGAGTTGCATGTCCTAAGTTGATGACAATTGTATTTTGAATGGGGTATTGGTCATAATCATTGTTTTCCCGCTAATTTTCTTACTCTCTCGGTCTTTATTTTTATTTTGTAGCCTCGGGACGAGCAACGAGTAAGTTTGGGGGGTTGATGAGAGTGAAAATTAGCGTATTTTAGTGTCCAATTGAACACCTATTTGATTGATATTGTTGTAATATATTAGCACAAATGCCTTATATTTGATATATGTGAGAAAAAGGTGCACTTGAGGTGTTTTATTGTATTTTAGGTGGAAAAAGGATAAAAAATACAAGATTGGAGAAAAGGTGCAATTTGTGCAAGGATGCTGAAAAAACGCACGTCCAACTTTTGTAATTTTTCTGTGTTGTTATGGAGATCAAAACTATTGGTGTGATATATGGTTGGAAAGCCACTGAAGAGAGGGTCGTTTTGGCGTAAAGAACATACCAATCGAGTTCCAAACGAGGAAGTTATGAGCAAAATGGTGACGTCGCACGAGCTATGCCGAACAGAATTGCTGTTCTACATTCCGTGGCTTGTTGTTCATTCAAATCTTTGAGTTTTTCTGAGTTCTTTATATGTAGAAAGGCAAGGAAGAGAGGATCGCGTGAGCATAAAAATTACTAAATTCGGAACTCGGATGTAAAAGTTATACGCGAAACGGTGAGACTGTGCAAATCAATTCGACCTGGATTCGACCTTGGGGCCTTCAATTCGACCTAATGTATAACCTACGTGAAAAACATGAGCACATGAGAACATGGGGGAGTAAAGCACCATCCACATGGAGCACATGAAGCACAAAACACACCAACAAATGCCCAAGGTATAGAGGACAAAGATGGACAACACAAATGGATGCCAAAAGCAAAGAAGACAAGGAAGGAAGGAAGAAGTGAGCTGCAAGGACAGCACCAAAAGAAGAGGAGCACATGGACAACAAAGAACAAAGAGAAATGGATGCATGTGGAGCAACATGGGCAGCAAATAAAGAGTAATGGATGCATGTGATATGTGTTCCCTTCAACCACTATAAAAGGGGCAGCAACACCACACTTCAAACCATCCCAATCCAATCCCAAACCACAATACAACACAACACACACAAGAAAGAAGAGGAGAAGGGCTGCAAGGGCAGCTTGCTGCCAATGGCAGCAAGCAGCAACGTTTGAGCCTGTAGGCTGCACTTGCAGCAGCAGCAGCGACGTGTGGGGCTGCAAATCAGCAAGAAAGAAGAGGAGGAAGAGCTGCACGTGGAGACTCAAGTCCGATCAATCCATTTTTGATGTGTTGGAGGACATGGAGCTTCAAGTAAGATCATTCCAACTCACCATGGTTGATCTTAGATCAAACTTGGAGTAGATCCTCTTACGGTAGTTCTAGGATTTTGAAGGTTTCATGAATTAATTTTTATTTCGTGTGTAAAACTCCGTACAACACTACTTGTGATTTAGTTTATATAAGATTGCACGTTTTTAATCCATACTCACAGTCATTTTGTGCATCGTTAATCGTTGTGTAGAGTCTGAATACATAACATGGTTATCGATTGAGTGCGTTCACTTCTGAGCAGAATTTGTTGTTATAATTCTAAGTGAAGGGATTCCGAAGTTTTATTAGAACTATCTTATATAAATACTTGTTAATTGAATCATAGCGTATTCGGGTTAACAAGTAGGACAAAGAGTATAATTTCATAGTACCTATAAAGGGAGATCATATCGGGTTAAAGTACCAATCCTAGGGGAAATAATTGATATTGATAGTACCTAGAAAGGGGGCTGAAATTATATCTCTTGCTCAGAGGATATTCACACAATGCATTCGTATGTTTACTTGTGTCTATAGAGTAGAGATGCATGGTTTAGTGATGCGTTCATAAATCACAAGGCAGAGTCGGGTATTATCACACAAAAGATGAGTTAATAAGTGAAATCGGATAATCTTTAGAATAACCTACTTTCTTATTTGATCACAACCTCACTATCGTTGCTGTTATTTCTTTATTTTATAATTATTTGTTACTCAAATCATCAATTCACAACCATCTTGTTTCCTACATAGTCTTAATATACTAGAACATAATCAAATTGATATTTATCCGTCCTTTGGGGTTCGATATTCACTTGGGCACCTTTTGATACTACAATAGATATCCTTAACCTTGGGGATTAATATTGTGCGCTGAAAAAGCGACGATCAATCCCATGTTGGGACCTTACGCCGGGTTAATAAACCCGTAGGGATGGTAGTTTTTGTCTCAGTAGGGTGGCTCTACGGGTGCATCGTACCCTTAGATGATGGGGCAATCGGTGAATTGATCGGTAGGGGGATCAGTGGGTCACCGATCAACCCGTTGGGATACCCCAGGAGTGAGATCCCGTGTTGGGCCCTTACGTAGGGTCAATAGACCCGGAGGATGGGAGTTGATTCGGGGAGGTGGCTTTAAGGGTGCATCGTTGATTGCTATTTTCTTTTTACCCTCAAGTATAAGAGATCGGTTGTAGTACGAGTGACCAAGTAAAATATCATTTCCACAGGATAACTATAAATTTAACAATTAATTCTATGTGATAATTCGATTGTAAGACAAATATGGGGTTGGTTTTTGAAAGAATGATAATTTAAATAAAGTTCGATAATAAATTAATTATGAAATAAAATAATTATCACGAGAGAAAATGATTGAAGAGTTCAAGGATTGAGAATTGGTAATGCTAGGGTAAACAACTTGATTATATGACCAATTTATCTAGACCCGAATTAATTACTTGCAAAAGTTTATAAGAGGATCACTAAGCCTAGTTAAATCACCTTGATCGGGTAAGATTTAACACTTATAAAGAATTGGAAATCCTTGGATCAATAAGAAATTAACTACCTCTCCCTCTATAGGTACTTCATGCTAAATTCCAATTAAGGCTAGAGCACTAGACTTCCCTTTCTAGGTATATGATCGTTAACTCTTCTTCTCCTTACCAATTACTTAATAATGATGTTTTATCAAGTAATTAATATTTTAAATTGATTGTCTAACACACTTAGGCTTTAATGGTCAATACACCTAAGAATGTCTCAGGAAACAACAATTATAATGCAGAAATAGAGAAACCTATTAACTATCAATCAGTGATACAGTCATTAATAATCAAAGGAATCAAAACTCAAACTCATAATAATATGAAATTTCAAATTTAATCTTCAATAGGGAAATAAACCATTTGCAAGATAATCAATTCAAGTCTAGAGTAGTTTAAATCACATAATCAAGATTGTTTTAACACCCTAACATTACCAACAAAGAACTTAGCCCATGGATTTACTAGAACAAATCATGAATATGTAATTAATCCTAACCATAGTGCTAAATAACAAAAGATAAATGACTAAAAACAAAGAACCCGGGTGAAGGACTCCGTTTCTTCAATCACGATCTCCATTGGGAACTCCATCTCCGATCCAAGTAGCAACTCCAATCGTTTCTCCGGTGGAAGGATGAAAGAATGTGGTGAGAAGTGAGGTAGTGTGCAGCTGATGGTGTTGCTGCTGCTACAACTTGCAGCAGCTACAAGTTTGGCTCTACACACTCTACTCATTTGTGTTGTGTGTTGTGATTGTTGTGTGAGTGAATTGGATGTGTTGGATGCTTCAATTGTGTTCTTGAGCCCCTATTTATAGTTGTGGAAGGGGAACAACATCACATGCCTCCATGGCTGCGCATGTTACTCCATGCTTCCACTTCTCCTTGTGTGTGCAATTATTCAAGCTCCACATGCATCCATTTCCCATTTATTCTTGCTGTCCATCATCTTTGCAGCTCATTTCCAACTCTTCTTCTTGACTTTTTGCCTTAGGAATCCAATTGTGTTTAGATGCTTCATGTGATCCATGTGAATGGTGTATTATCTTGACTTTAGCCCATGTGTGCACTACACCCACTTGCATCATGGTTTCCAGGTTGGTTTGCACGTGAACAAGTCGAAGCAACCTCCTTCAAGTCGAATGAACATCGAATATGCAGTTTGGAGGCCAAATACACGTGATTCGACCACGATTCGACCTTGATCTTGGTCGAATCGAGTTCTCCAGGTCGAATGAAGCTACTGGACGTTTTCTAGACCCCGATTCGACCTTAATTCGACCACGACATCAGATCGAATTGTATTCCCCCAGGTCGAATTGGCTTGCGCCGTCTCACCGTTTCGCGTATAACTTCCACATACGAGCTCCGAATTTAATAATTCCTGTGCTCACGTGATCCTATCTTCCTTTTATTTCTATCCATATAAAGAACTTACAAAAATTCTAAGATTTGAATGTGCAACAAGCCACGGAAAGTAGAATAGAAATTCTATTCGGCATAGCTCGCGCGTCGTCACCATTTTGCTCATAACTTCTTCGTTTGGAACTTGATTGGGGTGTTCTTTGTGCCAAAACGACCCGCTCTTCAGTGGCTTTCCAACCATGTAGCACACCATAAGTTTGGATCTCCACATTTAACACAGAATAGTTATGAATTTGGACATGCATTTTTCATCATCATTGCATAAATTGCACCTTTGCTCAAATCTTGCACTTTTGATCCTATTTCCTATCAAAACACAATAAAATACCTTAGTAGCACCTTTTAATCAATAATAGTCCAAAGTAATAATATATGTGCAAATAATAGCAATTATACACTCAAAAAGGTATCAAATTGGACTCGAAAATACATGAATTTCCACTCTCATCAATCGTACCCTTAGTCGGTGGGGCAATAGGTGAATTGATCGATAGGGCGATCGGTGGGTCACCGATCAACTCGTTGGAATTCTCCAGGGGTGGGATCTAGAATTGGGGCCTTATGCCGGGTTAATAGACCCAGAGGAATGAGAGATTTTGTGTCGGTAGGGTGGCTCTAGGGGTGCATCGTACCCCTAGTCGATGGGATGGTCGGTGAATTGATCAGTAGGGCGATCGGTGGGTCACCGATAACCCCGTTGGGATCCCACAGGGATGGGATCCCGTATTGGGGCCTTACGCCAGGTTAATAGACCTAGATTGATAGGAGTTTTTTCCGGTAGGGTGGCTCTAGGGGTGGTTCATACCCTTAGTCGGTAGGGCGATCGGTGAATTGATCGGTAGGTGATCGGTGGGTCACCGATCAACCCGTTAGGATCCCCCAGGGGTGGTATCCCATGTTAGGGCCTTACGTTGGGTTAGTAGACCCGGATGGATGAGATTTTATTCGGGAAGGTGCCTCTAAGGGTGCACCGTACCCTTAGTCGGTGGAGCAATTGGTGAATTAATTGGTAGGGCAATTGGTACGTTACCGATCAACCCGTTGGGATCCCCCTGGGGTGAGATCCTGTGTTGGGGCCTTATGCCGGTGGGAAGATCGGTGAATTGATCGGTATGGCTCTAGGTGTGCATCGTACCCTTAGTCAGTGGGGCGATCGGTGAATTGATCGGTAGGGGGATCGGTGGGTCACCGATCAACTTGTTGGAATCCCCCAGGAGTGGGATCTCACGTCGGGGCCTTACGCTAGGTCAATAGACCTGAAGGGATGGGAGTTGACTCGGGAAGGTTGCTTTAAGGGTGCATCGTACCCTTAGTTGGTTGGGATTCCCCAGGGGTGGGATCCGGCGTTGGGGCCTTACACTGGGTTAATAGACCCAGAGGAATGGAAGTTTTTGTCTCGGTAGGGTGGCTCTAGGGGTGCATCGTACCCATAGTCAATGGGGCGGTCGGTGAATTGATGGGTAGGGCGATCGGTGGGTCACCGATCAATCCGTTAGGATCCCCTGGGATGGGATCCAACATTTGGGCCTTACGCCGGGTTAATAGACCCAGAGTGATAGGAGTTTTTGTCTTTGTAGGGTAGCTCTAGGGGTGTTTCGTACCCTTAGTATATGGGGCGATCGGTGAATTGATAGGTAGGGCGATCGGTGGGTCACCGATCAGCCCGTTGGAATCCCCCAGGTGTGGGATCCCATGTTGGGGCCTTATATCGGGTTAATGGACTTGGATGGAAGGGATTTTATTCAGGAAGGTGACTCTAAAGGAGCATCGTACCCTTAGTCGGTGGGGCAATTGGTGAATTGATCGGTAGAGCGATTGGTGGGTCACCGATCAACCTGTTGGGATCTTCCGGAGGTGGGATCCCGTATTAGGGCCTTATGCCGGGTTAATAGACCCAGTGGGATGGGATTTTTTGTCTTAGTAGGGTGGCTCTAAGGGTGCATCATTCCATTAGTCGGTGGGGCGATCGGTGAATAGATCGGTAGGGTGATCGGTGGGTCACCGATCAACCCATTGGGATCCCGCTGGGGTAAGATCCCGAGTTGGGGCCTTACGCCGGGTTAATAGACCCAGAGGGATGAGAGTTTCTTATGAATGTAAACAATTGAACCTCACTTTTGATCACACGTTTACTCTCTATTGATTGAAGCTTAAGATCTCACATTCTTATGAATGAACTAATGAATCTAAGAACAACAAAGCAAGTATAGTGGTTCGGCTGTAAAGCCTACGTCCACTCTCAAAGACGTTTGAATATTATTGATGATGAATTACAACTCTAAGGAAGAAGATGAATCTTATGATCTTATGAACTGATCTCTCATGCATGCTCACGTTTTTTATGAATGGTGATCAGCTGCATGCCTTAGTCTGTTAGTTGGTTACAACAAACTAACTCCTCCAGCTCTCCTTTCCTTTCCAACTGATCATCTTCTCAACCGTTTGATCATGCATGCAATCCAACGTTCATCCTTGTGCCAGCTCATCAATCCTCACCTTATGATTGATCAACTAGCTTCACCAATCTCCTCCTTACACGTATGAGCCACTTATCACACACACAAATCTGCTATGCATGCATGTGTCTATATTTCTTAACAATTCTCTACCTTATAAACACTGCACTACCTCAACAAGATTCAAAACATCCCACCCTGCTGTTTTAAGGGTACAGCCAACCCTATCTTCTTTTATTGCATACTGAACAAGGTCTTACACAACTCAAACTTGAGAGTTGGCAATGCCTTTGTCAATGCATCAGCTGGATTCTCTGCAGTGTTGATTTTCTTCACTACAACAACCCCCTTTTCAACTATATCCCTTATGAAGTAAAGCCTTACATCAATGTGCTTTGTTCTCTCATGATACCCCTGATGTTTGGATAGATGGAGAGCACTTTGATTATCACAAAACACTTCAAAAGCTTCTTGATGAATCCCAAATTCCTTTAAGATTCCTGTCAACCAAATCTCTTCTTTGACAGCTTCTGTGAGTGCCACATATTCAGCCTCTGTGGTTGATAATGCTACCACATGTTGATGTGTTGCTTTCCAATTAATAGCAGTACCAAACATGTTAAACACATAGCCTGTCAAAGACTTTCTTGTATCAAGATTTGCAGCATAGTCTGCATCAACATATCCTACAATAGCTTGATTCCAATTTGTACTTCTCTGAAACTTTAAACCCACTGATACTGATCCTTTAATGTACTTCAAAACCCATTTCACTGATTCCTAATGCAGTAGTCCTGGTTTACTCATGAACCTGCTGATCAGACTCATTACATATGCTAAGTCTGGTCTACAGCACACCATTGAGTACATCAAACTTCCAACAGCATTTGCATATGGTATTCTGTCCATAATTGCCCTTTCTTCATCTGTCTTTGGACTATCTTGTAAAGACAGTCTCAAACCTTGTTTCACTGGTACTGAAACTGATGTACACTGATCCATATTGTATCTCTTAAGTACTTTGACTAGATAAGACTCTTGATGCAAGCTCAAACTCCCAACTGACCTGTTTCTTAATATTTGCATCCCAAGTATAACACTTGCTTCTCCAAGATCTTTCATCTCAAATTCCTTTCTTAGTACTTCCTTTACTGCATTTATCCCTGTGATATTACCACATGCAATCAGAATATCATCTACATATAGCAATAGGTAGGTGAAATTCCCTTCTTCATTATTTATATAAACACAACTGTCATGCATGCTCCTTTCAAAACCATTTGATGTTATGTATTCATCAAACCTCAAGTACCACTGCCTAGGACTTTGTTTAAGTCCATACAGAGACTTGACTAACTTGCATGCCTTGTTTACTGATCTGTCAAAATCCACACCTTCAGGCACTTGCATGTATATATCTTCTTCAAGATTCCCATGTAAGAAAGCAGTAGTAACATCCATCTGATGCAATTCAAGGTCAAACTGAGTCACTATAGCAAGTAAGATCCTAATAGAACAATGCTTCACAACTGGGGAGAAGATCTCATTATAATCAACACCCTCCTTCTGTGAAAAACCTCTTGCAACTAGTCTTGCTTTGTATCTAAAACCACCTTCTTTACTTGTTACTGGTTTTCTTTTGAATAACCATTTACATCCAACAAGCTTCTGATCAGTTGGTTTATCAACAAGTATCCATGTATTGTTCTTCTTCAAAGATAGTAACTCATCTTCCATAGCAACTAACCACTTATCACTCTCAGTACTGGAAATTGCTTCAGAGTATGATCTAGGCTCATACATTTCAATGTCTGTTGCTACATACAGTGCATAGGATACAACATCAGCCTCTATATATCTGACAGGAGCTCTTATCTGCCTCCTCAATCTATCCCTTACTAACTTATAGCTACTTAGTGTTCTTCTTTCAGCTGATGTTTGACCCTCTTCTGATGTTGGTGTGTTCTGACTCCTTACTTGTTGTTTCTTATCTGTTCCAAGCTCCACCTCAAGCTCAACATTATCTGTATCAGAAACTACACCAGCTGCCCTTTCAATTAAAGGCATCTTTTTCTCATTGAAGCTCACAATGATGTCCCCTTGAGGAGCTCATAAGGATTATCATATAAACCCTGCAGGTGGATTTATTCCGGCATGATAATGAGGTTGAGTGGTACTACTCTTGGATGAGATATTAATTAATGGAGTTGTCAGTAACTTAATTAATTAATGGACATCGTATATCTTAAACATGGGGAGACTAACAGACTCATAATAAGAAGGAGCCCATAACGTAATTATGGGATCAGAACGGTAGTGCAGTAATAATATTTTAGTGGTATATATTATTATTATTGGACTTAAGTATAAGCTTTGGGCTAAGCTTGGATACTTAAGCCCAATGGAGGCCCAACTCTAATTTCTCCTCCTGGTCCCTGCTGTAGCCCATATATAAGTCATTTCAGCTGTCCGAAAACCCTAATCTATGAGATTAATCATGCCTAACACTGTGAGGAGCGTGAGGAAACATCAGGTTGAGAAGATCTCGAGGATCGTCGCCCACGCGACGTTGAGATTGGACTTGAGAATACAGGAGAAGACTGGAAGGTTGTTTGCTTCTGCTGTCCGTCATCTTCTATAATTTTTATAAAATCGTACAACTTCAGAATAGGACATGTGATATACTGCAGAAAGCCACGGAAGAGAGGATCATTTTGGCACATAGATCACTCAAATCCGACATCGGATGAGAGAGTTATTCCCAAAACGGTGAGACTACACAGGCTGGTGGTGAGAATTCATCGTCTTCAACATATCTTGGTGAAAGGTAATACGTTTCTTATTTTTCTGCTTCCGCTGACTATTAGAAACGTGTGGAACCCTAACAGTTCACGTTAACCAAACGATCGAACGCCAACAATTATTATTAGAGCTTCGATTTTGTAGTGAAGCGTGACACGTTAGGCTAGGGTTTATGTAGAATATGTGGTTTAATTATGAATTAGAATTACATGAGAATTATGATTTTGGTTTCATTGCGTAATCCATGAATATCCCTATGTGAATCCTGTATTGTTGATGACCATGTGTGAGAGATTCGGACTGTACCTGTTATGTGAAAACACGCCTGAAAAAGACGATAGATGCACACGATTTCGAGTGAAGGCACTCGTTGGTTTGCACTGTGGTGTGTAGCTGTTCGTGTGATGTCACTCTCTGGCGACTGAAGGCTGTGTGATGGCACGGTTGCTGTCAGGCGTTGGCGCACGGCAAGAGGCGTGCGCGAAAGGCGTGTACGTGGTAGGAGGCGTTGGTGCACGGTAATAGGCAGGAGGCGTGCGCGGAAGGCATGTGCGCCCAGCTGCAGGCGTGCGTGGAAGGCGTGTGCGCGCGGTAGGAGGCGTGCGCGGATGATGCAGGCGTGCACGGCAGGCATTGGAGGCGTGCGCGGCTGATGCAGGTGTGCACGACACACGTTGGCGCACGGCAGGAGGCGTGCGCAGGCATGTGCACACGGTAGCGGCGCGCGGTCTTCACTGTAGTGGTGACGTGTTCTGGCATTTTCCGAGTTCCAGCAGCCTGTGACAATGAATGACTTAGGGCACAAGCAATCTTGCTTGTTGCGTAAGGCATCGTCGCTGGAGTGTTGGACAAGACGTCCTATTTTTTGGCAATTTAATTCGGTATATATATAACTGCCATAAATGATTATTATTATATATGAATGCATGTTCTATTTGATTTACTACCTTAAATAGAAGCATGCTAGTACCGTTTTAATTCTTGATATATAACTGCCATAATTGATTTAATTATCTATTATTGTTATATATTGTTGCATGTCGATATTGATGATTTCGATGATCTGGACGATATCGAGGATTTCGATAATCTGATTGATATCGATGATTTTGATAATTTGGATGATATCGATACTTTCAAAAATTTGATAATTTGAAAATTTTAAAAATTTGATAATCTGGAGATTTTCAAAAGTTAGATAATCTGGAGGTCTTTAGCCTCTATTTTATGCTTGGTTGCGAACAATCGAATTCGCTGATATATAACTGTTAGTAATTGATTTAATTATCTGATTATTGTTATATATGTATGCATAATTTTCTGTGTTTTACTGCCTTATGTACCGTAATAGGAGCATGCAAGGTTGTGTATTATATCTGAATATTATATACATATAAAAATCCTCGGTGTTAAATAACTAAGTGGGAGAGGAGATTGATAATTAATTCTCACGGCCTCCATTATTGGTTTGTAAGTGATGTGAGTAAACTTGCGTGCTGGCTTAGACCTTTTTCCCCATCGGATGAGTTTATTCACGGATCACTGGTACAGACTTCATTAAATAATTATTGTTTGTAATGTGATGCACATGGACTTGCGTGTTGGCATATACATTCCTCCCCATCGGATGAGTTTATTTGCGGATCATTATACAAACTTATAATTGATGACTGTAGGAAGTTATCCGATCGCTTGTGTACTTCTCCATCTGTAAGGCACATAAGCTTGGACCGCGGACTTGGGATCAAATAATGGTGTACACTTAGATGTAAATAATAAGTATCCTCCCATCGGAGTCACTGCTTTTATTTGCATGGCTAAAGAGGAACCGACTATTAATTATTTTGTCATGAGGTTAGGTTGACAAATAAAATTAATGGGTAAAACCTTCTCTTGTAAATATTTGGGTTTGTAAACGTCCACACTATTGTGTCTTGCAAACTCACGATGCTTGAGATGTCGGTAAATTTTATTTTTATATTATTTTGAGGGAATCAATATAAATGGATAAAATTCGAAGATTTGATCGGTGTATTTATTTATGATTCTCTGTATTTTCAAATGGTTTTATCTCACTTATTGTTAACTAAAAGAAATTATATTTACTGGTCCAAAATTAGATGATTAGAAAAGAATCTTGGTTTTAATTTTTATTAATTAGGAAAATAAAAATGTGTTCTCACTAAGGATGTCCCATGATGCCTATTAAAGTCTCTAGTGAAGAGGTGAGAGGTTCATAAAAATATGATGGTCTCATGCGACTCTTCAGATACTTGAGTAAGTTATAAAGGCAAGAGATCATGGATAAGTTGATGAATGAATTGGGAAAGCTTGGAATAGTAATTGAAAGGGAAACCTAGATCAATTTATTCTTCATAATTTGCCTGGATGTTTTGAGCAAGTTCTACCTGAAATACGATAGGTTGTATATGGTGGGAAATTTCTAACAAAACATGTGGCGAAGGAAATCCAATTTCATCAAGATGTGAAAAAATTGTTAGTATCTCATTCACAGTTGTTGAAACATGATTAGGGAAGGCATCTACTGACACGTTGTGTGTAGATACTGGAATCACTAAAAGCTTGCAACTTAGTGATGATGAGATTATTATGTACATGGGTAATGCTACGAAAGTAGTGGCTGTTGCAGCGGGAGTTGTTTATTTATCTTACGATATGAATAAACATTTGGTTATGAGAAATTGTCTTTAAGTACGTTTTCATAGAAAGAATTTTATTCCAGTTTCTATGCATTTATGGATGGATACTCCATTTCATTTAAATGACATGATCATTATAATGAAGAATGGAGCTATAATCTGTTGTTATATGTTTGGTGATAATTTGTACACTCTTAAATCATGTTTATGACACAGATGCAACAAATAGTAATTAATAACACGTCTTCTAATCTTAATAAGAGAAAGACTCTTATGCAAATGGTTAGATGGATGATGAGTTATTTGAAATTATTAAATTCATTTTATGGGTATACCCTAGAAACAGTAATTTGTATGAATGTTTGTCTGTTTGTGGGATATCCTAGAAAAATAAAAGGTGATGATTTATTTAGTCCAAAAGATCGAAGGATGATTGTTAACAAAAACACTAGATTTTGGAAAAGGACTATGTATTAAATCATAAACTCATGTATAAATTGTTCTAAAAGAAGTGAGAGGGAAAACACAAAGTATTAGTACCAAGTGTACAAGAGGATATACCACAAGGTAAACTGCAACGCGTGTCATGTCTGATACACAATTGCGTGTAGTGCCTTGTCTTAGTGGGAGGGTTGTTCGACAACTCGTAAGATATATATTTTGGGAGAGTCGTGAGACTTGGTCCCTAGTAAACATGGAATAGACCCAAGGATATAACAAAGTACTACAAGATAAAAATGCACATCTTAGCAAAAGCAATAATTTCTGAAATAGAATCGATTAATTCTAAATCAAGTCTGGGAGCTTGTAGGACCACTAAATGGTGTAAAAGCTATTGGAAGTAGTCATACAAAATAAAAGAGGATCATAGGGTAAGGTGAAAACCTTGGAATCAAAGCTTGTTGCGGAGAGGTATATTCAGAAAGAAAGGGTTCGAATATGAGAAAACCTGATTCGCCAGTAGCTATGCCTTTGTCGATCCAAATTCTTTTATCTATTGCTACTCATATAAAATATGAGGAATATCAAATAGATGTCAAGACAGCTTTCCTGAACTGGAAGTCTTGAGGAGAACATCTATGTGAAGCAACCAGAGGAGTTCATTGCAAATGGCTAAGATCATTTTGATTATAAGCTTAAAGGTGTCCATCGATGGATTAAAGCAAACTTCAAGATCATGAAACATCTATTTTGATGAGGAAATCCAAAGATATGGATTCATTCAATGCGCGGATGTGTCTTTTGTATTGTAAAGAGTGACAGAAACGTGATGGTATTTCTTGTAATGTACACGTTGTGTGTAGATACCGGAATCACTAAAAGCTTGTAACTTAGTGATGATGAGATTATTATGTACATGGGTAATGCTAAGAAAGTAGTGGCTGTTGCAGCGAGAGTCGTTTATTTATCTTACGATATGAATAAACGTTTGGTTATGAGAAATTGTCTTTAAGTACATTTTCATAGAAAGAATTTTATTTCAGTTTCTATGTATTTACAGATGGATACTCTATTTCATTTAAATGACATGATCATTATAATGAAGAATGGAGCTATAATCTGTTGTTATACGTTTGGTGTCATTTTTTACACTCTTAAATCATGTTTATGACACAGATGTAACAAATAGTAATTAATAACGCGTCTTCTAATCTTAATAAGAGAAAAACTCTTATGCAAATGGTTAGATGGATGATGAGTTATTTGAAATTATTAAATTCATTTTATGGGTATACCCTAGAAACAATAATTCGTATGAATGTTTATCTGTTTGTGGGATATCCTAGAAAAATGAAGGGTGATGATTTATTTAGTCCAAAAGATCGAAGGATGATTGTTAACGCAAACACTAAATTTTGGAAGAGGACTATGTATTAAATCATAAACCCATGTATAAATTGTTCTAAAGGAAGTGAGAGGGAAATACAAAGTATTAGTACCAAGTGTACAAGAGGATATACCACAAGGTAAACTGCAACGCGTGTCATGTCTGATACACAATTGCGTGTAGTGCCTTATCGTAGTGGGAGGGTTGTTCGACAACCCGTAAGATATATATTTTGGGAGAGTCGTGAGACTTGGTCCCTAGTAAATATGGAATAGACCCACGAATATAACAAAGCACTACAAGATAAAAATGCACATCTTAGCAAAAAGCAATGATTTCTGAAATAGAATCGATTGATTCTAAATCAAGTCTGGGAGCTTGTAGGACTACTAAATGGTGTAAAATCCATTGAAAGTAGTCATACAAAATAAAAGAGGATCATACAGTAAGGTGAAAACCTTGGAAGCAAAGCTTGTTGCGGAGAGGTATACTCAGAAAGAAAGGGCTCGAATATGAGAAAACCTGATTCGCCAGTAGCTACGCCTTTGTCGATCCAGATTCTTTTATCTATTGCTACTCATATGAAATATGGGGAATATCAAATAGATGTCAAGACAACTTTTCTGAACTGGAAGTCTTGAGGAGAACATCTATGTGAAGCAACCAGAAGAGTTCATTGCAAATGGCTAAGATCATTTTGATTGTAAGCTTAAAGGTGTCCATCGATGGATTAAAGCAAGCTTCAAGATCATGAAACATCCATTTTGATGAGGAAATCAAAAGATATGGATTCATTCAATGCGCGGATGTGTCTTTTGTATTGTAAAGAGTGACAGAAACGTGATGGTATTTCTTGTACTGTACATAGATGATATATTGCTCATTGAAGATAATGAAAAAGTATTGTCGGGCGTATAGGTATGGTTGATAAAGCAGTATGAAATGAAGGACTTAAAAAAAGCAAAATATGTCCTTTTGATCACGGTAATACGGATCACAAGAAAGGATGTTATGCTTGTCTCAAGCTTCATGAAATAATACAATCCTTACTCGTTTTAGTATGTGACTTTATCTAAGAAAATATGTCTTGACACAAAGAATAACGGAGATGAAAACGGTTCCTTATGCTTCGGCGAATAAGAAAGCTTAATCTAAGGAATGCTATGCATGAGATCGGATATCTATTTTGCCGAAGGCATGAACAGTGGGTATCAAGGTAACCCGAAATAAGAATGTTGAACTGTGGTAACACATAATTTTTAAGTACCTACCGGACAGATTCACTATTTCTTAGGGGTTACATAGATTCGAATTTTTTCAAATCAGATAGGGACGACAGTTAATCCACCTCAAGATTATGTGTTTAATTTAAGGAAGTTGAGTCATAATATAGAGGAGTGTTACATAGAAATATATTTTAGACTCCAGACTCCATCATGGAAAGATGATAAATTGGAGCCTATGAGGCAGCTAAAGTATCTGTATGACTCTAGAAACTTCATGATGAACTTTGAAGTGTTTCTAAGTTTGCCCAAGGTTATCACAATTTATTTTGTTGATAATGGTGCAGTTGCAAACTTGAAGGAATCACGAACCCATAAGGCAATTAAACATATGGAGCGCGAGTACCACTTGTTACGAGAAATCGTATGATGAGAGGAAGGTTGTTGTCGCCTAGATTGCATTGGAAGATAACCTAGTAAATCCATTTACAAGGACTTTAAAGTGAGAGTTTTTGATGGTCGTGAGTGGGAGTGGTAATCATATGTATGACAGAAGACATGACATCATAGTCTTTTAGTATAAGTGGGAGATTGTTGGATTGTACACTAAAAGTCTAGCTTTAGTATGAACAATGCTATAACAATTTATTCGAAATGAGAATCATATGATCAAATAATTACATCTTATAATTTATTTATATGTCCGATGCAATAAGTCCACTTACTTTATACTGTAGATAATATGTTGTGCGACAACACGCGGAAGATCATATTATCGGTTTCCTTATAAAGTATAAACAGATGCTCACAACTGAGATAGACGGGGACTCTCTATCAGGATGGTTATAGTGTGGTTTGGTATTAGCTTGTCTTGGCTATAGAATCACATTAGTGCACTCTGTGTGTATTGAGCAGGACCGCTTGAGATCCTTTGACAAATACTGACTATATAGGCGAACTTGATCTCTGTTATTGTGGATGTTCGTGCTCTTAATCCCTATACAATAACCTCGACATGTAGTGCAGTATGCATTTCTTTGATTCATCAATGGGTGAGATTCACATGTAATTAAATCAATAAACTCGGTGAGTTGGGAAGTAGTGCTGTCTCTATGGTGTGCTGTTGATTGTAGAAGGCATCCATGTCCGTCATAGGTTGATGATGTCCCCTTGAGGAGCTCATAAGGATTATCATATAAACCCTGCAGGTGGATTTATTCCAGCATGATAATGAGGTTGAGTGGTACTACTCTTGGATGAGATATTAATTAATGGAGTTGTCAGTAACTTAATTAATTAATGGACATTGTATATCTTAAACATGGGGAGATTAACGGAATCATAATAAGAAGGAGCCCATAACGTAATTATGGGATTAGAACGGTAGTGCAGTAATAATATTTTAGTGGTATATATTATTATTATTGGACTTAAGTATAAGCTTTGGGCTAAGCTTGGATACTTAAGCACAATGGAGGCCCAACTCTAATTTCTTCTCCTGGTCCCTGTTGTAGCCCATATATAAGTCATCTCAGCTGTCCGAAAATCCTAATCTATGAGATTAATCATGCCTAACACTGTGAGGAGGGTGAGGGAACAGCAGATTGAGAAGATCTTGAGGATCGTCGCCCATACGACGTCGAGATTAGACTTGGGAATACAGCAGAAGACTGGAAGGTTGTTTGCTGCTGCTGTCCGCCACCTTCTATAATTTTTATAAAATTGTACAGACTTCAGAATAGGACATGTGATATACTGACGGAAAGCCATGGAAGAGATGATCATTTTGGCGTATAGATCACTCAAATCCGACATCGGATGAGAGAGTTATGCCCAAAACGGTGAGGCTACGCAGGCTGTGGCGAGAATTCATCGTCTTCAACATACCCTGGTGAAAGGTAATATGTTTCTTGTTTTCCTCCTTTCACTGACTGTTAGAAACATATGGAACCCTAACGGTTCACGTTAACCAAACGATCGAACGCCAACAGTATGTGAGTTTGCCATACCCGTATCCTACCCTACCCATTGACATCCCTAACAATTTTAGTTCATTAAGTATGTCAATTTTCAATTTCAGTCCTTTTACGTTCAATTTTAGTTCTTTATCCCAGTTCTTGTCCCTTTAGTCGGAAAATACTAATAGTTGTAGGAATGTGCATACGTGTCTGGCAGGTTAAAAAAAAAGGCCTAGGAATTTTGAAAAAATCTGACATGGAAAGCTTTGGTGGCAGTCCATTTACTAATAATTAAAAAGTAATAATCATTCATTTAAATCATAAACTATTAAAAAATCATGAAAGAAAGAAAGCGAGAAATGTAAAATAGAGAGTAGAGAGAAAAGATAGAAGAGCAAAAGCCAGAGTCAGAGCCCTTTCATTATCATCATAAAACCGTTCTTAATACATTCGAAAGAACCCCACTCCCTGCAGAAGAGGAGAGTGGTTATTAACTCGTAATGGCCACGTCATAAATAATGTTACAACACTCCCCCTTGGACATTACGCCATTCATACCTCGCTAGAAAACCCTGTGAAAAAAACTAGTTGAGGAAAAGAGTACATATTTTATGATTTTCATGTGTTATAGCTACCTCATTAAAAACGTTCAACTAAGAAAACCACATGGAAAAAACTTAGTTAAAGAAAAAAGAGTATAACTTGATCTTCAGGACCCAATCTTTAGGATTGTTAAAAGTTATCATTTTTCTTGAACATGATAATTTAGTCTGCCTCATTAAAAATATTTTAACTAAGATAACCTTATGGGAAAAACTTAGTTAAGGAAAAAAAGAGTGCATCATCGGTCTTCAGGATCCAATCTTAAGGATTGTTTAAAAGTTATCGTTCTTCTTGAACACAATAATCTAGTTTGTCCCATTAAAAATCTTCAACTAAGAAAATCTCGTGGGAAAAAACTTAGTTAAGGAAAAAGAGTGCATCATTTGTCTTCAAGACCAATCTTTAGGATTATTTAGAAGTCGTTTCCCTAAACACAATAATGTAATCTGTCTCATTAAAAACCTTCAACTAAGAAAACCTCATTGGAAAAACTTAGTTAAGGAAAAAAGAGTACATAATTGGTCTTCAGGATTCAATCTTCAACATTGTTTAGAAGTTGTTGCTCCCCCTGATCACAATAATCTAGTCTGCTTCATTAAAAACCTTTAACTAAGAAACCTCGTGGGAAAAAACTTATTTAAGGAAAAAGAGTACAGACCTTATGATGTGTTTACATCAACTGCCTCATTAAAAACCTTAAAGCTAAGAAAACCCAGTGGAAAAAAACTTAGTTAAGGAAAAAAGAGTACAACCATTGGTCTTCAGGACCTAATCTTCTAGATTGTTTGAAATTACTACTCCCTCTGAAAACTACGTTATTTTGAAACATAACTACTGATCTTTAGGATCTAAAATTTATGAATTTATTTGAACTCATCATTCTCCCTAAAGACATCAGTCTTATGGGTCTACATAATATGATACTTCGAGTAAAACTTTCAAAAATACAAGTTGGGGGTAATTAAATAAAGAATAAATCATTTGAATTGTTACATGAATAAACTCTTTGTGTAATATTTCATCGCTCTTCAGGAGCTCCTATGATTGAAATAAATTTATTGTCTTTATCCATGTATAAATTACTCATGTTTTATGCAATACGTAATATATTATCTCATAAAATATTACAAGGGAGTATATACAAATCATAGCCACTTAGGCTACGAAAGATTTATATCATCCATCATAACAGTACACCAATCTGAATTTTAATGTATTGGGGATTGAATCATAATTAATATTCGATTAATGCATGTCTAATGTCTTGTTGATTTCTTATAATTAAACCAATATATATTTTGTATCAAAGTGATACATGAGGATATATTTAATTTTAACTAAACATCTCATTGTCAGAGAATCATGATAATCTTGTTAGCATGTTCATCATAAATGCATATCAGGCCTGATACAATTATGAAGAACACAATTGCTTTAAAATGCACTAAAAGTGAAGACTTCTGGTCTAAATATCCTCATTTTTTTTCAAGTATATAATCGTTTAATTTTCACTTCAAGGGATTGAACAATAACTGGCTTACAAAAGTGAATGAGATTAATAATAATTATATATAAAACCATCATTAGATAGATTAACTAGTGTTTAAAATTTGCTCCTTTTGAATTCTCAATCTACTGGTTGAGATGATACTTTGTTTAATCAAAGTCTTTCATTTTGAAAAATCCATCATTTGGCATGAGTAAACTTTTACTCCTACTAATTTCTTATGGATTGCAATTTTGAGCCACAAATATAAATATAGGTAATGTTCCTTCTTCAAGAGGAAACCATCCAATTAAAATGTAGTACATTCACATAGTTTGTATTAGGTTCGTAAATATTTATATCCATCAGGAATTTTCATATATCCATCAGAAATTCTGATATAAGTTTACCGTCTAGTGACGTGTATTAACTGCATATCTAAATTTATTGTAATTGTCATATAATTAAGTAGCGAAACATTATATAATGACTTTATAATGGGAGGATGTTCATCATCAATTAATTTTGAGTCTCTATAAGAACTCTTTCACTTTAATCTCGCTTTATTTTCACAACTTCACTCTTTGCACGTCCTTCTGGGACAAATATTTATATTCATTGACATATATTTCTAGTATTTAAGGATAAATTCTTCGCGAGTAAAGCTATATTTCAATTGTCCCTTTCTGTCTTACTCATTCTGAGTGCTTCTGGCACTTTGTCATTTTTTATAGATACTGGATCCAGATTTTTAAGATAGTAAGAACAATTAAATAAATAAATGTGTTGTCGACAACTTCGATAATACAATAAATGTATTTCTCCCAATGATTATAATAACTCTATATTTACTTAACTAGATCCTCGTCATTTCCCAAACGTTTGGATCTAGCCGTTTCGCATGCCCAGTATTTTGATTATTTGGTGCACGTGCAATTTAATGGGTATTTATCTTCTGGAAAAATTTATTTGAGAGTGTTCTTGTTTTCAAACAAACTCTCTAACTTATTTTGGAAGTGACTATTTATGAATTTAATTTTCCGCGGGCTTTTGATTTTTCATATTTATTAAACCTTTCACGCTTTTGGCGTTGAAAATTATTAGTAAAATGATGTCCCTGGGAAACTCTACTTCTAGTGGTGAATCGGTAATAAGTATTTGAGACTTAGTCACTTTTTATGATAATTTGACAGTTTATTTTCTAAGTAAATTAATTATCTACTGAACTTCTGGTTCAATTTTTCTAGTGCAAGATAATGAAGATGCTTTTATATTATGAAAATTTTAGGCATTTCTTTGAATATTGGGCTTTTATCTCCCCCTAATGCCGTGAAATAGTCTTCATTTAAAGTGTAGTTAGCGTACTTAAATATATATTGATCCCCTATTTGGACTTTAAAGCTATTAGACCTAAAAATATATAAATTATGATATGAGAAATTGAGTTATTTGGGCAACATAGATGAGCCAGATGTTCATATATATATATATATTTTAACTGTTAAATACGAAATGATATTATTCTCTCTTCTCTTCTTCTACATTTTGATTATCTTTTACTGTATATTATAACACGTTATCAGCACGATAGCTTTCCAGTGAGAGTTAATGTTGCCATAAATAATGAATCAAAGATTTGATGTTGGCCCTAAGAAATAATCGTGTATTTCCTAGCAAGTATCGATGATGGTAATAATGGATTTAGAACTGTTTTATAAATTTTTCTTAATATTCTAATTATTTGTTTTTGGATGAGTGAATGAGTTTACCTGTGCTTACAATATTATCCAGGGATGAAAAATTAGTTTTCTTTTTCTTCTTCTATGATGGTTTTAGAATGAAGAATACTTACTCCCTCCGTCCCAAGCTAAGAGGGTCATTTTTCTATTTTGGTCGTCCCACCCAAAGAGTTCACTTTTCTTTTTTATACATATGGGACCCACACCCACCTCTAATACAATTAAAATATGGGACCCACACTCCCACTAATACAACTACCCACTACACATTAAATAATAATACTCCTTAATCTACGTGCAAAAAAGAAAATGTCCCTCTTACGCCAGGACGGAGGGAGTATATGATTTGTTAACTACCTTATGATTTGTAAAGTTGCTTATCTGCAATCGTGAATTTGTGTTTATTTCGTGAATTTGTGTGTTTATTATCATTCCATCCATGATTTTCATATCTCATATTTCTTTATGTCAATTTCTAAAAAAAAAAGTTCATCCTGTGTAGTTTTTTTTTTAAAAAACAGATGATAAACAATATGCTGAAAACTTGATGCAATCGTTTTCTTATAAAAAAATTATTCTATTAAAAATCGCATGCTATAAGAAATATTTAGTATATTTGTGATGAGTGATATTTTCACCTAAATTGTAGTATCTTTTATGTGTGCTTTTATATATTTTTATCCGTATTTATGTGCTATTTAGTGGAGTTATGTGTTTTTATGGAATTGATTTTTATGGAATTGAGTGTGAATGAACTCAATCATATGTAAAATAGGTGAAATCGGAGCGAAAATAGAGAAGGGAGACGAAAGAAGGAAGAAAAAAATAGGCAGCAAGAACATGGCCCGCCGTTTTAAGTAAACGAACCGTGTCGTGCTACACGAGCCGTGTACTATAAACGGGCCTGTAAGAGATGGCCGTGTGACGACATCAGAACAAACAACACGACCATCCCTTGGTAATATTGCAGCACACGACTCGTGTGCCGTTGTAAGTTTGCATTGATCCAGAAATCCTGACATGACTCGAGGTATATTGCAGCACACGAGTCATGTAGGTTCCTGATCAGTAAAAAATCAAATTTCTTCTAGAAGCTTTCCAAGGGGTATAAATACCCAATACTTCAATATTTCATCAGATTTTTCGTGGGTTTTGAAGCTGCACACACACTTCACACACATTTTTCTTTATTTTTCACCATCCATTTTCTCTATTCTTCATCCATATCATCTACTTTCATCCCACCATCAAAACCATCATCCAATTGAGTAAAAGAAGCAAGGAAGATAGGATAATTGCAAGAGAAGGAAGGAGATCACCATTGAAGCACTTCAAGGGAGTTTTCATCCATACTTTGTAGTAAAACCTTGTTGTTTATCATGTTTTGTAAGGTTTTTAATGTCTATTTTAATGTTCTTATGAATATGGTAGGCTAATCTCCCTTGTGAGATTAGCAACATGAGAGTTGTTGGATAATTTGGGATTTATGTATTAAAATTCATATGTTGATTGGGTTAATTGATTTTCTACCATTGATGCTTTAGATCTTGATTTGTGTGATGATTTGTGTGGTTTATTGTTGTAAGCATGTTATTAGATTGAGAAGACAATGATTTGTTTAGGATAATTGATTGATCATTTTATCATACACTTCATGTGCATTATAAATTATAAAGAGATTGAGAAATCCTTTGGAATTTAGAACCCTTTGGTAGGACATCCGATTGATTAGATCGAGAGGTTGATTAATTGTGTGAAGGGACTCTCATTTCAAGCTTAGTACCTAGTTGGAATTGTTTGAGTGAGAACCAATCCGTTGAGCTAATTTAGATTCATATCCTATCCATCTCGAGAGGGAGTTTAGGTGAACTTAGTGTTGGCCCTTAGTCTTATACCCATAATTCATATGAATTTGATGCATGTATTCTAGGATTTCCACTTCTTAATTGTTGTTAATCTCACTTTTACTTAATTTGGAAAACACTCTTCATTTGTATATCTTGTTTGTGATCATTGCTTGCTTTGATTACTTGTCATTCATTTGTTTACAACCAATCCCTTTGATGACTCGTCTCTATAAAATTACAAAAAATGTTATATCGCTTAAGCACTAGTGCCTTTCTCCCTGTGGTTCGGTAAATTCTTGAATTGGTCAACCCGACTACAAGTTATGACCAATCAAATGGCGCCGTTGTCGGGGAGTAATGGTCGCTAGTAGTTTGACGAAGAATTGTGTAGAGTGGTCTTAATAAGGATATTTTTTTAATTATTTTTGCATCTTATATTTGCTTTAGAAAATTTTATTTTAATTTTCTTTCTCTTCTAGGTGTATACCTTGAGAAGGAAGAGGAAGGAGAATAAGCCCAAAAATATGAGCTACATGGATATTCTTCGAGAAATGGTGAATAGAAGTGTTCATCCCACTATGAACACACAAGGAAATTTTCAAGGATTTCAAATGCCAAATTGTGAGCCTAATTTGCTACCAGATTATGGAGCACAAGTGCCTAATATACAATTCCAACAACAACATTATGAGAATTTTGGAGATCCTCAAAAAATGCATCAACAAGTATACTCTCAAGATATGGAAGATG
This sequence comes from Pogostemon cablin, assembly GCA_023678885.1. Lineage (NCBI taxonomy): Eukaryota > Viridiplantae > Streptophyta > Magnoliopsida > Lamiales > Lamiaceae > Pogostemon > Pogostemon cablin. The sequence goes on from CM042973.1 coordinate 8,496,235, forward strand.
TTTTTCAAGAAAATTTTTCTAGAAATCAAGAAGGAAATCAACTACAACTATGAGAAGATTTTCAAGACTCTAACACCTCTTTTTCGCCCAACATGACTACAAAGAGAAGCTTAGAGAAGAGTTGTTTGAAAAGATGTTGGAGCGTTTGGAAAATGGATTGGAATGCATGAAGAAAGAGAGGAAGTCTAATGAAGTGTGGATGGATCGAATGAGAAATTGGTGTGACATGGTGACAAGTGCAATCGTAGCATTCGGTGCTAGATTGGATTCCATTGAGCACCAAGTTAGTCAAGTTGTGTCCACCGTGGAGAGATTTCGAGAAGAGAACAACAAGCCATCTACCTCCGGAACAACGAATCTTTGCATGGCCATTAAGGATAGGAAAGAGGATAGTTTGGGGGTTGATGAGGTTATGAAGGAAAAAAGAGAAAGGGTGCCTAAGTGGGTGAAAGCCAAAGAGTTGAAAGAAGAGTTGAAGGGGGAATTCGATAGATTTGTCGAGTCTCATAAAGATATTGTAGAGAAAGTCAAGATTCAAAACCACGAAGAGATTTATGCCCTTATGGAAGAAAAGAAGCCTCCGGAAACTAAGATCATAGATTCTACTCCCCACAAGCCTAAACCTTCTCATTCTATTGAAATTTCAAATTCTCTTAAGAACTTCCATGTTTTTATTGATAAAAATTTGTTCGGTGATTGTAGAAAAAAAGTTGCAAGAGGGTATCAACACTTGTCAATGCCCGAATTCTTATCGGGGGATGTGGTAGAAGTTCAAAATGCATATAAAGCCCCATGGAAGAAGTGGAACAAGTGGAAATGGCCATTTCTTGTGAAGAACGCCTTCGGAGAACAGTTGCTTGAATTATTTAACAAGAAGGGAAACGTTTTTGTAGTTGAGCTTGAGGGCACAAGGCACTACTTCAAGAAGAAACCTATGATAGTGCCTAAAGACTATTCAAGACCACCATGAGCTAAATACTATCGTCCGGCTTGAAGACGTTAAACTTAGCGCTAAATGGGAGGCAACCCATTCTTTTTATCTTTTGATGCTTGTTTTTGTTGTTTGATCTAGTAGGTGGATTGTGCTTGTGAGAAAAGACATATTGAAGAAAAGAGAAGTGCTTCATGGATTCGAGTAGGCATGTCGCATCACTTGTTGCAAACTTAATTCTCGACTCTTGACTCGAGTTAAGTTTGGGGGGCTAGTGCGTGGTGGACATTGCTCAATTCGTTGGATGCGTTTACTTCTCTACAAGAAGATCATAAATGGAAACTACAAGGATAAGTACCATCACTTTTTGCAAACTTAAGTCTCAACTTATTTCGATTTAAGTTTGGGGGGAGAGTGTGTGGTGTGACTCACCACTTGAGTGTGTGGTGTGACTCACTACTTGAGTGTGATTCTTGTAAAATTGACTCAATTTTAAAATTTTTTTCATGAGTTTGGTTTGATTTTGGTCCGATTGGTGGTGATTGAAGTGCATGATAATCCATATTTTTAATGAAATTGTTGAGCTAATGATTTTGTTGAGCATGTATGATGGGTATTGGAAGCACGAATTGAGCTCGGAGCTAACAACTTCTACTATCAAATGCTTATTGAGGGAGTTCATTCTACACCCTATCACTTCTGTGTTTAGCATAATTTGATTTGATTTGAATTGATGTGATTAGCATGTTGCTTCATTTGTTATGTTGTGGGAGGTTTATTTTTATAAGTTAGGATTTCCTTTTTAATCAAGGTTGGGATGATGTGAGCTTAATTGGTTATGGATAATATGAATGTGTGTTTTATTGTTAATGATGGTGATTTTTGTTTTTGCATGTTTTGTGTTTTTGGTTGTTTCTTGTTTGTTGTGTCTTTATTTTATATTTTGTGTGTTTTCTTATTTTTGTCTAGGTTCATTTTGATGGTTTGTTTTTGGAAAGTCGTGAGTCATTTTTGAATGTGAGTGATGACATGTTGTTGTGATAAGTGATGACAAGTTATGATTAAGAATCTCTACACTTTCGAATTGTGACATGTTTTACTTAACTTGTTCAATTTTGAGATGAATGTGGTGTAATAAGTTTCCTTAAGTTCTAATGCATAAGCTTGTGAGCATTTGAGCCTTAACCGTGCATACATGGTTTTTCTTCATGAGTGGATCGATTGAGTGTTGATAAGCTAGAACTTGCTTAAGGACTATAGGACCGAGCCCGATTGTGGAGATTAGTGACATGATCTAAGGCCATCCTTGTCACTAATAGTTATTGCCATATATTTTCCTACCATGAACATCATCCCTAGTTAACCACTTTGAGCCTTAAAGCATTTTTGTTGTGAATTTAGCACATTACAAGCCTTGATTACTCACATGAGCCTTATATATTTACCCTTTTGTGTGGGTGATTGCGGAGATGGTAGCTAGAAAGGTTTGATAAGAAAGTAAAACAAAGAAAGGAAATGGTAAACAAGCAAGAAAAAGGATGAAAAGAGCAAAAATAAGAATGAACATGCAAGCTCAAAATAAGAAAATGAGCAAAGCAATAATAATGTGCTCAAGTACTAAAGTTCGAAGAAGGAAGCATGCATTGAAAGAAGTTCAATCCAAGGAAAGTTTATGATTAGTGCTTGTGAATATTAAAGACAAAAAAGAAAGAAAGAAAAGTGGAGAAGTTGGAGAAATTGACCATCTCTTCGATTACTTGCACTTGTTTAGTCACTAATATCCATATTCTACCTACCCTACCAAAGAGCCTATCTTTACATCCTAATTAAAGACCTTTTTGATCATTAATTGAAACTTTGGAGGTTTGTGAATGTAGTCCACGAGCAAATTTATAGCAAGTCGAGCCAATCGGTTAATGAGTGTTGATTTACCCTACTTTAAAGAGTGTTGAGTGAAATTGATATCACATTGTGAGGCTTGGACAAAGAAGGACTATATTACACTATTATTCTCTTATGATTGAACTTGTTAATATTTTTTGCATGTTATGATTTTAATATTGTAGGATGACGTAACATAAATTGTGATTCTTATTGTTATTGATGTGCTATTACTTGTGTTCATTTAGTCTTTTCCTAGGTGAAAATCACTCTTCTTGGTTTATCAATTTCTTTATTTGGGGACGAACAACACTTTAAGTTTGGGGGTGTGATGAGTGATATTTTCACCTAGATTTAATATCTTTTTATGTGTGCTTTCGTATATTTTATCCGTATTTATGTGCATGTTTTTATAGAATTGAGTGTGAATGAACTTAATCGTATGTAAAACAGGTGAAATCGGAGCGAAAATGGAGAAGGGAGACAAAAGAAGGAAGAAAAAAATAGGGCAGCAAGAACACGGCCCGCCGTTTCAAGTACACGAGCCGTGTACTGCAAACGGGCATGTAAGAGATGGCCGTGCGACGACATCAGAATTCACAACACGACCATCCCTTGGCCGTGTTGCGGCACACGACTCATGTGCCGTCGTAAGTTCACGTTGACCCAGAAACCCTGACAGGACTCGAGGCGTGTTGCAACACACGAGTCGTGTAGGTGCCTGATCAGTAAAAAAATAAGATTTCTTCTAGAAGCTTCTCAAAGGGTATAAATACCCAATACTTCAATATTTCATCAGATTTTTTGTGGGCTTTGAAGCTGCACACACACATCACACACATTTCCTTCATTTTTCACCATTCATTTCCTCCATTCTTTATCTATATAATCTACTTTCATCCTACCATCAAAACCATCATCCAATTGAGTAAAAGAAGCAAGGAAGAGAGGATAATTGCAAGGGAAGGAAGGAGATCACCATTGAAGCACTTCAAGGGAGTTTTCATCCATACTTTGTAGTAAAACCTTGTTGTTTATCATGTTTTGTAAGGATTTTAATGTATACATTAATATTCTTATGAATATGGTAGGCTAATCTCCCTTGTGAGATTGTCAACATGAGAGTTGGATAATTTGGGATTTATGTATTAAAATTCATATGTTGATTGAGTTAATTGATTTTCTACCATTGATGCTTTAGATCTTGATGTTTGTGATGATTTGTGTGGTTTATTGTTTTAAGTATGTTATTAGATTGAGAAGTCAATGATTTGTTTATGATAATTGATTGAATCATTTTGTCATACACTTCATGTGCATTATAAATTATAAAGAGATTGAGAAATCCTTTGGAATTTAGAACCCTTTGGTAGGACATACAATTGATTAGATCGAGAGGTTGATTAATTGTGTGAAGTGACTCTCATTTCAAGCTTAGTACCTAGTTGTAATTGTTTGAGTGAGAACCAATCCGTTGAGCTAATTTAGATTCATATCCTATCAATCTCGAGAGAGAGTTTAGGTGAACTTAGTGTTGGCCCTTAGTCTTATACCATGATTCATATGAATTTGATGCATGTATCCTAGGATTTTCACTTCTTAATTATTGTTAATCTCATTTTTACTTAATTTGGAAAACACTCTTCATTTGTTTATCTTGTTTGTAATCATTACTTGCTTTGATTACTTGTCATTTATTTGTTTACAACCAATCCCTTTGATGACTCGTCTCTATAAAATTACGAAAAAAACGTGATCTCGCTTAAGCACTAGTGCTTTCCTCCATGTGGTTCGATAAATTCTTGAATTGGTCAATCCGACTATAAATTATGGCTAATCAATTTGAGATGTGGTAAATTTGATGATTGGGTTCCCTATTTGGATAAGTGATTAGTATATATATATATATATATATATATATATATATATATATATATATATATATATATATATATATATATATATATATATATATATATATATATATATATATATATATATATATATATATATATAAATTGTAATATTTAAAATCAGTTTATTATATTTTCATTGATTCAACTGATAAATGTTGTGAAATCTATATTTTATGATCATATCTCATAATTTGATTTATTTTTCTCAATAATTATGTTTATGGGATAATGTTTATGGGATAGATTTATTGGACATTAAATATTGAACAATCGATATATTTTTTTTGGAATCGATGAGATATCTTATTAACGAAAAAAATTCCATATTTAATTAAGAACGAAATAATTTTTTTTTTAAATTACATTCGACACAGATATATATTTTCAAAAAGGTTACACATTGTGTAATTATTCAAATCATTTATTTATTTCTAAAATCGTGTTTACATTAAGATTTATGGAAAAGTTTCTTGGGGTGTTTAAATTCGAACATAATTATGTTATATTTGGAATTTATAGAAATGGTCGTCTCTGTAAGATGCATTTATTCATTACATGGGTGTGAAATTTCCAAGATATGGATCATAGATTAAATCAATCAAAACATGATATGATCTAATCAATACTCTATGGAAAGTTCTAAAAATGTTATATTTTTATTTCTTTATAATTCACATCATTATTATTTTTGGATTGACCCATGACAGAATTTACGATTGTGTACATGTTTATATATAGGATTAATTGCTAAAAAATTCACCACCTTATTAAGAATTTTTAAATCATCTTTTATTTTTGTCAATTCAATACACGATCTATTTAAAATTTTCAATTATATCACAGCTTATTATTTTTGTCAATTCAATACACAATCCAGTTAATATTTTCAATTTTATCACAACTTTTATTTTTCAATTTAATACACCACTTATTTTATATTTTCAATTGAATTCAATTCATTATTTTATTATTATTATTATTATTATTATTATTATTATTATTTTCCATTATGCAACAAAAAAAAATAGCTAAAAATGAATGAACTTTGACTTACAAAATTTAAAGTTGTGAATAATTAAACAAATTTAAAAAATGACTTCCAAAAAATTAAAGCAAATAAAATTTGTACTCCAGTATTGAATAATTTGAATACACTAACAAAAACAAAAAAACAATTAAAAAATTTAATAAAATTTAACTGCCAAATTTTTAAAAGTTAAACATAAAATCCAAAAAAAAAAAAATCGAACCGACTTTCTACTTAGGACAAGACGCTATTATTATTATTATTATTATTATTATTATTATTATTATTATTATTATTATTATTATTATTATTAGACTGAATCCGAAATTCAAATAACTATATTGTAATAATTAAAAGAAAAGACTAGTATAGAGCATTTTTTTTTTAAAGAATTCGTAGGACTGGATCTTGTAGAAATATTGGGTGAAAAATTTTGATCCGATTACTTCCGCAAATCCCATTCTCTAATTTTGATCCGATTACTTCCGTAAATCCCATTCTCTCTCCGGATCTCGCAACGCGCCGCCTCCTCATCTTCTTCCATACCCTGGATTTTTCTACTTCGCTTCTCCTTCTTTCTTTCTCTCTCCAGATTTCGCAACGCCTCCTTCTTACCTTCTTTCATTTTCCATCGACTCCAGATTCCTATGCTTTTGTGGGTGCTTTTCTGGAGAATGTTTAGCGCCGCCTTGAAGATGCCAAATCCACTGGTGTTTGCAGTTAGTCTCCTCGTGAAGGTTTGACGACCCTCATGTCAAAACCTCAAAATAATTTACAATGCTTTTCTGAAGTAACTTGCCACATTTTTTTGTGATACAGATGTCTTGGGACTGGAGGAAGATCCTGGAAGTTCTTATATTGGGACAGTTTGTCATGGAGAAGGTATTACATTTCGAGCCTCAGAAATCTGTGTCTTTCAACATATACTTAATGTGCCTCAGAATTTTAATTGTTAAATCAATTAGTCTAATTAATCAAGACAGAGGCATTTGTAAGAAAAATTCAAACCGGCTGTGCGTATCCTCAAGAATGACTCAATGACCTTGAGAGGTTGTGTCTGTTAGGCAATGCCATCCGATTCGACCATGAAATCAGCACTAGAGTTTACATGACTTGTTCTTTTCACCAACCCATTTGTACTGGCATCTACTTTGCATCTTTAACTAGCTAACCACAATAACTAAAATTCAACTCAATACTTCAAAAAAGCTTCTAACTTGCCACGTACTCTATCACGCATTCATTCAGATTATGGAAGCAGCCCAAGCTTCATCAACTTCGGTGGAAGTATTCGAGGAATTTTGTCTATCATTGTCCCTTTTGTTTGGCTTGGTGAATTTTGCTTGAGATCATTCTGAGGTTCGCAAATAATTGTAGTCATCACATCCTGTCAGTTTATAGATATATATGATAACTGCCAACAAAGTGATTGAGTTACCTCTAGCTTATTCTTGTATAGAGTAAATTTATTTAGGTGTCTTTTAGGTTACTCTTCTCTATTAATTGGGTTACTCTTTAAAATGAATTGAGTTGCTCTGAATAAGCCTTTTTATTACTTTTTATGTTCATTTATTTATATTTTTTTAGGTTACTCTTTATAATGATTTGGGTTACTCTGAATTTTTGAATTACTCTTTATATTCATTTATTTATATTTATTTTAGGTTACTCTTTTCTATAAATTGAATTACTCTTTATAACTAATGGAGTTACTCTGAAAAAACTTTTTGATTACTCTTTATGTTTTATTTATGTTTTTTTGGTTTTTTTTAGGTTATTCTTTTTCTATTAATTGGGTTAATCTTTTATAATAAATTAGGTTACTCTTTAATTTGAGACTTTGATTTTAAAATCGAATTCATGCATGGTAAATAATTAAATTGTATGAAATTTATAAGTTAATAGATCACTCTATAAAAATAATTAGATTACTCTTTAAAATTAATTAAGTCACTATTTCCATTAAATTATAAAGAGCAGTATATCTACAATGTCGGTTAATAAGCCAACTTCATTTTTGAAAACACATATTTTACATTAATCATAATATATCTAAACACAATGATCATAGTTTCTTCTGTCAACCCCTCTGTAGCAGCTTGTATAATCTTGGGATAAACTGGTGCGGCTGGTTTCCATAGCATCACATGTAACTGAGGTCGTTTACGATGATCATAGTTTCTTCCACGAAACAGATAAACCACCCCACCTACCCTATGAATAATCTTCCCCCCTGATTTTTCCTGTTAGAACAGGCAGATAGTTGTAAATGCCTTGTGGCATTCTATTTATTGATGGAAATAATCACGGAGTACAATGCAATAATACATGATCACTAATGAGAAAGTGAGAACCTCAAGGCACCGGCATATATTATCCATGTCAACAGTTGGAACACCCAAACAATGGACTTTACAAACATGTTGTCTTCTCCAATGTGTATGTATCAACTCCAACATATTATGAGTTAATCCATCTCTGCCTACAGAATCTGATATCTCAATCAACAAACTACCTTCTCTCATTTTTAACTCAAACCATCATCCTAAAAAGAAAAAAAATTCAAACACAAAACACAATTCCAATTTAACTAGCCTTCAACAAAACTAGTCAAAGAGAAGAAAAACACAATCAATATATAGTAACTAGCAAGTAAATGTGGAGACCTGTAATACTACTTAATAAGCAAAAACTGAACCATATTGAAACATCAGCAATAATGTATGAAATCAACTCCACAGAAGCTTACCTCAATTCAAATTATATTCCAAAATCCAAATCAATAGCTAGAAGGTAATGCCAAAAAAATGGAAAACTAACCTAAATTCACATGCTTGTTACTAGACAAATGAGGTTTCACCATCTTCTTAATCTCCGACCTCGTTTGTGGCTCTCCTAACACCTTATCCCATGGCCTCATACTGATTGAATGGAAATTAATTTCTGTTTCTATTCTGTAACGGTGGCTATGATTGAAGATGATGAATTTGGGGGAGAAAAGAAGAATTGCCCGCAGAATTGTAGATGATGAATTTGGGGGAGAAAGAAGAATTGCGCGCGGTGGAGAGCGGGTGTGAATTTGACCCATTAAGAATGGATACATTCTATCAGTAGAGTAGAGGATCCGGTTCTACCAAATATTGGTAGGACCGGTCCTACCCTAGTCATTCTCTAATTAAAATTTTAGTTCATAGTGTATATATTTCTTTTGTAATATAATTTTAAGACTATTATTTTTTTATATTATTTTTTTATTTTTTTAAAAAAATTTTAAGAGATCCACGATTAAATAATAATAATAAATTGAATTGAAAATATAAAATAAGTGGTGGATAAAATTGAAAAAATAAAAGTTAGCGATAAAATTGAAAATATTAAATAGATCGCACATTGAATTGACAAAAATAAAAGGTTGTGATAGAATTGAAAATATTAAATAAATTGTGTATTGAATTGACAAAAATAAAAGGTCGTGATAGATTTGAAAATCCCCAATAAGGTGATGAATTTTTTAGGAATTAACCCTTATATGCATATTCACACACTCGCGACTTTATATAAAAAGAATACATGATGGTTATATTTTTCTGAAAGTATTTGACATTATAAAGAGAAAATTTGACAAGCTTGTTATTGAAAGGCAATGTGGGCCCTAATGTTAACTCCTTTTACCACTTGCGCTTAAGTGAACTATTATTTTGTTCAGAAGGCAGAATTACTAATATTCATTCATTATAATCTAAGCAAAGAAGTAAAAGTATTTTATTAAAAAAAATAATTCATTTACTTTACGAAAATCCCTGTAGGAATATTTTGATCAACGAATGATAATTCTCCTTACGAAAAGACCAAAATTATATTAAGAATTCAGAGCTAATTTTTGACATTATTAGTAACATAAAAATATATTTATTGTTAATGAAGCACCATAGTTGAAAATCAGTTCCTGAAGCACGTAGTACGCTCCTGAAGATAAGCAAGAGCAGTGGTCGAGAAACTTCAAATTGATTTTATCAATGTGGTTGAGGCAATTTAAAATTTGCAATATTGGCCCACAATTATAGAATGAATTAAGCAATATTCAAGCACAAAATACAAGCTGCATTCAACATTTAACAATTCTCCAGAAGCAGAATTACTTTAAATATAGATATAATTGTCATTGATCTCACATATGTAGTACATTAAATCACTTGGTTGATATCATAAGGTACAAAAGAATGAAAAAGAAAATGTCAATAGTGAATTATATCAAATGAATTTGCTTGAAGCAAAGAGTATTTTTTTTACCATGATAATGTTTACCTTTTTGGAGACTTGATATTGCAGTTATCGAGATCAAATGTGAGCTTGTTTTCATAATATTTATGATCCTAAATGTCGGATAATTTAGTTTATTATCTTTTGATGCATTTTAATTACCAACTCTATCAATTTGCTAAACTATTTATTTTTGCATTATTTGAGTATTTTCTGGGTTTAATTTTTAGAGGTTAACTTTGTAAAACTAGTGCCTGAAGCACTTGACGATACGAAAAATTAAAAATAATATACATGTAATGAAGTTGTTGTATTCGTTGAAATATTTACACGGTGCAATGATTTTAAAGCTATTAGACCCAAAAATATACTCTCTCCGTCCCAGGCTAAGAGGACCTTTTTTTCATTTTGGTCGTCCAACCCAAAGAGTCCCCTTTCTTTTTTTACACACATGGGGCCCACACACATCCTCTAATATAATTAAAATATGGACCCACACTCCCACTAATACAACTACCCACTACACATTAAATAATAATACTCCTTAATTTACGTGCAAAAAAGTAAATGACCCTCTTACGCCGGGACGGATGGAGTATTAATTATGGCATGAGAAATTGGGTTATTTGGGCAACATAGATGAGTCTGATGTTCATATATATATTTTTAACTGTTAAATACGAAATGATATTATTCTCTATTCTCTTCTTCTACATTTGGATTATCTTTTACTTCCAACCACTGCTATGCCAATCCCGACGCACATGTCTGCAGATTATCCGCACTCTCTTGAATTTCTTTAGTGTGAATTGATAGATGAGAGGGTTAAGTCTGAATTTCAGTTGAATTTCTTTAGTGTGAATTGATAGATGAGAGGGTTAAGTCTGAATTTCAGTAGGGTTTGACATTAGATGTTGAAATTAAGAATTTGAAATCATCTACGAAAGGGGTTCTTTGTTGTTGTTGATTAAGGTATTTGTTATTATAAGAATTTGCAGTTAAGTTGGATGATGGTTTCGTTTTTAAGTGCGGGTGCTTTTGTGATGGGCATTGAGGACGAAGGCTGAACCCATCGGAATTTCCATAGTGGATTTGGGTGGAGAAGGATGTTTAAGATAAGGGGGTTACCATAAAGGAAGCTTTTATGGGAGAGAAATGGGATAATAGTGGAGAAGAGGAAAGGAATACGAGTGGGAGGATTAATGAAAGGAAAGAGATAGAGGACAGGCCGGTGCAGGCGAGATTTAGTATTTTTTGATTTAGAAAGGACTGAATTGAGCACAAAAGGACTGAAATTGAAAAAATGAGATAGTAAAAGGACCAATGGTGGATTTCTGCATATTTACTGACCAATAGTGAGGATTTCTCATACCTGAGCCCTAATTAGGTCCGCCCGCTCCTCACGGCTGTCTTCTTCAACGGCTAGTCCCAAATCAAGAAAAGGGAAAATTATACCTAAATTAAACATCCATATATACCCATCTTCTCCTTCCTTCTTCACTTCAATACATACACTCCGAGTAATAATACGTTCAAGAGAGAATAAAATTATACAGCCATGGCTATTGATTTGATTTTTAGGTTGTCTCCACCTTCTTCACCAACACCCCATCATCCCTACGACCCAGTGTGGCTGCCTGATTCTTCTACACTTTCAAGCGAAGATGATCAAGATTCAAGAAAGATCATATTTAGGTTGTTTGAGAAGGAAGTTTGCCCATAAAAATCTGATGATACCATGAGGTGCTCTTCTTCCCCTTGTTGTAGTGGTTTAACAACGCACCATGATCCGAGCCAAGATGATCAATTTAACAACACACCATGATGATCACTACGTGGTTTACGATGCAGTGCCGCAGCGATTTGTCCCCCCATCGCCTTCTTCTACACTACCCCATGAGAGTTCAAGAAGCACTGACCAAGATAATCAAGATTCAAGAAAGAGAAAGAGAAAAGATGATGTTGCTATATGTGGTGATCTTCATACAGAGAAGAAGAAGAGAAAGCCCTACGAGAGGAAGAAGCCCTATGTGAAGAGAACAAAACAAGATGGTGAAACAGAGCCTCCTGTGATCCCTCCAGGGCTACTTGAAAGAATGCAGAGTAGACCACAATTTTTGTATCAAAAGAAGTTGACCATGTCGGATGTCGACAAACAACAGAATAGGCTATTTATCGCCAAAGCTGAAAAGAGTACAGTGATGGGGTTCTTGAGCCTGGACGAGGTTCATGACAAAGGCGGGGTGAAGGGGATATTCAAGGTCGTGGATGGAGAAGGTGGGGAGTATAACTTGGGGTTGACAACATAGATTGGTGTGGAGAGTCAGTTGGTGATCAATAAAGATTGGCACAAATTGGTTGATGCCAACCATGCTGAGGAGGGAGATGAAGTTCAAATTTTGGGTTGGAAGAATGAGATGGATAAAACATGTTTTGCAATCAATTTCAAGACCTTCTTGGATTTGGAGCTGAAGTTATGACAGAGAGAGATAAAGAGAGAAGATGATTGAACTATTAGATTTGTATATTTACTTTACATATACATCTATTTACTAGATGAGAATGAGTTGCATATAATATAGTAAATTTTTGCATCACAAAATGCACGCTTGAACGAAATTGATCCCATGTTTCCCATAATTTAGCAGCCATTAGGGCAATAGATTAATACTTTGCAACCAATGATAAGAAAATTATATATTGGAGATATGAGAGCAGGACTCCTGTTCAAACATTTAATCATATAACTGATGTTTGTACATTGTTCAGTATACGAATTTGCAGGCATTTTAATCGATATAAATCCTAAACTATAATTAATTTTCATTCACTTTGGAGAATGATATATATTTGCGGTTTCAGTCTTTCAACAATGTAACTGAACTTGAGAATGCCATCAAGGAAAAGTGCCCTGTTAAAATTGATATTGGTCCTGTTTACAATGTGGATGTAAGTATACTTCTCCAGTTCATGAAGTGCCTTATGTAGTTACAATCTATCTAATTTCTTTCCATATAGTTTAAAGATGATGTAATATAGATCACTTTGAATCATATAGCTAATAGCATGCAATGGAATCATTATGCATAAGTTAAATGTACAGTTTATGACCTGTTAATATATGTCATCTGCGTTTTCATCACTACATATATTTTACAACGTGCAGCCTGTGAAGAAACATGCTTATGCACGGTCTTTCACCCCGGTGGAGAGAGAACTTATATTTGATATAGTAAGTAGCCGTTTTCTCTCCTGATTTTGTATTTTGAGAGTGGTAGCATGTTGACTTGTATCAAGGCAGATGAAATAAATATACTTTTATACAGATATTAGATTCCTATTCTTTTATACAAAATGGTCCATGGATTAGCATGCAGGTCATGCATCCACCTAATCAATTATATTGGCATTCACTTAATCAATTATATCCGCTGCTGTAAAAAATATAAAACACAATAATATGATTCCTTTATGTTACTTGGGACAAACAACTATTGAAAAGCTTTTGTTTTGAAAATATTTTATTTTTGGCAGCTATGAACTTGATTTTAATGCTGCTTTGTTTGTCTGTCATAAATTCCCTGAGATGGGATTCTTCTGATGGCGAATAACTCTTGCAAGAGTATTTTTTCCGACTGCTTGTTGGACTTCCTCTCTTCTTTTCTTCTCTTCTTTTCTTGGGTTTTATGTTCCACTTAATTTTGATATTCTTTATTGTTTGCTTACTTGTTTCTTGAGCATCTGATGGCTAATGATCGAGTTGAATGTTTTGCTCATGCTAACTTATATGCTGCTCCGCTCGGATGACTTTGGATTCAACCACATTCTATGGGTTTACAGCGGTCGCCGTGGTGTCCATTGTTGGGTTTTATGATGGAAAAGCAAGGAGGTAATGATGTTGTAATTAAGATTTGGTCCCTATTCAAATATCTTTAGACTAATGAATAGTTATTGATAGGGAGAACTTTTTTTTATACAAATTTTAAATTCAAAAATTAATACCGACACTTTTATAAAAAGGTTATCAAATATATCCAAATGGATCTTTCTGGACTCTAATACCCTTAATTCAATTTCTCCTACCCCACCTGCAGATATACCCACCCACCTCCCCCGACATCCTTCCCCACCCCACACACGTAGGCTTCCTCTCTCTCCTTGGAACCCCACTTTATTTTCCTTTCTCCTTCTTCCCTTCGCACGTATTTCCCTTTCTTTTTTTTTTCAATTTCAAAAATCAAAACTTCAGAAACTGAATCTCTTCATTCCCAACTACAATTTTGGCATTTATGAAGGGATTCCGCCATTTACGAACTATTATCCTCATACATCGTTGACGGCAACATGAAACTCTCCTTCGTAAAAGGCCTCAAAGTTGCTGAAGACGTCATCGTGTTCGTCTTTGTGAGCAAGTGGCCTTATTTCATTACTGTCGGACTTGCATTCCGGTTTGCTTTCACAGATTTCCAATTTCCGAGAAGATATTCCCCCTAATTTACTGTTAAAGTATGTTCTTACCTTTTTAGGTTTTATATGTTGTCGTTTCACGGGCTCATTTGGGGAGTGATTTAGCAATTAAATGATTCAATGGATGCTAGGGTTCCTAATCGATTTAAAATTCTGTGGTGAGAATGATATGCTAACATTTTAGGTGAAACTGTTGTATTTTCGGTATTGATTTAACATTTAGTTTCTGAATGTTTAGTAGGTAATATATTCGCTTAATCTACGATATTTTTTAGAACAAACAATGTTTGAATAGTAAATTTTTTCATATTGGTTGACAGTATTCCATGGTAGACCTAGAAGTGTATCAATATGGTTGGTGGTATTGTTGTTGCCCCAATCTCTAAAGCATTGAACTCAATTCATTTAGCAAGCATTTTAGTTTGTAACAACTTCTCAATTATCTTTATATTAATTGAGACAATTTCTTTGAGGTCTAGCACTTTAGAGGACTACTTTTGATCCACTCGGTTGGAAAGTATTTTCTAGAAATTAGGGGAATTAGAAATTGTACACCGTTTGTGAATTACTTGGTCGAATGTTTAAGACTTTTGTGGAGTTATGGTTCATTCGTTAATACGTAGGCTCGTCTGTATGAGGGGTTAAATAAATTGAATCGTTCATACTCGTTCACCAGTATATTTGAAACTTTGTCACCCATTATTGAGTTTAGAAACTCGATTAGTCTAATTTGAATCAAAGCTACCTTACTTTTTTTTGGAAAAAAAACTACTAGTGAAGCTAATTTTTAGCAGCTTCATCCGAACCCTTCGTCTGTTTGGCAAACACATGAAAATGAATCCCCCATACGGTATATGAGGCCCTTAGGTATCATTAACACGAAACACATGACAATTCAATGCAGTCGTTGTTTGATTGAAGGTTGTTTCTTAAGTATTTCTGTGCTCGTTGCAGATTAAACTTATATGATTGCTAAGATGCACGAGATATTGAAATTATTCCACCTTCAATAGAAATCTGCACTGCATCGTTTAATCCTGTTCAGGTACATACATTCCTTCCATTTTATTCGATTCAGATCACATTTTAGTGAAGTGCTTTGATAGCGGATGTTTATATAACCTTTTATATTAAACAGGAGAATACATTTGCGAGGACTTATGTGCACGGAGACAATCCAGAGTATGAAAGGATGTAAGTGCTATTTGGAGAATAATTTGTCAGAGAAAAAGAACGACTGGCGGCTATACGAGGCGGTGTCTTGAGGGGGAGTTTAGAATATTTCGATTGTTCAATAAGGATAACTATGTATCATGTGGTTAAGTATTGATTTTTCTCTTGATGTTGAAATATATGTTTATGCTTTAGTTCTTCTATAATAATAAAGGTGTGTTGTTATCGGTCAATTAAAGGCCTTTTTGTTTTAATGAACATTCTAATTTATGCTTCCGGAATTCATGTACTGGTGAATGTATGACGAAGTAAATATAGGAGATGTTACCTACGTGGTCACCTACATGATCAACAACATGATAACCTACATGATCACCTACATGATTACCTACATGGTAAACTACATGTTCACCTATGTTACGACAATCACATTTACCTACAAGGGTAACATTATGGATACCTATATAAATACAAATCTCAGACTTGACATAGACAGATCATTTACCAGCATGGGTTAACCACTAGAAAGCTTACTAGTGTTTAAGTAACCACCAGAAATCTTACTAGTGTTCAAGTATAACACAGTGTCATATTTGAATTTTTTTAAGTACATTCAGAATTCCATTAATACAATATAAGTTTTCAATAAAGCAGTAATCAACATCACACTAATTATGGTAAGCCATGCAACAATTGTCTAAGCGTCGCCAGTTTATGGTCAGCCGTAGCCATTTGCACACCCCACTCATCGCCTCCAACATACTCAATCCTATTCCATTCCCCGTTAGCATGCACAAGACTACAAGCTCATCGTTTGCGGATTTCTTAAAACTACTTCGTAATTGTGGGCAAACCAATTGTAAAAAGTTGTTTTTTTGTAACGTTTATGATATTGTCGTCAGTCTTATGATTGTAAGAATTTCCTTTTTCTAATGACATGACTTAACTACTGAAATCAAGATATCAATGAACTGTTTTGAGATAAATTTGGCCCTTTTTTTATACATTTAGGCCATTCCTGAGAGGAGAGTGATGAGATAAATATTGCAAAGATCTCCAATCACTTAATCAGTAAATGTTATTTCTATTTTTTAGACGTGGTGTGGATAGATCCACCTAACTGCCAAATGCCAAAGGATCTCTAGAAATCAAACCAGGGATACTCAGCAAGAATGGTCACCTACAAGAAAACTAGCATGGATACCTGCATGCTAACCTACTTGAACTCCCACATGAAAACCTACTTGAACACCTGCATGGTCACCTACATGGCTACCTTCTGGGTCAAAGAACATGCTTCAAATCCACCATTTCTGTTGATTTCTTTACATAATGACAATATCATAAGCATTACAAAACAAGTACTGTAATCAAGAGAATGATGCCCCACACATATGTTAAGGTGATGTTGTACCCAAACTTAAATTCTCACGTTACACAGACGCAGCATGTCCCATCCAATACCCAGTATGTATGTTCTACAAGGTTTTTCTATATTTTCACCTACACGGTTACCTATGTCAAGACCAGTATATTACCAACACAGTCACAATAAGTATACATATATCAGAGATCAATCTCATACTCTAAGCAGCAATAACCCAACAAAAGCAATGGCCCATCAACAGAAAGCTTCAAGGTATTGTAGCACAAAGACATGAATGAAAGGTCCTTACATAATTAGGGACTACAAATAATACATTAAGTTTTACATAAAGAAGTAGTTCGTCACCACACACACAATGCATCTAGATTTCATCATCAATAAAATCTCGAGCTCCAAGATCAGGATTAGGGCAAGCATTCTTTGTGTGGCCTGTGAGGCGAAAAACTGAGCATTTTAACTTCACACGGTGCATAGCTGGCCCATCAACAGACGGTGATGAATATCCAAATGCACCCACATCATCTGGTTTGGGGACAACCCGATTAAAGGTACAAGTTGCCCTATTGTGGTTAAGGCCACCACAATTCGAGCCATATGGCTCAGGTAGATTGGATAGATGGATAGATAGGAGTTTGATCTGTATTCGTATCGTACGTAAGTACTTGATGTAACCGTTTCAGTGAAATAACATTTACCAATTTCACTAAGTTAGTGTGGGGAGTGTACATCAAAGGACATAGGGCTAGGGTCTTGATTGCTATATACAATCTCACCCACCTAGGATCAATGTAAATGGTGCGTTTATTTCCTTGACCCTAGAGATATAAATTTATAGGAGATTCTTAGCTGACCCAGGGTCACACATGACCCAAGTAACAGCAGGTAGCAAGTTTAATAGGGCCCACACTAGGGGTCCAGAGTGATTATTCCTTGTATGCACCACCTTCCTTGTAGCACCATTCATTCCTTGTATGCACCATTACTTCTCTGCATTAATTATTCTCTATTATTTTTTTACATTCCTTGTACACACCATTACTTCTCTGCATTAATTGTTATATATTAATTTTTTTATACTTCACACTCACACATTCTTTATTAAACTGTAGAGGATATTTTGATTTTTTTAGGGATTATTATTTGTATTGGTTGGTCTCTTCTATTTATATATATATATATATATATATATATATATATATATATATATATATATATATATATATATATATATATATATATATATTAAGTATACTATAGCAGAAACTTTTTTTTGCTGATGTGTCGTCTCCAGAGCGCTCCAATGTGACGTGAAATTTTCTCAATTTTTTTGGATTTTTTAATACTTTTTTTAATATTTTCCTTATTTACTTTTAATTAACTTCCTTATTTAATATTTTTTTTTTAAATAATGTGTTTCTTATTTTTAATAATGATTAAATTTTTTATATTTTATTTATTTATTTGGGTATCATTAATTAAATATTAAATCTTTTAATGTAATAAATTAATTAATATCAAATTAAATCATAATATTAAAGGAAAAAAATATTCTATATAATATTTTCTCTCACCCCACCTATAAATAAGACTTTTTGGTTATTCAATCTATTTACACATTCGATTCTCCAAGAGGAATATGAGCTTTCTTCAAGTTCCTCTAGAGAATTGATTTATAAAAGTTTAAAATTTTATTTCGACAGAGTGAATCAAGTAGAGATTCGATCTATCTCTAAAAAATCGATTCAAGTATTTTTAAATTTATTTACCTCTTAAGAGTCAATTTTCAAAGAGGAAGAGAATCGATTCAAGTATTCTTGAATAGATTTACATCTTAAAAATCAATTTTTCAAGAGTAAGAGGATCGATTCAAGAATACTTGAATCGATTTACATCTTAAGAATCGATTCTTCAAGAGAAAAATAATTGATTCAAGTATTACATCTTAAGAATCGATTCAAGTATTTTTTAAGATCTACCTCTAAAGTATTGATTCAAGTATTCTTCAAGTGAAAGAGGATTGACGATTCAAGTACTCTTGAAGATCTACCTCTAAAGTATTGATTCAAGTATTCTTCAAGTGAAAAATGATCGACGATTCAAGTACTCTTGAATCGATTTACCTCGATTAACCTCTAGAGAATAAGAGATTCAAAAACTAATTCATGTATAGAATTGAAAATTTAAGTTCTTTAAGTTAAATAATTAGATCATATCAAATAACATTAAAATTGAATTTGTAAATATTTAATTTTTATATTTCGTATATTAATATTTATTTATTTACATATATCTTAATTATTCAATTATTACATATGAATTACTCCATCTGCCTCATAATTTTTTGCACACCTCCTTTATAATTTACAAAGGAAGTGTGCAAAAAATTTTGGGATGGAGGGAGTATAAAATTTGTTTTCTTTAGTTATTTATATAATTTGAAACTAATAATATTAAATAAAAAATAAAATTAATAAATTCATTACAAATTTATGAATATTTAAAAGAATATTATAAATAAATTAATTTTGTTTATATTATATATATATATATATTATATTAGTTTTTAAAAATAACAATTAATGGAAATATATTTATTATTATATGGTTAATTTAGAAATACTAATCTATAATCATGAGTAAAAAGTAATACTCAATTTAAATATTATTTATAATATTACGTATATTTTAAAAAAATATATATAGCAACTATTTAAAATATTTTAATAATTTTATTTTAATTAATTATAAAATAATTGACATTATTTGCCATAAATAATATATATATATATATATATATATATATTAAGTATAGAATAACAAAGTTCTTTTTCGCTAATGTGTTGTTCACAAATAGTCTTATTATTTATTTATTTTTCCTATACACTTATTATGACTTATTTACTTTAGTATAATTAATTGCAATTAATAAATAAATCATTCGATATAAATAAATAAATTAGTATCAAATCAAATTTATAGAAAAAAAAGAATAAATTGAGATTTTATATATATATAATTTATATTTATTTTAGACAAACAGTAAAATTAAGGATTTATTACTAAGAGTTACATATATTGATCATAATTGCACTTAAATACAATGAAAAAATGAAATACTAACAACTATATAAATATGCAAAGAGATAAAATTACCCCTATGTGGTTGCACATTTTTAGAGAGATATGGGGAGTAATAAATAGTTCTCAATTAATTGTACATATATATGTACACATATATTAACTTTTTACATGATTTAGCTATACGTTACATTATCAAAAGTTAAATATTATAATTTGTTGCAAATTCTTTACATTGAAAGAAATTGTCTAGCTACAAGAAAAAAAATCTCCTTAATTAACATTGTTACGTTATATAACATGGATTATTTAATTATAAAAAATAAGAATAATAATTAAATGATCCCGCATTTTACGCGAGTTTCATACTAGTATATATATATATATATATATATATATATATATATATATATATATATATATATATATATATATATATATATATATATATAAAAGTAGGTCTTGGTGAGAGCATTTTCACTACAAGAAAAAATGCTTATTACCACACATATTTTAATGTCATTTCAAAGTCGATGTAATAATAGGTATTGTATTGATACATTATGTTTTTAAGGGTGTTAATATGTGATCTATAAAGACACTTAATAAATCGATGTATTGATATTTGCCCTATCACCACACTTCAGAAACAATACTTATCTATTACTACACTTTTGATACACATTTTTTAACACACAAAAAGTGTCATTATATGTACTCTCTAGAAACACTTAAAAGTATATGTATAAATAGTACTCCCTCCGTCCCAACTTCAACTTCACACTTTCCGTTTTGGTCCGTCCCAAATTCAACTTCACACTTCCATAAAAGGAAAAAGCAACAAACTAATATCCCTCTAACATACTTTAATTTCAAATTTGCCATCACCTTTTTAACACACATAACATACTTTATCATTTATTTATTATCCAAAAATACTATACTACCCTCAAAAGTAAGTCAAAAAGTGACTTTTCTTAAACTCCGTATCTACAGTAAATGTGAACTTGAATTTGGGACGGAGGGAGTATTTTGTTATCACAAACGTATTATAAAGATTACTAATCATTAAAATATTTTTTTTTTTAAATTTTTGTTTCCTCATTAAAATATGAAATATAAATTATTTCATTATAAAGTTAAATTAAAATTTTAAAATTAAGAAAATTAAATTAATAATTTTTTATATTTTATTTACTTAAATTGATAATTTTTTATTGTTAATTTAATTTAAGGTTATATTTATTTTAAAATAATAATTATTTTAATTAATCTAATGATTAAAAAGTAAAATTTATTTTTATTAAAAAAAAAATTTGACGTTAAAATTTAAGATAATAATAAATATATAAAAATGCTAAATATTTTAAAATAATTATTTATATATATATTTTTATATTACTATTAATTTATTTTAAAAATATTAAATTTGAATTATAATTAATAAATAATTCTAAATTTTATTTATTATACCTATTAAATTGATAATATTAAATCAATATTATAAAATTTAAATATTAAAAATTAATTATGTATTCTATGTATATATACTATTTTTATAAAAAAATCACAAAAATTATTTATGGTTTAATGGTTTCTGACTTAATATAGATATCCCATCAGGTGATACGGTGACACAGGTTCGAATCTAAGAGAAATCTCTTTTTAATTTTATTTTATTTAATATTACTATATTGTAACATTTAATAGAGTCTTAATAAGTCACTTTTCTTCACACTTCAAAGTGTATTAATAGATATAAGTGTGTTATTATGTCATAATTCTTTACACCTTAAAGTGTGGTATTAGGGGTACTACTTATCTCCACAGCAGAATGGACCACACAAAAAATTAACGTGGTTATAGGTAAAATGTGTCAATATATTACCTATAACAACACTTTTAAATGTGTTTAAATGCATTTTTTCTTGTAGTGTTTACACTTTTTAAAATAGATATTACTTTCGCTATAAAACGTTATCACTTTCGCTGTTAAATGTTATCACTTTTCATTTATACCATAAATTATTCATGAAATAACATTATCACTTTTCATTAAAATTTTAGCACTTTTTATTATAAAAATTATCACTTTCTGTCCATCTCACGTAAGCCCTTACGCGAGACGGTCTCACACAAATCTTTGTCTTTTTAAAGTATAAATTTCTATTATAATAAAAAGGAAAATTGAATAAGAAAATATTAAATACAATACAAATTAATAATAAATTAATAAAAATTATTATTATTAAAGGGTAATTAAACATTCTGTACATATTTTTATTCATTCAAAACTTATATACTAATGAATGAAATTTTATAAAAATTTATAAGTAAAAACTTGGGTGAGACTGTTTCACGGATCCCCTTATGTGAGATTGATCATCCATTAACTCATTAAGTATATTTTAAACTCATTAAGTATATTTTAAAGGTCCCTGTTTGGTTGTTATTAAATTAGAAAAAATTGAGAAATTAATTATGGAACTAAATTAAGTATGTCTTTTATATTATATATATTTATATATGACTTTTTTTTCTTTTAATTTATATTTTTTATTATTTAAAATTTTATTAATTTAAAATTTGTTATTCATTTAATTTTATTTTAAATTTAAAATTATAAATTTATACAATGTGATAATCAATTGATGAAAAGTAATAATTTTGTTGTGAACTATATTTCATGAACAATTTATAATATAAATAATAAGTGAGTTTTAAAAGAAAAGTGATAACTTCTTTCATAAAAAAGTGCATTTCACGAATAATTTACTGAAAAAATAAAAGGTAATAACATTTTAATAAAAAAATTATTCCTAATTAAAGAAAAGTATATCCATCTAATTAAATTATCCAACGTTCATTTGAATAAAAAAATGATAACATGCTTAATAAAAGTGATACATGATAAAGAAAAATTGATTTCAATTTAATTTAAGTACTTTGATAACTTGCTTAATAAAAGCGATACATGATTGATGCGAGTTTTTTTTGTACGCAAAATTGATCCCCAAGTATTAAGGATATCAGTTGCAGCTTAAGCAAGCGACCAAGGGAATTATCGTACCCAAAGGAAGGCGTATTATCAATTTAATTATTTACTAAATTAGTTAAGATGAATTGTGGAAATATAGTTTGTGGAATTTAATTATAATCTACTAACCAATTAATTAAAATAACAATTAAAATTAAAGCACTTCAGAAGAATACGAAAGTAGATCAAGTAGGAGAATATGTAGCTCTAGAATAATCCAGTTTCACTCATTAATCTTCCTTTCGTGTATCAATGTCCGACTTTACCTTGTGGAATATGGACGCATCACTAAGCCATGCAAATCTACTCTATAGACACAAGTAAATATAAGCGTGTAACACGTGTGAATAACCTTGGAGCAAGAGATATAATTTCACCCCTCATTTCTAGGTACTATCAGTATCAATTATTTCCCCCTAGGATTGTTACTCTAACCCTATATGATCTCCCTTTATAGGTACTATAAAATTAATCTCTTTATCCTACTTATCAACTCGAATCCAATTCAATTAATAAGTATTCATATAAGATAGTTCTAATGAAGTTTTGGAGTCCCCTCACTTAGAATCATAATATGGAATCCTGCTCAGCAGTGAACGCACTCAATTAATAACCAAGATATGCATTCAGACTCTACATAACAGTTAATGATGCA
The DNA here is from genome assembly GCA_023678885.1 of Pogostemon cablin. NCBI lineage: Eukaryota > Viridiplantae > Streptophyta > Magnoliopsida > Lamiales > Lamiaceae > Pogostemon > Pogostemon cablin. The sequence goes on from CM042973.1 coordinate 8,520,047, forward strand.
CAAAACGACTCTGAGTATGAATTAAAAATGCATAGTTTTATATAAAATAAATCAACAAGTAGTGTTGTACGGAGTATACACACGAAAGTTCAATTAACGTGTAAAACCTTCTTAAACCCTAGATTTACCAAAATAGTTCTAGCCCATGATGTTGCGAAGAACAATCATGGGGATTGGATAGATCTTACCCATATGTCCGGAAAATACAAGATAAATTAGAAAACAAAGGAAACCCTAGATGTGATCATCATCGCGTTCTTCTCCATCTTGAATCCTCCTCTTGATTCCACATACGAATCTTCAAAGTGATGGATGGATGGAACAAAAAGATAAATAGACAGACCTAGCAAAAAATATTAAAAATTAATTAAAATTAAAAAAAAGAATGAAGTACATAAATAGCTATTATTAAAAAAAATTATAAATATACACATTTAGTTTTTGAACTAACTAATCGAGTTGGTGACTTTCGGGTTTTTCTTTTGATTTGTACTGTTTCTCTCACTCTTTCTTGTCTACTCGAACTTTTGCCTTTTTAGTAGAAAAATCTTCAACACCTACAACACATGGAGATGAAGCATATCAAAATAATTATTTTATTTAAAAAATTATTAAAAACATTATAAGTAAAAACAATCACAATAATGTGTAATGAAATTATATCACTATGTAAAGGTTTAATATAAAAATAATAATAAAAAAGAAAGAAGGAAATAGTGACTTGAGAGAGTCATATAGAGAAGGTGAGGGATGAGAAATGAAATATGATTTTATCTCATATATATATATATATATATATATATATATATATATATATATATATATATATATATATATATATATATATATATATATATATATCATTAAATTATAATAAAATCATCCTTAAATCTAAATGGCAATTAATCTCTTCAAACCCGCAATTGTCATTACTCAACTTTCTATAAATAATAATTGAAATAATAAATGTATAACAGTAACTTAAGATATGTATAACAGTAATGTAAGATATATTTAAATAAAATAAGAATAAAAATAATAGCAACGATGGAAAGAACTAAACTCACTCTCAGCATGACACGTTATCAAGGAGCAAGAAGAGATATGCCAATTTAGCAGAAAAGAAAAAATTGCTGTATAGATGTCTTTATATATATATATATATATATATATATATATATATATATATATATATATATATATATATATATATATATATATATATATATATATATATATATATATATATATATATAAATTAAATATCATTAAATTATAATAAAATCAGCCTTAAATCTAAATGGCAATTAATCTCTTCAAACCCGCAATTGTCATTACTCAACTTTCTATAAATAATAATTGAAATAATAAATGTATAACAGTAACGCAAGATATATTTAAATAAAATAAGAATAAAAATAATAGCAACGATGGAAAGAACTAAACTCACTCTCAGCATGACACGTTATCAAGGAGCAAGAAGAGATATGTCAATTCATCAGAAAAACTACTGTATAGATATCTTTAGATACTATTTTATTTTTGTCTTCTTTCTTTTTTTTCCTTTGTTTTGGCGGCATCTTCCTTGATAAGTCACTATCTTCCTTTTTATGTATATATAAATTATTTTTTTAGTCATGTGAGCTAGTTTATTATTTTTCTAATTACAAACTTATCTCATTGATTTAGCTAGATTTCGGTAGAATATGCATCAACATTTGACCGTTACTAATAACTACATTGAACATCTCGAATTAAATTAATTTGTTAAATATCATTTTTATAAAAATATTATTATTATTATTTATCGTTCTACTAATTATTTACGAAATCATTAGATTATTTGTTTATTGACTCCACTCTCATTATTATACACTTTTTGTCAATTATATGATATAACTTTTTATTAAAAATATATGAAAAGTAATATTATTAATTATAATATTAATTATTATTATTATTATTTTCAGGTCTGGAATGGTTATTACAATCAATTTTCAAAAGTAATATGAAAATAAATTTTTAAATTTTCTAAGCAAGTGATAAAAATTTAAAGGAAAAATACTTGTGCGAGAAAGTCTTACATAAGCCCGAATAAAAAGTGAAAACATCATTAATAAAAAGTGATATTCAAACGATAAAATGTGATAATGATACAGTAAACTATTTCCTGAATAATTTATAGTATAAATAAAAAAAAGTAATAACATTTTATAACGAAAGTAATAATTTGTTATTAAAAAGATGTAAAATGATCTCATTGGAAGACATCTCACACAAGAGTTGTCCAAATTAAAATACCAAAAAGTTGGTTAAACCTTATAAATTATCTCGAAATAAAAATTGGGCTGAAAACATAATAAAATAAGATTAATGAAAAAAGAAAAAATATTTTCCATTTATTAAATGAATAATACATGATAAATACAATATTTGAATTTTGACAAAATCTTTTGTGAGATATTATTTACATAAGATGTTTTGTGACACGTGATAACACATGTATATTATATATATAAAGTATGTTTAATGATTATTAAACTAATTATATGAACTATTGCACCTAGAAGTACATGTAAGACTCTACTAGATCCACTACCACCAAGGACGACATTACTACTCCAAATACATACACATGCATATGAAAATCGTATCATATTTAAGGGGCCGTTTACTTTCGTTGCAGGGGTTAACATGTCCAAGGGTTAAATTGACCCTAGAATGATAGTTAACTCCATTTAACCCTTTTATCTATGGCTGTTTACTCAGAGGGTTTATAATTATTTAGTTTACTAAATTACCCATAAAAATAAATAATATTTTCTTTTCAATTTTTGTTCATCTTCCTCTATTATTTTCATATGCAGTGTTCTTCATTCTCCATTATTTCCATGTACAGTTCTGTCATTCAAATGAAAAATTAGCAAGCAACCACATAAACAAAAATTCAATTTCGTCACAAAATTTCAATTCTGGAATTCAAGATTTCTTGCAACCAATCATTTAAATACAGCTCTCATTTTCTTTCTTAAATCTATCATTTTACTCAAAAAAATGCAAAAAATTAACCAAAAACGTATGAAGATATTCCTATTCTTAGATCTGGACCGCACAATTGTCATTCTCTTGAATCCCGCCGCACAGCCATCGAAGCCACCACCAGCGACCACCGTCCGTCACTTTGCATCCAGTTGTTGCCGCTGTCTCTACCGAAGTCCTTCACCGCCACCGCCACTGCCACGACGCCACCCCAGTTGACGGCGGGTAACGCAAGCCAATTCGCCGGAGGTTCATCCCTCAGCTCCGTCAACCGTCGAAGAAAACTTACTCTTTCAAAGAAAAACTATTGCCGACGAGAAGCGACAGTCAGTAGCCACCGCCCTCTCTGTAACAATGTCCACACTGAAAAGTGAAAACCCTAACCCAAATCTCTCTCCAAGAAATGACGTAAATAATGGGTAAGATAGTAATTATGCATCTTATCCCTCCTAACTTTTTTTTGTCAGCCCAAAATGGAGGGTCACCTAAACCCACTCTACAGTGGAAATACAACCGGGCCGACCAAAGGTCATGTTCCGACTTCCGGTTTTTCTTTTTCTTTTTTACTTTCTTGCGGAAGGAAGCTATAAAAGAGGGGCACCAGGGTTTTCTTTTTCTGGGTAGGTTGTGCTGGAATAAAAGAATGTCAACTTCTGCCGGTCTAGTTATTGCTTTTCTTTCTGTTACTTCGAAAGTAACTGCTTCAGCCACTCGAGGCCCGGGTAATTTTTTTTGAATTAACCTGTCATGTATACAGGTACTTGTGAGGATTAGTTAACCTCGTATGTAAACGTCCCCATAGTACAAGGACTGACTCACTGATAACTTGGCAGAACCATAATTTGTATCATTAACTCCAAGTGGAGTAACTAGTAATACTAGGACAGTAATTTTAAGGCACATGTATTACCCTAACTCTACACTTCAATGTTGAGGGAAAAACCACGAATTCCACACTTATATACAAGTACCAAGAGGCTGTATAAATCCACCGTAAACAATAATATTAACTTGTCCAACATATTTAGAATGCTTAAAAAGAAAAACTGAAAAACTACAATTTAGAACATAAGTTCATGTCTGGATGTATGAAACATATACGTCCGGTTTATCAGGATTTTTATTCTAGCCATCACATCCGCCATTCGTACGCTGCCGCCACCTTAATCTGAAAAAGAGTAAACATGGGGGTGAGTGACCACAGCTCAGTGGAAATCACATCATTGTGACAAATTAAATATTCTCATACATAAAAATTTAGATACTTACATATTGATTCTTGACTTGTTGGTAAGACACCTTTCATTCTATTACCCATGACATATATTGATAAGACATTGCGATTCGTTATCTATAACATATAATTGGTATGGTACCTTTTGGTCCGTTACCCACATTCATAATTTAAGCACACAATAAGGCTCAATAGAACGTTACCAATACTCTAGTAAGCACACAATATCTAAACTTAATAAAATAGAACATAATGATTTGAAACCTTTGGAATAAGGGGCGGCGGATATAAAGTGATATGAAAATAGTTGGTGGATAGAAGAAAAATCAGAGTATAGAATTGAAACTAGCATAAGAAGAACAAGGGTTTATGCATTGGAGAGGTGAAACAGTATGAGTGAGACTTACTTTGAGCAGCGGCTGTTGCAATCGTGTAGTTCAAGAATAATGAATATGGTTAGTGCATGCGTATATAAGCTAACCATGGGCAGAATTTTAATGAAAAGAAACTGGTTAATTTAATTCCTCTTTTAAGAGTTGTTTATGACCTACCATTAAGATGAACTTTTCCTTTGGGGGTACGGTAGGAGAACTAAATATATAACAGCCAAATTAAATCACGGATTCTTCTCTAAGATTCTTCTCTAAGAATGAGATAGGAGGCTTTTAATATACCCAGAAAAAAAAGTTGCTGGGTTTATTATGGGCTTTAGAATAAAAATTCAAGGAAACAAATGTTTTGGGGTTCCCTAGATTTTGGCCAATTGTTTTACGTAATAATTTTGTTAGGTATAGACCTTCGTCATCTCATCGGAACACTGGTCTTCGTCGCCGGAGAAGATGGAGGAGGCTGATCTTCAAGGTGCTCAGACTTCTTGTTCAAACTCACATAGAATTCAAACTCCACGTTCTACCCGTTAGGGTTCACAAATGGGGATGATAAGGGGTTGGGGTATAAGGCTATGGGCCATGTTTTAATTCATTAAAACATGCCCAATACTTAGGGAAATGAGGGCCATCAACTTGGGCCAAAACCCAACGGGCCCAAAAAATCTCCACCTTGGCCCAAATCATCCATCGTCATGTTCAACTATATAGGAATTCATCATCGCACCTTTTCTCGGACAGCTGCAAAATGTAAAACACAAAGTTAGATGTAAGATCCAAAAATTTGACAAACACAAAGTAAGTCAAAGGAATTGACACACAGTCACAAATGTTTAAATTATCACGAGGACAAAATAAACTGAGCACAAAGCTCAAGGGTAAACACACAGTTCAAGGGAAAAGAACTGCATACAACATTCTTCAATCAACAGAATCAAAATTTAAAGTCCTCATGCAAGACCTAAATTTTTCAACGGATAAGCATTTAGTACCCATATCAGCAGGATTAAATTCAGATGCAATCTTTTCCAGGTTAACAATACATTTTTCCACAATATCACGAATGAAATGATACCTAACATCTATATGCTTGGTTCTATCATGGAAAACAGGATTTTTACACAACTGAATCGTAGACATACTATCAGAAAACACAGTGGCACTTTTATCAAGAAAACCTATTTCTTTCACAAGGCATTGCAGCCAAATAGCTTCCTTTAAAGCATCAGTAATAGCCACATATTCAGATTCAGTTGTAGATAAAGCAACCACATGCTGTAACTGAGATTTCAACTTATGCAAGAACCACACAAAGTAAACACATAAGAAGTGGTAGACTTCCTATTATCCCTATCATTTGTATTATTGGAATCAACATAGCCAACAAGGCTCACACCATTTGCAGATTTGGAAAAGCATAAACTTACCTCCATGGAATCTCTGAGATATCTCAAGAGCCATTTCAAAGCCTGCCAATGAGGCGCACCTGGATTTGCCATATACCTACTCAAGCAACTAACAGAATATACAATATTTGGTCTAGTACTAACCATAAGATACATAACAGACCCAATAGCATTGGAATAAGGAACCTTTTCCATTTTAGCAATTTCAGAATTAGTCTTTGGAGCCTGATTCTTACTTAACACAAAGTGAGTAGTGATGAGAGTGAAAATTCATGTACTTTTGAGTCCAATTTGATACCTCTTTAAGTGTATAATTGATATTATTTGCACAAATCTTATTACTTCTAATTATTATTGATTAAAAGGTTCTTGAGAGATATTTTGTTATGTTTTTATAGGAAAATGATCAAGAACGCAAAGTTGGAATGAAGGATGAATTCGTGATACTTGCAAGCAAACAGACGTCCAATTTCGATAATTTTTTTGTATTTTTGTGAAATTCCAAATTAGTTATGTGATATACGGTTGGAAATCTACGGAAGAGAAGATCATTTTGGCTCAAGAAACACCTCAATCGGATTTAAAACGAGAAAGTTATGATCAAAACGGTGACGTCACGCAAGCTGTTCCTGCTCAGCACGGTTGAGCCATTTTGAATGACTTGTTACACCTTCAAATATTAGATTTTCTATGATTTCTTTATATGAATATAAAGCCAAGAAAAATAAGATCGTGTGAGCGTAAGAATCACTCAAATCGGAATCAGGATGAAGAAGTTATGCTTAAAACCATGGAGTCGCGCAGCTGCTGAAGCACGCGTGGCGGTATGCGCGGCGAGTTTTGCAGTAAGAATCTTGACACACAGTTCTTACCATGTGAGAAATCTTGACACACGGTTGCTACTGTATGACAAGACATGAAGTCGGGCGAGAGGGGTCAAGATCATAGCTGTTGAGAGAGAGAGACACAAAGCCGTGCATGAGGATCACGACGCCGTGCGAGGAAGAATTGCGCACGGTTGTCACCATGCGAGGGAACTTTGAGCCATACGAGTTCGAGCATTGAAGCATGATACTGTGCGACTACCGTGCGTGTACCGTGTGTGGTCCAACTTACTCCCATGTCCATATTTTTGGCCCAAGCCCAATACTGGAGTATAAAAGCTGAATTACCCTACAGACCTGGGCATCGCCTCATATCTCACAATACACAGTGCCCTAATTTCATCCATCACTCACCACCTTCCACCGATCTACCGGAGAGACGATCGGAGTTGCTACTTGGATCAGAGATGGAGATTCCAACGGAGATCATGATTGAAGAATCGGAGTCCTTCATAAGGGTTCTTTATTTTTCAGTTATTTATCTTTGTTATTTTAGAACAATGGTTGAGGCTTATTAAATCTTTGTGATTTGCCCTCGTAAATTCATGGGCTAAGTTTCTTTGTTGGTAATGTTAGGGCGTTAAGACAGTTTTGATTATGTGATTTGATTGCCCTAGACTTGGATTTATTACTCTGCAGATTGTTCATTTCCTTATTGAAGAGGATATTTTGAGACTTCATATTATTGTGTTTTTGGGTTTTGATTCCTTTAATTATTCTTGACGGTATCACTGATTGATAATTAATATGATTCTTTATTTCTGCATAATAATTGATGTTTCCTGTGGCAGTCTTAGGGTATTGGCCTATAATTCCTAAGAGTGTTATACAATCAATTTGAAATATTAATTACTTGGTAAATTATCATTATTAGGTAATTGATAAGGAGACAAAAGGGGTTAGTAATTACGTACCTAGAAAGGAAAGTCTAGTGCTCTAGCTTTTAATGGAATTTAGCATGAAGTGCCTATAGAGGGAGAGAGATTTAATTTCTTATTGATCCTAGGATTTTCAGCTCATTGTAAGTGTTAGATCCTACCCGATCAAGGTGATTTGACTAGGCTTAGTGATCCTCTTATAAACGTCTGCAGGTAATTAATTTGGGTCAAGATAAATTAATCACATAGTTAAGTTGTTCGCCCGAGCATTACCAATTCTCCATTCTTGAACTCTTAAATCGTATTCTCTTGTGTGATTTATTTTCTTTGCATTAATTAATTATTTTATTTCAGTTTTTTATTAATTAATTAATCATCCTTTCAAAAACCCCCAGATTTGTCTTGCAATTCAATTATCATATAGAGTTACTTATTAAATTTATAACTATCTCGTGGGAACGATATTCACTTGATCACGCGCACTACAATCGATCCCTTACACTTGAGGGCGAAAGAAAATAGTGATCAAGCAGCAAGAGGCACATTCACAGTTTTAGCGGACATCATAGAGAACTTACTCAAAACCTTTTCAACATATGAAATCTGATTAGGCAAGAGAACATGGTTCTTCCTATCTCTATCAATGTTCATGCCAAAAATCCTTTTTGCATCTCCAAGATCTTTCATATCAAAATTATCACATAGACTCTTTTAAACATGCTCAACATATTTAAGATTAGGGCTAACAATTAGCATATCATCCACATAAATGAGCAGAAAAATAGAAACAAAAGTATCAATTTTGAAGTAAAGACAATTATCATGCAAACTTCTCTTAAACTTCAAAGATGACATGCATTGATCAAACTTCTTATTCCACTGTCTAGGAGATTGTTTCAAGCCATATAAAGATTTCTTCAAAAGACACACATGATCAAGATTTTTGGGGTCCACAAAACCCTCAGGATGTTTCATGAAAATCTTTTTGTCCAAATCACCATTAAGAAAAAGTATTTTTGACATCCATTTGTTTTAATTCCCAATCAAAATGAGCAACTAATGCAAGAATTATACGAACAGTGGTGAATTTAACAACAGGAGCAAAGATTTTATTATAATCAACCCCTTCCTTTTGAGTAAAATCTTTTGCTACCAATCTAGCTTTAAATATAATATTTTCAAGCTCATGTTTCACTTTGAAATGCCACTTGCAATCAACAACAGAGCAATGAGCAGGTTTTGGGACCAGAGTCCAAGTATTATTAACATGCAACGATTTCATTTCATCTTTCATAACATTTAACTATTTCACAGAGTTGTCAGATTTTAAAGCCTCTTGATAGGTCTTAGGTTCATTATCAACACTTTCAAATGCATTAAAAACATGAGTATCAATATGAAAATCATCATATCTAGCAGGTGGCCTAATATTCCTCCTAGGTCTATCCTTAGGCAACACATAGTTATCATCTTCAGGAACATCATGTACATTTTCATCATTGATAGCAGGTTCATTGGTAACAAGTTCTTGATCAACAAAAGTGTCAGGCAAATTTTCAGCATCAGATAATGAAGGAAACAACTCCACCTCACTAGAAGAAGTGGTAGGATCATGTAAAGGCACAACATCAGGCAAATGAGCAGATAAGCAAGGAAATTCAGATTCATTGAAGATCACATCCCTACTAATCATAATTTTGAAACCAGATTCAGAAATCCCACAGCCTATAACCTTTAACACCCTCAGGATAACCAAGAAAAATACATTTTCTACTCCTTGGATTCAATTTGTCATGTTTTGTCAATTTGTCATTTGTTTTTAAAAAACCAGCAGTAATAAGCGCGTCACCCCAAAAATTTTTAGAAAGTCCAGAAGACACCAACATACTCCTCATCCTTTCTAACAAAGTCCTATTCATCCTCTCAGCAACCCCATTCTGTTGGAGAGTGTAAGGAGCAGACTTATGCCTCACAATTCCAAATTTAACACATAAATCATTCATGGCATTATTGCAAAATTCAAGTCCATTATCAGTTCTAAGATACTTAATCTTTTTACCCATTTGATTTTTAATCAAAGTTTTCAAAATTTTGAACTTTTCAAAAACATCAGATTTGTTTTTAAGCAAAATCACCCAAATTTTTCTTGAAAAATCATCAATAATGGACAGAAAATACACATTACCACCTAGAGTTGGCTCACTAGATGGCCCCCACACATCAGCATGCAAATACTCAAGTATATAACTACACGAAGAAGTCTTAGGGTACGGGGAAACAAAGAATTTCACCTTCGCATGTTTGCCTTGCACACAAGAGTCACAAAAAGGAATGCATGTAAGCTTATCATCACCAAAAGAACCAGCTTTATGCAATAATTCAAGACCTTTACTATTCATGTGACCTAACCTACTATGCCAAATATTTGTTTTATCCTCTTTAATAGCGTTAGCAGACATAACAATAGATTTAGCACAGTAAACATACAGGTTATTCATTTTTTCAGCATTAAACACAGGCACAGAACCCTTTACAATAGACATGCAACCCTTTCCCCACCTACCCTCAAGACCCTCAACTTCTAGTGCAGCACAAGAAATCAAGTTGTTACGCAAATCAGACACATGTCGCATATTTTTCAAAGTGAACACAGAATCATCTTTAAAATGCAAGCAAATGTCACCAACACCAAGCACATCACATATTTTTTCTTTAGCCATAGACACAGATCCATGAGAAATATTTTTATATGAAGAGAAAAGATGTTTAAAAGATGTCATATGAAATGTGCAACCGGAATCCACAAGCCATTCATTATCACACAGAGATGAATGCACAGAAATCACACAACTTTCAGAAATAGCAAACACATCAGCATAATTCACAGATTCAGAGACAACATTAGCATGATCAGTAGAATTATTCCTCTTAGGATAAGGACACTTATTCGCAAAATGTCCATTTTCATGGCAATTAAAGCATTTCCTGTTTTTCTTGTCAACATTCTGATTATTCTGGGGTTTCATATCATAATTTTTGTCCTTGTTCTTATTCTTGTTCTTGTTGCTATTGTTATGAGGTTTTCCCTTAACATGCATAACACCCCAGAATTTTTAACACCCCTATTCTGTTTTAAATCATGCTCTTTACTTTTTAAGGCATTCACCACAACATCAAGAGTAACTTTATCACGACCATACTTTATAGTAGATTTGACATCACAATAAGACTCAGGTATAGTATTTAAAAGCACAATAGGAGTGTATTCATCAATATGCTTGTCACCCGTTAGCTTAATATCTTAAATCAATTTAGTGAACACATCCAAATTTTCTTCAACAACTTTGTTTAAATCAAGTTTAAAACGAAAGAATTTTTCAAGAAGAAACATTTTACTAGGCAAAGACTTTTCAGTGTACAACTTAACCAACGTATCCCACAAAGTTTTAGCAGACTCATGCACACCGACTTTTCTAAGCACAGGATCAGATAGATTCAAGATAATCACAAATAAAGCAAGCTCATTCATCTCAGCCTTTTTAGCATCCGTTTCATCCTTATCATACGTGTGATCTACAGCTTTGAATACCTTTTATTGGATGAGTATGCACTTTATTTTCTATTTCTAGATGCTGAAGTCACAGTTACCATCAAAACGGGGCTTGTCCAAACGAAGAAGATGAATCCATGTGTATTTAAAGTTGAGTAGAATACACTTTGAATGGAGAAAAAATACAGAATTTAAAAACAGAGTAAAAATTTGTCACACAACAGAGCCTGTATACTACTCTAATCACACACAAAGAGAGAAACAGAGCAGTATAACACACAAGGACAGATTTTTAGCAGTGGAAATAGGAAGACTAAGATGACAGATTCACATAGAAATAGATAAGAAAAATATAAGAGGACCAGCCGCCTCAGGACTTCACAGACAAGAGCAAATAAGAGGACCAGCTGCCTCAGGGCATCACAAAGATCCTAAGGTTCTAACAGCACTTAAACCCAAGCCTAATGTCACGACAAGTGACCACTAGAAATTGAAAATTACAAGGATTCAAGCCTCTTTACCAGAGTGGTGTCTTGGGCGAGAACACCGTACCACCTCTACGAGCCACCAGCCCATTTTTAATCGGGGCAAATCCCTCGTAGTCTTGTTCACGCAGCAACACGAATAGGGCAGCCTCCACTCCAAGTTTGAATCCTACACACAAAGTGAGACAAAATAGTGGAATGGAGTTAGTGAAGAACCCAATCTGAAAAAATTTCAGAAAGGGGGACAGTTCCAAAATAATAACAAAACAAATTTGAAAAATTTCAGGACAAATCTTCCCTATCTAGTAGAGGCCCCGATAGATCTGACCAGAACGGTTAGCGGCCGGTCAGCGGCGATCAGCCTAGGGTATTACCGATCAGAAGAGCTTCCTCGCTTCCAGCGGCGGTCAGCAGCTGGTGGCGGCTGAAACCCTACCTGACCCCTAGAGACGGCGAGCGGCGACGTCTGAACGCGAATAGCAGCGGTGGTGTGTCAGTGGAGACGGATGGCGGCAATCAACGGTGGACAGCAAGCTGTGGATCCGGCGGCTGGCATCGCGAATAGATCGTGACTCCTCTCCTATCTGGACTCGCCGGTGGGATGCTTAGCGACATGCGATAGTACCGACGGAAGACGACGAGCAATGGAAACGGCTACCTCTGACAGACGGCGGACGAGCAGTGAATGACGAAACCTGCTCTGATACCACTGTTAGGTATAGACTTTCGACATCTCATCGGAATGCTGGTCTTCGTTGTCGAAGAAGATGGAGAAGGCTGATCTTCAAGGTGCTCAGACTTCATGTTCAAACTCACATAGAATTCAAACTCTACTTCTACCCATTAGGGTTCACAAATGGGGATGATAAAGGGTTGGGGTGTAAGGCTATTGGCCATGTTTTAATTCATTAAAATAGGCCCAATACTTAGGGAAATGAGGGCCATCAATTTGGGCCAAAACCCAATGGGCCCAACAAATTCTGTAGATTTTCTGGGATGTTACATCATATATTCTAAAAGTGATTGGTTATTAATCATTTATTTAATTTTCCTTAAAAATATATTTAATTCTCGTCATGCTTCTCTTGTTCTTCTATGACTGTCCATCAATTTTTCTAATGCCAGATCGTATTAGGAAAAGAACACAGTTTTAAGAACAAAGCTTTATGCAACTAATAGAAAAATATTGGTATTTTCTTTCTAATTAGCAAAGCCTGACTTGGTGCCGCCTGAGACAAGTGGAAGACTCCAAATCAACACAGGATTAAAAAGGTACATACGTTAGTCGATCTGATGTGTAGCTCTTCCACATTTCTGCAACAAATAAGCAACCATTGACATTCAAGAAGCACAGCATGTCAATGCTGTTTAATCGGAGTCCCTATTATTTAATTGTATTAATTTAATACACACATAATATGAAGATACATGAATTACACACTCTATATATGATATTTTAGTAAATTGAAAATACTAACAAATCTTGTGTCCCAATTGAAGATAAAGAAAGTTTACATATATATAAACCAACTTGTTTTGAATCATGTGTAATCAACTACTTCTCTTCTACTTCTCTTATTTTCTTGTGCCCATGCCAATGCTAATGCCAAAAAGCAACCATGTGGGCCATCCAGGTGAAAGAAGGATATATCCCAGGCTAACTCCGGCAACAAGACCGCATCCATACCCCATAACAACAATTTCCCAGGTAAATCCATCAAGAAAATCAAAGTCTTTACCTTCGAGTTGGAGGGAATTTTGTCCTTTGTCATCATCACATTTTTTAGTCAGTGGAGTTCCACACAATCCTTGGTTTCCAATAAACGAATCATTCTCAAATGTGTCAAAGTGACGAGGCTGAGGTATACGCCCCTCAAGGTTATTCATTGAAAGATTTAGTTTTCCAAGAGACGACAGGCCGTTTGCAAATCTTGTTGGAATCTTACCACTCAGGTTGTTCCATGACAAATCCAATGATTCAAGTGTAGTCATATTCCCAAGAGATGAAGGTATACCCCCCATGAGATGATTATGAGATAGATTCAAATACATTAGAGAATTAAGTTTCCCCATGCTTTCTGGAATACTACCAAAGAAATTGTTGTCAGACATGTCGATGGTTGTTAAGGTTATGAAGATTCTCCGCAATTGATACCCCGAACCTTTAAAAACAAACTCCATTGACTCACCATATATCTCGACCTGATGATCTTCTATTGCTCCTTGCTTCACATCAATCATGGCCGTAAAACCCTTTAGATATCTTTCAGGCAAAGAGCCAGTAAAATCATTTTGAGCTACGTCGAAAACTTGCAACATGGGAAACGAAGCATTGGTGTTTATAGGGAGTAGTAGGGTTCCATAAAAGCTATTAGACCTTAGGACAAGGACTCGAAGCCTGGGAAGAGTCTCCATCCAAAAGGGAAATGTGTCTTGTATCTCCTTATTTCCGATGTCAACGACCTCTAGCCATCGACAATAGAAAAGAGATCTTGGCAACATTCCTCCAAATTGATTGCCATTTAGGACAAGAGACTGAAGCCCACAGTGTTCTGTAAATGTTGATGGAATGAGACCATGAAGACGATTTCCCTTCAAATGCAGGACTCTCAGGGAAGTGCTGAAATTTCCTAAACATTGTGGAATCGACCCCTGGAAACTGTTATTTGACAAATGAAGATACTTAAGAGATGTCAAGTTGCAGATAGATGATGGAATATCTCCATTAAATTTGTTGGAATAGAGTATAATAGCTTGCAAATTTGAAAGATTTCCAATGTAAGGTGATATAAATCCTTCAAATGAGTTTTTTGAAAGATTTATAATTTCGATAGTAGAGGACAGCGACTCCCAGGGAATTTTACCTGCCAAACAATCATTTAAATATAATTAATTAATGAAAAGCACTTTATTAGTTGATTACAAACAAATTTAGAAGACACGAGTTTTTTTGTTAGACGGTTGTGAGACGGGTCAACCCATTACTATAGTATATTTATTATATACATAAAGTATAGGGTAATGTGCAAAAGTAGCCACATATTCAAATGCAAAAAAATAATACTAGCAAGGAAACAAAAAACTAACAAAAATAGCCAAACTTTCAAAAAATCCCCAAAATATCCATAAGATTGGTCAAGTGGTCCAAACCCATTCACAACATGTTTTTAACATGTCCTTCAACAACACTACTTGGCCATACATCCTTAACAATACATCAACCTCCATACTTCATTTTATATCAATTTTCTTCATAATCTTTAGGCTTCAAAATGGTATCAGAGCCCTAGGTTTATTTATTTATGAATGGAAAAATATTATATACTCATAACACTTAACGAGAGGAGAGTTTCAAAGATATATGGATACGAACGAAAGTTCGACATCCGAGAGTGACAGGACTATAAACCCTGTTCAAAACTGGAGAAACAACGCCTACTAGCCCGTTGGATATGATGAAACGAGCAGTTCTATACAACAATACTATAATATTTTGTATAGACAAATTGCGGAAAAGAAAGAAAAGGCCGACAACCGATTTTGGGATGGTCTCGACTGAAGATGGAAACTGGCAGAAGCTCGTGCCAATTACCCTGAGGAAGAACATCTGGAGAAAAGTCGTCAGATGGAAATAAGATACTCCAAAGAAGTGTCAAGAAACACAGTGGAACTCCAAAGTTTCACCGAGATCCATAGACATGTCCCCAGACACGATCAATGGAGAAGACGACCAAATCAAGGTCCGAGAAAGATCTGCAAGCTCTATCACTTTTCATGGTGGTCATAATGACAGAGTAGAAAGAGATCGAGGTAGATAACTCTAAGATGAACCAAGATCTTAGAGAATTACAGAAGACGGTGAAATTCTTTGGAGAATATTACCAGAACATGTCCAAGACGATATTTGAGATCAGCCTCTAGATGGATAGGGTAGAGATGTTGCAGAACAAACAACTCGACCTCATCATGAAGCTGATAAAGCATGTAGAGTCCCTAGAAACCAAGGTAACGTGGAGAAGGCCAGGAGGAAGGTTGCCACCAACGTTCGGAATAGAACCCCTTTTACACCAAAAGGAAAAGATGATGGAGGTCACAAGGCCGACGACGGAGAGTGAGATGATGATCGCTATCCTTCGAGGAGAATCCATATTCCCGGATGGAAAGAGCGAATCTTGAGGATCTACAAGATCTATATGACTCATTCGAAGGACTAACTATCATAGATCTGAAAATGAATATTGGAGAGACTTTGAACTCTCAACAACAATCTCAGGCTCCTCAGACCCGACATGATCTGAGCCAAAATGAAGGAACTTCTGGATCACATGGAGTCCATGAAGCAAGACAGGAAGAGACATCCCAAAACCAAGGAAATTTCAAGATGAAGGCATTGGGAATGTCAACAGGAGCAAGCCGAGTTCGAGAATCTAACCTACATAACACCCCATATGGTCGGTCTCACCTTGAACCAATAAATCCATACGGGTTGATTCTAAACCTCGACACTCTAGATTTCAAGAACAGAAAGGCCTTGATCGACGAGTGGACAAATGCAATAAAAATTGCAGGAGGTGCATTAGAGCTGGATAAAGAAGGGTACGTAAGATTCCTAACTATGAGCCTAGAAGGATCAGTAAAGTGCACTTGGGAAGTACTCTCAGACGGAGTCAAGAAGGAGGCCATGGAGGGAGAAGACCTTGGCAATATTGTTGATTGCATGGCCAAGATCTTCAAAATCCATTTCATCGAAGTAGGTTACTTCGAAGGAATGGAAGAAGAAAAAAAGAAGTATAGGAATGCCCTATACAGCCTGGAACTACTTGACATCTGTCACGTAGATGGGTACATCAAACTCTTCACAAAGTATAGATAGAAATCAAAGATTAAGGAAGAGAAAGTATTCCATTTTTTTCTTTGCCAAGATTCCAAGCCCATGGAGAGAAATGTTGATCAAATAATATGAACCATGTGAGCTGGATTCAATAGCAAGGAGAATTTCTTTCCTCAAAGCCAAGATTGCAGGGTGGTGTCATCAGGCATCACTACACAAAAACTACAAGAGATTAAGGGAATCAACAAGACAGTACCCTTATGTTGCGAAAGCAATGATCTTCCAACTATCATTGGAAGAAGCCCAAGAAAACAGAAAATGATGAAGAAAAATCATCCTTACACCCAAAGAAGCGGAGGATGGAGGTCCAGAAGACTGAGATCATTTTGGTCTAAACAGAAGGCCCGAAGCTATAAATTAGGGCAAAGGTTTGGACCAACAAGATGAAGTTCAAGAAGTCAAGCCTCATCCTCATGATCAAACCAGAGGAGTACAGGAAGAACTCCCATGATAAAGACATTTCGAAGAGCACCCACATGAGCCAATGAAAGATTTAAGGATTGTAACTGCTATACATATTGAGCCCGAGGGCATATCTCACCAGATTAATCAGAGAACCAGAAGCGGGGAGTGTGACAGTTTGAAACCACTCCAGAAATGGAGGAAGTTGTTTACTTCCAAGATCTGGTACAGGTATATCAGTTTGAAAATATACACTCAGACGAAAGCATCTACAAAGAAGAATTCTTCAGCGAAGACGAATTCTCCGAAGATGAGTCAGAGTGAAGAAGAAAACTTCAGACATGAGATGCAAGAGGATATGTTTGGATTATTTTCCCAGACATCTATATCTCATAAGACTCTTATGAGAATCATGAGAGAGGATCCAAGACTCGATCTATACGACGGATTCAGAGTGGGACAATTAGAGCGGTTCCTCAGCTTCAAAAGAAGAAAGCACAACATTATATACAAGGTGACCGAAGGGAAAATCACTATTCCCATGGAGCTCACGGGAAATGTAATGGAAATGCAACTAGTTTCTATTTATGAGATCAAGAAGAAACTCAATAAACTCCAGAGAGAAGTTGCCAAGACCATGTTTTGGATCCATATCGGAGCTATTCGGATCCTTATCATAGCAACATTTAAAGAAGGTATCGATACACTAATCGATATTGCAATCTTTGATAAGAGGATCAAGAATACAAGAGAGGCATGCCTGGGAGGAATCTCAGGAAACCTATACGCGGGCAAGGTGGCATCCTACATCTATCCAAGGATTGCCTATAATCTGGCAGATAAAGATTTCAGTAGAGTACTCACACTTCATCAAGATTTCAAGAATAAAGATTTGATGAAAGAAGGGAACCGACCGTACTCTATCACCTACAATATCTCATATGCTCTCTCCAACACTCATCATTTGGATCTATTCCAAATGAAGGAGTATATTGAGATACCAGAAGTTTTCAAAAGGGTTGCATGCGCAACCAGGCCAGAAATAATGGAGTTACCACCAATCCACGACATGGATTTCCGAATCAGGGATAAGGTGGTCTGGAGCAGGCAAGATAGCCTCAGATTTGAGCAGAGAAGGATTTCTTTCCAAGAAGACATAATGATTAGTGAAAAATGGGGAAAGAAGCCGATCGTGAACTAAAATACCCAGAAGGATAGAAAGGAGTCGAAGTAATATTCGATATCACCCAAAAGGAAAACTATATTCCTTATGATGTCTTATATTATCTTCAACAGCCAACAACTGGGAGATACCAAGGACAACTCAAACTTGGTGATCTTGAGCTAATAATATAGGGAGTTGCAGGAAGATTCCCAGAACAACTAGTGCTGGGATTGGAGTCTCTCGAGGATCACAAACCTTGGGAATGATTACAAGATGGAATGTAATTCACGGTCAAGGAAAAGAGATACAAGGTTTTCTAATAGAGCTTCGGGGTTATAGTCTCTGATCTACCCATGACCACAAGTCCATTCTTGATATATATCACCATCGGGATGATATATAAAGAGCATCGTGCGGAGTATTTTGTGGCATACATTGATTCAGGAGTCGTTATCTGCACAACAAAAGAAGGAGTCTTTCCTAAAGACTAAGGTGAAGATTTACTAACCGTACTATGAAGAGATTTCTCACAAAGGGTGTTAATCCTTAAAAGAGGAATCAAGCAAGCAGAAATTATGATCGGAGGAGCGGATCATACCCCATTGTACAAGTTGAAGACTCCACCGATATATTTTTACAACACCGAAATAGATATTCTGTTAGGAAACAATTTCCTATAGACATTCAAGTGTTTTACCCAAGAAAACGCAACAAGAAGGCTTATTTTCACAACCCTTTGTGAACATAAGATCATTGCACCAAGACTGCGTAATGCATTTCAAATAAAAATGCCATTCAGATTTCGTAGCAAGCATGGTGATATTGAAGGAAAACTTAGCCATCCAAAGATGAATGATCGAAGAAGATATGGTGAAGAGGTCCTTCAGATGAGAACCGAGACTAGAGGAGAATGTAAGATGGAGAAACTAAAGGAAAAACCCATCCACCTTCTCAAAGCGAGCTTGGGAGATAGCCTACAGAGAGACATCACAATCGAAGAACAAACATCTTTGGAAGACGCCAAGAAGAAGATACAGATGAACTTCAACGAGGATCCTCTAGCCTGGTGGGACAAAAACAAGCTCAAAGCCTCACTCAAAGTGAAAGAAGGAAAGGAGCATGAGTTTGTGAGATACAAACCTATCCTGATGAACCAAGAGGATCGAAAGGATATGCAGATAATACTTAAGGAACATCTAGACCTTAAGTTGATATCACCAGTAGTATCCCCATACAGCAGTCCAGGATTTCTGGGTTCGAAATCATGGAGAAGTCAAGAGAGGAAAGCCGAGGCTTGTGATCAACTACAAAGGGATCAACAATATCTTGGAGTTCGATGGATACTACATACCAAGTAGGGAACACTTGGTCAATTATATCAAGAATGCCAAGGTATTCTCGAAATTCGATTGCAAATCTGGGTTCTACTAGATTATGATGGAAGAAGGAAGCAAGAAGTTTACAGCCTTCTCCACACCACAAGGTCATTATATTTGGAATGTCATGCCTATGGGTTTGGCAAACGCACCTCAGATATACTAAAGAAAGATGGATAATCTTTTCAAAGATTATTTCTCATTCATGTTTGTTTATGTGGATGATATCCTCATAGCCTCAAAAAACATGAAGGAGCATTTAGCACATCTGGAAGTATTTTCAGAAGCATGTCATAAGGAGGGATTAGTACTTTCTGAAAAGAAGGCAGTAATTGCTACAAGGCAGATCGAGTTTCTTGGAGTAGAGATTGATGAGTTCGGGATTATTCTACAACCACACATTGTAGAAAAGGTTCAAGAATTTCCTGAAACTCTCAAGGACAAGAAACAACTCCAGAGCTTCCTAGGAATTGTCAACTTTGCTGGAAAGTTCATCAACAATCTAGCACAATATAGGAAGGTGTTCAGTCCTCTATTAAAGAAAGAAAGACACTGAATTCAAATGGGAGGAATCACACCGAGAGATGGTTAAACAGCTAAAGGAGATTTGCAAAAAACTCCCAAAGTTAGCCATTCAAAACGATGAGGATGATCTGGTACTACATACGGATGCCAGTGACTATTGGTGGGCAGCGGTTCTAACTAAGTCCACACCAGAAGGAGAGGTGTCATGTAAATATTGTAGCGGACTCTTTGCAGAGAATGAGGTAAAGAGATGACACATCAATAAAAAGGAGTTCTTTGCAGTTCAGAAGGTGTTCAAGAAATGGCCGCTCTTTCTTCTCACGAAGAAATTTATCCTTAAAATTGAGAACACGAGTGTCAAAGCCTGTTTGAAAAATAAAATTAAATCAAAACCAGGAAGGGCTAGACTTTTAAGATGGCAAGATGAATGTCAATATTATAACTTTAATATTGTCATTATTAAATCTGTTGATAATGTTTTGGCAGATTTCCTGACAAGAGATGGAAGGAGCTGAGATAGACTCCTTCCTGACCGTTTCAAAGCACATGATGGACAACCTTAAGTTGCTTAAAAGGAAATTTTAGAATCTAGCATTCAATACAACACGTGCTGGAAAATTACAAGAGAGTGATCAGGCCAAAGTGTCCAATCGCATACGAGATTGTATTTACAATAATGCGAGTCTCTTCGAGTCATTACGAGAGCCACTCATCCGGGCTGTTAAAAGGAGAGTATTCGAGAACAGGGCTCTAAACCCGGAGCAAGGGATTCAAGTACCCTTAGTACGAGTCCTGAATTGGAACTTCCAAAGGAAGAACTGGTTCAAGGAAAAATCGAGGCTTTGAAGTCACATCTAGAGTCGTCGAGTCAACCTAGCACCTCTGGGGTTAAAGAGGAAGAGATAAGTCTTAGGCCTATGACGGGCACCGCTAAGGCTGGTACTAACATATATGATTTTTCTTATTGGCAGTGATACCTAGCTAGCTGGGAAAAATTAAATACGAGACAGGGAATCCTTCCAGAGAAATGCGGGATAGATGTATCAGGGGAATACCCCCGAGTTTGGATGAGAGAAGGCTCAAGTCCGAACGATGTAAAACAATGGTATAATTTTGGGGTACTAGCCTCAATATATACTATTGCACCAAGCTTCCCGAAACTTTCAAAATTGCCAGAATGGCTAGAAAAAGCAGTTTTGAAAGCCTGGGAAAACAATCTAACTTTGTCCAGGGGAGATGTATTGGAACTTTACTTCACTAGTGTGGCTCCAAAACTAGTTGGGAAAGGCTACCACGAAGCCTTTCATTTTATCAAACTGAGAAGACCAGATGTGGGAGCATCATACAGAATCAAGGAGTCTTCTGGGAAGGAACCAGTCTTAGTTTCTAAATATTCAGAGGATCAAATCTCTACACAAAGAGCGAGGGGTTTGTACGACTGCATTCAGGCAATGGATCAAGTGAAGTTCCCATTTAAATTCGAACACAAAACAATGAACAGTTCCTTCCTATTGAATACCTTAACAGGAAGAAAAATACAATTTGTGGAGGATGCTCTCGAAGACAAGCGAGAGCTTCTTTGGAGAAACAAGGTACCGGTGAGTAAACAAACTCATCAAAAATACTGTAACATAGCTCACTTTGGGCAATGGACGAACAAGATATGCACAAGCTGTTCTACCCAAACAGAACCAGAATTTGGAAAGGGAGTAAGGTTGGGCATAGAGAGAGTAAGAATGACTGAACCGCCTCCAGCAAAGGATACACGTGGAAACAAGATGGTAAAACCTCTTCAAAACACTCAAGAGCCAGAGGACCCTTCGGATACCAAAGGAGAGAAATGACTCTCTAAAAAAGCAAAAGCCAGGTGACCCCATAAGAAAACAAACCATGTGATCCTGC
Source organism: Pogostemon cablin (assembly GCA_023678885.1). Taxonomy (NCBI): domain Eukaryota; kingdom Viridiplantae; phylum Streptophyta; class Magnoliopsida; order Lamiales; family Lamiaceae; genus Pogostemon; species Pogostemon cablin. Next base: position 8,542,170 of record CM042973.1, read on the forward strand.
AACAAAGGGGCCAAAAGAAGTGGACCTGGCCAGCTGATAAAGAAGGGCATCCAATGCAGCCAGCTAAAGAAAGCATCCAAGACATGTGACGTAAGCAGTAACGTCACAAGAAGTAAAGAGGCTTTGAAATCCGGATTTCAAGTCCACAAGCCTCTATAAACAGAGAGTATGAGGAAGCAGAAGGCATCGACCATCACCATCTGTTTTCTCTTTCAATAAACATTGTAGTTTCTTTCTTTTCTTTGTATGAGTGTTTCTATTTTAGCTACCATAGGTAGCTAGAGGAGTCTTCTCCTCTTGTTTGAGTGCTATGAGTGTGTAATAAATTTTTTCATTTCATAAATAAATAATCTTGGGCTACTGCTCGAAGTATGCAACCTTCCATTTCTTCTAAAACCATAATCTCCATACTTTCCGATAGAAAACAGTAGCAGCATCCTGTACACCCATTGTAGGAAACGAACCAGGGTTGTGCTGAGGTCCGCTGAAGGAACGGGATTAAACCATCACACTACGGGGCGTGTGGTTGGCTGTGAGGAGTAACTGTAAAACCTCCCGTATACCCGATAGATTAACGGTAAAAAAAGGTACTGTTACTGTTTTAAGTGGGTTAATTATGAGATTAATGTTGTTTAATTAATGTACAAAAGTATGATGGGCCTGATATGGTCGTAATGGACTATATCTATTTTGAGTAGGAAGAAAATGATAAAAACGGGAGTCAAAATATGGATGTATTTGGAGGTTTAAATGATATTTTATAATAAATGGAAAATGAAGGGTATTTTGGTCCATGCACAATAAAAATGGCAATTTTTGTTAGTAAAGTTATTTGTTTGCTGGCATTGTTAGTTGGCTTTTTGAAAATGGCTATTTTTGTTAACCACCCTAAAGTATATATGTTATGTATAGTTAAAGTATGTTAATAATAAATCATATTGTAACACCTTAAAATCATACTTTAATTAATCATCTATTGTATTTTAGAAAACATACTTTAATAATCATTTAACATATTTTATCTATATAATAGACATATTTTATCACTGCCTTACGAAGCGTTTCACATATATAACATCTTACAAGAGAGTTTGTCCTTAAAAGATATTTCTTTTTTACTTAATCACTGTATATAATTATAAACACAAGCATTTGTGTAAACCGGTTCACGGTGTAAACCCTGTGATCCCTCCTTCCAATCTTATATATGCAATGTATTCCTAGGGTGTTTAAATTATGGGGGACTACAAGATTTACAAGGGTTTATGATGTAAACCGGTTTACAAGAAACTAACTCAATTATAAATGGGGTGGTACGATTTTTAAAAAGGAAAGAAACATATGATTTATGTATACCTGTTAAAGCATTGCCTTGGAGGAGTAAAATTCGAAGAACTTTCATACTCTGGATTTCTCTTGATAAGGTTCCCGTGAGAGTATTATTATATAAATGGAAGATTTCCATGGAACATAATTTAAAAATAGCTGAAGGAATAACGCCACTCAAATTGTTAGAATGCAGGTACAGCCGTTTCAAATTTGTTAGATTTCCAATTTCCTTTGGAATGTTACCTATAAAAAAATATTGTAACATCATGCATAATTAATCAAATTTATTCGGAACATAAACCAATAATACTACACTTTTTATATATGGAGTATATATAGTAACACTTTATGAGACTGTCTATTTTATAAAAGCAATTTGTTTGTTTGTTGGAAAAATTATAGTTTTTTATAATAATTAAATATGGATAAAGAATCTCGTTTTTTATCTATAATTTTAAATGTACTTATTATACAATAAGAAAAAAATAATTATATTGTTAATTTATATACGCAATATTGCGAAAATTTCTACCCGCAATGCACGGGTGGTTAAGTGCTAGTTATATAAATGCTTGTAATCATGAAAATACAAGAATCTACAAAATTGTAAAGGTGTAAGGATTTTTCAATGAAATCCAAAAACTGCCTAAAAAAAGTATTTTTATATCATTATAATAGCCAAAATAATAATAGAATATGGAAATGTTGGTGGGTAGAATGTTTTCACATTATATAAATATTTAGAAACATGGAAATACGCAAATTTATATAATTGTAAAGGCTTAATGATTTTTCTACGAAATCCAAAAACAACTTAAAAATGAATTTTATCAATTCAAGACCTGAAAAATGAGTAAACTATTATGTCATTATAATTGTCAAAATAGAAATGAAAAATTAAAATATATATGGGTAGCGTATTTTGGGTAGCGTGTTTTTACATTATTATATAAATGCTTAGAAACATGAAAATACAAGAATCTACAAAAATTGAGTTAAATTCACTTTTTATCCTGTAACTAAGACAAAATTCGATTTCTATCCTAAAATAGATAATTTGTTCAATTTTTGACCAATTTTACCGGAAAGCCCCAAATTGAAGCCTCACATGTGGCTTTCTTGCGAAATTAACGTTTTTTGACGAAAATTGAGTAAAATTGAAAATATTCGTTAGTTATGAGACAAAATTGAACAATTTATCTTTTTTGGGGCAAAAATCGAAGTTTATCTTAGTCAAGGGCATAAAATGAATCTAATTCTAAATTGATATACAAGTATTTTTTTGAGATACAGGACAAAAATAAAATTTTAACTCAATCTTTTGTAATTTTATCCTCATACTAGATTTGCTGATGTTAATAAATAGACACGTAATTAACACATGTTAAGAGAGAAAGAGTGTCAAATACCATACCGCTCAACATGTTTTTGTGTAAACTAATCACTTTCAAAGAAGATATGTTAAAAATGGCTGCAGGTAGATGGCCCGTCAAATTATTTGAATTCATAGAAATTTCTTTTAAACTCTTGAGTTGTCCAATTTCTTTTGGAATAGCACCTGTAAATAAACAATGTATAGTTAATAAATATAAATGTGTCAGGTAAATTGTGAGCAATTGCAAACTTCCCATTCTTTTGCAATTATATATTATTCATCCAAAGTAGGTATTTGTAATTTGTAAATCTGGTGTAGGAAACAAACTACATAAAAAGAAAAAAAAATTATGGATGAGTCGGTACACGGGGTTGATCATAACCTTTAAGAATTAATCTCTTGTAAATTGGGTTTACATCATAAATCCTTGTAAACTCTGTGATCCCTCTTAATTTAAACACCCTAACAATACATAGGGTATATAAGATTGGAAGGGGGACCACAGGGTTTACACTGTGAATCCGATTTACACAAGTGTTTATGAATCTTTAAATCGAATCATGGATATTTTCGTCATTTCGAACATTTAACGATATATCTCTAAATTTGGAACATAAATAATTTTTAGTAAATATTTTGGGGCACTGTTTGCAATTCCTCCTAAATTTAATATACCAGCCCTGGCATGTGATATTAAAACATGAGTGGAATTAATTATTTTATTTTTACACAGACATCTAATTAAGTTCAGCTATATATATATATATATATATATATATATATATATATATATATATATATATATATATATATATATATTTATATATATTTATATATATAAGAATGGTTAGTATCCTGTGCATCATAAACCTTTGTAAACCCTGTGATCCCCTTAATTTAAATACCCTACCAATACGTAGGGTATATAGGATTGGAAGGGGACCACAGGATTTACACCGTGAACCTGAATTACACAAGTCTTTGTGATATAAGAAAAACTACATCTTACCACTCAAGCAGTTCCCGCCAAGGAACAGCATTTGGAGTGCAGTCAAGTTTCCAATATGTGTAGGCACCTTTCCAACGAAGTTGTTGTCCCCCAATGTAACATGCTGAAGCTGTGTGCACTCTCCCAAACTCCATGGAATTTCTCCAGACAGCTCATTGTATGAGATACAAAGCATTTGGAGTTGATGTAGTTCATACTTGCACATGTCCAATGGTAAGCTACCTGATAAACTATTATTCCGCAGAACTAAATCTCTTAAAGATGACATATTGAAAATGGAAGCAGGAATACCACCCCAGAATGAGTTTTCACTCATGTCTAGAGAAACAAGTGAAGAAAGATTTCCTATTTCTTCTGGAATTCTTCCTCCAACGCCCATACCAGTGAGATTCAGTGTGACCACCCTATTGGAGGCTGAGTCACACCCAACACCAATCCAACCACACACAGAGGTTTCAACTGTCCAATTATCTCTCAACACATTGTGGGGATCTGAAGTAATGTGTGATTTTAACACAAGAAGTGAGGATTGATCACTCTTGATATCACCATTTGTTTTGCTGCCTAAACCACTTCCCTCCTTTAAACACATCTCAATAATTAAAAACACTAGTCCAATTACAACATTAATTAAGGAAAACCTCTCCATAATGCTATGCTAAAACCACTTGCGAGGACAAACAACAATTGAAGCTACACAATATATATCATCATTACTCCATGCATTAATGTGGCTAATTAATTAGGATGATCAACCAAGAAAAACTTCTATTGATCAAGTCAAGTCAACTCTCTAATTTAATAAATGCAGTAGTAGTTCAAGAGTAGAATAGAGAGACGGTGGAAAAAAAATTCCAGTAAAACTACAGTGAATGTTTGAATCCTATATTTGACATGATTTGTAACTCGGGCAGAGTCAATCAAGGAGTCATCTATATTATAAGGCACATCCTGCACTTTACCTTCTCCACCAATATACAGGGCAGTAGGGTTCTAATGGTGAGGTACACGTAAAGACAATATATTTTTATGGGTACAATTTCTTTATTTTTGGTATAAATTTGTACAAGATAGTCTTATTTTTTTATTGGTCAATATCACTTTTTACTCGTTTTATAAATTCATGTTCTTGAAATTATTTAATTGGATGCATGGATATCTTCTTTCCTTAATCAAGTTTCGATTATTAAAAATGTTAACAATTTTTAATATTCTCACACTCAAAAAATTATATATATATATATATATATATATATATATATATATATAATGAAAATTTAAATTATAGTATTATATTTTCTTATTTCTCTTACATGCACGAGATATTTGGAGTTAATCCTGTTGGAAATATTGGCTTGGAGATTAATATTCAATTTAATTGATTATTTAACAACCAATATACTTAAGGGCTATTTTCAAATATATGATTTTAGTGTGCAAATAATCTCAAAACCAAGTCATGGTGAGTGAGAAATAATGCAAAAGTTGAATGGTGATTATGAGGGAGTTTCTCATGTTCAAATGGTTTGAATCCCACATAATGGACATTTATGTTAGCCAACATAAATCAATGTTATTATGACATTTATGTAGCTAACTTAAATCAATGTCATTATGGAATATTAGTGTGGAAGTTAAAATTTTCAAGCACTACTTGAAAGCCATTACTATAGACTTTATGGAGAATTAAAGACTAAATTTGACTTTTGGACCATGGTCCAGTCTGATAAGAACTCAAATGAAAGAAGATCATTTGAGTGGGCTCATTCCATATTATTTCCAACTGAAAGTGAGGTTTACATGGCTCATAATACTTGAAAACGTTCAACCTTCAATTAAAAATTCAAAATTGGATGTGTAACAGTTGAGTTCAAACATAGCAGAATCAATCTGTAACTGCACCAGCATTAATTAGCATATTGAATGCAGTTGTAACTGCTGCAGGAACCTGAAATATGAATGGAGTAATGCCTATAAATAGGTCATTCATCTTTGTTGTAATATATCTTGGTGTGAAAAACATTGCAATAGATAAAATACATGAAAAGCTTCGAAATTCTTTGAACGCTCTTACAAAATTTCTCAAAACATTTGAGTTTGTGCATATCATTGTGAGCCTCATATAGTGAGCAACCAAGTTCAATCATTTCTTAGTTCGTCGGAGCTCTCGTACGTGGGGTACAACTCGTACAAGAGACGAAGCCGTTTTATCTTTGGGAACAACACGTCGGTACCGTGAGCACTATCGGGACGTGATTATTTTGCGGGTAAAGTCCTGGACTTGACTCGCCTTAATTTTCATCTAACGATCTTCTTGTTTATTCTGGAAACTTACACAACACTGTTCGTGTAAGAACTGGAAGCTGTTGATTTTGGAAGATTAAATTGGAACTGGATCTCAACACATTTTGAAGCTCAGATTCAAACTGGAATTCAACATACTTGAGGAGATTGGTCAGATTTAACCATCTGATAGATATTCAAACCTGCTCGTGTTAGAACTGAAATTGCTGCAGAAAGCTGATTTTTTTGAAGTTCTTACCCAAGGCTGTACCATGTTCTTTCATTCCATTTTTGTAATTTTTTTCAGTTTGTTCATCCACTGTAATTTGCATTATTTGGTGATCCAAATCTCCAACAAATCCGGGGTAATAATAACTGAAAATAATGTAACACTTAATTGGCAAGTCATCATTGTTTAATTTAATATAATATAGAATTTTATCAAGACCATTATCAATCTATAATTTAAAATAAGCCATAAAATATCGTGCAATATAACATGTTAGCTAGCTATTTTTTCTTTGTTAATATTATGCAGTTTATCAAGGCACAATTGGTGGTTCAGTAGGCAATAAAATTATTGTTTATGCAGTATACGATTTTACAAAAAAAGAAAAATAAAATAAAAAAACCATGTGGGATGCTTTAAATGGTGTATCCCACCATGTTGGAATATTTAAAGACTATTAAATGGAATTGTAAAGGACTTTAATGACTTAACTACGCACCACACTTTTTCCCTACATTTATACAATGATCTTATTTATGATCTAACAATAAAAGAAAAGAAAAAATTAAAATGGGCTTGATTTAAAGACTATAACTTTGTGGAAGACTTGAAAAACTCAAATGCATGTGTACACTAGCACACTTTTTCCACGTTACAGCAATAAGTATACGAGACAATCCTCGATTTATAATTATAAAAATATTAATTTATATTTAAAATCGTATTATAAATAAATTAATATTAAATAATTATAATTAATATTGACATCCTCAAATTTTTATTTGTAAAAGGCAAAAGTTTCTGCACCTCCGGGGACACGTCGTGTCCCCATGTGAACACAACCCTCCCCCTCCATACTCTATTTAAATCTATGTATTGTTAGGGATTTAAATTGTAAAGGGACACAGATCTAAATCTGTGTGCCCGGGCGCACAAGAAACTCACTCTTTATAAAAAGCAATTCAAGACACTATAGTTATAAATTTATAACATAAATTTAGAAAAATAATAATAAATTGGGTGTAAGTTTGTGTTGCAATTAATAATTTAAAAATACGAACCAATAAAAAATGTGAATAATTTTAAGAAATATTAATATGTTATGTGTAATCTTTATATATATATACGAATCAATTAATAATTTCTTCATTATTTCATCCAGTATATATATATATATATATATATATATATATATATATATATATATATATATATATATATATATATATATATATATATATATATATATATATATATATTTTGGATGAAGTAATGAAAAAATTAAATGAAAAAAATTAAAATAAAAAGTGTAGTATACAATTAGAAGAAACATGATTCTATATAAAATAAAATAATTAAAAAAACAAACTTAAAATTAAATACATAGAAATAATATAAAAATGGAAAAGGAGAAGGATAAAAATAATTCTAATATATAAAATGTAGTCAAGTAGATAGGAGAAGGATAAAAAAAATTCTAATATAAGAAGTGTAGTCATGAGGATTCGAAATCGTGACGTTTTGTTTGGAGGATTACACTCCACCATTAAACTACAGGGACATATATGAGATTGTATATGATATATAATATAGGTATTATTTTTTAATTTGGGGTACAGCCCAGCTGAATCCGCCACTGGAGACAATTCTAAACACTTTATTTCAGTAGAAGATTATATCATATTCATTTTTATGACTTTACCAATTAATTCCCAGCGCGCTTAATTTATACGGTTTAGTTTTACAGAGCTTTGAACTAAAAGGTTTTCATTAAACGGGTATACATGATATCAACTCTATCTTAAATACATGAGTTAAAAATTTATTTTGTCCCATATATAAATTTTTAAAACTAAAAATTTTCTAAAAAAGATATTTGTATTGAATTAGTTCCAAAACTATGAGTTTACTTTCAATTTTGCCCAATTTTCGCCGAAAATTTAGGTTTTCGTCGGAAAATAAATAAAATAAATGAGTATTAAAACATAAATTTAATTTGAAAATTAGGTAGAAAGGTTCATGGTGGAATCGAAGGATATCTTGCAATGTAAAATGGCAGCAGTCAGTTTTCCATTTGTTATTTTCTTTACTGCTCTATTATTTGCCGGTTCAATTGCTAAATTTGCACAATTTTCTCTTCATGTATGGTTACTCGATGCTATAGAAGGCCCCACTCCTATTTCGACTCTTATACATGCTGCTAATCTGGTAGCGGTATTTTTCTTATAGCCCGCATTTTTCCTCTTTTTATAGTTATACTTTATAAGGTTAATTGCAAAAAAAACCACGAACTTTACTTCTATTGCAAATTAAAAATCCTCACTTTTGAGAAATTGTAAAAAAAAACCACCACATTTAAATATTGTTGCAAAAAAATTCAATTTTTCAATAAAAGTAGGATTTTTTTGGATTGCTTTTGCAACAATACTTAAAGGTAGTGATTTTTTTTTTGCAATTTTTTAAAAGTAAGGATTAATTTGCAATAGGAGTAAAGTTCATGGCTTTTTTTTTGCAATTAACCCTACTTTATATAATAAATTTAATTGTGTTGATTGGTATATAGAGAAAATCTCAGTTTGGTCACATAACTTGATTAAATTCAATTTTAGTCATGTAACTTGATTAAATTCAACTTTGGTCCATATCTCGCACCACTGGTGACTGTTGAGAGTGGAATTTCACGTGATTTATGTATGCACATTAAACCGTTTTACTTAGGAAAGTTATTGTTTTTGCATGAAATTATGTACATTTTAGTATTTACACGATTTTGACGCTACTAAGGTGTTTTTGTGAGTTTTGAAGGCAAAAAATAGGAGAAATCAGATCAAAGTCGGAAGCAGCGTGGAACAGAGTCGAAACGGGCCAGCTCAGGAGCAGTTCGGCTAGTCGCTCGGGGCGAGCTGGGCCCGCTCGCCACCCCAATCCAGTCGAGTGGGGGTCAGATGGGGCCCACGTGACATGGCAAGTGGGCTGAACCCCGCTCGGATGCCGGTCGGCCAGGTCCAGACCCAGCTCGAGCCGAGCTGGGTGCCGAGCGGCCCAAAATTGGGCCCAGTCGCGATCTGTTTGATTATACAGTGTATTTACAGCTTCTGATCATGATTTGAAGCAGATTTCATCACGAAAAAGCCCTACATCAATCCAAGACATAAAGAGGGAGATCAAGACAAAAATTGGAGAGAACCCATCCCTAATCCATCGATTTCTCACACCAAAAACACTCCATATCAGATTCACATCTGATTTTTCATCTTCCATCCATCTTCAAGTGGTTCCAAGTGCTAATCGAGGGAGATTGGAGATCGGAGATACGGAGAAGGAACGCAGACTCACGCTTACACTAGGGTTTCGTGTCTCTATTCTTTTCTTTCCTTTTATCTTAATTTTTGATATGAATTGCATAGCCATGTGAGTTGATTGTAACCTCATGGGCTAATTTTTTTAAACAGTTCTAGGTTTGATGGTTTGATTTGATTGATTTGGGAACCTAGACCAAAGATTGAGATTTTATGCAGTTGATATTTTGATTTTACTTAATTTATTCAGACTTGCTTTTCTGCTTCGTAACGTCCTCATAATATATTCATGACATCCGCTATAATACTTGGATTATTGTGTTAGCTTGTGTGTATTCATGATTGGTATTGTCTATCTGTTAGGAGTTGAAGTAGTTCCTCTATAAACACTTTAATTCCATGAACTGGTGAATCAGATACTTGATTTGTTTAGTGGAACAATGCAATTAGACAATCAAGTAGGAAGTGAATAAAACCTTGTAGTAATTCCATAAAATATCTTGTTAGTCGAACTTACCATATGGAGGTATTGTTGTTTTCTTTGATTAGTATCTAGGAATGAGGTTTGGTAATATTCACGCATCTTAGGATTTAAACCAGAATATACTGTTAGCTTAAAATTGGATCATATCTGGTGGGTTAACAGGGTTATGTGTTGTATTTTTATTGAAACTGCATGAATGAACAATTGAAGATTTAGTAACCCGAATTAATTGGTCTATACCTGATACCTTAGAACTGTTGTTTATCTCTTGATTAAAACTTGCTAATTTTTATTGCTTTTAATTAATTCAGTTATTTAATATTTCGTTATTTAGATAATTAATTCATAACTCTTGGAAATTGGTTACGTAATTCTTCTTAAATAGTAATCTAGAATAAATAAATAATTAACTGTCTTAGTGGGATTGATAATTTAATTTGGGTACTTGTCGTTACAATTGACATCCTTATACTTGAGGATTAAATTGGAGTGCGCAAAAACGCCTATCAAGTTTATGCGCCATTGTGCCGGGGACAGTTTTAATTGTTTATTTGTCTTTTATTACTAATTTAATTAGAATATTTTTGTTGAGATTTAATTGTATTTACCTTAAATTTTTCTTGAAGTTGCATGCACACTAGATCGAAGACAGGATTGAAAGATCTTGAATTTGATCCGGAGGTTGAAGCGTCTGCGAGAAAAATGAGAGGAGCAGCAAAGAATCTTAAAGCACCTCCTAAAGCTGCTAAGGTACCACCTTCGAAGAAGAAAACGGAGACACCGGATCCGAAAGAAGTCGTAGAGGAGAAAGAAAAAGAGCAGATAGAAAATCAGATTATCCCAAAATTGGGCCCAGTCACGGTATTTACATCTCTATCCTTTTATCTAATTAAATAATGGAGTAGCATAATTTTAATACTTTAAATTAAATTTACTTCATAATTTAATGATGATAATAATGATATGTTATTAATGCCTTTTATATTATTATTATTATTAAATTTATTTAAATGATGATTCTCTATATTCATTTTAATATTATTTAAATATAGTTTTTTATTTTCATAATTCTTTTATGAAGAGAAAATTTTAATTAAATTCGTCTCTAACATAGTATTTTATTATTTACAATTTTATTTTATTAATAATAAATATAAATATGATGACCAGCTTTAATTTTTCATATATTTTATTTTATCTTTTTAATCTTTAAATTTAGTGTGTAGTAAATATAGATAAATCTGTTCACCTTCAAAAAACTTTTAAATTTCTGTATTTTATTAAGTAATCATCATAATAATATTAATACACGGTTCCGGTTCCTCAAGCAATTTATGAAGTATGATGGCTCTCCATATTCCAAACACACTTGCATTCTCTAATCATATATAAACAGACATGGTCTCTCCAACTTTGATGGGTCCTACTGATTTTCTTTCTAAGTGTACAGATGGGTTAAGGCATAATTCAAGCATTTAGAAGAGTTTATTGCACCAGTGGATATTGTGTTTTTCATGATCTACATGCTATGAGGAACAATTGACGATCTTTTTCCTTATTGCAGGACATGGTGGCAGCGATGGATTACATGTCTATGTTCATTCTCTTGATTATGCAGTGAATGATATGGTATGTACTTTGCATTTGCATGCACAAAATAGGTTCTTCTCTATTTTGATTGGCAGAAAACGTTTATCAAAAAGGTTTCAACTGATAATCCTGATGTCCCCTGCTTCTGCTTTGGACATTCAACTGGCAGAGCTATAGTCTTGAAGGTAATACCAGATTAGATGTATGATTCATCTCTTAAATCTGATTGTCATGATATGATATGATATCCTAATGAGTTTTACCTCTCATGCATGGACAGGCGGTACTATATTGTTTGTGGTTTAGTTCTCTCTGTCACTTTATTTTGTGGGTCTAAATGGTTTTAGTTATTTGTGCTGATTGATTATAATTCGCTTTTGCGTGTTTGTGATTGCACAAATTTAGACAGATGAGAGAGGCACCAACCAAGAAGAATTTGACGAGTAATCTTTCTCTCATTTTCATTGTTTATTTCATCTTTTGGGGCGTGTATGTTTATGGGCTCACACACTTTAATAATGGTTGTTGGAGGATATAAATTAAAGTTTATATTCTTAGCAAGAACCACGGTAATAGGCCAGAGAGTTTTTATTTTTGTGTTGGAATTTTTACATTTCTTCTTAATTAAATACACCGAAGAATGAATTATTGAATTCTGAAAACATAGAGGAGGGGTTCTTCTTCTAATGCCAACATCAAGACTGAAACATGTTCAGTCCACGTCCACGTCCACGTCCACATATCATTTTCAGCCCAAATGAAGTAATCCGAACCCACTGGTCCAAGCCCACTAATTATAAATTTCAATAATTTTTATTATTACTTTAATATAAGTTCAAGATTAATTGTATCAAGTTATAAGACTTATCATCAAAATGTGTGGAACGTTTGTAATTTCTAATATGCGAATGATTTGTTCAAAGTTCCGCACCTAGTTTATAGTTTGAGGCGAGAATGTTCAACTAATCGCGCTAGTTAAGTATGGGGTCTGGCTCTGATATCAGAGTTGGGTATATCGGCTCAGCGTAGAGCCACACCCACTCAATTCAATAGCATGATATTGTCCACTTTGGGCCACCCATAGGCCTACGCGATTTTGCTCTTTGGGCTCATACCAAAAAGGCCTCATATGTGCCTCATGCAAGGGAGAGTCTCACCCACACTTATAAACCAATAGCAATCCCCACTTTTATCCCACCAATAGCACCAATTAAATTTGGGGCCTACTCTAATACCACTGTTGGGTTTATCGGCCCACGGAAGCCAGACCCACTTATTCAATTCAATAGCATGATATTGTCCGCTTTGGATCACCAGGCCCGCATGGTTTTGCTCTTTGGGCTCAAAACCAAAATGCCTCATGCTAAGGAGAGTCTGATCCACACTTATAAACCCATAGTTATCCCCACTTCTAACCGATATGGGACTTTGGTTGATACACAACCAACATTCTTCTGCAGCTCTTTCCTCCATTATTTCCACCATGATTGCTGCCCTTACTTTTCTCCCTTCATCCTTCAACCTCCTACACTATGCTAGCATTTTTAGGTTACAGATTTTGTGTAAAAATATTATGGCCTAGTGCCATTAATAATTAAATATATAAGATATTTATTATGATCAAATATTTTAAATAAAGATATGTTTAAATAAATAATATATATGAGATAAATCAGGTCATATATATTTATGAATAACAATCACATTGATAGAATGTGATTTGATAAAGATTTAATATCCCGATCTGATCCTCTCTCCACCTGTAAAAGAGACACAATTTTATGAATTCTCTATCACTTAAAAGTTTTACGTATTGTGTCCTAAAGAAAGGGGTGAGGAGAGAGTAATCAGTTCCCGGCGTAATTCGTAGGAATATATCAAAGGAAGAACACCGTTAATGTCAAAGGAAGAACAACGTTAATGGCATATCAAGGTAAGTCTTCTAATCGTGTTTATGAGATGTGAAAATCATGAAGATCTAAGATCCATTGTTAATTAATAAATTAATTGCTTACGTTAATTTTATGCTTACATGTGGTCAAAGCATGGTTTTGGATCTCATGATTTTTCATCAAATTACTAATCACATATTTTACCTTGACAATACCCAAAGGGGTTTTCCGCATTATGATATTAATTGATTAATTCATGACTTAAAAAAATGTTAAGTGTGATTGCTACAATTATGATTGCGCTACTTCTGTACAGAAGTATTGATGTTGTCTGCGTAGAAATTTTATCAAATATAATTAAATTTTGTATGAATTGATGTTGTATGACAAATATAATAGAAATAATTGATTACCATATTAAGAAGATTTTAACTGCCCTATTTAGATTTTGGGACTAAACAATTAAAGATTGATTATGCAAGTTAATTATGTCAGCATGTGATTTTTAATATAAAGTTACGTGACTCCCTTTAATTTTGAGAATATATTGATTTTTCTTAATGGCTGATTAAGAATAATGAACACTCAATAAATCAATCTACCTAATTCATATATGGCTTGAGTGTCACAGTTTAGTGCCCAGTTATTAACATAATTATAATTATAAAGTGACTCATGTATTCCTCTAACTTTTCAACTAAAGTGATTTAATAATATTAGTGAAATCAATCCATCACTAATGTTTATGACTTATATTATTTTGATAATAATTAAAGATTATGTTTTGGAGATATATACTAATTTATTGATATTAAAATATCTCACTTATGTTATGTATGTTTGACAGCTCATGGCATTTATAATGTTAAGATGCCAAATTCGTTATAATACGAATAGAAATTAAATACATGATATCTTAATACATGTTATGATTGTATGGATATATTATGTATATTTATGATGACAGTATTAAGGTCTTAATTGATGGTACTGACTTTGTTTTATGAATGCTTATGAAATAATGTTTTGGTTATTACTCAATTTGCTATTGAGTATAATCTATTATGAGAATCTTTGATAAGATTATAATGGATGATTTTACGATTTAAATTCATTTAACGATGGTCTGTTAATCACCAAAGTGGTCTGACCTGAAAGATTAATGAAAAAAATCGTATAATTAAATTTTAATTTCCCATATTTAAGTGATGCTTAAATAAAGAGAATTATTATATTGGTTGTTAAAATTTCATAATTATAAGACTTTAAATTCACCCAAAGGTGATGTCTACTCTTTATAATTCATGAATATGAATGTGATAATTAATTATATTATGTCAAACTATTTTGTATGTCCAAAGATGAATAAATAGTTTTAATAGATATATTTATTTGTCAAATTATGTTAAATTTGCAAGCATCATTATGATTATGATTGTACATTGTTGTATTGTCCAAAGGATAACTTCAATATATATATTTATTGCCTTCGATCCTGAATCTGATATTAAATTACTTAAGGTATTTATGGGAATGAATTATATTATTCTTATTCTTAAAATACATATATTCATTAGTCTCTACTCGCATGCTGCGTCTGTTCCATTACAAAATGGATTAAAGTAATTTAAATAGTATGATAAATCTAATTTCGCCAAAGTGTTTTAGATTTTATTTATCTATCACTTAAAAATAAATTGCTCCTTTGCTTGTACTAACAATAAAGCTAAATAATCTGACTATAATGCTCATGTTAGATCAAACAGACTAAGCCTAATATTTATGCGAATGAATGTGACTAAGAAATTAAGTCTACCATACTTAAATTACTAATAAACCTCTTGACGAGACATTAATGATTACCTTAACCACCATGAAGTTTGATGGTTCTCGTGGCATACATGAACTTATCATTAAAGATAACAAATATTGCAGCAAGATTTAAATCTTCCATAATGAATGTGATTGAAAACTTATTAGTGCAGTTTACAAACTCACTACCTTATAAGCATGACATGTTCCAAATGAACCATAAGAAAGACGAATGGAATGTGAATTAATTTACATAATGTTGAAATTAATGTTGGTTCAAAAAGAAAGGTTTAATAAAGAATTTAAACATTATGTTCGTGTTGATGTGAAGTGTTGAGACCAGTATCGTCACATCTGGAATCACACCAATCATCCACAGTTATTATTTAACTACTAACATATTTGTGTGGTGTTGTGCTTGATGTTGCTTTCAGGGTTGTGGCAGTTGAATGAAGATCGTGCTGAATGGGACCCACAAGCCTGGAGAGCAGTCCAGAAAGTTCTAGAAGTCCAGAAGACTCTAGAAGTTGAAAATAACTACCCAAAGTAGTGGGTTAGTAATTTGTTGTAATGGGTGATTGTCATATCTCCTAGTGGACCACTTATTTGAAGAAGGCCTGCAGCATGCTTCACGACTATAAATAGAAGCTGTCAGACTTCATTCCTTGGCGTGGAAAAACTTAAAGAGTTCCTACAAAGAGAGTTGCCGGACGTAGAGTTTACTCAACTACGTTCCTTTTGTAGCATTTTCACTGGTGTTGTAACATCTCGTTCTGCATCACGTATATAGTATTATCCCGTATATTTTGTGTGTATTTTTCACAGGCAGTGGAAGTGCATACTTGAAGTAGGGCTTATTTCTAAAAATTTTAGCCTTGCCATTTGGGTGGTTGTTTAAGATTTATATTCGTGTGTGTATTCGAAGAGTGGAAGGAATGTTTCCATCTCATTGAATCTTATTTTTATAAATCAC
Source organism: Pogostemon cablin (assembly GCA_023678885.1). NCBI lineage: Eukaryota > Viridiplantae > Streptophyta > Magnoliopsida > Lamiales > Lamiaceae > Pogostemon > Pogostemon cablin. Next base: position 8,558,445 of record CM042973.1, read on the forward strand.
TTTTTTCAAGTTAGTGATATTTTTGCCATGAGACCCCTAGAAAGATTGAGTAATTCTGTGTGTTAAGTCTTTCGTTGTACATACTTGCAATCTCGTATTCAAGTTTCAATTCTGATAAGAGTCGGTGTTGTACGAAGTGTTACCACACTTAGGACAACATCACTGTAAACACTTACACACCCGACGGACTGCAACGACAAGTGGCATCAGAGCCAACACTTGACGGTACTATTAAGTGTTGATTCCTGGTGTTAAGTGTTGAAGTGTTACTCCGCTGGATCGATGAAAAGTCCTCCCATACTTGATGGAACCAATTATGTCTTATGAAAGAGTCGAATGAGGAGTCACATCAAGTCGATGGATGAATGTGCCTGGAAAGCCATAATAGCAGGCTGGACACCCCGTATAGTTTAAGACAGAGATGTAGATCTAATCATCAAGAATGAGATTGAATGGACCGCTGAGGAGAACACTCAATCGATGCTGAATTACCGAGCACTCAATGCAATCAACTCATTGGTTGATACTGTTATGTTCAACCTGATCCAAAATGGTACATCAGCAAAAGATGCTTAGGAAAGACTTCAAGAGCACTGCGAATGAACTGGAAGTGTCAAAAGGACAAAGGCGAGGATGTTGAACGCACAATTTGAGAGCTTGAGGATGAAGGAAGATGAGACAATCTCATCATACAATGAGCGACTCTATGAAGTGGTGAATGAGATGCAGTCACTTAGGGACCCTATCTCCAACATCAGGTTAGTAAACAAAACTCTACGTACGCTTCCTAGGAGATTTAATGGTAAAATTTGTACTATAGAAGAGTCTAGGAACATTGATTTGTTGAGTCATAATGAGCTGATAAGTATTTTGTAAACTTATGAAATGAATTTATCTAAAAAAGATGATGCGTATGATAGAAAAGGTGTTGTTGTTTTTAAAGGTGAAACTGGTACTTGTTCTAGTTCTAGTTCTGGTAAGACGTCTATCATAACTGATATTAAACAAGTTGATAAAAATGTTGACAACATTCCTGATGATACTGACAACATTGCTTTACTTGCTAAGAAATTTGAGTCTTATCTTAGACGAAATAAGAACAAGTCTAAAGCAAACATTCAGCCTAAGGTAGAACTTTTCCCTCATACTCTTGTTCGTAAACCCACTCAAAGAAGAAAATTTAGGTATGATCCTGAGTTTAGAAAAAAGATCATTTGTGATGAATGTACTGGTTTTGGTCATTATGCAAATGAATGTGCTAACACTCTTTTGAAGAAAAGGATGAGCCTAAATGCTTGTTTAAGTAAGGATGATTCTGAAGGAGATCCAGATGCAAATGAAGAAGAACTTGCATTCTTAACATAATGTGTGAAGGAATATTTCTCTGAGGGTGACTTAGATGTTGAGTCTGGTGTGCCTACATCGGAAACAACATCGTGCAGGTTTATGTCTACTTCTAATATTGATATGAACCATACTAATGCTTTCTCTTCTAGTACAGGTACTACACAAGAACCTCTAGAGATGAAGATTTCTGAACTTCTGAAAGAACTGAAAGCTGTCAACCAAGAGAATGATGGACTGATTGAGACTATAACAAGACTTGAGGTAAATCTTATTAAGGAGGATGCAGAGATTGCTAAACTCCAAGGTCAGTTAGCTGCTTCCACGTTAAATTCAAAAAGTACATTAAAGGCACATCTATTTTGAATGAAGCTTTATCTGTTGGAAAACTGATAAGTTTGGTCTTGGATACATTGAAGATTGCATGCCTTTTAGTTTTGAAAATCCTGTCAAGTTTGTGAAACCTGATTCAAATGATTTTTCCAACAAGTTTTCTGATAGAAAAGGCAGTAAGACCCTTGTTTGTTATTATTGTTCAAATCCTAGTCATATTCGTCATTACTGTTTCAAACTGAAAGATGATATACTTTCTGGAAAAATATTGCCTGGAGTGTTACCACATAAGTATTCACACTCACCTAAATCTGCTTGGGTCAGAATACCCGAAGTACTTTGTAATGTTGTCTGTACTTCTTTACAAGCATGTGTACCTGGTCAAAGGTATTTTGATAATATTTTTTCTAGACATATGACTGGTAATGTTGAATACTAGAAGGATTATGAAACTTTTGATGGTGGTAAAGTTACTTATGGTGGTTGCTCTAAGGGTAACATTGTTGGTAAAGGAACTTTAAATGTTAAAGGTTTTTCAAATCTGAAGAATGTGCTTCATGTTGAAGGTTTGCGTACTAATTTGATAAGCATAAGTCAATTATGTGATGATAATTTGCATGTAAAATTCGATAAGAATTCATGTTTTGTGCTAAATGAAACTGATGACTGTGTGATGATTAGTAGTCGATCTGCTGATAATTGTTATCTGATTGGCAATAACATTTACTGCAACATCTCATAACATGATGAAAGTGTACTTTGGCATAATAAACTTGGTCATGTAAATTACAGAAATTTACAGAAATTGGTTAAGTTTGAAGCTGTTAAAGGATTGTCTAAGCTCAGTTTCAAAGATCCACCTGTATGTGGTTCATGCCAAAAAGGTAAGCAGGTATTTGCACAAAATTACATCAATGTGAACATCTTCAAGATGTTTTGAATTGCTTCACATGGATCTTATGGGTCCTATGGAGACTGAAAGTCTTGGTGGTAAGATGTACTCTTTAGTTGTTGTTGATGATTTTTCTAGATTTTCATGGATAGAATTCAATAGAGAAAAATCTGATACGTTTAATGTGTTCAAAGTTCTTTTCAAAAGGTTCAAAAATATTTTCAATCTTAGAGTATGTAGGATTAGAACTGATCATGGTAGAGAATTTGAAAACAACATGTTTGCTTATTTTTGTGAAAAGAAAGGCATTATGCAAGAGTTTTCATCTCCTAAAACCCCACAACAGAATGGGATTGCTGAAAGAAAGAATAGAACACTACAAGAAAAGTCTAGAGTCATGCTTACTATACTTCAATGAATGTGTCTAAAAGATTTTGGGCTAAAGCATTGAATATTGCATGCCATGTGTCTAATAGGATTCATTTTAGATCAGGCTGTTCTATTAATGCTTATGAACTGCTATATAGAAAGAAACCAAACCTGAAATACTTTCATGTTTTCGGTTGCATGTGCTACATTTTGAATGATAGAGAGTATCTTTCAAAGTTTGATTCTAAGAGTGATAAAGGTCTTTTCTTATGATATTCTAAGAATAACAAAGCTTACAGAGTCTTTAATCTTAGAACCAGAACTATTCAAGAATATGTAAATGTTGTATTTGATGATTCATCTAATATTGCAGGTAAAAAGATGGAAGATGATATCTCTGTATTGGTTAAAATTACAGAACCAGTGAACAATATTGAGCTGAATGTGATCACATCGCCTACAACATCGAGTGTTGATTCAGAAGAAGATGAGAACCAACTCCACAGAACTCCGAGGAATACTCTTGCTCACATATATAAGAAAGATCACCCTTCATCACAGATCATTGGTAAGTCCTCTGTTGGTGTTCAAACCAGAAGAAAAGGTAAATTTAGAGATGTAATGCGATCAGTTTGCATGTCTAACATATGCAATCAGGTATGTACTGAATGTTATTTCTCTTCTATTGAACCCAAAAATATTTCAGAAGCTTTAAAAGATGAATGTTGGATAGAGACTATGCACGAAGAAATTGAACAATTCACTAGGAATGATATTTGGATTCTATTACCTAGGCCTACAAACACTAATGTGATTGGAACAAAGTGAATTTTCAAGAATAAAACTGATAAATCTGGTAACATAGTAAGAAACAAAGCTAGGTTAGTTGCACAAGGATACACACGGGTTGAAGAAATAGATTTTGATGAAACATTTGCACCCGTAGCTAGAATAGAGTCTATTAGGCTTCTCTTAGCTATTGCATGCTTTGTTGGTATCAAACTGTTTCAAATGGATGTTAAAGCTGTGTTCTTAAATGGTATTTTACTTGAAGAAGCTTTTGTTGAACAACCGAAAGGTTTTGTTGATCCATTTCACCCTGATCATGTGTATAAATTGAAGAAAGCTTTGTATGGTCTAAAACAAGCTCCTAGAGCATGGTATGGTAGACTAACTGACTTCTTACTTCAGTTTGGATTCATTAGAGGTGAGGCTGATAGAAATATTTTCATTAAGCATGAATCTGATAGCTTCTCAAATTTATATTGATGACATCGTATTTGGAGCAACATCACAATCATGATGGATAGCTTTGTGAAGGCAATGACTACCATATTTGAGATGAGTATGGTTGGTGACCTAAATTACCTTTTAGGGCTCTAAATCAAGCAGAGAGAAAGTGGTATCTTTATCTCATAGAGTAAGTATGCAAAGAACTTGGTGAAAAGATTTGGCCTTGAGAATGCTAAGCCTATAAAGACACCTATGGGAACATCATAGAAACTGTGCAGAGATGATGCTGGCTCAGATGTTGACCACACTCTGTATAGATCAATAATTGGTAGCCTTCTGTACTTAACTTCGAGCAGACCTGACATTATGTATAGTGTCTGTGTATGTGCTCGGTACCAAGCAAATCCCAAGGAATCACATATGAAAGCTGTGAAGAGGATCATTCGATATGTTGCTGGAACAAGTGAGATGGGACTATGGTTTTCGAAGGATACAAACAACTCCTTGGTTGGATACAGTGATGCTGATTGAGCAGGTGATTGTGATGACAAGAAGAGCACAAGTGGTGGATGCTTCTATGTGGGTAACAATCTTGTTTCTTGGCATAGTAAAAAATAAAAATGATATCCCAATCCACTGCTGAATCTGAATATATTGTTGCTGGAAGTTGTTGCACACAATTGCTTTGGTTGAAAAAGATGTTAGATGATTATGTGCTTGAGATAGATGCTTTAGTGATTTTTTGTGATAACACGAGTGCTATAAACATTTCTAAAAATCCTGTACAGCACTCACTCACTAAACATATCAGCATAAGATATTATTTTATTAGAGGTTTAGTTGAGAAAGAAGTAATTAAGTTGGAGTATATTTTCACTGAAAAACAACTTGCTGCCATTTTCACGAAAGCACTTGATTTCGAGAGATTTTCTTCACTTAGGAAATCTCTTGGACTCTGCATTCCATGAGTCATGTATAATGTTGCTTAGAGTGTAACAACACTCGAAGCGACACTACTGTGAGTTTTGTCATTTTATGTCGAAATTAACTGATTTTGTAGCTTATTTTCTTGCTGCTAACTATATTCTGGTTTAATCTTGAGGTGTAATTCTGGACATACACAGCTGAAAGCACTAGTTCTAAAAAAATCAAAGGTCTAAACATGCTGAGTAACCAGACACACAGGGCTGACAGCCACGATGTGATCTTTTCAAAAGGTGGTAAGTTCCTTAAGATTGAAAAGTGCATAAAAATCCATAAAAAGATAAAAAGTGTATGTGTGCCTGCATAAAAATCAACCTTGCTTGATTTTTTCAGAATCTTTTTAGCTCATGAAAATGTGTTATTAAATTGATTATTTTCAATACATTAAGTGATGAAATTTATAGTATATATTTATTAATTATGCATATTGTTTCTCATTTATTTTTAATTATGGCCGATTTTTATTTGACATATAAGTTAGTGGGCCATAATGTTTAACTGCTGCATTTTAATCTACATTATCACACGTTCAGCAGTTATCACTTAGTGGAAGTAAGTCTACAATCCCTTCGGCCTTCTATTCTCTTTAAATTCTCGAAGTGTGATGTGTGAGTTGATATGGTGTGAAGTTTGCTTGCTTGATTAATCATTACACAGCACTCTCTCACATACTTTTGATTTTTTAAAATTCAAATTGCTGTCTCACTCACGTATCTCTATGTCTCCTCCAAAGACAAACCTTCCCTCTTTCAGAGCAAAACATCCCTCATCATCCAAACCCTCTGCTTCCTCTCGTAAATCCACTCCACTCCAAACCCTAGCTTCGACGGCCAAGAATGTCACGACTGGTGCTGCTCAGAATGTAAATCCTGATGCTGCTACACCGCCGCTTGGACCTGTTGTAGATTCAGCCGTACCCAGACATATTGTCTTTCCTCAAGGTGCTCCCGACTATATATTCCTCTCGCTTCAGGCTTAGGTCACCGATTCAGGCATTCTTGTGTCTCGAATCAAAGTCCTGATGCTTGAATCTCCTCCTACTATTGTCTAATTTGATATTCCCGCTCTATCATTTGAAATTCCCTCTCAAACTACTGTTTCTCTGTCTGAAATTCCATCTGAAACTCAGCCTTCTGAAACTTTTGAACCATCTGACCCTGTTTAAGTCCCTTTCACATCATCACCCATTGCTTTTCCTATCCATACTGAGCCGAATGCACCCGTGTCTACTCTTTTGTCATCACTGCCTATTTTGATTATGTCTAAGGTGACCAAGATAACTGCTCTTAAGTGAAAGGATCCGCCCATGCATTGCTCTATCCATGTCCGGAAGAAGAATCCATGTCCGGAAGAAGAGTCAAACTGTTGGTTCACAGAATGCTCCCAGTACTGCTAAAGGAAAATCTTATATTTCCTTGTCTGATTCTGATGATGACTCTGCTCCAATAGATTTAGATGTTCCTGGAGAGAACCCCACGATGGCTGAATTATGGCCCTGAAGAAAAATAGACGAGGTAATAAAGTTGTTTCTGATGTTGCCGCTCCAGTTGCAACATCTGAAGAAGAAACTGAAGCTGAACTGGACCAAATGATTAATGATATTGCTGCTAATATTGCCACTAATAAAGCAACACCTGTTGATGTGGATGTAGAACCTTCTGATCCTGATCCTAATTCATCGTCTGATGATGAAGAGGATGCACCCGAGGATTCTAATAAAGGTGCTACCTCTGATGAATCTGATGAGGATGATGCTGCTATCAATGATGAAGCTACTCCAGATGCTGATGATGTTGATGAACAAGATGATGATGATGATGATGAACCGACTGATGATGCTGATCCTGAAGATGCTGATGAAGATGATGATGATTCTAATTATGATCTTGAGAACTTTAGAACAGATCGTTTCTACTTTATTGATGGTAAGCCCAGATACAAGAAATTTGCAAAGAAATATGTCATTCATGAAATGAAAATGAAAGATGCAGACCTTGTCATACACAATCTCTCTCAATTCTTTGAAGAATGAAGTTTGCTCAAATCTCTCAGGTACTCTAGTACTTTCTGCAGCAATTGGATTTGTGAGTTTTATGCAAACATTAGTTCAAGCATGATTAAGAGTATTAGTCTTAAGTTTGGAAAGATTTACTTTAGGAAAAAGATTTATGATTTTCTCCTGAAAAGATAAATGCATTGTTGGGGACTGTATATGCTGAAAGTGATGATGATATTGATGATATGGATGAGATTATTTCTATGATTACTGGTGGTCTGATTACTAGTTGGCCTAAGAAGTTGTTTAGTCCAAGTTTAACAAGCTTACATGCTGTCTTACACGAGCTGTGTATCTACAATCGATTGCCTACCTCTAACATCACTAGAGTTACTACTGAGCATGTCATGCTGATTTATAAGATATGGAAGAACTTGTCTTTTAACCTTGGTGAAGTATTTATAAGAACTTGATCAGTTATAGTGGAAACATTTCCAAGGTTGGCAAGTTACCATACCATGCATTGATCCATCTCTTGCTATCGGATCAAGGTGTTAAGAAGGGTAAGGGTTATTTTCTATTTCTAAATGTTTTGGTGTTACGCATTGCTAAACCTCTGCTTGAAGGTAACCGCATTGTTGATCTACCATATGTGAACCCCGCCCCTGCTCATGAACCTGGAACTCAGAGTGTTGCCTCTGACGCTGGAAACACTACTATACGCACTGATGCTCCTGCTCAATCTAGAGAGGTAGTTTCTGTTACTGTGCTTCGCAGATACATTGAAGAGCAAACTAATGCACTTGCACGCTAAGTGTCTCATCTTAGACTCCAAGCCTCTGCATTGAATAGGCAAGCTGATTGGCTAGAACAAAGAGCTCAGTTCTAGACTAGTTTGTTATCCACACCCACAAGATGCTGCTCAAAATGCTGCTGCTGTTGAAAGCTCAAGCTCAGGGGAAGTTTTGATCGAAGACATCACTGGAGAACCGGAAGGAGAAAATATTGATCGTATTGTAGGTGCTGATGCTAATGTTGCTGATGATGCTGCAACTTAAGGGGAGTTCATATAGTAAGGGGAAGATTGAGTTTGGGAGAGTAACAGATCAAATCATGTTTGTTGATGCTCTGATACCAGAAGTTTGGGGAGTAGCAGATCATGATGTTGTTGCTCTGATAAAGACTGTTGCCGCTCTAACTTGCTCTAACTCTCTGACCCTCTAACTATTTGGTTGTTTGATTATTTAAACTGATATTTCTAATTACTGCTTGATATTTAGTTATTTCAGTTTGTTTACTGTTCTGAACTTGTTGAAACTAGAATGCTGGATTCTTAGTAACTTTAGTTTTTACCTTTTGTTAACTCTGAATTAAGCTCTGATCTTATTAGTTAATTACCATTTTGGTAGTTACGCTCTGATATACTTAGTTATTTTACACAACTGTCGAAATAACATCTGATGTATTATTTAGATATCTTGTTCTGTCTTGTTTCTTTGTATCAGGTTATGTGGTTGCGAATAGATGTGATTGGGGGAGATTGTTGATGTGAAGTGTTGAGACCAGTGTCGTCACATCTGGAATCACACCGATTCTCCACCAGTTATTATTTAACCACTAAAATATTTGTGTGGTGTTGTGTTTGATGTTGTTGTGTGCCGGAAGTATATCTTTCTTTTATTTTCTTCTTGCTTGAATTGGATTAGATCCCCCTCTGTTTCTTTATTTCTATCCTCTTGCCAAACCAAATATTGAAGCTGGACGTGTTAATCAACCTCATTTATTTTCTTGCGGTTGAAGCCAACTTTTCTCGCATGGGATTTTGAATTCACGCTCAACTTTTCTAAATGCCAAGCCAATCCACACTCTAACCAATCCAGCTAGCCTTTTTATTTTAAATATAGAGTGTCTGATCTTTAATTCCTCGAATTAGCTGGATTTCTTTTTCTCGAGGATATACCATTGAATTCTTTCTCTTTAAGAAAAAAAAATTCTTCTTCTCCAGGATTTAACTTCTTCTCCTTTTTTTATTATTATTGCACTGGGATTGCTTTTCTTTTCATATATGCTGAGATTCTGAATTTTGTGTTGTTGATGCGCTAACCAATTGCCACGTCATTTTCTAAGAAATCCAATCTCTTCTTTCCCAGGTTGACTGTTGGCCTTATCTTTTGCCGATTAGAACTAAACGAGCTTTTCTTATCTCGAAAGGTTGAAATCTAATTTTCTGGAGGCTGACGTGCTAACCAAATGCGCCACCCTCTATGCTATTTGATAATCTCTCTGTTTACTTTTAGCTTTTCCTTCCCGACTCTTTTTATATTCCCAGGGATATAACCTCGAACTTCCTCTTCTTCCTTCTTTTTTCCTTTCCTGTGAATATAACCTCAAGTTTTTTTTTCTTTTTGCATCCTCATCTCCTGAAGATTTGAATTTGACCTTTCTTTTCTTAGAAGCCCCCAAGTATATATTTCTTGCATCTTTTCTTGAATGAATTCTCAATTAACAACTTTTCTTACATGGGTGACTGAATTGGAGCTCATCTTTTTTTCTTTTATCGTCGGGAGTATATCCTTTTTCTCCTCCATTTCATATGCACTTTTTCTTTTTTCGCGCTAACCAACTGCACTGTAATCTCCTAAAGACTTGAGTTTTCCCTTTCCTTCTCTTGGAGGCTGAAGCCCCCGAGATCATATTTCTTCAATAATGGCGCTACTTCAGTCCCTACTTACTATGGTGCTCATCATCTTCTCAAGACAAACAATCCCAGTAGTTCAAAAAGATTCCCAATATAGATGCTGAACATGCTAGCCCACTGCACCATAACAATCTTTCTTTTTTTACTAAAGATAGTTGATTTCTGGTTGAGATTTCAACTTTCATCATGCTTTCTATTTTCTCTTGCGAATTTAGGTTGATCATTTCTGATATTGAGAGTTGAACTTGAAACTATTTTCTTGCATAGAATGCCAATCCGCGCTCTAACCCACTGAGCTAAGCTTTTCTCCCTTGAAGATAAAATGTCTCTTTTTTTCTTGCGGATATAACCTCGGGTATTTTTTGCAGAAATATTTCCTTTCCCCCAGAATTTAACACTAAATTATTCACAACCGTCGATAGTTGTCTGAACCACAAACTGCCTTTGTTTATTTTTCTTGCGCAATACTTATCATCGAAGTTCTTTATTTTGAAACTTCCAACTCTTTCATCAGATCCTCGGGTTACTTTTCCCTCAGAATTGGATTCTCTAAAATAATAGCAACGCCCTTAAATTAACGAAGCTAAGTTAGATACTTTTTGTACCATTATCTACTTTAATTCTCCAACTGATTGGCCAACGATATACTGACAAATTGGACCATCGCTAGTTGGACAATCACTTTTAGAGAAGACGTGTGTACTTTTATTTTTCTTTTCTTTCCTTTTGGATGGGATTATACTCAAAATTCTTCTTGAGGTTGGTATTTGATTAGCCATTTTGTAGTTGGAATGACCAAGAATTTATCGAACCACAGGGAGAAAGGTACTAGGGGTCTCGATCTCGTGTTCATCATAGTATTATAGAAATGATCATAAAGGGGAGATAATCATGAAATGACAATAAAATAAATGGATAGAGGAATGAATCAATAGATGAATGAGCCAAGTAGATAGAGAATGAGACTAGCAATACTTAAAGTATGGAAAATCTAGATATCATGCAACGAATTCATGTGTGTCATGGGTACAAGACTAAGGGCCAACACTAAGTTCACCTAAACTCCCTCTCGAAATGAATAGGATATGGAATAATGCTCAATGGATTGGTTCTCACTCAAACAATTCCACCTAGGTACTAATCTTGAAATGAGAAGAATTGATGAAGATGAATGTGTAAAATGGAGAAAATGGTATGTGATCTAGGTGAAGGGGTGAAACCATTGTGTGGAATCTCCAATCTCTCTTCAAATGTTGAACTTGAGGCTATTTATACCCTCTCCAAGTTGGGCCACGAATTAAACATCAAATGGGCTTTTTACACACACTTACACATATTGGTAGGTGAAAATCCAGATTTTGGCCCAAAAAACATGCAACTCGAGTTGGCCTTACCCAACTCAAGTTGCAACTTGAGTCAAGCTAAGTTGTGTGTAACTCGAGTTAAAGTAGCTCGCTCGTGTTGGCTACTCTTGCACCTCCTGTTTGATCGTGTTGCGAGCCTCTGAAACTAAAAATCCACGGAAGGCAGCTCGACTCGAGGTAGCAACTCGAGTTGCAACTTGCAAGTCGAGTTAGCTCATTGTACAATTTTTGCACCTACCCCTGCTCCTAGCTCGACTCGAGTTACAAGTTGAGTTGGACCTTGCAACTCGAGTAAGCTCTCTGGATGATTTTTGGACCCTAACTCGACCTTTTCTCAACTCGAGTTGCAAGTCGAGTTAGACCTTGCAATCGAGTTGGGTCCCGGCAGCCCGTTTCTTGCTCGTTTCAACTCCGTCTCCATTTTTGCTCCGTTTTCACCTATTTTACATACTTTTAAGCTCATTCTCATGCATTTCCATAAAAACACATAATACAACCAACTAATACATAAAATACAAATAAAATACTATGAAAACGGACATAAAAAGACACTAAAATTTAGGTGAAAATATCACTCATCAGTATTCAGGGGTCGGATTTTCCTTTTTAGCAATTTAGTGCCATGCTTTAATCAACCAAGCTAAGCTCCGCCGATCTTTCTTCTTCTTATCTGAATATCATCAGTCATATAAGAAATCTGAAAAGCTGACCTTGTATTCTTCTTTCTGCCTTTTGCTTTCTTATTAATCTCGAGAGTTACGGCAGTTACGTCTTGAAGGGAAATCAACCCCCGCATGCTCTAACCAAAACGATATCCTTCTTCGCTGTTCAGCCCCCTAGTCTCTTGCTTTCTTTCTGGATAATTATCCTCAGGTTTTCTTTAGCCCCCGAGTCTTAACTTTCTGATTATTCTTGGGTTTTCCTTCCTTTGCGAATATTGGACTGGATCTTCCACTACCATTAACCTTTCAAAAAAAAAAGTTACTGCATATTTTATTTTCTTCTTCCTCCAAATGAATTACTAAATTGTTGAAAGGAATCAACAAGCCCAATCGCCATCGGATTATTTCTTATCGTGTTTAATATAACCGTTAAGATGATTCTCTTCCCATCAACCACTTCACAATTCTGAACGAAAACTTTGATCATAAATCATCTTTGATCATATTTGAATCTTTGAAGAAACTTTAGAAGAAAAATCGGCAGATCGGTGGATTCCATTGCCAGCAAATTGAAAAAATACCAATGGACTTGGTGATAGTGGCGTTCTCCCCTGCCTTGCTATTGTGAACTGTGGAGTTCTGAACTTATTGCTAGACCAATCATATCGTTGTAGAAAACTTAACTTGACGAAGTAAACGCCAGTGTGAGCAACATTTTTGATGAAGTCAATATTCATATTCTCAAACACGGGTATTCTTATTGAGATTATTATCCCAATCTTGGATTCTCTCTATGTTGACTATATCTTGGTTGCTGGTTTTCTATCTGGGTAAACTGCCTTTACCGAGAGAATGAAGCTTAATACCAAGATAATGAAGCTTAACACACGTGTGATAACCATAGATGGCTTCCCTCCGGGTGAATGTTGAACTCTGATCAACAAGGTCGATATCATCGGGCAGAGCAGCAAGGATGTTAATTCCCGAGGATAATCAAGCTAGACTTTATAATCTCTGGAGTTTCTGCATTGCGACTCGGGCCGAGAATAAAGCCGCACGTGTAGCCTGGTACCTTGAAATGTATTTATAATTATCGATGGAGAAGATTTTGATTTCATAATCGATTGAATGTGCTTTCTTATTTCATCCTTCTGTCGCGGTGTTGGCACGGATGTTCTGCTACTGCACTTTTATTGTCAAAAACTCCATTGGCTGGAGCTATTCCCTCTCCTTATTTACACTTTTTGCGGTTCTAAACTTGTTGATCGCAAAACATTATTTTTCCCTTCACCGTATTTGGTTCTAATGAAACTTTTGAAACAATGAATGTAAATATCCGCTTCCTTTTCGCCGCAGTAAATTAGTGAAGAAATCTTATCATATGCTTGATCTTACATTTTCAGTGCCAAGCTTAATATCCTCGGAAAGTTTTGTCTTCTCCTCTCAGACTCGTTCATTTTGTTGGGGGAAGTCTGTTATCTTTCCCGGGAATATATTCTCATATCTTTTATGTTTATAACGACCTTGTAACCAACTAAGCAGTTTCTCAAATTCTTCTATAGCGGTCGAAGTTTGCATTACTCTTGGTCAAGAAACTATCTCCTTTGTTTTTACTTTCTTTTCCTTCTATCGATATTTCAATTTTGGATACACTTCTTGAGATTTGTATCTCAAGCTTAGCTTCTTCTTTCTCATATATCAAGCGAATATGTTTCATCTCCTCCCATATTGTTTTTCCTCCGGCATTCTATTAGGAAGAATAAGAATTCAACTGACGAAGAGAACGTCGATAAACTATATTTTTCTTGAAATTGATACGTCTTCTTTTTATGTCCAGCAACATATGGTGACTATATTTCTCTCCACTCCAATATTGCTTTTCACGTGGAACATTGGTTTGACTTGGAGCTTCGAGTGTTAACATCAGATGCTCTACCAACTAAGCTATTCTCTTTCTTTTCCTCTCACATGTTCTGCCTTGCCTACTTTTCTGGGCATATCCCCCTTTTTCGGATTTTTCCTTTTCATTTCTCTCGGGTATAGCCCCATTCCTTCTTTTTTTGTGTATATCTATCGCCGACTTTTTTCGTGGATCGCCGACTTTTTGTCGTGAATTTATCCATTGTTCTTTCTTTCTTTTCAATAATTCTCCAGGATAACCCCGACCATTCCTCAAATATATGCTCTACCATATGAGCTATCATTACTATGTAGAATATCTCAGCTTTCTTTCTTCCCTTCTCACTTTTTTCTTTCCAGGGGATATAGCCTCGGGCTTCTTCTTCTTTTTTTTTCGGTGGCTTCAAAGCCTTTCTTTCATCATTGTTCTTTTTTCTTCGTTCTCCTCAGCTGTGTTGCCTCTAACTTTCTCTTGAGGAATTTATCCCCTGGATTTTTCCTTTTCTCCGCAAGTGCTTTCTTTTTTTTTATTCCATCCTTTTTTTCTTTTCCTGTTGGCCATGTGGGCCTTGTAACTATTTTCCTTTTGCTATTGCCTTTTTCTCTTTTATTTTCCGTTGGCTCTTGCCTCTTTCTCTTTCATTTTTCCGTTGGCTCTTAGCCTTGTTTGAGTTGGCTCATGGCCTTCTTTCGGTTGGCTCTAATATGCCCTGTAAATTTTCAATTGGCTCAAAGCCTATTCTCTTTCTCTTTTTTCTTTTCCCAGAGCCGTCTCTATCTATTTAGTGCGGTCAGTCGCTTTTGAGATTCGATGTTAGACTTGCAGTCTTTTCTATCGGATGCCCATAATTTTCGGCTTTGTTTCTCGACAATCTTTGCCTTTTTTATCAATGAGAAGATTTTAAGTCCTTCCCCTTAACCTTTTGAGAAAATCGCCTTATACTTTAAAAATTCTAAAGATCAGTTGTTGCCTTCTTTGCAAATGAGATCACCTGTTACACAATGATGTTTCATCTCCTATTACATAAATTAAATATTTGCCACGTGTCATAATCAAAGGGCAAAATTCAATACTTGCCCCAAGGGTTTAATAGTCATTTGTAGGGTATAATTTTTTTATATAAAGAAACGCCACTTAAACATGGAATGTGTAACAGGGAATTCAAGTTGCCTTCTTTGATCCTCGATCTTCTCAATCGCAAACTTCCTATTTTATTCTTGTTGATTTTTTTTACTCGGATGAGATTTCTACTCTTCATTCGCTGTTCTTTTCTTTCTTTTCCTTTCTTTTTTTTCGGTCTACCCGGGCATATTTCCTCAAATCTCTTTTCCTGATTTTCTTTTCTTTCTTATTGGGCCTACCCCTAACCCCGGTTAATCTTTCTCAATTCTCTTTTTTCCTCCGGGTATAGTCCCGGCTCATTTCATTGCTTTCCTTGGCTTTCCTTGTCAGTGTTTTTTTTTTATCAATGGTGCAGAAGATTTTAAGTCTTCCTCCTTAACCTTTTGACAACCCATTTTAGCAGGGTATATTTCCTCGGGTCTTCTTTTTATTGATTTTCTTATCTTTTCTCCATACGTAACCCCATACGTTTTCCTTGTCTTCTTTCTTGGCAATATTTCCTTTCTTTGATCAATAGTGTAGAAGATTTTAAGTTTTCCTCCTTAACCTTTTGCCAAACCTCCCTCGATTTTTACAGTTCCAAATACACTCTCGGAATACCATATCAGAACAATATCATATCAGAATAGGAATATCATCGGCTCTCAGCAATATCATATCTCGGACGTTCTTTCTCAATATTTCACAAATTCAGAAGATATACTTATCCGCTTCATTTCTACTCTGAGATCCAACAACAATATCACTACAGAAGATAAGGGACGCCTCAAGCCAGAAACAAGTAATTCATCACGCCTATTACACAGTAACTGAAAGATTGGATCCAATTGTGATGAGAAATTCCCAAAATCTTATCTAAGTGCCCAACACGCTCACTCCTTGATAATCTGGAAAGGGCTGCCTTAATCTGGATGTGGTGTTTTGACGGAAAATTTTTGGATGAGATTTCTTGTTTTGGGATGGGTATGTGAGGTTTATGTTTTGTGTTTAGAAAAAACATATATAAAGGAATTAGTAATTTTCTGTAAGAACTCTTTCTGTAACAAATTTATTTATGGGTTGGATTTTGAACATTTGATAGAAATGAAATTTGTGCGTAGAACTTGGAATAGCAAAAGCAGAGCACAAATTTGAGAGCTAGATTTGATCATTGACAGAAAATTGAGAGTTGATCTAATAACAAAAATGAAGAAACTCCGATCGAAGTGCGGACACCGAAAAAATCATGGAAATAGAGATTTGAAAACAAAATAGGATACGAGAATTTTGTGGAAAGATTTATATTCTGTATTTAAGAAGAAGAATAAGGGAAATATGTATCTCTCTGTAGAATTCCTTCAATAACTGATGTTGATTAAGAATAGCAGAGAGGGGTAACACCGGGAAAGGACAATAATTTTTTGGGATCTTAGTGAGGATCTTTGCACAACATATCCAGGAGTATGATGTAACACATGAGAGAAGGAAATTTTTGACCAGAACTTACAGTAGTTGAAGCAAAAGAACTCCAAACTGAACTCCGTTCTTCTTCCACAAACTGAAGGTGGAAACTAGTATCCAACCACCGGGCTGATGTCATTGAAATCAACCGAGGAACTTTGATCTGCAACGACGACGAAGGAAATCATAGATCGGAAAGCAAAGTCGTTTCCCACAGACGGCGCCAATGTTGTTGCTCATTTTCGTCATGAGGACTTAAACAAGAACAAACATGAGTGATCTCCTCCATTGCCAATAAGGAGCTTAAAGCTTGAAGAAAAGTAAATCAAGATGCAAGGAGAATTAACGTGGTTCAGTTCAATAGAACCTACATCCACGGGAGTTCGAAAGAGTATTCCTATTGATGAAGGTTACAAAGAACCCATTTACAGTGTTGAAGATATGTAGAACTATAGAGAGAGAATTATTGGTGGGTATTGAAGGTGTGTCTTGAAGATGATAAAGTGAGCCCCACTCTCTAAGTGTTGGATTCCTTCATTTATAGATGTGTGTTCACGTTTCCTTCATGAGGCCTTGATCCTTTGTATCTTGTGTGCTTCAATGAGGTGTTGTCAAGTGTTGGAGGATGGAATCAAATTGGTTATGGAGTGGTCCCAACCTCTCTTCATTGGTTGAAGTAGTATCTTGATGTTTGATGGTGTAGCCCACCATTAGGGCCCCACCGCCCCTGCCCTGGGGATTGGTGGAGGAGGTAAATCGCAGGATGTGCCTCAAGTGGCTTATAGAGAGGGGTCACTGTTAAACTTGTACTTGCAAGGGGTCAAGTATCTTGATGTTTGATAAATATAGGGGATGTGCTCCTCCATGCCACAGTTGAGATGATAATATCTTCGGGCAGACTGGGGATAAACGGAAGGGGTTAACACACTTCTGCTGGAGATGTTGGAAGGGCTTATCTTCATACAAGTTGAGGATAATGACACATCTTATCCCCAGGAATATAAGTCCAGCTCCTTGTTGCGTGAAGCTCATGCTCTTAAGTTCTTCATCACGATTTTTCTTAATATTTTGCATGTATCATTTGTCTCTCCAGCGTGTAACATCACACCTCATATAGGTGTAATAACACCCATAACATCTGTGCCGAAACAGGTATGCAAACTTTTGTGGGATGGAGGGAATACTATTTACTTAATATTTTTATAAATATGTATATTTCCCTTTATGCCATTCAACATACCAAACTAGCCGCTTGTCGTGTAATACAAGTGGGTGTCATGGTAACAGTATTTAATTCTAAAATTAAAAAAAAAAAAACTACAACAACAATAATGAATAGGAACCAAATTAGTTCTTCACATTTTACACATGATATTACTAAACATTAACTCAAGCGTCTGGAAACTTCCTCTGTGTGATGTAGTGTTCCCCGCACTACAGTCTACAACTCTTTCCGACATATATACACGTTTCTTGATTTCTATAAATCCACACTCAACGCCCACGCGTTTGCTCACACACACACACCCCTCTCTCTCTCTCTCTCTCTTCAGACACACACACCCCTTTCTCTTCTCTCTCTTCAAACAGCTACAGACAGTTTGATTATCAACTGCCCATTTAATTTGTTGATTCTTGCAAGCTATGGCGAAGGGTGTTGCGTCATACAAGTGTTGGATAATTGAGGTTGTGCCATCCAATCTTAGGATAATTCCTAGAAAACCATCCAACCTTCCAGCCTTAGAGACCATTCAAGAGGAGTCCTCTGAGATTTCTGATGATGAAATCATTTCTTCTAACCAAATTCATGTCAATCTATCTTCACAATCTTGAAATCAAGAATATGCAGGCAAATTAGGACTACTTTGAGGATTGTAGATCTAATTTTGTTGTTATTTTCTCAATAATTCCCAGAGTTTATGCCAATTACTTGGTTGAACTTACATGTTACATGTATGTCATAATATTTTAAATTAAAACTAGTATTTACCCGGATCCGTGCGTTGCACGGTCATGGATTTTTATAATAGAACTATATATGTAATGGGTTGTTTAATTTTAGGGGAAATATGGAACATTACAATCCAATTATGCGATTGTAAAATTTTAATAACTGGATAATCAGAAAACATTTAGTCAGATTTTTATAAAAAAAAAATAATACATACATAAATGAAAATTTGATTATGATACATACATAAATGAAAAATAATACATACATAAATGGTGAAGATGAATTCTTAAATAATAAAGGATTATGATTAAATTAAAAGGTTTCCAAAAGAAGTATATATGTTCATCAATTAAAATAGACAATTAAAAAAAATAAAACCCTAAAACCCCAAACCCTTAAATCCTAAACTCTAAATCCCTAAATCCTAAACCAGGCTGAGATTATTGAGTCCAATTTTAGCAAAATCATTTTGTTGAATAAAAATGTCAAGGGATGGTTAATGGTGAAGATGAATTTTTAAATAATAAAGGATTATGATTAAATTAAAAGGTTTCCAACAGATGTAAAATTAAAAAGGGGGGGGGGGGGGGGAATTGAGTCCATGTACTTAAAATTTGTTGAATAAAAATATATAAATAAATTAGAAAAGGAGGCACTTAAAATTTGTTGAATTTAGAAAATGAGGTACTTAAAATTTGTTGAATAAAAATGTCAAGGGATGGTTAATGGTGAAGATGAATTCTTAAATAATAAATGATTAGGATTAAATTAAAAGGTTTCCAAAAGAGGTAAAATTAAAAAAGGGGGGAAAATTGAGTCCAATTTTTAAAAGGTTTCCAAAAGAGGTAAAATTAAAAATGGGGGAAAAATTGAGTCCAGGTACTTAAAATTTATTGAATAAAAATATATAAATAAATTAGAAAATGTGAGTCCAATTTTAGCAAAATCATTTTGCTCAAAGGATGGCTAATGGTGAAGATGAATTCGTAAATGATAAAGGATTAGGATTAAATTAAAAGATTTCCAAAAAAGATAAAATTAGAAAAGGGGGAAAAACCCTAAGAGATTTGTTCCTAAACCCTAAAGGAGGCACTTAAATTTTTAAATGACAATTAAAAAATATAAATAAATTAGAAAATGAGGTACTTAAAATTTGTTGAATAAAAGTGTATATATAAATTAGAAAAGGAGATACTTAAAATTTGTGGAATAAAAATGTCAAGAGAGGGTTAATGGTGAAGATGAATTCTTAAATAATAAAGGATTAAGATAAAATTAAAAGATTTTCAAAAGAGGTATATATGTTCATCAATTAAAATAGACAATTAAAAAAATAAAATCCTAAAACCTTAAACCCTAAACCCTTAAATCCTAAATCCTAAATCCCTAAACCCTAAACCAGACTGAGATTATTGAGTCCAATTTTAGCAAAATCATTTTATTGAATAAAAATGTCAAGGGATGGTTAATGTTGAAGAAGAATTTTAAATAATAAAGGATTAGGATTAAATTAAAAGGTTTCCAAAAGAGGTAAAATTAAAAAAGGGGGAAAAAATTGAGTCCAGGTACTTAAAATTTGTTGAATAAAATATATAAATAAATTAGAGAAGGAGGTACTTAAAATTTGTTGAATTTAGAAAATGAGGCATTTAAAATTTGTTGAATAAAAATGTCAAGAGATGGTTAATGGTGAAGATGAATTCTTAAATAATAAAAGATTATGATTAAATTAAAAGGTTTCCAAAAGAGGTAAAATTAAAAAAGAGGGAAAAATTGAGTCAAATTTTAGCAAAATCATTGGTTAATGGTGAAGATGAATTCTTAAATAATAAAGGATTAGGATTAAATTAAAAGGTTTCCAAAATAGGTATATATGTTCATCAATTAAAATAGACAATTAAAAAAAATAAAACCCTCCCTAAACTCTTAAATCTCTAAACCCTAAACCAGGCTGAGATTATTGAGTCCAATTTTAGCAAAATCATTTTATTGAATAAAAATGTCAAGGGATGGTTAATGGTGAAGATGAATTTTAAATAATAAAGGATTAAGATTAAATTAAAAGGTTTCCAAAAGAGGTAAAATTAAAAAAGGGGGGGGGGGAGAAATTGAGTCCGGGTACTTAAAATTTGTTGAATAAAAATATATAAATAAATTAGAAAAGGATGTACTTAAAATTTGTTGAATTTAGAAAATGAGGCACTTAAAATTTGTTGAATAAAAATGTCAAGAGATGGTTAATGGTGAAGATGAATTCTTAAATAATAAAGGATTATGATTAAATTAAAAGGTTTCCAAAAGAGGAAAAATTAAAAAAAATGGGGGAAAATTGAGTCCAATTTTAGCAAAATCATTGGTTAATGGTGAAGATGAATTCTTAAATAATAAAGGATTATGATTAAATTAAAAGGTTTCCAAAAGAGGTATATATGTTCATCAATTAAAATAGACAATTAAAAAAATAAAACCCTAAAACCCTAAACCCTAAACCCTTAAATCCTAAACTCTAAATCCCTAAACCCTAAACCAGGCTGAGATTATTGAGTCCAATTTTAGCAAAATAATTTTGTTGAATAAAAATGTCAAGGGATGGTTAATGGTGAAGATGAATTTTTAAATAATAAAGGATTATGATTAAATTAAAAGGTTCCCAAAAGAGGTAAAACTAAAATAGGGGGGAAAATTGAGTCCAAGTACTTAAAATTTGTTGAATAAAAATATATAAATAAATTAGAAAAGGAGGTACTTAAAATTTGTTGAATTTAGAAAAGGTGGTAAGTAGAATTTGTTGAATAAAAATGTCAAGGGATGGTTAATGGTGAAGATGAATTCTTAATTAATAATAAAGGATTAGAATTAAATTAAAAGATTTCCAAAAGAGGTAAAATAAAAAAGGGGGGAAAATTTGTAAAAGGTTTCCAAAAGAGGTAAAATTAAAAAAGGGGGGAAAAATTGAGTCCAGATACTTAAAATTTGTTGAATAAAAATATATAAATAAATTAAAAAAGGAAATAATAAAGGATTATGATTAAATTAAAAGGTTTCCAAAAGAGGTATATATGTTCATCAATTAAAATAGACAATTAAAAAAATAAAACCCTAAAATCCCAAACCCTTAAATCCTAAACTCTAAATCCCTAAACCCTAAACCAGGCTGAGATTATTGAGTCCAATTTTAGCAAAATCATTTTGTTGAATAAAAATGTCAAGGGATGGTTAATGGTGAAGATGAATTTTTAAATAGTAAAGGATTATGATTAAATTAAAAGGTTTCCAAAAGATGTAAAATTAAAAAGGGGGGGGGGGGGGGGGGAATTGAGTCCATGTACTTAAAATTTGTTGAATAAAAATATATAAATAAATTAGAAAATGAGGCACTTAAAATTTGTTGAATTTAGAAAATGAGGTACTTAAAATTTGTTGAATAAAAATGTCAAGGGATGGTTAATGGTGAAGATGAATTCTTAAATAATAAATGATTAGGATTAAATTAAAAGGTTTCCAAAATAGGTAAAATTAAAAAAGGGGGGAAATTTGAGTCCAATTTTTAAAAGGTTTCCAAAAGAGGTAAAATTAAAAAGGGGGGAAAAATTGAGTCCAGGTACTTAAAATTTATTGAATAAAAATATATAAATAAATTAAAAAAGGTGAGTCCAATTTTAGCAAAATTATTTTGCTCAAAGGATGGCTAATGGTGAAGATGAATTCGTAAATGATAAAGGATTAGGATTAAATTAAAAGGTTTCCAAAAAAGATAAAATTTGAAAATGGGGAAAAACCCTAAGAGATTTGTTCCTAAACCCTAAAGGAGGCACTTAAATTTTTAAATGACAATTAAAAATATATAAATAAATTGGAAAATGAGGTACTTAAAATTTGTTGAATAAAAGTGTATAAATAAATTAGAAAAGGAGGTACTTAAAATTTGTGGAATAAAAATGTCAAGAGAAGGTTAATGGTGAAGATGAATTCTTAAATAATAAAGGATTAGGATTAAATTAAAAGGTTTCCAAAAGAGGTATATATGTTCATCAATTAAAATAGACAATTAAAAAAATAAAATCCTAAAACCTTAAACCCTAAACCCTTAAATCCTAAATCCTAAATCCCTAAACCCTAAACCAGGCTGGGATTATTGAGTCTAATTTTAGCAAAATCATTTTATTGAATAAAAATGTCAAGGGATGGTTAATGGTGAAGATGAATTTTAAATAATAAAGGATTAGGATTAAATTAAAAGGTTTCCAAAAGAGGTAAAATTAAAAAAGGGGGAAAAATTGAGTCCAGGTACTTAAAATTTGTTGAATAAAAATATATAAATAAATTAGAAAATGAGGTACTTAAAATTTGTTGAATTTAGAAAAGGAGGCACTTAAAATTTGTTGAATAAAAATGTCAAGAGATGGTTAATGGTGAAGATGAATTCTTAAATAATAAAGGATTATGATTAAATTAAAAGGTTTCCAAAAGAGGTAAAATTAAAAAAGGGGGGAAAATTGAGTCCAATTTTAGCAAAATCATTGGTTAATGGTGAAGATGAATTCTTAAATAGTTGAACTTTAAGCCAATTTCGGTATAATTGCGCAAGGTAAGCGTACCTTATCGTTTAGTTATTGACCCAGTTTAAATATCGATCAAAGGGAGA
Source organism: Pogostemon cablin (assembly GCA_023678885.1). NCBI lineage: Eukaryota > Viridiplantae > Streptophyta > Magnoliopsida > Lamiales > Lamiaceae > Pogostemon > Pogostemon cablin. Next base: position 8,581,381 of record CM042973.1, read on the forward strand.
GTTCAATCCGAGGTGTATCCGGAATTATTTTTAACCATGCTTTATAGGAGTGATCGGGTTTGTGAGTTGTAGAACGAAAAGACAAATTATCTACTCAAGTAGCAAGTAAACTAAATAACACTAAATGAGATTGACGCAAGAGACAAATAACCAAAAATGAAAATGAAGAGAAAGGTTAATATTCTAAAGAGGAGCAAGGCTAACCACATTCAAGATTAAGGGTATTATATAGACTTGTTAGATTCAAATGACAATTATCAATGATAAATGGACTAGAAGCAATTACAAAGGTTCCCCTAATCCCTATGGCCAAGGTAATTAGGATCTAAACTCATTACAAGTTTTTAAGCACAAAAGATTATCCCTTACTCTCAATTCCCTCAAGGGTACTATGATTATAAGATTGATTCTTCTCACTCAATTAATAACCTGCTTAGATCCATTAACTAAGTGTCCTCACATGAATGTTCTAAGTATATAAAGATGCTACCACATACTTCATATACTAACATACACTATCCATACTATAACATGATTCAATCAAAACCCTAGTTACAATATCGGAATGACCATCCTAACATCATAAATAGTGATTTCAATCACACACATCATAATACAAATAAAGTGAATCATAAATCATGTAGGAAATTCCATATATCATATCAAAATACCATTAAAATCCAACAAATCCAAAAAGCCCTAATCCATCTTGTGGCTAGCCTCACTAGAGGTCTAGCCAACAATAAACATTATGAAAACATCCATAAAATGCTTAAATACATCCATTGTTTCAAAACAAGTCAAAAAGATTACAAATGAAAAGTAAAATATTTTCCCTTCTTGAGGTAGGTTGGATATCTTCCTTCACTTGTAAGATCCAAATCTCAATCCTCTATCCTCAATAGCTTAGTGATGAAAGAGTGAAGAAAATGGAGTTGATGGATGGTGAGATGGTGGATGGATGATGATGAAGGTGAAAAATGTAGAGAGTAGTGTGTGAAGTGTGTTTCTTGGACTCTCCCCTTTGCCAAATCTCCCTCCAAATGCTGATGTTGGGGGTATTTATACCCCCAATACACCTGGAAATCGAATGAAGGTGAAAAAACGACTTTTGACCAAAGTACAAGAAAACACGGGCGTGTTTTCCTGCATCTGGCCGTGTTTTCTTGCAATTTTTCAGCTTTCTGTAAGTTTTAGCACCTGCAGAAAAACACGGGCACTACATAAAAACACGGGCGTGTTTTTATGTATTTTGGCCAATTCTCTATTTTTTTCAACTTTCTCCTTTCTTCATGCTTTTTATCACCGTTTATCTTCAAAATCACCTATTCAAAGACATGAAAATCATCATCATCAATTTCCCAAAAATACTATGTATAAAAGATACAAAAATTACTAAATAAGGTAACAAAAGACACATAAAAATGACACAAAATCTAGATGAATTAGACGACAATCAACCCCCCAAACTTAAAGTGTTGCTCGTCCCCGAGCAACGAAAATAAAATAACAAAGGAGTAACATTCACCTAGACACACAAAACAAAACAACATGAGCTCCAACATATCCACAAGCAAGTAGAGATCGCAAATCATATTAGGAAACCTTACTAAACTAGAAATTAACACATGTGGAACTTAAAATGCTCAAGATGAAGAGGAAGCCACACAATTATATACCTCAACCACAAGCCTCACGGATGTGTATAACACTCACTCTTGTGATAAAAAGGGGTGATACCTCATTCAATTGATCATAGTCGAATCATCATAGGTTTGCAAGTGAACTCATGCTTGTTTGCCATTTTTAATGTCACACGAAGATCAAAAAGGACTTGTAATCAGGATGTAATGATGGCTCTTTGGCAGGATAGGTAAATATGGAAAAAAGTGACTTTAATGCGTATTATGATCATAGAGAAGGCCTTCATGTGTTTTCTTCTTTCAATCTCCATCTTCTCTTTATTGCATTTTTTATCTTATCCATGTGTACCTCAAAACTTAAGATCTCTTGCTGAATTCTTATGAGAGCTTGATCATCAATGATGCATTTTTCTTAGAATCTCGCTCTTTCTTTTGTTTTCAACTTTACATCCTTTCTCTTTTTCTTTCCCATTCATTCTCACTTACTAGCGCTTACTTTTGTTTTGCTTTCCTTCCTTTTTATTTCTTATACTTAACCTTTTGTTAACCTTCTTCTATAATCTCCACGCATCATAGGTTTTATGTATAGGCTCAAGTAGGATTATTAGGCTTGTAATGTGCTCATCAATAAAATAGGCTTTAAGGCTCAAATTTTGGCTAACAAGGGATAAATGTTCAAGGTAGGAAATTCATTTGGCTAGTGACTTGTTAAATCAAACATGGCCTAGAATCATTTCTCAGTGCTTCATCAAAAGGCGTACTTGCGGAGTTCACGAGCAAATTCTAATTCATCTTCTAATGATCAATCCTCTCATCAATGGAATCTAAACCGTATGAAATGCATGGTTTGAGGCTCAAATCTCAATAGGCTTTTGCTTATGGCCTTAGAATATTATTGAGTTTTATCCATCTTTATCTTGTGCAATTTAAGAACCTATATCTCAATTTCCTAGAGTAAAATGTCCTAACAAAATTTTTAATCACCATTGCAAACAAATATATCAAAGCTCAAGGGATAATGACATAAAATAAAATAAAAGAGCCAAAAAAAAAATCTACCCTCCCCGACGATCAAACACATACAAAGAACAACAACACATCAACAAAAAGCAAATACAAAGATTAAACATTCATAGCAAAGTTCAAATATCCCAAATCATCAAACATAAGCATCAAGTCTAACAACTATGAATGTAACAATCTAACAATAAAACCAAACAATCAAACAAGAGAGTACTAAGTCAAGTGCAACATCACAATCAAAGTTCATTAAAAGATAAAATAAAAGTAGAGAAGATTAGAAAACTCCAATCATGGAAAAGGTGAGTTGCTTGGATCTTCCGAGGGATATGGAGGGTAGTGTGGCGGAAACTGTGGTTCTTGAGGCGGTTGGAATGGAGCCCATGGTTGGAAAACTTGAGGGTCAGAAGGATTGTGTAGATTGTAAAAGTATGTCATCATCCTCTCAACATTCTCCCGACTCCTCCCAATATTGTTGACCGTGTGCTCCATCCTGTCTCCACGCTCTTTAGAGTATCTAGCTTCTCTCACAAGCCATTGTTGATCTCGTTGTATTTCAGCCACTGTTCCTCTCAATTCACCCCACTCTTCTCTAGTAATTCCTCCTCCTCCTGCTCCAGTGCTAGGTCCTGCTCCTTCATCACCTTCCTCAAACTCAGGCTCCCGAGTCATCTCATCTCTAGGAACTTCCCTGTGCATCAACTCAATATGATGACTAGCCTTGAACTCATTCACTTTAGCTGTATGGCTTTTGCTAAGTAGAGTGATGTTCTTCTTTTTCCTAGTTGGATATATCTTTGTCAATTCTGCATTTGGTACAGGAAAGATCTCTTTTTGACGGAGTACAAACACCCAATCTTTCCCAATTTCTTCCAAAATTCTCATTTTCTTCATTTCTTCCAGCCCAAGATTGGGCCCATCCAAGGGTATCAATCCAGAAAGGTCTTTTCTCATCCCTCGAGCAAGCAATGTAATCAAACCTCCCTCCATAATCACTTGAGGGTTCTTTCTCTTAGCATTCCTAAAAATATTCGGGATCCAGTATCCCGCAGCATTGAACACTTTACCCTCGAGGAAGCATTTGATCACATACAACTCGCGTGCCCCAATGGTTGCCTCTGCTTTAGCGAAAATGGTATTCGACAATATCTTTTTGAGATAGCGGAGGGCTGGATTTCTCATACTTGAAGCTTTGGATGATGAGGAATTGTACTTCAGTTGCTTACCTTTCTCCTCTCGAAGAGTAACATTCCCCAAAAATCTTGTCTTTTCCAATTCCCTTTATCCTGGAAATCTTTGACGTTTTGAAGGAGTGGGCATCCCAAGAATTCGTTCACAACGTGAGTCTCCATCTTTAGTCTCTCGTTCATCATTTGAAAAGTGATCTCTTGTGGAAAAGACGTCCTTGGGAAATTTTTTACTGTGAGTGAACACATGAACTCCAATGTTAGTCCCACATAGGTTTCGGACCTATTCCCTAAGAACTCACTCATTCCAACTCTCTCAAACATCCCTTCAATGTCTCGAGTAATTCCCAACACTTCCATTGCCTCTGGATTAGCATACCTCGTTTTAACGACTTTGGGGGCCAACTTGTTCCATTTCAAGCATATATCCCACCATTCCTCTCCAAAATCTACCCCAAAGTTATCCGGATGCAATCTTAGAATCCTTAATTGATGATTAATTTCTCTAAACTTTTCATTTGTTAACACTTCTTCAACATTGTCCAACTGCTCATCTTCATCATGATCCTACATAATCAACAAGAAGTGTTATCTCAAGTAAGAAGTATTGATTAGTCACACTTGAATATTCTACATGTGCACCTTTAATTATTTTAGAAAAATTTTCAACTCTTCTTCAGGCATACTCAACAATGCACCAATCATGTCTCTTTCTAGATCATTGTAAGCCATCTCATGCTTCTTAAATCATATGAACACAACTTCTCATGTATTTAATAGCTTACACAACTAATGACAATCATGAACATGCATAATTAAGCACTTAAAACCTCAAAAATTGAAAAAAAAATTTCTAAGTGGCATTTCAACAAACACTTAGTGGGCAAGAATTTTCAAAGTACAATTTTTCAAACATTTCTTGAACAATCATCCCAAAATTTCTCATCATACGGTCTAAACATGTAGAATATCCATCAACTATATCAATTTCATCATTCAACACTTCTTACTACACAAAATTTTAAAATCCTCTTCTCTTTCAACAACTCTCCTCATATAAATAGAACTCAATCCCTTCCTAATTTTACATTCAAAGTTTCATATAACAAAACTTCTCTACATTGTCATGCTTATTAGTATTCAGAATCGAAAATCCAAACATTACTTACACATAAACCCTAGAAATTTAACTTCAAAGGAATTAGGGAGAAGTGGAAAAATACTTACCATTTTCACTTAATAAGTGAGAAGAGAGAGGAGAGAGAGTTCCGGTGGTTTTTCCGGCGGCCGGAGGCGGTGGGAAGTGGGGAGCAGGGAGACGGGAGTGTGTGAGGAGTGAAATGAGGAAGAGTAAGTGGGAAAAGAAGAAAGGGGAAGAAAAGGGCAGAGAGCCCACAATTTGCATGAAAACACGGGCGTGTTTTTATGCACATGCCCGTGTTTTTCTGCAAATTTCCGGTTCGACTTACCTGGACCCGATTTTTCTTCGGTTCAGCTTCATAAAAACACGGGCGTATTTTTATGCTTCCGTCCGTGTTTTTCTGCCAAATTCCAGCTCTCTGGAAATTTTTCTTCTTTTCCATACTTAGCCAATTTCTTTGCTTCTTTCACCTTCCCTTCATACTTAGCCAAATTTCCTCACTATTTCTTACCTTACCATACTTTCACTAAGCACATACGCATATGATTTAAGCTCAACTCCAATATAAATAATGAAGCATAACTCAATATTCTCATGAAAAAAAAACAAATAACAAGATCACAAAAAGAACAAACAACAACCACAACTAATCAACAAGAACGCAACACATAAACAAAACACAGATGCACTCCAATGGATTCAACCAACAAACACATACAAGTTACGCTACGACGCATCCCCCCAAACTTAAATCTTGATAGAGGAAAGAATTAAGTTTGTGAAAGTAGTGAAACTTATCCTTGACGCATCCAACGTAGCGCTTCTCGTAATCCATTCTTCATTCCATCCACTAGAGTGTAAACCTACACCACCAAAACACGAACAACACATGAAAACAACAATAAAAGAAAATCCTACTATACTACCAATCAAAATGAGTTTAAGAGTGAAGGGTATCCACATACACTATCTCCTTTTGAGAAGGAGATAGGTAATGTTTAACCCGATGCCCATTAACTACAAACTCATCATTTGGCCCTTTGAGTTTCAATGTATGTCCTCCGATGACCTCCAACACCTCAAATGGGCCCATCCATTTCGACTTAAGCTTTCCCAGAAACAACTTCAATCTTGAATTAAACACTAGCACCTTATCCCCGGGGACAAATGTCTTTTCTTTAATCTTGGCATCGTGCCACTTTTTCACCTTCTCTTTATAAATGTTGGAGTTTTCGTATGCTCTTTCACGAAATTCTTCCAACTCTACCATTTTTAGCAACCTTTCTTGTCCGGCCTCCCCTTCATTCATGTTGAGCCTCTTGATTGCCCATAACGCCCGATGCTCCAACTCAACGGGGAGGTGACAAGCCTTCCCATACACCAACTGATATGGAGAAACACCAAGAATAGTTTTGAAAGCCGTCCTATATGCCCATAAGGCATCATCAAGCTTTTCCGCCCAATCTTTCCTTCCCCCATTGATCGTCTTTTCCAACACTAACTTGATTTGGCGGTTTGAGACCTCCGCCAAACCATTTGCTTGGGGATGGTAGGGAGTGGCTATCCGGTGTTTAACTCCGTATTTCTTCAAGAGTCCTTCCATCAATTTGTTCACGAAGTGTGAACCCCCATCACTTACCAAAGCTCTTGGGACTCCAAATCGACTAAAGATGTTCTTTTTTAAGAATTTTTGCACCACAAATGCATCATTAGTCTTGGTGGGGATCGCCTCCACCCACTTGGATACGTAGTCCACCGCCAACAATATGTATAGATACCCTTGAGACGAAGGAAACGGCCCCATAAAATCAATGCTCCAAACATCAAAAATCTCCACTTCAATTCCTAATCCCATGGGCATTTCATCTCTTTTACCTATTCCTCCAACCCTTTGGCACCTATCACATTTTTCAATAAATTTCTTAGCATCTCCAAACAAAGTGGGCCAAACAAAACCCGATTGAAGAACTTTTGCTCCCGTCTTGTGATGGCTAAAGTGCCCACCACAAGGAGATGAATGGCAAAGCTCTAAAATCCCCTCAATTTCTTCATTGGCGACGCACCTTCTAATGACTCCATCCGCACAAAATTTAAATAAGAAGGGCTCATCCCACACATACTTCTTCACCTCAACATAGAATCTCTTCACTTTGTACTCATTAAGAAGCGTGGGTTTAATTCCGCATGCAAGATAGTTGACATAGTCGGCGTACCAAGGAGGCGAGCTTATCATTAGAGCACACACTTGTTCAACCTCCACTTTAAGGATTTCCTCGTCCGGGAACACATCACTAATTGGAGTCAAATCTTCATCCCCGTCTTCTCTTTCTAGCCTAGATAAGTGATCGGCTATCACATTTTCAACCCCTTTCTTGTCTTTGATCTCCACATTGAACTCTTGTAGAAGCAATACCCACCGAATCAATCTTGGCTTGGCGTCCTTTTTGTTCATTAGATACTTGATGGCCGCATGATCCGTGAATACTATAGTTTGTGTGCCAACTAAGTAGGGGCGAAACTTCTCAAAGGCGTAGACAACCGCTAAAAACTCCTTTTCGGTGGTTGTATAGTTGACTTGGCACGAATTCAATGTTTTTGAGGCATAATAGATAGCCCTAAACTTCTTCTCCTTTGTTTGCCCAAGTGCAACTCCGATGGCTTGATCACTCGCATCGCAATGCAACTCAAAGTGCATACTCCAATCCGGAGCTACAAGGATGGGGGATGAGATTAAAGCTTCCTTTAGTACCTGAAAAGAAGAAAGACACTCTTCATCAAAATTAAATGTACTTTCCTTTTCAAGAAGCTTACAAAGAGGTTTGGCAATTTTTGAAAAATCTTTAATAAAGCGGCGATAGAAGCCCGCATGGCCTAAGAACGATCGAACTCCTTTCTTACTGGTAGGAGGAGGAAGACGTTCTATGGCTATGACCTTTGCTCTATCTACCCTCAAACCATGCTCTGATATGTGGTGCCCAAGCACAATTCCATCCGTGACCATAAAATGGCACTTTTCCCAGTTAAGTACAAGGTTTGTTTCCTCACAACGCTGCAACACAATAGACAAGTTAGTTAAGCACAAGTCATATGACGATCCATAAACGGAGAAATCATCCATAAAAACCTCCATGATGTTCTCAATTAATCCACCGAAAATGGCCATCATACAACGTTGAAACGTAGCTGGAGCATTGCACAAACCAAATGGCATCATCCTAAATGCAAATGTGTCATAGGGGCAAGTGAATGTTGTTTTCTCTTGATCCTCCGGGGCTATTAGAATTTGATTGTACCCAGAGTAACCATCGAGGAAACAATAGTACTTGTGTCCCGCTAATCTATCGAGCATTTGATCAATGAATGGGAGTGGAAAATGGTCTTTTCGGGTGTTGTCATTGAGCTTTCTATAATCAACACAAACTCTCCAACCGGTGATAGTCCTCGTGGCAATTGTCTCATTAGTATCGGACCTCACGATGGTCATACAACCCTTCTTTGCTACCACAGGACTATCACTAATTGGAAGATGATGCCCGCATCAAGCCATTTCAACACTTTCGATCTTACAACTTCTTGCATTATAGGATTAAGACGACGTTGGTTTTGCACACAAGACTTATCCTCCTCAATTAAATGAATTTTATGCATGCATAGAGAGGGGCTTATACCTTTCAAGTCTTTAATGGACCAACCTATGGAAGATTTGTGCTCTCTCAAGACTCTCAACAATTTCTCCAATTCCAAATCATTCAAAGATGAGGATACGATTACCGGATAGGTTTCATTCTCTCCCAAGTATGCATACTTTAAGTGATCCGATAAAGGCTTTAGCTCCACCTTTTTCTCAACTTTTTCCTCTTCTTTGGGCCCATCATCAAGCTTCTTTTCAAGTGCTTCTCTTGCTTCTTTCGATGTAAGTTCACTACATGAATTCAAATAATGAAAATTATCAATTATCTCATCATCATCAAAGCAACAAGAAGAGTTAGAAAAAGCAAGAGAGTAAGAATTGCTCATTATTGATTCCAAAGGATCCTTGGAATGGAAGCAATGTAGATGTTCTTCAACAATATCATTCAACACATCAATTCGCCTACATTCTCCTTCCCCACTAGGATACCTCATAGCTTCCTTCAACGAGAAGATCACTTTTTCTTCATTAACTCTAAGGGTTAACTCCCCCTTCTCCACATCAATCAAAGCCTTCCCCGTGGCTAAAAATGGACGTCCAAAGATTAATGGAATATTTGAATCTTCGTCCATATCTAACACCACAAAGTCAACGGGAAACACAAATTTGCCAACCTTCACCAATACATCCTCCACAATCCCTTTCGAATATGTCATAGATCTATCGGGCAATTGAAGGGTGACCGATGTAGGTTTCACTTCTCCAATACCCAACTTCTTGAAGATTGATAGAGGCATCAAGTTGATGCTTGCCCCCAAATCACATAGAGCCTTGTAGCTTTCATGTTTGCCCATCTCACACGGGATGGTAAAACTTTCCGGATCTTTCAACTTGGGAGGGAGCTTCTTTTGCAAGATGGCGCTATACTCCTCCGTGAGGTTCACCGTTTTATGATCACCCAAGCTCCTCTTCTTTGCCAAGATATCCTTCAAGAATTTTGCATAGTTGGGCATTTGTAGAAGTGCATCCGCGAAGGGGATGTTGATGTGTATCTTTTTCAACATATCCACAAATTTAGCAAATTTCTCATCCAATCCTTTCTTCAAACATCTTTGTAGAAATGGGATGGCTATGGGTAACTTGGGAATTCCCCATTCATCTCTTTAAAACCCTTCTTCTTTCTCTTTTCTCTTTGCTTCCTTGCACTTTTCCCATTTCTTAGGAGATTTCGCTTCCTCTTTGTCAAATGGAGGGATCACTTCATTATTTTTAGCATCATGAGTCTCTTTCTCTTTTCCTTTTTCAACCTCAACTACCATAGGCTCTTGTTCACAATCTACCTCATCATCTTCCTTTGGCATCAGAGGCTCATCATATTTTGTTCCACTTCTAAGCACGATAGCCTTGCATTGCTCCTTAGGATTGGTAATGGTAGTAGACGGAAACTTCCCTTGTTGATGAACATCCCCCTTTTCACTTGCAATTTGACTCAATTGTGTCTCTAGTGCTTTAAACCTTCTATCATTCACTTCATCCTTTTGCCTTCTCTCTTCCCTATCTTGCTTAATAAATTCAAACATTTTGCTCAATTGATCCTCAACTGTAGGCTTTCCTTCATTGTTTTGAGCCTTAGCTCCCGGATTGATCCCCGGTGGAAGTGTAAGAGCATTACTTTGATTTCCATATGACAAGTTATCAAACCTCCGAGGTTGTTGAAAATTTCCAACAAAATTCCCTTGACCAAATCCTCCTTGCCTAGGTGGGTATCCTCCTCCTTGGTGCCCAAAATTCCCTCCATAGTTTCCTTGAAAGTTCCTTCCTTGCATGAAGGCGACTTCCTCAAGTGACATCTCGGGTTGGCACCAATTCTCTTGACCTCCCATACTAGATGAAGATCCTTGTTGAGGCATTTGGATAGGCAATTTACTCATTGAGCTTTGAATAGGTTGATTCATCACAGGCAAAGAACTTGGAGATAATTGCATATTGACATTCATTCTCTTAAGTATCTCCGTGATTGCTTTCTCCGTCACATCTTCCTTTGGTGCTTCCACTTGTTTTACTTGTTGCATGCAAATCTCCTCCATCTTAGCTATCCTTTCCATCTCATAACTTCCCGCTACACGATTCATAGGCCACTGTCCCGAATTTAAAGCAATCTCCTCACATATAACCATGGCTCGTTCCGGTGTTTGCCCCAAAATAGAACCCCCTGCGGATGCATCAAGTAGAATCCTCAAATTCTCATCTAATCCCGCATAGAAAAATCCAATTTGTTGATCGAGAGAAAACCCATGTCGAGGACATTGTCTCAACATATCTCGGAATCGATCCCATGCCTCACTAAATGTCTTCATTGGCATTTGCTTGAATTGTATGATCAAGCTTTTCAAGTGTAGCATCTTAGGTGGTGGGAAGTATTTGTTCAAGAACCTTTGGGCCAGATCATTCCATGTATTACACGCTCCCCTAGGGATTGTGTTATACCAAGCTCGTGCACGATCACGGAGAGAGAAAGAGAAAAGCCTCATCTTCACAATATCATCGCTCACTCCATTGATCTTAATGGTGTTGGCTACCTCAACAAATTGAGACAAGTGAGCATTCGGGTCTTCCATTGCACCGCCCCCAAATTGATTTGCTTGGACCATATTAATCAATCCCGTTTTGATCTCAAAGTTGTTGACATTCAATGGCGGCCCCATAGCATAATTTCCCACTTGTGGTTGGAAATAATCTCTAATATTCATGCCTCCATGATGTCCTTGAACTTGAGGTTGTTGCACCATCGGAGGAACTTGTGGAATATTTCTAGCCTCTTGTTGTACTAGCAATTGTTGGATAATGGCTTGCAACTATTGATTGTGTAAGTGCACCTGGTGGAAATTTGCTTGTTGCATAAGCTCCGGATTCACTTGAACACCTTGAGCATTTTCCGCACCATGATGGATATTTTGTCCATTCCCTTCTTCATCAACACCATTGCCATTAGCTCCTTGATGCATTTCTTCCTCCTTTGAATACAACAACTCTCTCCTTCTTCTTCGTAAGGTGGCCTCTAACTCCAAATCCAAAGGCTCGATAGAATGAGACCTGGAACGAGTGTGCATACACCTACAAGATTTACCAAGTTAGATCACACAACAACCAAATTAAAAAAAAAAACAAATAAAAAGAAAGCAAGTGAAAGTACTCCTAGCAAAGCTAATTAAATGCGAACTCGTTACTCTCAAGATTTAACTCTCCCCAAGCAACGGCGCCATGAACTTTAAGCCAATTTCGGTATAATTGCGCAAGGTAAGCGTACCTTATCGTGTAGTTATTGACCCAATTTAAATATCGATCAAAGGGAGAGTTCAATCCGAGGTGTATCCGGATTCGTTTTTAACCATGCTTTATAGGAGTGATCGGGTTTGTGAGTTGTAGAACGAAAAGATAAATTATCTACTCAAGTAGCAAGTAAACTAAATAACACTAAATGAGATTGACGCAAGAGACAAATAACCAAAAATGAAAATGAAGAGAAAGGTTAATATTCTAAAGAGGAGCAAGGCTAACCACATTCAAGATTAAGGGTATTATATAGACTTGTTAGATTCAAATGACAATTATCAATGATAAATGGACTAGAAGCAATCACAAAGGTTCCCCTAATCCCTATGGCCAAGGTAATTAGGATCTAAACTCATTACAAGTTTTTAAGCACAAAAGATTGTCCCTTACTCTCAATTCCCTCAAGGGTACTATGATTATAAGATTGGTTCTTCTCACTCAATTAATAACCTGCTTAGATCCATTAACTAAGTGTCCTCACATGAATATTCTAAGTATATAAAGATGCTACCACATACTTCATATACTAACATACACTATCCATACTATAACATGATTCAATCAAAACCCTAGTTACAATATCGGAATGGACATCCTAACATCATAAATAGTGATTTCAATCACACACATCATAATACAAATAAAGTGAATCATAAATCATGTAGGAAATTCCATATATCATATCAAAATACCATTAAAATCCAACAAATCCAAAAAGCCCTAATCCATCTTGTGGCTAGCCTCACTAGAGGTCTAGCCAACAATAAACATTATGAAAATATCCATAAAATGCTTACATACATCCATTGTTTCAAAACAAGTCAAAAAGATTACAAATGAAAAGTAAAATATCTTCCCTTCTTGAGGTAGGTTGGATATCTTCCTTCACTTGTAAGATCCAAATCTCAATCCTCTATCCTCAATAGCTTAGTGATGAAAGAGTGAAGAAAATAGAGTTGATGGATGGTGAGATGGTGGATGGATGATGATGAAGGTGAAAAATGTAGAGAGTAGTGTGTGAAGTGTGTTTCTTGGACTCTCCCCTTTGCCAAATCTCCCTCCAAATACTGATGTTGGGGGTATTTATACCCCCAATACACCTGGAAATCGCATGAAGGTGAAAAAACGACTTTTGACCAAAGTGCAAGAAAACACGGGCGTGTTTTCCTGCATCTGCCCGTGTTTTCTTGTAATTTTTCAGCTTTCTGTAAGTTTTAGCACCTGCAGAAAAACACGGGCACTACATAAAAACACGGGCGTGTTTTTATGTATTTTGGCCAATTCTCTATTTTCTTCAACTTTCTCCTTTCTTCATGCTTTTTATCACTGTTTATCTTCAAAATCACCTATTCAAAGACATGAAAATCATCATCATCAATTTTTCAAAAATACTATATATAAAAGATGCAAAAATTACTGAATAAAGTAACAAAAGACACATAAAAACGACACAAAATATAGGTGAATTAGACGACAATAAATAATAAAGGATTAGGATTAAATTAAAATATTTTCAAAAGAGGTATATATGTTCATCAATTAAAATAGACAATTAAAAAAAATAAAACCCTAAAACCCTAAACCCTAAACTCTTAAATCCTAAACCCTAAATCCCTAAACCCTAAACCAGGCTGAGATTATTGAGTCCAATTTTAGCAAAATCATTTTATTGAATAAAAATGTCAAGGGATGGTTAATGGTGAAAATGAATTTTAAATAATAAAAGATTAGGATTAAATTAAAAGGTTTCCAAAAGAGGTAAAATTAAAAAAAGGGGGAAAAAATTGAGCCCAGGTACTTAAAATTTGTTGAATAAAAATATATAAATAAATTAGAAAAGGATGTACTTAAAATTTGTTGAATTTAGAACAGGAGGCACTTAAAATTTGTTGAATAAAAATGTCAAGAGATGGTTAATGGTGAAGATGAATTCTTAAATAATAAAGGATTATGATTAAATTAAAAAGTTTTCAAAAGAGGTAAAATTAAAAAAGGGGGGAAAAATTGAGTCCAATTTTAGCAAAATCATTGGTTAATGGTGAAGATGAATTCTTAAATAATAAAGGATTAGGATTAAATTAAAAGGTTTCCAAAAGAGGTATATATGTTCATCAATTAAAATAGACAATTAAAAAAAATAAAATCCTAAAACCCTAAACCCTTAAATCCTAAACCCTAAATCCCTAAACCCTAAACCAGGCTGAGATTATTGAGTCCAATTTTAGCAAAATCATTTTGTTGAATAAAAATGTCAAGGGATGGTTAATGGTGAAGATGAATTTTTAAATAATAAAGGATTAGGATTAAATTAAAAGGTTCCCAAAAGAGGTAAAACTAAAAAAGGGGGGAAAATTGAGTCCAGGTACTTAAAATTTGTTGAATAAAAATATATAAATAAATTAGAAAATGAGGTACTTAAAATTTGTTGAATTTAGAAAAGGTGGTAAGTAAAATTTGTTGAATAAAAATGTCAAGGGATGGTTAATGGTGAAGATGAATTCTTAAATAATAAAGGATTAGGATTAAATTAAAAGGTTTCCAAAAGAGGTAAAATAAAAAAAGGGGGGGAAATTTGTAAAAGGTTTTCAAAAGAGGTAAAATTAAAAAATGGGGGAAAAATTGAGTCCAGGTACTTAAAATTTGTTGAATAAAAATATATAAATAAATTAAAAAAGGTGAGTCCAATTTTAGCAAAATCATTTTGCTCAAGGGATGGCTAATGGTGAGGATGAATTCTTAAATAATAAATGATTAGAATTAAATTAAAAGGTTTCAAAAAAAGGTAAAATTAGAAAAGGGGAAAACCTTAAGAGATTTGTTCCTAAACCCTAATGAGGCATTTAAATTTTTAAATGACAATTAAAAAATATAAATAAAAATATAAATAAATTAGAAAAGGAGGTACTTAAAATTTGTTGAATAAAAATATATAAATAAATTAGAAAAGGAGGTACTTAAAATTTGTTGAATAAAAATGTCAAGGGATGATTAATGGTGAAAATGAATTCTTAAATAATAAAGGATTAGGATTAAATTAAAAGGTTTCCAAAATAGGTAAAATTAGAAAATGGGAGAAAAATTGAGTCCAATTTTAGCAAAATCATTTTGCTTTTATATATGTATAGATATATACATGTTTTAAAGATGTGAATGAAAGATGTTTTTCTTTAATTAGCTATATTTTATTCATTTATGTGGCTTGGTATGACAAAATTACAAAATAAATACTCCCTCGTTCCGGAAAAGGTATAATTTCTTTTGGCCACGAAGATTAAGGAGTATAATAATTTAATTTAAAGTGAAGTAAAGTGAAGTGAGAGAAATAATATTTAATTTGTAGTGGGTAGCTGTATTAGAGGTGATATGTGGGGCCATTAGAGTAGATTAATTGTTTTTGTGTGAGTCTCATGTATTAAAAAGGAAATGTGTCAACTTTAGTGGGACAAACTAAAAAGGAAAGTATGTCAACTTCTTTGGGACGGATGGAGTAATTGATTGTTTAGTCATCACTTAAATAAGCTCCCCACCCAAAAAAATAAAAATAAATAAATAAATAATCACTAAGCAAAATTAATAATTGATTATTATTGAGTCCCTGCAGAAATTAGTTCACTGAAAAATGAATAAAATATTCGTTCTTTACTAATTTGAATGCTAATTTTATGACTTTTGTGGTGTAATGCTATTTATAAATAAATTGTTAGATATATGTTATGCATATTAAGTTTTAGTGAGAGTAATGTTTTTTAAATAAAATTGTATTTTAATGTTATTGGATTGAGATGATTTTATTTTATTTGTTGTGATGCAAGTTTTCATTGCATAAAGAAACATAAAAAATATGAAGATGATTGTTGATGGAGATTCATTTCAAGTGCATGTCCTTATATTTTTTTCTTGGTGTATGATGGGCCAAAATAAATCACATAATTGGGATGAATTCAGTTATAAATTGGGCCTTTTAAGATAACTAAAAATGGAAAGTGTAAGTTCATGTTGTTTACATTACTAATTGTTCTACTTATCAAAATGAATATTGTAAATACATAGATTATTACTCAATTTAAGCCTATAATAATCAACTAGGATCGTGCTTTGCAAGGACATGGTTGATATTTAATTTATTTATTTATTTTTATTTTATTTTATTTTATTTTTACATATAACCCCTCCGTCCATCCTAAATTTTTTTATTTTATTATTTTGGATATTCACTCATGTATCAATTTTTTCTTTTAATAAAATGGTCCGATATATGACTTACTACTTATTGCATAAACAAATACCCACTACATAAAAAAAATTCATTAATTCACGTAATGACCACCTTTAAAATAGGCGGAAGTATTATCACATTGTAATTCTTTGAGATCAAAGGTTTGAAAATTGATTAATTATTTAAAGGGTTTGTAATTTATTTAAATTATTTAAATAATTTGAAAAAAATTAATTAAAATATTATTTTAAATGTATTATATATATATATATAAATATATATATATATATATATATATATATATATATATATACTCTCTTGTGAGACGGGTTTATTGTGAGACGGGTTGACCCGTTATTAAAGTATGCTTATCATATAGGTAAAGTATGTTTATTTGTAGTTAAAGTATGTCAATAATTAATCATATTATAACATGCTAAAATTATACGTTAATTCATCATTTATAATACTTTACAAAATATACTTTAACAATCATTAAACATACTTTGTCTATATAATAAACATACTTTAACACGTCTCAGAAACGGTCTCACATGAGTAGCGTCTCAAAAGAGACTTTGTCATATATATATATATATATATATATATATATATATATATATATATATATATATATATATATATATATATATATATATATATATATATATATATATATATATATTACCTATGGTCCGATCCGTTTAAATATTAATTACCCGTATTCGTACTCGTCTCATTTTAAATTAAGATTTTATTAAAAATTTGTATACTTTTATTAATTAAATATAAGGTACCCGTATTGGACAATGAAATTAATAATATACAAAAATAAATAAAATATTACAACAATAAATATAAAGATTGTGTAAATGATGTTATGTATTCACGTTAAAAATAAAATAAAAATATTACAATAAAAAAATAAAAAAAAAAGAAATTTACCTTTTAAAAAATAATTTAGATATATAAAATGACAATAAAATAAATATATATATAATAAATAAAATATTACAACAATATAGATAAAAATTGTCCAAATAATATTATGAATTTACGTAAAAAAAATTACATAGATAAATTACTTAGATATATTATGGGAGGCCAAGAAAATGAATGAATGAGATAAAATAAAAAATAAAATAAAAAAGATAATTTAGATATATAAAATGATAATAAAATAAAAAATAAATAAATATTTATTACAACAATATAGATAAAGATTGTTCAAATGATATTAACTACTTTAAAGGAGAGTGTGGTGGTGTGGAGAAGATGATGCCGACTTTATTTGAATTTTGGTATATTAAGCCATTAATGCTTAATACATACTATACTTAAATTAAGGTAGATATTTTTTTTCAGGTTAAAATTGTATTTTTATAAAATTTTATTAAATAATTTGGGTGTCTTAAAGTAAAGTTTTGAGTGGCAGGCCTAAATGTAAACTTGCAGCCAAATAAGAATTAATGGCAAGGAAAAAAAAAAAATCACATTAAATTTTATAAAAATAAATAATGAAACGGCTTTGCTGACCTAAACGGTCTCAAGTTAACTCAAATAATAAATACACCTTTCGTTACACCATTAATTTCGTCGATATTGTAGTTACTAGTATAAGAAAAGTTATTTTTGTTCAACTTTATTGACTTTTTAGTAGTATTGTGGTACTTTTAATAAATATAAAGTATGTTACATGTGTTAAATAAGACACGTATGTTTTAAACTAAAATGACTTTTGAGATTATTAGTTGGTGTTACTTTTTTATGCGGTGAATAAATGTGAAACAAAATAGAACTGAAGATAAATGTGGTAGGGAAGGGGGAAGCATCTTTTGACTCACTCAAAGAAAACCAAATATTGGCACCTAATTATTCACCAAATTCTGGAGAATTATTGATAACTAAGTGAAAAACACATTCAACTACAAGAATAGTTTGTTGAAAGAATTTGTCCTACCTGTTGTCACCATGACCCTCATTAGCTCAATTTTGTGGTAATGCTTATTATGGAGTATCTTTTTGCTTATATTATGGAGTAGTATCAATCAGTACTTTATACTGAATGAATGATAACAATTAACACACCATAATGAAAACAAAAATTGGCCGTCCAAATAAAAATAATCAATCTTGAAGGCCATTCTATCTTATTATATATCATCTGCTTCTGTTGACTAGAGCGGTGGAGAGAGAATGTCTTCTACAACCGTTGATGGTAACGGCGCCCCTCCCTCGGCCACTACTCCGCCTCACGAGGTGGAGGAGTGTCGGGGCGTTCTTCGAGTTTACAGCGACGGCTCAATATGGCGCTCCGACAAGCCGAGCTTTGAAGTGCCTGTAAAAGACGATGGTTCAGTTCTGTGGAAGGATGTTGTCTTCGACGCCATGCATAACCTTCAGCTTCGGCTCTATAAGCCGGCTAAGCCACTCTTAGCCAAGCTCCCAATTTTCTACTATATTCATGGCGGCGGCTTTTGCATCGGCTCAAGGACATGGCCCAACTGCCAAAACTACTGCTTCAAGCTGGCTTCTGAGCTGCAAGCCGTGATAGTCGCGCCGGATTATCAGCTGGCTCCTGAAAACCGGCTCCCTGCAGCCATTGAGGATGGCTACTGATGAGTGTGTAAATTCACAAGTTTGGCGCTATGTTTTGTGCTAGTTTTGGAGAGTTTTGATGTGGAAATAGGTGGAAAACCTATACATATTGTGAAATAGCATGAATCAGGTGTTAGTGGAGCTATTTGAGTGTTTTCTTAGCAAAAACGGAGTGAAAGAGCCAAGAATCGAAGAGACGGAGTCGAAGCCAAGCGAACCGCCCACGAAGTAGGTGGGTTCGACCTGGCTGGAGGAGGGTTCGACCTCTCCAGCAGGTCGAACCAACGTTGCTGGACAATACAGAGATGGGTTCGACCACGACTCAGTTGGTTCGACCTGGCCATCAGGTCGAACCATGGTCGAACCAGTTTGCAAGAAGGAGGATTTGACCACGAGTTGGGGTTCGACTTGCCCGTTGGTCGAATCGGGAGCAAGAGTTGTCCAGTACTGAGGTTCGACCTGGGGTTCGACCAAGACCTAAGTGGTTCGACCTGTCCAGAAGGTCGAACCTGTGCAGAATTCTTCCAGTAGCGGGGTTCGACCTGGGGTTCGACCTGTGGCTCGGGGTTCGACCTGCTTGACGTGGTCGAACCTGTGTGCGAGAACTTACCTTATCCGGATTTTTGAGGCCGAAACGCGTGAGATCACTTAGAAAGCCCATTCCAAGCCCTAGAGACATGATTACAAGTATAAAAGGAGGCTCATACAGAGAATAGAGAGCTTTTGATCGTCAATCGTAGGAGAGACAAGAGTAGAGGTGGTGATCCATTCGGAGAGCTGTGACAGAGGTTCGCTGAAGGTTCAAGTAAGAATGATTCATCTAACCATGATTGTTCCTAGATCAATCATGGGCTAGAACCACCTTGGTAGTTCTAGGGTTATGAAAGTTTCATGATGTAATTCGTGTTTCGTGTGTAAAACTCCGTACAACACTACCTGTGGTTTGTTTTATATAAGATTGCATATTTAATCCATACTCATAGTCGTTTTGTGCATCAATGATCGTTGTGTAGAGTCTGAATACATGACATGGTTATTGATTGAGTGCGTTCACTACTGAGCAGGGTTTATCGTTATAATTCTAAGTGAAGGGATTCCGAAGTATTATTAGAACTGTCTTATATGAATATTCATGAATTGAATTGAATTCGGGTTGATGAATAGGATGAAGAGTATAACTTTATAGTACCTAAAAAGGGAGATCAAATCGGGTTAGATTCTAGACGTAGAAGATAATTGATTATGATAGTACCTAGAAAGGGGGGTGGAGCATATCTCTTGCTCCGATGTTATTCACACGTGTCAAGCGCATATTTACTTGTGTCTATAGAGTAAACTTGCATGGTCTAGTGATGCGTCCACAAACCACAGGTCAGAGTCGGACACCATCATACGAAAATACGAATTGCTAGTGAAACTGGATGACCCAATGAACTACCTATCATTCTTATTGATTACAACTCACTTCTCTCTACTTTTGCTAATTCTTTTGTTAATTCGATTAGAAGTTACTATCCATTAAACCTTTACAATTACCAACATAGTCTAAAATATACTAGAAGATCACAAAATTGATATTTAACCGTCCCGTGGGTTCGATATTGTAACTTGGTCATCTTCGCGACTACAATTGATATCCTTATACTTGAGGATTAATTTTTGTGTTGAGAAAACCCCTATCAAGTTCTTGGCGCCGTTGCCGGGGACGGCGTAAACTATCTTTTTTGTATTATTTCTAGTTTATTAGGACTATTTACCTTGTTTTGTTGTTTTCTTCCTTATTCGTTTTAGGTGTATGCTCACAAGATCAAAGAAAGGTAATCTTGAACCGTATAATCCTGAGATTGGAGCATCATCAAGAAAGAAGAAGAAGAAGAAGAAGAGCAAAGCAAAGGCAATAGACTCAACTGAAGCTCTGAATTTTGGAGTTGAGGTTGACGAGCAGATTTCGCAAGCGATTGAGGCTACAACTGAAGTTAATTTGGAAGTAGTAACAGTCAACATGGCAGCGAATCCGGATAATCTAGCCATCCGTGAGGTTTTCAGAAATAATGGGGCTGGAAATTATGAGCTTTTAGGAGCAAGGGGAACTAACACAGCGTTTGATCTTCATCCCGCTCTTATTAGCATGATAAAAAGGAACTCCTTTTCAGGAGGGTCTTTCGAGGATCCGCAGCAGCATCTGAATAAGTTCTTGGGCTATGTAAGTACTCAAAAAGACGTAGGAGAACATGAAGATGCTAGGAAGATCCTTTTGTTCAAATTCTCGCTTACTGAAAAGGCGAGAGATTGGTACGATACTATTAATGCAGCTGAGTGCACCACGTGGGAGCAATTGAAGTTAAGATTCTTGGAGAGGTATATGCCACCTTCGAAGGTGTTTAAGATGAAGCAAGATATTAACCAATTTGCTATCAGTGGAGGTGAGAAATTTCATGAAGCGTGGGATAGATTCAAGGACATGCTCAGGAAGTGTCCTCAACATGGGTTATCTAAAGCCTAATATATCAGTATATTTTATAACGGATTGGACTGTGAATCAAGAGTGCTACTTGATGCTTCTTCTAATGGAGCATTGCTTACAAAGTCATCCGTTGAGGCCGAGAGATTGTTTGAAGACATATCAATGAATTCGAGGGATTGGCCCACTGATAGAGTTAGAGGTACGTATGTTCTTGGAAAGGTAGCTCAGGTTGAACAAGCAATGGTGAAGACTAAGAGAGAGGATGAGATCGTTTCGAGCTTGTCCAATATCAACAAGCTACTTGAGTCTCAACAGAAGCAGATCAGCGAGATATCCCAACGAGTGCCAATCTTGCAGCAAGAGATGATGAATAATGGAACCATCCAAGACGAATTGGAGGAAGCAAATTATACCATGGGTCAAAGTATCCAAGGAACGAGGTACCCAAATCAAGGAAACCGGAACTACCAAGGGAACTATCGAGGGAACTTTAATAATCGTGGTCCATCTGGTAGTTATCAACAGCAACCAAGGAGGCCTGAATTTTCATGGAGCAATACGAACAATGCAGTGCAACTTCCAATGGGTGTTGATCCGGGAGAAAAGGTGGAAGAAGGAAAGCCTGGGTTCGAGGATACTGTGAACCGGTACATGGTAAAGAATGATGAAAGAGTGAATCGCCTTGAGGCAAAGCTTGAGAAAAAGATTGATGATCACCACAGAGATTTGTCCACTCAAGTAAAAGATCTCACATTGTTGATGGGTACAATTGCAGAGAATGTGAACACATTAACTCAAACTGTAGGAAAAGGTAAGTTTCCGTCTCAGAGTATAGAGAATCCAAAGTCGTGTAATGCCATCACACTGAGGTCAGGAACGCAGTACGAGGGACCGATGAGGCCGGAATCGAAGTTGGAATTTTCTAAGCCGCAGTTCGACCAACACGAAGAGGGTTCGACCAACTCTTCAGGTCGAACCCAGGTTGAACCTCATCGGCCAGAGCACTCTGTTTCGACGCAGGAACGGTTCGACCACGATCACGAAGGTTCGACCAACTCTTCAGGTCGAACCCAGGTCGAACCGAAAGATAGAAATTATACAGTGAAACGGTTCGACCACGATCACGAAGGTTCGACCAACTCTTCAGGTCGAACCCAGGTCGAACCGAAGGATGGAAATTATACAGTGAAGTGGTTCGACCTCCAATGTTGGTCGAACCCAAGTCGAACCTCCGGAGCAGAATGAGATCAGTCTTCCAGGAGAGAGGTTCGACCAATACAGTCCTGGTTCGACCTTTCAGCCTGGTCGAACCCCAGTCGAACCTCGCCGAGATGTTTTGTTTGATGCACCTGTTGTTCCTTTTGATGTTGATGCGACTCCAGTGGTACGAAATGAGCAAAGTACAGACATAATAGCTGAGAAAAAATGGGAAAGAGCTAAGCGATTAAGAGCCGAAAAGGAGAAAGCGGAAAAGGTTGATCGTGATGAATGGGGGATTCCCAAAACAAAGATACCTCCACCGTTTCCCTACAAGCTAGTGAAGAAGGGGTTGGAAGAGAAGTTCAAGAAGTTTTCAGAGATAATGAACAAGATAAGCTTGAACATCCCTTTTTCAGAGGCAATCATGGAGATGCCATATTATGCTCGGTTCCTTAAAGACATATTGATGAAGAAGCGAAGCTTAACCGGAGTTGAAACGGTAAACTTATCTGAGAATTGTAGCTCAATTATTCAAAGGAAGTTGCCACCAAAGATGAAAGATCCGGGGAGCTTTACTATTCTTTGTGAGATCGGAAAGGGGCCAGCACGACGAGCTTTATGCGATCTTGGGGCAAGCATCAATTTGATGCCGTTGTCCATCTTTCAGAAGCTTAGTTTGGGGGAGATGACCCCGACAACTGTTGCTCTCCAATTGGCAGATAGATCAATGACGTTTCCGAAAGGAATAGTTGAAGATGTTCTAGTAAAGGTGGAGAAGTTAGTTTTTCCTGTGGATTTTCTTGTATTAGAAATGGATGATGACAAGGATAATGTTCCTTTAATCTTGGGGAGGTCATTCCTTGCTACAGCTGGAGCTATGATAGATGTTCGGAAAGGAGAACTGAAGTTGAGAATGGACAAAGAATAAGTACTTTTCAACTTGGACAAAGCAATGAAAATGCCAATGGAGTCCCAATGTTATAGTATTGACGTGGTGGAGGAGATTGTGAAGGAGGATATGTCTTTGATCTTGTCAAAGGATCCTCTTGAGACATGTTTGATGGAATCTCTTACTTATCCCACTACGGAGCTTGACGGACTTTCTAACGAGGTATGTATTGAATTTCTTGAAAACTTACTTGCTTTGGGTGATGACAGGTTTGCATTGGAGAGAAATAAAGTGGAAGAAGTCAAATGGACTAGGAAGTACTTGCCTTTGGATAATGAAAACACTCCAGTGGAGAAAAGAAAAGAGGAGTTGAAACCATTGCCGGATCACTTGAAGTATGCTTTTCTTGGTGATGGTGCACAATATCCGGTAATTGTATCTTCTTCCCTTAATGATGATCAACTTGAGGAGTTATTAGATGTTTTGAGGAAGTACCAGTCTGCAATAGGGTGGTCACTTGATGATTTGAAAGGTATTAGTCCTTCGTATTGTATGCATCGGATTAGGTTGTTGGATGAAGCCAAAGCTAGTGTTCAGAATCAGCATAGGGTGAATCCCGCAATTCAAGAGGTGATAAGGAAGCAAATTCTTACGTGGTTGGATGCTGGAATTATATATCCTATTAGTGATAGTCCCCATGTGAGTCCATTGCATGTAGTTGCTACGAAGGGGGGTATGACTGTAGTGAAAGCTGAGGATGGAGAGGCGATAGCCACGAGAATTCCTACGGGATGGCGTACATGTGTGGATTACAGGAAATTGAATGAGAACACGTGTAAGGACCACTTCCCTCTTCCATTTATGGATCAAATGTTGGATCGTCTTGCAGGGTATGAGTTCTATTGTTTCTTGGATGGATACTCGGGGTATAATCAAATCATGATTGCTCCCGAGGATCAAGAAAAGACCACTTTTACTTGCCCCTACGGGACTTTTACTTTTAGGAAAATGCCGTTTGGATTGTGTAATGCGCCTGCTACTTTTCAGAGATGCATGATGGCGATTTTTGATGGTTTGATAGAGAAGATCATTGAAGTATTCATGGACGATTTTTCAGTCTTTGGTTCTTCTTTAGATATGTGTTTGTCTAACCTTGCTGTTGTTTTGAAAAGGTGTCAAGAAACTAATCTTGTCTTGAATTGGGAGAAGTGCCATTTCATGGTGAAGGATGGGATTGTTCTTGGGCATCATGTTTCCGCCAAGGGATTACAGGTAGACCGTGCTAAAGTGGTGGCAATTGAGAAGCTTCCACCACCGACAAATGAAAGAGGAGTGCGATCCTTCCTTGGACACGCCGGTTTTTACAGGAGATTGATTAAGGACTTCTCAAAATACTCTAAGCCCTTATCTCATTTACTTGAAAAGGATATTCCTTTTGTGTTTAATGATGAGTGTTTAACAGCTTTTCAAGTTTTGAAGGAGGCGCTTATTACTGCCCCTATCTTGATCACACCAGACTGGACGCAACCGTTTGTACTTATGTGTGATGCAAGTGATGTAGCATTGGGTGTGGTGCTTGGGCAGCTAAGGGAGAAGAAGTTCTGCGCCATTTACTACGCGAGTAAGACTTTCGATGCGGCACAGAAGAATTACACGGTAACTGAAAAGGAGTTTTTGGCTGTTGTGTATGCATTCGATAAGTTTCGTCAGTATTTGGTTGGCATGAAGACGATTGTGTATACGGATCACTCAGCGATTCGTTACTTGATGGAGAAGAAGGAGACAAAGCCTAGGATCATAAGATGGATTCTACTACTGCAGGAGTTTGACTTGGAGATTCGGGATAAGAAAGGAACAGAAAATGTGTTGGCCGATCACTTGTCAAGGTTGGAGACTAGGGAGCATTGTGATAATTCTTTCGAGTATATTGAAGAGATGTTCCCCGATGAAAAGATCATGGATGTGGCTGTTGAAGGGGCCGAGCGAGCATGTGTGGTTGCAGCGCAAGGTATGGATCCATGGTACGCGGATTATGTTAATTACATTATCATTGGTGAAATTCCAAGGGATCTCAACCGATATCAACTTGCGAAATTTCGTAGGGATGTTGAGACATTTATATGGTATGATCCGTTTGTTTATAAGATTTGTACAGATTCTATTGTCCGAAGATGTGTACCCGAGATGGAAATGGAAAGTGTGCTGGAGTTCTGCCATGCACAACCGAATGGGGGGCATTTCGGAGCGCAAAAGACTGCAGCTAAGGTACTTCAATCCGCTCTTTATTGGCCTACTTTGTTTAGAGATAGTGAGAGCTATGTGGCGTCTTGTGATAGATGCCAGCGCATGGGTAATATAGGAAGGAGAGATGAGATGCCATTGCAGCCTAGCATAGTCGTGGAGATATTTGATGTCTGGGGGATCGATTTTATGGGACCTTTTCCCCCGTCGAATGGGTTTCTCTACATTCTTCTTACGGTGGATTATGTTTCGAAGTGGGTGGAAGCAATTCCTACTCGTGTTAATGATTCGAAAGTTATTTTATCTTTCCTAAAGAAACATATTTTTGCCCATTATGGAGTTCCGAGAGCATTAGTTAGTGATGGAGGATCCCACTTCGTCAATAAATTTCTGGAGAAGGTGCTTAAGGATTATGGTGTTAGGCATAGGGTTACTACACCCTATCATCCGCAAGCAAATGGGCAGGCGGAGGTTTCCAACCGTCAAGTAAAGCAGATTCTGGAGAAAGTGGTAGGAACTAATAGAAAAGATTGGGCTATGAAGCTTGATGATGTGTTATGGGGGTTCCGGACCGCTTACAAAACGGTATTAGATATGTCACCGTATCAAATTGTCTATGGAAAGCCGTGCCACTTACCCGTAGAAATCCAACACAAAGCGTTTTGGACTTTGCGTCGCTTGAACTTGACCCTTAGGGATGTAAAGGAGTTGAGGCTAACTCACATGAATCAATTGGATGAGTTTAGGAGTCGTGCTTTCAAGAATTCAGAGATTTAAAAGGAAAGAATGAAGAGGTGGCATGATTCTAAAATTTCGTACAAGGAGTTCAAGCAAGGAGATGAGGTACTACTTTTTAACTCTCGTTTGAAGCTTTTTGCAGTCAAGTTGAAGTCTAAGTGGACGGGACCGTTCATGATTCATCGAGCCTTAGGAGGGGGGAGTTATGAGCTTATTGACAAAGATGGTGACGTTATCGCGGCGAATGGGCATCGATTGAAGCATTATAGGTCGCCGGATGATGCGTGTGTCATTTTTGATGATACCTTGTTCTGATTTGGTACCGTCGTGACTCTACGACGTTAAACATGAGCGCTTGTTGAGAGCTTACTCTTCCGTTTTATTGCTTTATTTCTTTTGTGTGAGTAAGAAATTTTTATATTTAAGATGCTTACTAATCGGCAATTACATCTCTTTTCAAACTTAGTTTCGACTTACGTTTTTACTAAGTTTGGGGGGGTGTGATGTTATTACCTCATTGAAGCATTAAGAGTATAATCTTTTCTTTGTATTGTTTGTTAGGGGAATTGGTTTTTGCGGCCATGTTGAAATTTTAATCGATTTTGATGTGACGATTTTTTACAATTTGCCTAATGTTCAGTGGGTTTTGGTTGTGTTTTCTTATACGGAGATACTCATGAATGATATTATGTGGAACAATTTCTGAAGTTGTGCTCTAGATTGTACCTAATGAGGTTGTGTTGAAGCTTGAAGTATGTAGTGAATGAAGAACACTCAGTTTTGGAAATCAGGAGGTAGGTTCGACCAAGTCTAGCAGTGGTTCGACCAGAGCCAGAGGTCGAACAAAAGCAGAGGAAGTCGAACCGGCGTTGAAAGTTGTCCAGAGAGGAGGTTCGACCAAAACCATAGTGGTTCGACCTGATCATGAGGTCGAACCTGTCAGTCGGAAGCACTCTGTTTTCCAGAAGAGGGGTTCGACCAATTCAAGAAAGGTTCGACCTGTTTAGCAAGTCGAACCCCTGGTCGAACCAAGAAGATTGTTTGTCCAGAAGAGAGGTTCGACCTCGCCATCCATGGTTCGACCAGTACAGGTGGTCGAACCCGAGGTCGAACCAAGCCAGGTACGCTTTTTAAGTTCGAATTTTCAGAGGGGTTCGATCACTTTTTCGAAACACCAAACCTCGAACCCTCTTCGAACCTCTACACCCTTGCACAAATTCTTCAATTACACTTGATTTCGCACCGATTACACAACATTACACCGTGAATTATCGATTTGGTCGCGGATTTGGGCGGATTTCGTCGCGAGTTAGGGCTGAAATCGCGTTTTTGGGTGTTTTGTGTTTTCGATCGGTTTTTCACCATGGGCAAGTCACAAGGTACGTTTTTTCCAACTCAATTACTCTAGGATTGAAGGTTTAGGTAAGCAATTTGATGTGAAATAGAGAATTGATGTTGAGTATGGTTGAATTTCATGGTGAATGTTGATATTTTGATTGGTTTCATATGAATTTTTGTTTCTTGGATTGTGGTTGATTGATTATTGATAGAACTTGGATTTTTATGTGAATTAATCAAGGATATAGAATATACCATAGAATGAGCATGTTGATTTGGTTTGAAATTGATGAAATTGAAGTAGTTCATGGAGGAAAGCATGTTGAATTTTTGATTGAATTGCTTGAATTGCTTAATGCATGTTTGTTGGTTATGTTTTGATGATTAAAGAAGGTATAATTGAAGATGTTTTGAAAATGTTGAATAAGCAAGAGGTGTTGAGATGATAGTTTATATGAATATGCATTGATGCTTGAAGTCTTGAGTAGAGTATGTGATATGCTAGTACAATACTTGCTTTCTTGTCTTGTTGGTTGGATTGAAGTATT
Source organism: Pogostemon cablin (assembly GCA_023678885.1). Classification (NCBI taxonomy): domain Eukaryota; kingdom Viridiplantae; phylum Streptophyta; class Magnoliopsida; order Lamiales; family Lamiaceae; genus Pogostemon; species Pogostemon cablin. The sequence goes on from CM042973.1 coordinate 8,609,568, forward strand.
TGTTTTAGGAAAGGGACAAGTATCAAGCAAAGGAAAAGGAAAAGCAGAGGAGGAGAGATCAAAGAAGAGGCATGACAGGCCTTCAAACTTGGACAAAGTGACAAGAAAACTGAGGCTACAAGACCGTTTACCTAATAACTTCAAGATTAGGATGCAAGGTTGGGATGAGATTAAAGAGAAGTGGGAAGAAGTTTCAGATAAGATAGCTCGCACTCGATACCAAGATGATGAAGCGATGAGGATAATGAGAATAGGGGATGATATATTTTGGATGTTTGATCAAGTAGGGATCCGAAGATTCATGGAGTTGAAGAGGCCGACGTACTTCCATGTTACAGCGGAAGTGGTTTGTTCGTTTGAGATGGAGAAGGACCCGCTTGGATACCCCTATCAGTGTACGTTTCAGCTTGGTGGAGTGAGTAGGAGATGGACGTCTGAGGATTTCAACGAGCTGTTTGAGACACCTTTGGAGATCCCTCGTTTAGAAAGTGCTGCATTCAGTGTAAAGCGATTTTGGAGGGAGATCACGGGAGAGATTCGTGATTACAAGACTAGACAGGCTCGTGCTTCCGCAATAAAGAACCCTGTCTTGAGGTACATGGACCGCATCCTGAGCAACACGTTGTTCGCCCGCTCGGAGGGCAGTGTTGTGTCTAGAGGAGAGTTATATGCCTTGTGGTGTATGTTGCATGGAGTAAAGTTCAACGTTGGAGCCTATTTTATTGCGCAGCTGAATCGATTCAAGACCATTGGTTTTCAAAAGGTGAATATTGGAGGGTTATTGACGATTTTGGCTGAGCATTACAACTTGGACCTCACCGGCATTACACCAGTAGAAGGAGAACCCGATTTGATTATGAGCACGTGCGCGAAGGGAGGGTTTGCCCATTTTAGAAATAGAGATTGGTTTTTCACGAGAGGTGTCAAGCCTTTTGAATTTATGTTCCCCTTCGACGTGATCAACTTGACAACTATTCGGGAAGCAAGGAATAGACTAATGAATTCTCTAGGACACACCGCTTTATCTGTGGCAGCGAAGTCGGGTGGTGATTGGAGAGCGGTAGCACAGATGTGTGCTGAGGGAAGGATGGCTGAGTTACAGCAGATTGTTGATCGAGGAGAGTTCCGTCCACCTCAGCCACAGCAGTCTGAAGAGGAGGATCAGGTAGAGGAGCAGCCGAAGATGGAGATTTCGGAAGGAGAGCAGCATGATGCGCCTCAGCATGCTCCAGGACCGCAGCAGCGGCGAGCAGTTCCAGGTACTCGGGAGCAGCTTCACTTGATTCATGAGCAGCTGATCGCGGTGGTAGCTGCACAGCAAGAGACGAACAGGCAACTCGCGCTCGCTAACGCCAACTACGCCACGCTGAACGAAAGGTACTCTGCCTTGGATGAGCGTGTTGGTAGAGTGAGTAGTCGAGTAGATATGATGGACAAACACATTACCAGTCTGTGCCGAGCTGTGAAAAATAGAATGGATGAGGATGACGATGATGATGAGGATGATGATGCTCCTAGGGAGTAGTTTAAGGTTTTCTTTTGGTTTCTCCGATTCATTTTATCTCCCATTTTTCTTTTTATTTTTACGGATTTGGGTGTGATTCATGTGTGAGTGGAATGTATTTGATATAGTTGATCTTGTATCGTTGCTCTGTATATGGGTTATTGATTATGTGCATTCATATGTTTACGTGTTTATTTTCATTTGGAAAGAGCATGAATAATTTGTTAAGTATATGGAATTCATGAGGAATTGATTTTGATTATGTGCTATGAGGAGTATTAGGAATTGATTATCTATGTGAGGATTTGAGCCTTTATCATGATTAATCATGATAGTTTATTCTTGAGAGAATCATTCATATGAACGTATTCTAGAACTTGGCTTGGAGTCTTGTGTGAAACTTACAATTGATGAAATATTAGGATATGATCTTAGGCCATTTTTGATTAATTGAGTCACTTAGCCAAATTTCACATTTCCTAATGATCTTATAAATCTTTGGTAGCCCTGTTTGAGCCTTTTAAAAGCTTTTTCTTTGGCAAGCCAAATATACGAGCTTTAATTACCTTATTTGAGCTTTGAAAATACCCTATCCATTGGTAGAGAGAATAAGGTGAATGAGTGTGGAAGAAACAAATGGAAGATGGAATGAGGTTCAGTAAAAAGTGCATGGTTAAATCTTGTTAGGGATAGTGCCTGAAATTGGTACCCCGAATTGCTTATACATGGGGCTTGAAGTTTCTAAGAAACAGCCGGACGATGTTCGAGAAGGGTAGTGCCTATAACTGGTACCCGAGCAATTAAAAGAAGAATGATGTTGATGCAAGGAAGAGAAGGAAAATTGATAATTGCAAGTGCAAGAGAAGAATTGGAGGAGAATATGAAGGCGAATGAGAAATCAAGAACCTCCAAGGTAACTCTCTACTAGTGTATTAAGTTACTATGACCAAATTTTCCTACCCTTTCCAAAGAGCCAACATTACAACCTAGAAACAAGTCCTTTGTGATCCTAGTGTTAATCTAATGTAAGTTGATTTCTGAGACCTTTGCCAAGCTTATGGTTACGCGTGAATATGAATTGATATGAGTGTTTATACTAGCCTATAGTGCCTCACGCACGAGTGAATGAGAGTAAAGACTTATCTTGTCAGTGAGATTACTTAGTGCTCCGAATGGTGTGTGATTAGATTGATTTTACATGAGTGACATATTTGATGCAAGTAATTCTTGTTTGATTCAATGAAGTGGCATGTGTAATATGTGTTGTACTTGATCTTGTTGAATTATACACGACTCCTGTGGTTTAAATTGGTTGCCTCGGGACGAGCAACATGTAAGTTTGGGGGTTTGATGAGTGTGTAAATTCACAAGTTTGGCGCTATGTTTTGTGCTAGTTTTGGAGAGTTTTGATGTGGAAATAGGTGGAAAACCTATACATATTGTGAAATAGCATGAATCAGGTGTTAGTGGAGCTATTTGAGTGTTTTCTTAACAAAAACGGAGTGAAAGAGCCAAGAATCGAAGAGACGGAGTCGAAGCCACGCGAACCGCCCAAGAAGTAGGTGGGTTCGACCTGGCTGGAGGAGGGTTCGACCTCTCCAGTAGGTCGAACCAACGTTGCTGGACAATACAGAGATGGGTTCGACCACGACTCAGTTGGTTCGACCTGGCCATCAGGTCGAACCATGGTCGAACCAGTTTGCAAGAAGGAGGATTCGACCACGACGTTGGGGTTCGACTTGCCCGTTGGTCGAATCGGGAGCAAGAGTTGTCCAGTGCTGAGGTTCGACCTGGGGTTCGACCAAGACCTAAGTGGTTCGACCTGTCCAGAAGGTCGAACCTGTGCAGAATTCTTCCAGTAGGACCTGGGGTTCGACCTGTGGCTCGGGGTTTGACCTGCTTGACGTGGTCGAACCTATGTGCGAGAACTTACCTTATCCAGATTTTCGAGGCCGAAACGCGTGAGATCACTTAGAAAGCCCATTCCAAGCCCTAGAGACGTGATTACAAGTATAAAAGGAGGCTCATACAGAGAATATAGAGCTTTTGATCGTCAATCGTAGGAGAGACAAGAGTAGAGGTGGTGATCCATTCGGAGAGCTGTGACAGAGGTTCGCTGAAGGTTCAAGTAAGAATGATTCATCTAACCATGATTGTTCCTAGATCAATCATGGGCTAGAACCACCTTGGTAGTTCTAGGGTTATGAAAGTTTCATGATGTAATTCGTGTTTCGTGTGTAAAACTCCGTACAACACTACCTGTGGTTTGTTTTATATAAGATTGCATATTTAATTCATACTCATAGTCGTTTTGTGCATCAATGATCGTTGTGTAGAGTCTGAATACATGACATGGTTATTGATTGAGTGCGTTCACTACTAAGCAGGGTTTATCGTTATAATTCTAAGTGAAGGGATTCCGAAGTATTATTAGAACTGTCTTATATGAATATTCATGAATTGAATTGAATTCGGGTTGATGAATAGGATGAAGAGTATAACTTTATAGTACCTAAAAAGGGAGATCAAATCGGGTTAGATTCTAGACGTAGAAGATAATTGATTATGATAGTACCTAGAAAGGGGGGTGGAGCATATCTCTTGCTCCGATGTTATTCACACGTGTCAAGCGCATATTTACTTGTGTCTATAGAGTAAACTTGCATGGTCTAGTGATGCGTCCACAAACCACAGGGCAGAGTCGGACACCATCATACAAAAATACGAATTGCTAGTGAAACTGGATGACCCAATAAACTACCTATCATTCTTATTGATCACAACTCACTTCTCTCTACTTTTGCTAATTCTTTTGTTAATTCGATTAGAAGTTACTATCCATTAAACCTTTACAATTACCAACATAGTCTAAAATATACTAGAAGATCACAAAATTGATATTTAACCGTCCCGTGGGTTCGATATTGTAATTTGGTCATCTTCGCGACTACAATTGATATCCTTATACTTGAGGATTAATTTGTGTGTTGAGAAAACCCCTATCAGCTACGCGTCTCTTAAGTGGCTCCAAGCCCAAGCTGTGTCTGAGGAGCCGGACGCGTGGCTCACGGATGCTGCTGACTTCGATCGTGTGTTCGTTTCGGGTGACTCGGCTGGTGGGAACATAGCCCATAACTTAGCCGTTAGGCTAGGAGCCGGCTCGCCTGAGCTGGCGCCGGTTCGAGTGAGGGGATATGTGTATTTGGCTCCATTTTTTGGTGGGACAGTGAGGACTAAGTTTGAGGCTGAAGGACCCAAAGAGGCATTCCTAAATCTTGAGCTCATTGACAGGTTTGCTTTGGATAACTTATATTCTTGATTTATGATTTGTAAATTGTAATTTTGCTAAATCCCAATTTTAGGTGAGGACAAATGGAAAATTCATAACCCTAAAAAAATAGCTGGCTAGTTCAAATTCATGTGGCATTAACTGTATTTTTGTGCCACTATGATGAACTTTATCCTTGAAGTATATATCTATAAACTAATTTTATGGAGACAGTAATAAGATTTGCTCTTTATACTAGGTCTCAATAATACAGTAGTGACAAAGAAACTAAGTGTGATTTTCAGTTCACTGATATCATTATATTACTAAACAAGAAATCTCAAAAATTGTGGATGATTTTATTAAAGTTTCTTTCTTTTAACAAGACCTTCAAAATTAGGGTAAAATTTGTGTTGCATTAGTTTATTTTGTTTTAACAAGGATATATATCACTTTTTTGGTAATTCCCTATAGTGAGATGTAAGATTTTATTAGAGATGATTTCAGACGAGTTAAATGTGGAGAGGAAAATCTCAATTTATCTCAATCTTTCTGCTAAGATTGATTTTTTCTTTTATGATATAAATTTTATTATATTCTACGTGTCAATCATCCATCAAGAATATCCACATTTTAATACTTGTCGTAGTTATTTTCTTGGATTTGAGACTCTTTGCACAAACATCCTATATTCATAGGTTTTGGAGATTGTCAATTCCTGAGGGGGAGACAACTGACCATGCAGTGGTGGATCCATTTGGGCCTAAAAGCCAAAATTTAGAAAATATGGAGCTGAGCCCAATTCTTGTGATAGTTGGGGGAAGTGATCTGCTGAGGGACAGAGCAGAGGAGTATGCTAATAAGTTGAAGAATTGGGGAAAGAATATTGAATATGTAGAGTTTGAAGGGCAGCAACATGGCTTCTTCACCATCTATCCAAACACTCAACCTTCCCAACACCTTATGCTTATTATAAACGAATTCATCCATTGTCATTCTCTCTAGTTATTTTTTCTCTTTTTCTTTCTTTTTTTTCCTTAATAAATCACTACTCTTTTATTACACGGTTGAATTTCATGATTTCTCTTTTTAAAGGATTAAATGAGGTTTCTCAAAGCAATAAGAATATCACTTTCATATTCCTACACATTTTATACATGAGTTAGCATTCAGGTGCACAAGGTATTCAAAATTTCAAATTATACATTTTTATGTTAAAATAAAATATTTATGAATATAGGATGTTCGTGCAAAGAGTCTCAAATCCATCAATTTTTATTGAATTTAGGGGACAATTTGTTACTTTTGATTAAATAAAATTTTGTTTTCAGATTAGATCCTGAAATAAATTTTTAAAAAATATATATATTTTTTAAACGTAAAAATATGTTTAAGTGAATTTTGAGGACAGCTAATATTAATGTGCACATGGTGCATCTCAGATGCACCCACTTTCTAAAACGTATACAATTATGAACAAAAACATATAAAATTATGAACAAAAATATATACAATTTGTTAGTGAATTTTTTTATTAATTATTTAATGAAAATTTGAGTTTAAAAAAATACAATAATTAAAAAAACATGTATACGGTATAGTATTGAATAAAAAGTTATACACATATGTATATACCTTTTTGAAATTATTATTATTAGATACACTCTTTCTATAGATAATTATTTCTAGATACATTATTCAAAATAAATTACTTAGTACAATATTAAAGTTTGCAATACCCACTATACCCTTAATTATAATATATATCATCAAGATATCTGTTCCACATTTCACACGTCTGATGTTTGGGATTTCTAAACTTTCCTTAATCATATTTCCATAAAATGCTCCTGCACATTTCTTAAAAAAAAAAAACTTCATTAATGCAATTATTGCACATGGTGCATTTTATGGAACTATAAAATGCTTCTTCACCTACCCTTAACAAAATTTCTGCATTTATATACTATAATAACGATTGTTCATACACCATATGCAATAATTGCACCAGGTGCATTTTATGAACTATAAAATGCTTCTTCACCTACCCTTAACAAAATTTCTGCATTTATATACTATAATAACGATTGTTCATACACCATATGCAATAATTGCACCAGGTGCATTTTATGAACTATAAAATACTCCTTCACCTTCCCTCAACAAAATTTCCGCATTTATACTACAACTGCACTCTTGCAAACAAATTAACTAAAACCCCTAAAAAATTCGCATTTCTTAAGTAGAATCTGCATTTCATGCAAAAACTTCAGCATTTCGTTCTTAAGAAGAATCTGCACGAATCTTAAGCAGAATCTACATTTCGTGTAGAAACTTCTGCATTTCGTTCAGAGTATAATTTATGGAAAATGTGGGATTTAATTTTGGAATTGGGTTCTCACTTTGGTTGTGCAATTTATGGAAAGTGTGGGATTTAATTTTTGAATTGAGTGTATTAGTTGCCAATTTATGGAAAATGTATGATTTAATTTTAGAAGGGGTTGTGGAAACATATTTTGTGGAAATGCAGAAATGGGGCAAAATGGGGAATCTATATATAAATTGTGTAGTTAGTAGTAAAGATTAAAATAGTATGTATCTAATAGTTAATTTCACATAGGTTTTGTACTTGATAGTTACTATCTCTAGTTTTTTTAATGAAAAACTGAATGTGAAAAAATATACAATTATTAAGAAACATGTATACAATATAGAATAAAAAGTTATATACATATGGTGCACGCTTTCACCCGAATGCACTAGATATCAACTCTTTGAGGAATATATAATAGGTAGGTACGTGTAAATAAACTTTTTTTCTTAGTTATACTGCTACTAATAATCAAGGCACAGACTCATGTGAGACCGTCTCACGTAGGGGCTTACGTGAGACGACCAGAAAGTGATAACTTTTATAAAAGAAAGTGATAATAAATTAATGAAAAGTGATAATGATATTTCATGAACAATTTATAGTATAAATAAAAAGTAATAATATATTATAGCGAAAGTAATAACGTTTAATAGCGAAAGTAATAACTATTTTAAAAAGTGAAAAAGGGTCTCATGTTAAACCTACCCAATAATCAAATACATGACCTATCTAATATTTTCATTTATATCTCAACTTTTATTTTGCAAGTTGATACATTAATTATTTTATATTTCAATTCAATTCATTATTATTATTATTATTATTAAAATACTTCAACAACAAGGGAAAGCAACATGCATGGCAACATTAATAATAAAGACAACAAATTAAGCCTATCCAGGAACAATAGTTGCAAAGCAGGAACATTAATCACTCCGAACCGGATCGCCCGACCCAGAACTCTCCGACCCGGAATTGCTTCCTCCGACGAGCCTTTATCTTCCATGGTGTTTAGTTTTTTTTAGGGAGGATTACTACTAAGTACACAAAAAAACCCTAAATTACTATGAGATACAAACATACAAAAGTATTACTACTAGGTACAAAAATATATAGTGATATTCCAATATTACCCCTATTAATGTGTTGCACATAAATATTGTGTGCAGCAAAAGTTCATGTGCAGCAAAAAAAGTGTGTGCAGGAAAAAAAAAGTGTGTGCAGCAAAAAAATGTGGTGGTCCGGCGGCGGCGGTCCGGCAGCTTTTCCGGCGGCGGCAGTTTTTCCGGCGACCAGTTTTTTTTTTTTTCTTTTTTTTTTTGGATGAACAGTTTTTTCGGCGACCGGCTGCCGGAGCTCCGGCGGCGGCGCGGCAGCTTTCCGGCGACCAGTTTTTTTTTTTTTTTTTTTCTCTGACGAACAGATTTTCCGGTGACCGGCCGCCGGAGCTCCGCCGGCGGTGGCGGCGGCGGTCCGGCAGCGGCAGCGGTGGTCCGGTGGTGGGTGGAGGTTGGAGTTAGTGTTTTAAAGGTATATGGGTTTAGGGGTATATTTGGTATTTTACTTTAATATATTTTGTATTAAATAATAATTATTTTAAATCAATGTATCTAGTAGTAATTAGGGGTACAAAGTGTGTACCTATCAGTAATTATTTCTTTTTTTAATTTGTTTAATAATTTTTAATTTATGTTTATTAATTATTTTAAATTTAAGAAAGAAGAAAATGCCAGCATTAAAATGCTATTTAAGATGTTACTCACATGCCACGTCAGGCCACATCAATATTCCAGACGAAAATCGGCGTGACGTGATTTTTTCAACTAAAATGAGATGTGTTTGGCCTAAATCTGAACCGTTTTTGTTGGGATTAAAATAAGCCATGAGCAAAGTTATGACACTAAATTGGTTTTTATCCCGAACAATCAATAAATCTACCTTCATTAACGGGTTAAAATAAATCATAAAATTAATTAATGAACTAAGACATAAATAAATAGATATTTTTCAATTTTAGCAAATTTAGGAGTTTTCCAGTTTTCCCGGATTTGTAGCATTTTTTTTTTGTTTTCGCTATTTTTTGTAAATTTTATGCATATAGCATAAGATCCTATCGCCAATATCCTATAATTTTATAATATATGTTTTTTTTTTTTTGTTAGTGGAACACCGTAACACATTGTTGTTGCTCCAATTAAACAACTTAAATACTTAAAACTATAAACAACTCAAACAACTTAAACACCCCATAAGCAAATTCCTCACGAGCGAGCCAGCTACATAATCAAGTAAAAATATACATTTTATATATACTTAAGAATGTAGAGATATTCAAAGAAGGTGATAACAAATTATCAATATGTAGTGATTCACATTTAAACAACTTAAATTATGTTAAACACCCAACAAGCAAAGAGATGCAAGACGCCTTCCTCAAAATTAAGTTGGAACATCTTCACACATACGATATGTAATGAATCACATATAAATAATTTAAATTATGTTAAACACCCCCAAATAAGCAAAGAGATGCACATATGCTTATGTTGAAACATAAAGCTAAATCATCCAATACCCCCACACTCATCTCAATTGCATTTTATAAGATGCTGCACAGTAGAATTCAATACCAACAATAACACATCTTCAGCCTTCTATGACATAGTTGCATATATCTCCAAATATGCAACCACAAATTTTCCACAAATTTTTGCATGTTTTTTTATTTAATCAAAATAATAATTAATTGCAGTTTTAGCAATAATAAATTAATAGCAATTAGAAGCAAAACTATGAGAAATAAATAATAAATCGACCAATACTGGAGGGGTTAGGTGTTTAGAGAGGATAGATGAATCGCCTATAAAAAATACAAATTTCAATTAATCATCAAAATTTTCAACATAAAGTCAAATTTGATGTGTCAGCTGTCTCACCATGTATTAATTACAGATAAAGTAGGATTTCAATTTATGTACTATAAAATAACATTTCAAACTATTTCATTTTCCTCAAAATAATAATTTATGTGCTATACAATTAAAACAAATATTCAAATTTCAATACATAGTCAAATTTGATATGTCAGCTAAGTATAAAGTTCCATTTCAAACCATTTGTACCATTTCATTTTTTTCAAAAAAATAATTTATGTGCTATTTATTTAATTAAAACAAATATTCAAATCAAATATGTCAATATATATTTATGACCAAATCAAATAAAAATCAAATCTTATTTATAAATATTAAAAAAGAGTTTAATATTATCTCCGTCCGCCAGAAAGATATACAGTTTGTTATTTTGGACGTCTATTTATAAATATTAAAAAAGAGTTTAATATTCTCTCCGTCCGCCAGAAAGATATACAGTTTGCTATTTTGGACGTCTGCACTAAAGGACGCCCAAAAGGTATACATTTTTCTTTTTAAACGTACGGGATCCACACACATCACTAATACATTTAATATATGGGACCCACACACTCCACTGATACAACTATTTACTATACATTAAATAATAATACTCCTTAATCCATGTACAAAAAGCAAATATATACGTTTGTGGAAGACGGAAGGAGCACTCTTTAACTATAAATAAGACTCTTTATTCATTTATTTTTTCCACACGCTTGAATTATTCAAACGAAAAATTTTCAAATTTTAAAGAAAGATATACATCTTATTTTAGCTTATCCAGATACTGATGATGAAGTGGATGATGGAGTGATAGAGGAAGATAGCTGGGAAGAGACGGGAAATGAATTTGCTTATCCAGAAATTGATGATGATGAAGTGGATAATGAAGAGATGATAACTTAAATTGACTTGTAACTCGACCATATGAATGTGGTGGGTTCTTAGCACCAAGTTTGTGCAAGAACAGAAAAAGAACAAAGAGTTGAGCAAGAGGGATGAGTAATGATACATTTGCTACTTAAATTTAATAAGTTTCAAGGTTGAGTATGCTAAACGGAACGTATGCAATGAATTTGAGACTATCTTCATTCAATAGTCCAATCTTTTAATTAAATAATGATTTTTTCTCATCCACGTATATAATCAACAATCCAACTTAATCTTAATTTTTTAACTCTATCAACAATACAATTCTACCTAATTTTATTATAATTATTATGAAATTATATATTTTAATGTTCAGAAATAGAGACACGATTGAAATTTGTTCGGTGAAAATGGAAAGTTTTGATGATATTGAGAGTTTTGATAATCACCCTTAAAATGTAAAGACTTGTGTGAGAACGTCTTACATAAGACGAATAAAAAGCAATAAAATTATTATTATTTTTGATATAAAATATTGTTACTTTTTCTATAAAATTTATGTTATCACTTATTATTTTATATTATAAGTTGTTCAGTAATACACAATTTTATAAATAATTTTAGAATTTAAAAAATATTATTTGTTACTAATTATGATACGCAATTAGTTATTTTCATCACAAATTTGAATTTCTTCACCTTTTCAAAATCTTTTTATTCGTAATCTAAATTTATTTCGTAATAAGGATTTATTTTAAATCAATTAACCCACAATTATGAAGGTCCACTCTACTGATTTAAGGAGTAAGGACTCACAAATATGAAGGCCGACTTTAACAAATTAAAAGACTTAAGAACCAACGAATTCGAAGGCCCACTTTAACTAATTAAAAACCTACGGCAATGACGGACGAAATCTACCGAATTAAATAGTACCACCGTCTCCTCCATTTATAATTTCCCTCTTCCTTCTCTATTTTTTTATTTTGCTTTATATTATTATTATTTTAAGAATATAATTATAATTCTACCCTCTTAGTTTAGACTAATATTTCATATTTTATCTCTAAAGTTTATTTTTATTTTAAAATTTTAATTCATATTTTATCTCTAAAGTTTATTTTTTATTTTAAAATTTTAATTCTAAGAGTGTAATTGTAATTTTACTCTTATGATTTATATTATATTTCAACACGTATTATAGTATAATTGGAATTTCTCTCTTGTATTCTAAGGTATATTTTGTCCCAAAGACAGCTGAAACTTGCAGTAAACTAAAGTTAATACTGCAAACCCTAAATCTCCGCCCAGATTACACATATGTAAGTTAATTTGGACTTTTATTTTCTCCTTAACCTTCTTCCAAGGTGCTAAAATATGAGATAAGTTTGTAATGAAATTTTTTTATTTTTAAATATGAATTCCGAGGTGCTAAAATATGTTGGTGTGAGGTCAGTCTGTAAATTGTTTTATATGTCGAAAGAGATAATCAGAGAGTTGCTACGTACCGTTGTGCCTCGGATTTTTGTCCAAGTTAATTGGGTGAATTTAAGAAATAAATAATTGGAATTTAATTTTGGTTTTGTAAAGCATCTTAGGTGTGATCCGAATTGATTAGTAATCAAATTTACGTGACCCCTTCCAATCTTATATACCCTAGGGTTTACAAGAGACGGATTAGAAATAAGTGTGGTGTTTCTGCACTGTTGTGTGGGTGAAAAGGATTGTTCGTTGTGGAAGATATATTATGCTCTACATATTCTTGTTCTTTTTTATTTTTAATAATTCAATGATGTGGCTTATACAGGATTAAAAAATTATTAATATGTATTCTTTACTTCAATTAATGTCTGACAATGTGGTTTGAAACTTTGATCATGCCTTCCTTGGTAGGTATACATTTTGGACCTTAAGCTATTAGCAGTGGTTTCATAATCTATTCATCTTTGGATAATAATAATACTAATATTCTTCAAGTATATACTTTCTTTGCTTAAGAAATTATTCTTCTCAGTTATATTGGGGATTGTTCTTGTTGATGCCAACATATCTGATATTTTATCATCCCTGGACAACAAATCCCGTAAACAGTGTTGTAAATATTTGTTCTGCATATTCTTGTCCTTTTACAAAATATGTGAAATTCTTTTATTCCTGGATAATAAATTCCATGTAAACAGTGTTGTAATTAAAGATGTTGTTAAGAACACTAAAAAAGCCATATCCATCTTTCTGGTCTCTCTTCGTTGAGAAAATCCTATTCTTGATCCGTTTCTCCTATTTACGGCAGGAATCAAGTAACAATGGCATCTACAGTTTAGGAGCTGATCCAAGATGAGAAGCTAAACAAACCATATGGTGATGCTTGTGAGCAAGGTAATGCAACATCCTATACAGTAGAGTCTAGATTGCTCTGTTTGGGAGGAATTTCTGTTTTAATGAATATAAGGTTGATGTTGAGCCAAAGCAGATAAAAAAGGAGGCTTAAGTGGAAGGAAAGCTGATAATGGAAACTCAAGCACATGAATGTGGTGGTTATGATACACAAGTCGAAACGCCACCACTTCAAGTCTTCACTCATCATCATCCCATTGCGAAACGTTTCAACCAATAATTAGTAAAGCAAAACTATGCAATGAGAAATAAATAATAAACCCGGAGGGGGTGTATCTAAACAGGATGGATGAATTTACCTATGAAAAATACAAATTTTGGGCAATAGATGTTATTTTCACATCAATTAATCATCAAATTTTTCAATACAAACTCAAATTTGATGTAATCAGTATCAGCTGTCTCACCATGTACTAATTGCAGTTCTAAAAAAAAAAAATATTTGCAATTTAATTCAAACAAATATTCAAATCAAATTGATTTTCAATTATCAAATCAAATAAAATCAAATTTTATTTATAAGCATTAAAAAAAATTAATACCCTCCACTACTAAAATAAGACTATTTATCTGCTTTTGTTCAAATTTTAAAGAAGTCTAAAACTTACCGTTTCCCCAAATTTCACAATTTTTTAAAAGTTGTACGGTTTCCCTTCAGGATAAAAATATATGCCCTTAATTTTTTTTTTTAAATAATTTTTTTAATCAATTATTTTAAAATTTTATACTATTCATTTTCAATTTACCTTTTCAATAAAAAAATTATACTCTTATTAATTAAAATGTATACTCTTTAAAACAAAATATTATACATTATACACCTTGTGCACCCGAAACACAAGAAATCAAAATGTATCTATTTATTTTATTTTTTAAATTAATATATATTAATTTCATTATAATTTTTTTATAATAATTATACTTTTTAATATTATAATTTCATTTTCAGCCTTATATAAGTTTTTAAAATTGATCCCAGACCCCATCGAAAATTAACTTTATATCAACTCTTAAAATAATAGCAAAATAACGTGTGTAAATTGGATGTGTAAATCTTTTCCTTCAAATTTTATTATATAGATTTACATGAAACTAACCTTAAAATAATTAATATTTTACAATAAAATACGGTCCAAATTAATATTACTCAATTTGCGGGAGATTAACCTAAAATAATTAATATTAGTATTTTACAATAAAATACAGGGAGTATTCCAAATTAATTATTGCGTAACGGGCTTTTTTGGGGGACGTATCCGAAACTTTTGATACCAAATTACAAACGCTAATCTCTCTCGTTTTTATTTTCCGCCCAAATTCTTCTCTCTGCTTCCCATCGTCTATTCACTACGGCCTTCGCACATGTGCGTATATTTAAGTTTGTTCTTGTTCTATCGTCTCCTTATGCTTCCAATTCAATCTTCTTCTTCTTCTTTTTTTTCCTTTATTTTGAAGTAATTTTGTGATGAATTTTTTTGCTTTTAATTACGACTTCTGAGATACTGAAATATGTTTTTGGGAGGCAAGGTGTAAAATGTTTTATGTGTTTGTTTCTGGAGGGAAACCATTGAGTGTGTAGATATGTGCATATCACATGTTTAGTGAATAGATATTTTGAATAATGTTGCCACTTGGCATTTTTCTATTGGTACTTGATTTGTATATATACCACTGTTGGGCCCGTTGGGCTTTTGGCCCAAATGCCGGTCTTCTTTCTCAAAGTATTGGGCCAAGTTTGTCTTGGCCCATAGCCTTACACTTGTGGCCTATTTGATCTCCCCATTTGTGACCCTCTCGGGTAGAACGTGGATTTGAATTCTTTTGTGAGTTCAACGGGAATCTGAGCATTGTGGAGTTCTTCCCTCGACCACCTTCTCCGGCGTAGACGACGAACACGGACGACGATGACGACCCTATCCGCCTAACAGTGGTATCAGAGCGGGTTTCGTCGTCCGTCTGTCTCCCGAAGCTGCTGATCGTCAGCCGCCGGTGGGAGATCGCCGCCGTCCGGCCGCCGCCGGATTTCCGTCGCCGGAATCGCGATCTGGTCGCGATCTGACCGGATCGGAGCCGCCGGGCTCTGAAGGGCCGGATTCGCGACTAACTGACGTCGTCGCCCTGCCGGAATCGCGACGGTGAGTAGATCGCCGCTGTTCCAGATCGCACCGCCGCTGCTAGGGCTCCACAGCCGCCGCGCCACTGCCGATCTGAAGGAGGAGATCACTAGGGACGCGCCGCCGCTGCTGGATCTGCCCGCCGGAATCGCGCCTGCCGCCAGCACCGCGCAAGGGTTCCGTCGCGCTCAGAGGTCGCCGATCTGAGGTCGCCAGCACCGCCCTGCCGCCGCACGCTCAGATCGCGCCGCCGCTCAGCCGATCTGCTCCAGCTCGCGCCGCCGCCTCCGGAATCGCGTCGCAGCGACGCCGCCACTGCTGGATCTGCTCGGAAACGCGCCGCCGCCGCTGAGGAGAAGCCCGCCGCTGCGCGCCGCCACCTCCATCGCGCAGTCCGTCGGGATCGCGCCTGGAGTTCGCGCCGCCTCCGCCACTGCCCAGATCCGTCCAAGCTCAGCCGCTGCCTGCTGAGGAGTCGCCGGGAACGCGCCCTGCTGAAGATCCGCCGGGATCGCGACGAGGGAGCTGCGCCTGGAGCCGACCGCCGGAGCTCGCGCTGCCTCCGGGAGCTACTCGCCCGGATCTGACCGCCGCTGTCCAGTTGACCGTCGCCGCCGCCACTGACCGTTGACCGCCGGAGTTGACCGCCGGAACTAGGGTTCCGGTCAGATTGGAGTGACCATTGTGAGGAAGGGAAGTGTCTCTCCTCTTCTCCTTTTATATTATTTCGAAAAATTTCAGATTTGGTTTTGTTAATTTTTCGAATAGTTCTTTTCTGAAATTTTTTCAGAATTGTGCCTTCACTAACTCCAATATTTCTCACTTTGTGTGTAGGTTGAAACTTGGAGTGGAGGCTGCCCCGTTCGTGTTTGGTACGTGAACAAGACTACGAGGGATCCGCCCCCGTTAAGTAACGGGCTGGTGGCTCGTAGAGGTGGTACGGTGTTCTCGTCGGAGACACCGCTCTGGTGAAATAGCTTGAGCCTTTCTTAATTTATTTTCTTGTCTGATGCCCTGAGGCGGCTGGCCCTCTTATTTGCTCTTGTGTGATGCTCTGAGGCGGCTGGCCCTCTTATTACTGTTCTTGTTTGTTTCTTTTGTGAAACTGTTATCTTAGTCTTTCTATTTCCGCTGCTGAAAATCTGTCCTTGTGTGTTATACTGCTCCGTTTCTCGCTTTGTGTGTGATTAGAGTAGTGTCAACCTGGTGTGTGATAGATTGTTGCTCTGTATTTCTGTATTTTCTCCGTTCAAAGTGTGTTCTACTCAACTTTAAATACCCATGGCTTCGTCTTCGTTTGGACAAGCACCGTTTGATGGTAAGCGAGACTTCAGTATCTGGAAACAGAAAATGAAGTGCATACTTATTCAACAAAGGGTATTCAAAGCTGTAGATCACTCGTATGACAAGGATGATACACCTGCTAAAAAGACTGAGATGAATGAGCTTGCTTTATCTGCGATTATCTTGAATCTTTCTGATCCTGTGCTTAGAAAAGTTGGTGTGCATGAGTCCGCAAAAGTTTTGTGGGAAACGTTGGATAAGCTGTACACTGAAACATCTTTGCCTAGTAAAATGTTTCTTCTGGAAAAATTCTTTCGTTTTAAACTTGATTTAAACAAAGATGTTGAAGAAAATTTGGATGTGTTCACAAAATTGATTCAAGATATTAAGCTAACTGGTGACAAGCATATTGATGAATACACTCCTATTGTGCTTTTAAATGCTATACCTGATTCTTACAATGATGTCAAGTCTGCTATAAAGTATGGTCGTGATGACGTTACTCTTGATATTGTGGTGAATGCCTTAAAAAGCAAAGAGCATGATTTAAAACAAAATAGGGGTGTTAAGAATTCTGGGGAGGTTATGCATGTTAAGGGGAAACCTAACAATCGTAACAAGAACAAGAACAACAATAAGAACAAGGACAAAAATTCTGATGTGAAATCCCAGAATAATCAGAATGGGGACAAGAAAAAGAAGAAATGCTTTAATTGCCATGAAAGGGGACATTTTGTAAACAAGTGTCCTCATCCTAAGAGGAATAATTCTAATGATCATGCTAATGTTGCCTCTGAATCTGTGAATTATGGTGATGTGTTTGCTATTTCTGATAATTGTGTGAACTCTGTGCATCCATCTCTGTGTGATAGTGAATGGCTTGTGGATTCCGGTTGCACATTTCATATGACACCTTTTAAACATCTTTTCTCTTCATATAAAATTGTTTCTCATGGATCTGTGTCTATGGCTAATGAAAGAAGATGTGATGTGCTTGGTGTGGGTGACATTTGCTTGCGTTTTGAAGATGATTCTGTGTTCACTTTGAAAAACGTGCGACATGTGCCTGATTTGTGTAACAATTTGATTTCCTGTGCTGCACTTGAAGATGAGGGGCTTGAGGGTAGGTGGGGAAAGGGTTGCATGTCCATTGTAAAGGGTTCTGTGCCCATCTTTAATGCTGAAAAGAGGAATAACCTGTATGTTTGTTGTGCTAAATCTGTTGATATGTCTGCTAACGCGGTTAAAGAAGATAAAACAAATATTTGGCATGGTAGGTTAGGTCACATGAGTGGAAAAGGTCTTGAAATATTGCATAAAGCTGGTTCTTTTGGTAATGATAAGCTGACATGCATTCCTTTCTGTGATTCTTGTGTGCAAGGCAAACATGCGAAGGTGAAATTTCCTGTTTCCCCATACCCTAAGACTTCTTCGTGTAGTGATATACTTGAGTACCTGCATGCTGATGTGTGGGGGCCTTCTAGTGAGCCAACTCAAGGTGGCAATGTGTATTTTCTGTCCATTATTGATGATTTTTCAAGAAAAGTGTGGGTAATTTTGTTTAAAAACAAATCTGATGTTTTTGAAAAGTTCAAAAATTGGAAAACTTTGATTGAAAATCAAATGGGTAAAAAGATTAAGTATCTTAGAACTGATAATGGATTGGAATTTTGCAATAATGCCATGGATGATTTATGTGTCAAATCTGGAATTGTGAGACACAAGTCTGCTCCTTACACTCCCCAACAGAATGGGGTTGCTGAGAGGATGAATAGGACTTTGTTAGAAAGGGTGAGGAGCATGTTGGTGTCTTCTGGACTTTCTAAAAAGTTTTGGGGTGAGGCGCTTATTACCGCAGCATTTTTAATAAACAAATCCCCCTCTGTGCCTTTGAAGGGTAAGTGCCCTGACTATGTGTTCTTTGGTAAAAGTATTGATTATTCTGTGCTACGTGTATTTGGCTGTGCTGCGTTTGTGCGTCAGAAACATGACAAATTGGATCCTAGGAGTAGAAAATGTGTTTTTCTTGGTTATCCTGAGGGTGTTAAAGGTTATAGGCTGTGGGATATCTCTGAACCTGGTTTCAAAATCGTGATTAGTAGGGATGTGATCTTTAATGAATCTGAATTTCCTTGCTTATCTGCTCATTTGCCTGATGTTGTGCCTTTACATGATCCTACCACCTCTTCGAGTGAGGTGGAGTTGTCTCCTGTGTTATCTGATGTTGAAAACTTGCCTGACACTGTTGTTGATCAAGAACTTGTTGCCAATGAACCTGTTATCAATGATGAAAATGTGCATGATATTCCTGAAGATGATGACTATGTGTTGACTAGGGATAGACCTAGAAGGAATATTAGGCCACCTGCTAGGTATGATGATTTTCATATTGATACTCATGCTTGTAATGCGTTTGAAAGTGTTGATAATGAACCTAAGACCTATCAAGAAGCTTTAAAATCTGACGATTCTGTGAAATGGTTAAATGCTATGAAAGATGAAATGAAATCGTTGCATGTTAATCATACTTGGACTCTGGTTCCAAAACCTGCTCATTGCTCTGTTGTTGATTGCAAGTGGCTTTTCAAAGTGAAACATGAGCCTGAAAATGTTAGATTTAAAGCTAGATTGGTAGCAAAAGGTTTTACTCAAAAGGAAGGGGTTGATTATAATGAAATCTTTGCTCCTGTTGTTAAATTCACCACGATTCGTATAATGCTTGCATTAGTTGCTCACTTTGATTGGGAATTGAAGCAAATGGATGTAAAAACGGCTTTTCTTAATGGTGATTTGGACAAAAAGATTTTCATGAAACAACCTGAGGGTTTTGTGGACCCCAAAAATCCTGATCATGTATGTTATTTGAAGAAATCCTTGTATGGCTTGAAACAATCTCCTAGACAGTGGAATAAGAAGTTTGATCAATGCATGACATCGTTGAAGTTTAAGAGAAGCTTGCATGATAATTGTCTTTACTTCAAGATTGATACTTCTGTTCCTGTTTTTCTGCTCATATATGTGGATGATATGCTAATTGTTAGCCCTGATCTTGAGTATGTTGAGCTTGTTCAAAAGAGTCTATGTGATAATTTTGATATGAAAGATCTTGGAGATGCTAAAAGGATTCTTGGAATGAACATTGATAGAGATAGGAAGAACCATGTTCTCTTGCTTAATCAGATTTCATATGTTGAAAAGATTTTGAGTAAATTCTCTATGATGCATGCTAAAACTGTGAATGTGCCTCTTGCTGCTCACTTTGTGTTAAGTAAGGATCAGTCTCCAAAGACTGATTCTGAAATTGCTGAAATGGAAAAGGTTCCTTATTCCAATGCCATTGGGTCTGTTATGTATCTTATGGTTAGCACTAGACCAGATATTGCATATTCTGTTAGTTGCTTGAGTAGGTATATGGCTAATCCAGGTGCGCCTCATTGGGAGGCTTTGAAATGGCTCTTGAGATACCTCAAGGGCTCCATGGAGGTAAGTTTACGCTTTTCCAAATCTGCAAATGGTGTGAGCCTTGTTGGCTATGTTGATTCCAATTATGCAAATGATAAGGATAATAGGAAGTCTACAACTTCTTATGTGTTTACTTTATGTGGCTCTTGCATAAGTTGGAAGTCTCAGTTACAGCATGTGGTTGCTTTATCTACAACTGAATCTGAATACGTGGCTATTACTGATGCTTTAAAGGAAGCTATTTGGCTACAAGGCCTTCTGAATGAAATAGGTTTTCTTGACAAATGTGCCACTGTGTTTTCTGATAGTATGTCTGCGATTCAGTTGTGTAAAAATCCTGTTTTCCATGATAGAACCAAGCATATAGATGTTAGGTATCATTTCATTCGTGATATTGTGGAAAAAGGTATTGTTAACCTGGAAAAGATTGCATCTGAGTTTAATCCTGCTGATATGGGTACTAAATGCTTATCTGTTGAAAAATTTAGGTCTTGCATGAGGACTTTAAATTTCGACTCTCTTGATTGAAGCATGTTGTATGCAGTTCCTTTCCGTGGATGTTGTGTCCACTCTTGAGCTTGTGTGCTCCGTTTATTTTGTCCTTGGGATATTTTAAACATTTTGTGACTATGTGTCCGTGATCTTTGCTTCGGCTTAGATTTGTGTATCTTTTGTGATACCTTGACTTTTGTGTCAAATTTCTGGATCTTGCATTTGACTTTGTGTCTTTCGTTTTGCAGGTGTCCGGGAAAAGTGCAATGATGAATTCCCATTTAGTTATACACAAGGGTAGATGATTTGGGCCAAGGTGGAGATTTGTTGGGCCCGTTGGGCTTTTGGCCCAAATGCCGGTCTTCTTTCTCAAAGTATTGGGCCAAGTTTGTCTTGGCCCATAGCCTTACACTTGTGGCCTATTTGATCTCCCCATTTGTGACCCTCTCGGGTAGAACGTGGATTTGAATTCTTTTGTGAGTTCAACGGGAATCTGAGCACTGTGGAGTTCTTCCCTCGACCACCTTCTCCGGCGTAGACGACGAACACGGACGACGATGACGACCCTATCCGCCTAACAGTTTTCTCTGTAACTTCATTTTAGAACTTTGAATAATGAACTCACAGTTTTCTCTCTTCTCCTGCCTTTCTTAATTCTAACTGCTACAATGGATTCCATCGTCTTCTACTTTGATTTCTTGTCAATTCTATAATTTCTACAGAGTGATGTCACAGTTGAGGATTTTGATCTGAAAGCTAAAAATTTGGCATATTTAAGGGAGGAAATAAAATTGAAATATTTTTGCTTTTAATTACGACTTCTGAGATACTGAAATATGTTTTTGGGAGGCAAGGTGTAAAATGTTTTATGTGTTTGTTTCTGGAGGGAAACCATTGAGTGATGTCACAGTTGAGGATTTTGATCTGAAAGCTAAAAATTTGGCATATTTAAGGGAGGAAATAAAATTGAAATATGATCCTATTAAGGGAGGAAATAAAATTGAAATGTGATCCTAAGGAGTCACTTGCAGGGGAACCATTGATTTGATAGTGGGCGGGATCTTGGACAAATTTGACAAATGACTTGATTCCACGAGGGAGGCCTTCCGTGAGGAAAGTATAGCTAAGTTGGTGCCAGATTTTTGGAAAGAGTTGGTCTGCAAGGGGATATTTCTGATAGCCGGGAGCGTGATGGTTGGGAAACTGATAGCTGGGAGTTGTCGGGAAATGATGAAGCTTATCTAGATACTAGTACTGATGATGATGAAGTGGATGAAGCTTATCTAGATACTGATGATGATGAACTGGATGATGAAGTGATAGACGAAGATAGCTGGGAGGAGATGGGAAATGAATTTGCTTATCCAGAGACTGATGATGATTAAGTGGAAGAGGATGAACACTTAAATTGACTTGCAACTCAACCATATGAATGTGGTGGCGCTTCTTAACACCACATTTGCGCTTGTGGTCGATATCAGAATTGTAGCTTCTTAAATACTTGTGCTCAGATATCTTCTCTCCTTTGTTTGGGACACTATCTTTTATTAAATTTTCTTATTTATTTCTCTCAAGAACAGGTGGCATGAAACATGTGAGATAACAATTTGCAAAACATCTAAAAATTTAACACCCAACATTTAATTGTCAAGCTGTTTTAGTTTTCTCATTAGGCATAAATGAAGCGGTTATTTGTTATTGTCATACCTTAACTTTTCTTTTTGGAAGTGTCATATGATTAGGCTACAAGTCTAAGTTTACGGCAGGAATCAAGCAACAATTACTCATGCACTGCTTGCCATATCCACATTCTAAAAAGTCATATCCATCTTGCTGGTCTCTCTACATAAAAAAATTCCCATTCTTGATTTGTTTCTCAGATTTACGGCAGGAATCAAGCAACAATTGCATCCACCGTGTTCCAAGATGAGAATATCAACAAACTATATGGTGGTGATTCTTCCCACACACCACAATGCACTGCTTGTGGCGATACAGTAGAGTCTAGACTACGCTGTTTGGGAAGAATTTCTGTTTTAATACGAAGGGCATATATAATGGAGGAAATAAATTCGGGACATGGTCCTAATTGCAGCAAACTTTGGAAGGAGTCACTTGCAGATGAACCATCTCAAGAAGAGATTGATTTGATAGTGGGCGGGAAGTTGGACAATTTATTTGTTTCCATGAAGGAGAGCATCCTTGAGTCAATTTTAGCTGAGCGGCCAGATATTAGGAAGGTAGTAGAGTCGGATAAAAGTCTGCAAAGAGTTTGTGCGATTTCTGATAGCTGTGAGTCTGATATTTTTTATGGCTGTGAGTCTGATATTTCTGATAGAGGGGAGGAGTCGGGATATGATGAAAGTTGAATTCCCTTTTACATTTTCGGTGTTTCATTGGTGTTTCACAATATAAAAATACTATACCCTACAAATGACCATTAAACCCTTGGGGCAAGTATTGAATTTTGGGCATTGATTATGACACGTGGCAATCATTTAGGTGATCCCATTTGCTTATGAAGATGAATGTGAATGTGATTAGATAACAATTCGTACACTTGCAAAACATCTATAAATTTATCACCCAACCATTTAATTGTAGAGCTGTTTTAGTTTTCTCTTTCATCTTTTTCCTTTTATATATATATATATAAACCCTTAAAAGCTGGTTGCAATCCAATCTCTTTAATTTTTGTTTGTGTAGTCTTTTACCTTAAGTAAATCGTAATTTTCATAATACGTTAAGTCTATCAATTATGTGTTTGTTTTAATTTGTCTTAGTGGTCTGATTGTTTCTGCTGTCTGATGAATTTCAGTTCACTTCTCATTCCTCCATCTGATGATCAAGTGTCAGTTAAAATATAAATACTTTTTCCCCACAATTTATGAATATAGTGCTGTGTGAAGCGTTTGGTACATTGATATCAGTCGAGATTATAATACATTGCCTCCACCATGAGTTAGTGGCAATCATCAACCCTTACATGTAATAATTTGTGATTAGGAATGTCTTAATAGATGTCTACATTGATATAAAATTAGAAAAAGTAATTTGCTATTCATTTGGATCAAAACATTCATAATCTATCCTTTTGTTAGCTCTCAGTATAAATATGAATTGATAATCTCACTTTAGTGCATAACTTGTCTCTCTCTCTCTGTTCGCATATATTGATCGTTGCAGCAGAAATAACTGAAGGATGATAGAGTAGCAGCCTACAATCTGCACTTTTATAAGTTTCTACAGCATTAGGATTTCACTGATACAATCAATTGAAAAATTCAGAGCATTAACATATTACATAGTAAACCATCTCTGAAGTAAAAATAGATCGTGTCAAACTAATAACTCAATACCGTCAATGATGGAGAGAATTAAAGATGTGGATCTCTTCAAAAAAAAATCCAAATGTAAGTTCTTCATAAACTCAAATCTACCGACAATGTGGTCAAAGTATGTGATTTGAGTCACAAGATTCATTCTCCATTGAAGAGTTGAAAGTACCAGATATCTTTTAATATCAGATGTTTAGCTTCTTAAATACTTGTTCTCAAATATCTTTTCTACTTTGTTTGGGCATGAATGTGATATGTGAGATAACACTTCGTACACTTGCAAAACATCTACAAAATTTAACACCCAACCATTTAATTGAAAACCTGTTTTAGTTTTCTCTTTAGGCATAAATGAAACAAATATAATGTCTTAACTTCTTTTCTTTTTTTTTTTTAAGTGTCATACGTGTTCATCCCTCCGTTCACCCCAAATGTTCTCAATGGATTGAGAATTATTATAATTATTATTTTTAAGTACCAAGTGTGCCCACTTCACTAGTCTCTAGCCCACCACTAGGTTGCAAATTTAATAGTTCTTGTTTTGCTTCTTGAACATGTGGATTACTTATGCAACTTCTCATATGAGCATTTAGAGTTTAAGTTCCATTTACTTTTGAATCACTATTAAATATACTTTCACAATAATTGCACTTTGCTTGTTTAATGGCACCTTCCTCATCAAATATCTTCTCAAAGTGTTTCCATACCTTAAATCTTAGTTTCATTGACTTTCTCTTTTTTAGGAAACTCAAACTTCCGTTTCAGTTGAAGGTTGAATAGAAGGTTGAACATGCTTAATAAAACCTTCGTCAGGGGCGGAGCTAGACGAAACTTCTTGGGGGGGGGGGGGGGGGGGGGGACTAACCGTTCGAACACTATATAATGTCATCTCCATTCTTTTTTACATACAAACTTTTTTTATCGGTTCCAAAATAATTTGTACGTTCCAAAAATGGCAATAACTCATAATATTAACATTCTTATAATTCACAAAAATTTCATTACATTTTTGCACTAGCTTATTTGATCAAATCATACATTTTATTTTATTAAATTATTATCTAGCATATATCTTTTCTTTGTTAAATAATCATTCCAAAGTTTCATTTATGTTAAATTATACATATGTGTTTATGATATGAATGGAGAACAAAATAGTGTAATATAACTTAATTGTTAGCATAACAATTTAGAAGTGTAAAACATATCATTTTTTTATGAATTCAAATTGAAATATT
The DNA here is from genome assembly GCA_023678885.1 of Pogostemon cablin. Classification (NCBI taxonomy): domain Eukaryota; kingdom Viridiplantae; phylum Streptophyta; class Magnoliopsida; order Lamiales; family Lamiaceae; genus Pogostemon; species Pogostemon cablin. The sequence goes on from CM042973.1 coordinate 8,634,821, forward strand.
ATAAAGTTTGTGTAGAATCAACAGTTATTTCTTTATCAATTTAACATCAAATTGTTTATAAGAATAATGATTAGAGGTTTACACAACTTAAAAACCAATAAAAGAAAGAAGAATCATTAAAATTTTATATATGCACATATATATAGTAAGGGGAGTTTGTGAGGTTGGGGGGGGGGGGGGGGGGTAGAGCCCCCTCACCCATACACAAGGATACGCCCTGACCTTCGTTAGTGCTTCCCATGCACTCATCTTCGTTTATAGTTGGAAGACTTTGATTTTTCATGACCTCAAGTCTTTTCTACAAAACAAAAACAAAAACTTTATCAGATTAGTTTGTAAAATATAACCCTAAACAAATACTAGTGCGCTTACACAGTTGCAAGAATGATTACAAAACTACAATCAGATTCACTTGAAAAATATGATGGATAATTATAAAAGAAAATATTTGGGAACTGAATATGATGAAACACAAAAGTTCTTGAATAGGGTAATTCATTTCACTAGATCAACAAAGAGCCAATTGATAAGTAGTCCAAGGCAACATGGATAAGTATCTAGATAAGTAATCAAGATAAGTAAAACTGTACTGCAACCACACCAACAACCAACTATCAAATCACCATGGATATGAAAAGGCTGGGTATGCAGAGGTACATATACTTAATATTTTTTAAAATATAAATTTATTTCTTGAGGGCAGTGGCAGTAATTAATTTCTTGGGTAAATGAATATGTAATGGAGCAAGGTTGTCTGGATGGCATAATACTTACCAAATGACGAAAGCAATTGCAGAAATGGTAATCAATGAAAAGAAAAATAAAAAAACAAAACAAAAACAAATACCTTCTTGCTTTCTTTGGCAATGCCCAGTTAACATCGCAATATTAAACATGTAGTAACTCATCTTATGTAATTGCACTAAGAAGACTTGAGGGGGCGGGGGAACTACCAAGAAGAGACAGGATGGGATGGTGGACTGGTGGTGACTGACGGCGAGGCTGGGCATGCCGAATGGTCGCCACTGCGTGAGTTGGGCAGGGATGCGACGACGCTGGGAATCGCAGTGAGGAATCTGCCGACCGGAGTCTGTGGCGGTGAGGAATCGCGGCCGGGTGGGGGTGGTGGCAACTAAAGTCCGTCGGCGAGCAACGGGGGATGGGGGCGCTGGGCAGACGGCAGAGCAACAAGGGATAGGCGTTGAATTCTGATAGAAATGAAATTAGGGTAGGGAGGGGATTTAGGGTTCCCTATTTATACATAAATGACCAAACCGAACAACCGATTTTTCATTTTTTGAAAACCAAAATCGAACTAATTGATCAGTTAAGTTCGGTCGGTTAAGTCGGTTTGTGCCGTGGTCTACTCACCACTACCAAGATGGCAATGACTTTTAGGATATTGTTTACATCATATTGGGGATGTGGTAAGGATTTCATATTTCTCATTCTAAAAAGGTAAATAGTTACAATGTGCACATGAGGTATACAATGCAACGCACCCAAACGGGCACAACAAAATAAGCTAAAGCCTATTATGCAAAAGGGCTAGCTATTGTCAAAAATACAATGAAGCCTAGCTATCTCCATCTTGATGCATTCTACTGTTACTTGAGCTGGCTAAATTCCACCCTCAAATATGGTAGAATTACGGGTTAACTTGGTATCCACTTGTTCCATATCCTCTTGAAGATAAATCTCTAGATGTGCTGCTCCCCTCCACACTCAACACAACATTTGGTATGCTCCATCTTGATGGATTCCAAGAGTGTTACACTGTTACTTGAGCCATAAATTTAATTTAAGTTTTAATTGCATGATAATTAATAAGTGACCAAGATTCAATCATCATCCAACAACAAAACGTCTCGATTCCAAAAAGATGAATGAAAACTTACTCCAAAAATTCTTTATGTTGATCATCGATTTTTTTCATATCAGCCATCGTCTTTTTCTTCTTCAAGTTTTTCTAGTATATGGTCGAATTCTTTCAATATCTCGTTGAACATCGGGGCTATGTCATCAATCACAAAAGAACCCCGCTGGTCTTATCAGATCCTATGATATTAAAAATTGTTAAGAACAAGACCAATGGTGTTAGTTCATGCTAGCAATATCTTTTTACGAAAATACCTTTCAAAACATAAAGCACGGGCAGAATTATGACATGCTGGATATCTGAAGTCAAATTGGACATCATAATCCATGCTGCAGGAATTTTATTTGGAAAACAACCAATGAGTTCTCTAAGCAAGGAGCATCATCACCCGAAACCAAGCTAATGCAGATGATTGGAATTGGTGGCAGGCTCTCAGAAAAACTCAGAACGAATTCTTCAAGATCCTCTAAAGAATCAGGTGCAGCCCTGGAACTGGAAGGGGGTTAAAGAGGAAGTGTTTCGAGGCGAAAAAGTTGTTTATTTTCAATTAGACATACCTTAGAGAATGTGAAGCATTCTGACTTTGTTTATGTCACACCCCAATTTTCATAAATAAAGAAATTCAATTTATATTTTATAAATAGAGCATTAGATAGGGCATGATAAAAATACTATAATTTTTTTTTTTTAACTAAATAAATAAGTATCCAAAGACAAGGATTTATAATAGGGGACAAGTCCTACAAGTTTAGCAAAATGATGTGTATATAACTCAAAGGAACTAAAAGGGGCTTAGGTCCCATAAGTTTTCAACACCTTGGTCAAATATTGCAAAGTTAAAGGAAGTCATTTAAGTAGTAAGTCCTTTAAGTTTCTGCAAGTTTAATTAAGATTTAGTACTTACAGAATTTATGCAGGATTTTTAAAGAAGGACAGTAAGTTTGACTATTTCAAAATCATGCCATACAAAACATACAGGACCTGTTTAGACAAAACCATTTTTTTTTTCTTTTTTTTTTTTTCAGAACCCGTTACACCCTTACTTAAATAAGGCCACACATGTTGTAAACGTCTACGACCCTTTCTAAAAAAGAAATAACAAGCGGCGCAGGGAGACAAATAAGGGACTGTCCTGTAAGTTTTATCAAATAAGTTTCGAAGAAGGGTGTTTACTACAGGGACTTATCATTCATTTGTAGGGTCTAACCACAATTGAATATACCATACAGATGTAATTAATTAAAGAAGGGACAGTCAAATAAACCTTTGCAAATAAACCAGTAGACCACTAATCCAGGTTTTTACTTACACTGCCTAGCCATTCTATCTAGCACTATCATCCCCACTTTTTAATTAATCAATCCTCATGTATAGTTTAAGTTGTACCCCCAGGTACAAGTCATACACTACCTACCCCACTAACTACATGATTACATCACACATAAATATAGAAGGTTTACACTACTTTTCTTGCATGCCAAAGACCCAAAATAAGACCATTTACCTGTACAGCAACATTCTCGGATTCCAAGTGTGACTGCTTCAAAGACGGAATAGCCTACCCAACACGTCTCGCATCCAAAATTTTACTTTTCCCACGATAATAAATCTCATACGATTAACCTACTAATACTAAATACCAAATATTAATATTATTCCAAACAATATCAGTGAAATAGTTCTCAGAGTATCCTGTCCAAATAGGAACACAACACATGATCACCAAACAGTTGTATCAACAAAATTCTCGAATTAAAATATGAAAAGTCGCAGCATATGTGCTGAAATTATCAAAAGTTTTATTTAGTCTCCCCGCCTACGCGCCCCCGCTCGTACGCTTACGCCACGCTTAACCTGAGATAAAATAATTTATCGGGGTGAGCAACCACAAGCTCAGTGAGGTTTAAGTCATACTTACATGCATCAAACAATTCATGTATGAGAATTAAATTTCCACTTACAATACCATCATGTCGTGTCAATAAGGCACCTTTCGGCCCATTATTCATGAAATACGATATCGCGATTCGTTAGTAAGGCACCCCTTCGCGGCCCTTACCCATGCTATAGTATGGCACCATTATAGCCCATACCCATGTAATATATGATCCCATAACATTCAAGTATGATCACCGACTCATAGGGTGACAACAAATTTCAAGTTTATTTCAATTACCACATACGAAATTATCTAAACACATATAAGAATGAAGAAATCCCCACCTTTCAATTTCGTACAAGCGTTGAATTCGAGAAAAGAACGTCGCGATCAGACCCTTCGAAACCTATAATCAAATAACTACACATCACTACCCACGGCTTAATAAAAATAATGAAATCCAAGGAGAAGAATAAGGATAATAGGATCCATGGAAGTGAAAAGAAAAGGAGAGATATTGAAGGCACTGTTACCTTCTACTCTTGTATAAGTGCAGCCGTATACAGAAACAAAGATTGGATGTGTGATCGTTTAGTGATGCTTGGGTTTTTAAAGTGAAGAGGCTGTGATCAAAAGCCCTAAAAGAACTAACGCGTACGGTGCCAAAACTTTCCTTAGTGAGGGAAATAAATTTGGGAGTGATTGCAGGAAAAATATCTCTTTGAGATTAGACGAGATTTGATGATTTCTTGAACAGGAAGAAATTTGCTTAATTAAAGGAAAGTGTATGATACTCTGATATGTTCTGCATTCACACGGCTGCTAGAAATTTATGGGCTGGATTTTGCTTTGATTTGGGCCTCTAAGGGTTTGGGCTTTAAATCATTCTAGTAAATAATTTACGGGGTGTTACATCCTACCCTTCTAATAAAAATTTCGTCCCCGAAATTCTCTTATAATTTAAATGTCTTACCCGACATGAAAGAGGGGTATCTTGCTTGCATTTCGTCTTCTCTTTCCCATGTAGCTTCGTCTTTCGTGTGTTGACTCCATTGGACTTTAACAAGTGTCACGTCATGATTCCGAATTCTTTGGACCTTTCTCTCCAAAATCAACACAGGTTCTTCTTCATATGATAGATCTCTGCCAATCTCCAGTGTCGAGAAGTTCACCACATGATTAGGATCATGTACGTATTTTCTCAACATTGAGACATGAAAAACATTGTGAACTGAGGTTAATTTCGGTGGTAAAGCCAAACGGTAGGCGAGATCCCCAATTCGTTCAAGAATTTCAAAAGGTCCGACGTAACGGGGCCTTAGCTTCTCTCTTCGTCCAAATCGTATGACGCCCTTTGTGGGTGCCACTTTTAGAAACACATGGTCTCCGACTTCAAAATGCAAGTCTCTTCTTCTTTGATCAGCATAAGACTTTTGTCTATCTTGGGCAGACTTGATTCTATCTCGAATGATTCTAATCTTTTCAACCGCTTCTTCTATCATTTTGGGGCCTAGGACAGCCCTCTCACCAACATCATCCCAATATAATGGTGATCTACACTTTCTTCCATAGAGCGCTTCATAAGGGGCCATCTTGATGGTCGCTTGATAACTATTGTTGTAGGCAAACTCGACTAGAGGTAGAAACTTTTCCCATGCCTCATCCAAGTCGAGTGTGCACGCTCTTAACATATCTTCCAAAATTTGGATTGTTCTTTCGGATTGCCCATCGGTTTGCGGGTGATAGGCGGTGCTGAAATTTAATCTTGTTCCCATGGCCTTGTGCAGACTTTCCCAAAATCTTGAAGTAAAACGTGTATCTCTATCAGACACTATAGAAATTGGTACGCCGTGAAGCTTCACTATCTCTTGAATGTACAATTGAGCAAACTGTTCCATCTTGAATGTCATCTTTACAGGTAAGAAGTGAGCCGACTTAGTCAATCGATCAACAATGACCCATATGGCATGATTTCCCTTTGAAGACCTTGGCAAACCCACCACGAAATCCATGGCAATTTGCTCCCATTTCCACTCGGGAATCTCAATTGGTTTAAGCTTTCCGGCTGGCCGCTGGTGTTCAATCTTAACTTGTTGGCAAGTTAAACATCTTTCAACAAAGTATCCGATGTCTCGCTTCATGCTTCTCCACCAAAATCTTTCTTTCAAGTCTTGATACATCTTTGTTCCTCCAGGATGAGCGGTGTATGGTGCTCCATGCGCTTCACCTAAAATCTTCTCTCTTAATTCTTCCACCATCGGAACACATATTCTTCCATTGAGTGTCAACACTCCCTCGTCATCTACTTTGAAGCCGTTGTATTCGCCTCCTCGTGCCTTCTTCTTCATTCCTTGCAGAAAGTGATCTTGCCCTTGGGCTTCTTTTATTTCCATCTTCAGAGTCGGTTGGACCTCTAATGATGCAACGATTGCTTTTGTGTTGGAAGGTGATGTCACCAACTCAATTTGCATCTTGGCAAATTCATTGATCAACTCTTCTTGATTGGTATGCAAACCATTAAGCTCAATTTTACCTTTCGGCTTAAAGCGTCGGCTACCACGTTAGCCTTGCCTGGATGGTACTCAATTGCACAGTCATAATCCTTTACCAATTCTAGCCATCTCCTTTGTCTCATGTTGAGCTCCTTCTGCGTGAAGAGATACTTCAAGCTTTTATGGTCCGTGAAGATTGTACATCTTCCCCCATAAAGGTAGTGTCGCCAAATCCTCAAAGCATGGACCACGGCCGCTAGTTCCAAGTCATGAGTAGGATAGTTCACCTCATGTGGTCTTAGTTGTCTTGAAGCATAAGCGATAACCTTCCCATGTTGCATCAATACACATCCGAGTCCTTGTTTCGATGCATCACTATAGACTGTGAATTCTTCATTTGGATTGGGTATCGTCAAGACCGGTGCTGTAGTCAGGTGATGTTTCAACCTTTGGAAACTCTCTTCACATTTCTCGGACCAAACAAACTTTTCTCCCTTGCGAGTCAAACGTGTCATCGGACCGGCTATCTTCGAGAATCCTTCAATGAATCTTCGGTAATAGCCTGCTAACCCCAAGAAACTTCGAACTTCTTGAACATTTGAAGGCGTCTTCCATTGATTCACCGCTTCTACCTTGGATGGATCCACTTCAATTCCTTGTGATGTCACCACATGTCCAAGGAATGTGACTTGATTCAACCAAAACTCGCATTTCTTGAACTTCGCGTAGAGCTTCTCTTTCCGAAGTGTCTCGAACACTATTCTCAAGTGTTCCTCATGCTGTGTTTCATCCTTGGAGTATACCAAAATATCATCAATAAATACTATGACAAATTGATCAAGATATGTATGGAAAACTCGGTTCATTAAATCCATAAACACAGCAGGGGCATTACTCATTCCAAAAGGCATAACGACGAACTCGTAGTGCCCATAGCGAGTTCTAAAGGCAGTCTTGAAGATATCTGACTCCTTTACCCTCAATTGATGATATCCGGACCTCAAGTCAATCTTGGAGAATGTACTTGCTCCTTCTAGTTGATCAAACAAGTCCTCAATTCGGGGCAAAGGATACTTGTTCTTCACTGTCAAGCGATTAAGCTCTCGATAATCAATGCACATCCTCATCGATCCATCTTTCTTCTTGACGAACAGGACCGGCGCTCCCCATGGTGATACGCTTGGGCGGATGAGTCCCAAGTGTAAGAGCTCTTGTAGCTGAACCTTCAATTCTTGTAGTTCCATGGGCGCCATTCGATATGGAGCTTTGGATACCGGTGCCGATCCTGGCAGCAAATCTATTGAAAACTCCACTTGACGGTTTGGAGGTATTCCTGGTAAATCTTCAGGAAAAACATCGAGATAGTCACGTACAACAGGTATGTCGTTGGGTGACAGCTCCATAGTCTTGGTGTTTATAATGTTGACTAAGAATCCTTGACAAGACTTCTTCTTTAACATCTTCGCTGCTTTCGCAGCAGACAAAACTCTTGGCATGACACCACTCTTGATCTTGTGGACAACTTCTCTTGCGGATCTTGGTTCCCTTAGAACTACTTCTCGTTCCTTGCATCTGATGTTGGCTTGATGATAAGTAAGCCAATCCATTCCCAATATCATATCGAATCCTTGCATATTCAAAACGTACGGCTTAACACTAAAATCTACTCCTTCAATACTTATATCTACTCCTTCTACCAAAGAATGTGCAATGATTCTCTCTCCCGAGGGTAAACTAATCTCAAGAGGTTCATTGCTCTTAACTTGTTTACAATGAATCTTTTGGCAATACTTTGCGGAAATAAAAGAATGTGACGCACCCGTGTCAAATAAAGTGAAGGTTCGGGATTTACCCACCGATAAAGTACCTGTCATAACATCAGGGCTCTTGCTCCCCCCAGCTTGATCCATGGCGAAAACTCTTCCTTGTCCTCCAGTGGGTTGCCTCGCACTTCCCCCCGCTGGCGGTCCCCTTCTATCAGGCCTATAATTGGATGGCTTTGGGCAGTCTTGTGCTCTATGTCCAACTCCATGACACCTATAGCATTTGTTTTGTCCCATGAGACATTCTCCGTGATGATTCCTCCCGCACTGTGCACAGAGAGGCTTTGGCTTTGGTGTAGTTGCAGCTGGATTGTTATTTGGCCTTGTCTGCCTGTTATTGTTGTTGTTCCTCCCTTGGCCAGAGTTCTCCCATTTCCTCTTATTGGGGTTCTCCATCTGCTTGTTGTTGGCTCGCCCTTTCAGCATGCAAGCCTCGACCTTCTGTGCTCTCATAAACGTATCAGCATAGTTCATGTCAGGTAATGCCGACATCTTCTCTTGTATATCCTGGTGCAGTCCATCCAGGAACTTCTTTGCTCGTTTTTCTTCCGTGTCGACTAGCTGCGGTGCCGATCGGCGTAGTTGATTAAATTTTCGCTCATACTCGATCACCGTCATGTTCCCTTGTCTAAGATTGTAAAATTCATGCTCCATCCTTTCTCGATGAACTTGTGGGTAATAATTTGCCAGGATTATATCTTTAAACTCATTCCAGGTGATGGCTTCCCGGTTCTCATTTGGCCTCATAGCCCAGTATGCGTCCCACCAATGGTCCGCATCCTCAGCCAGTTGGTTGGATGCGCAGAGCACCCGCTGTTCATCATTGCATTTTAAGAGGCGAAAAGTCCTCTCAAGCGATCGAAGTCATTCCTCCACGTACTCGGGTCCCTCATTACCTTTGAAAAAAAGTGGGTGGTTTGCACGAAACTCCTGCACTATCTTTGTATGAGCATCTTGATCAGCATTTGGAGCATTTCGAGCATTTTGTGCGTCTCTTCGGGGAGGCATCCTTCAATTTTCAATGTAAATAATTTTAATAGAATAATATTGCATGTCATCACATTGTTAGGGCAACAATTACATGATGGAGGCACATAATTTAAAATAATAAACTTTATATTCAGTATTAAGTGAATAATTATTTTCAAATCAACGAAACATAAAAATCAATTACTTGAAAATTAAAAATTTCGTCCCTAACGTATGGGATATTTATTTATTATTATTTTTTTTTTAAAATAGAAAATTGAAACTATCATTCGCATGAATCACTTATTCATCATCTTCTCCCATCTCTTCTTCAGGGTCTTCTTCTTCTTCGGAATTCCCATCGTTGGGTGCGGGTTCGGGCATCGCGTAGTACTGCTCACGCATTAACTCTCCCCATTGCGTCAAAGGTCCTTCGGGTGGCACTAAACGAACTACTCTGTCAAACAATCGTAGAGTGAAACGAGTATAACTGGTTTGTGGAACAGGCGAATTGATGGTGTATCGTAAGCCATCCAAAAAGATTGGGTTGGCTATGTCCTTCCAAACCCATGGCAGTGTGTCCATCAGCTTCAAACAAGCCCAATAATCAGTAATCCCTTCGCCAACATCCTTGACTTGCCTCCACAATTGCAACATGTGAGCAATGTGGGTAGATAGGTCGTGTTGGGCATTTCGCTGATAGTTTCGATAGGCTTGTTGTAGTTGTAGGCCATTCATCTAACGTAAAAAATTTTCTACTTGTCACATCGTTTCACATAAATTTTCCCAAGTCCCATAACTATTCATAAAGATTCATATATCTCGCATATATCATGACTTGTATTTAAATTTCACATGTAATCAAATTTGCAATTTAAACTTTCGTACCTTGATTGAAGCGGGCGTCGTACTCGGTGGATGCGTAGTAAGAGACTTTACTTTAATTATTTTTTTTTTTTTTACTCAATCATATCACGTATATGCGGAACTAAATGAAAATAATTTTTTTTTGAACAAGTATGCAGAATCGCATACCTGCTCTGATACCAATCTGTCACACCCCAATTTTCATAAATAAAGAAATTCAATTTATATTTTATAAATAGAGCATTAGATAGGGCATGATAAAAATACTATAATTTTTTTTTTTAACTAAATAAATAAGTATCCAAAGACAAGGATTTATAATAGGGGACAAGTCCTACAAGTTTAGCAAAATGATGTGTATATAACTCAAAGGAACTAAAAGGGGCTTAGGTCCCATAAGTTTTCAACACCTTGGTCAAATATTGCAAAGTTAAAGGAAGTCATTTAAGTAGTAAGTCCTTTAAGTTTCTGCAAGTTTAATTAAGATTTAGTACTTACAGAATTTATGCAGGATTTTTAAAGAAGGACAGTAAGTTTGACTATTTCAAAATCATGCCATACAAAACATACAGGACCTGTTTAGACAAAACCATTTTTTTTTCTTTTTTTTTTTTCAGAACCCGTTACACCCTTACTTAAATAAGGCCACACATGTTGTAAACGTCTACGACCCTTTCTAAAAAAGAAATAACAAGCGGCGCAGGGAGACAAATAAGGGACTGTCCTGTAAGTTTTATCAAATAAGTTTCGAAGAAGGGTGTTTACTACAGGGACTTATCATTCATTTGTAGGGTCTAACCACAATTGAATATACCATACAGATGTAATTAATTAAAGAAGGGACAGTCAAATAAACCTTTGCAAATAAACCAGTAGACCACTAATCCAGGTTTTTACTTACACTGCCTAGCCATTCTATCTAGCACTATCATCCCCACTTTTTAATTAATCAATCCTCATGTATAGTTTAAGTTGTACCCCCAGGTACAAGTCATACACTACCTACCCCACTAACTACATGATTACATCACACATAAATATAGAAGGTTTACACTACTTTTCTTGCATGCCAAAGACCCAAAATAAGACCATTTACCTGTACAGCAACATTCTCGGATTCCAAGTGTGACTGCTTCAAAGACGGAATAGCCTACCCAACACGTCTCGCATCCAAAATTTTACTTTTCCCACGATAATAAATCTCATACGATTAACCTACTAATACTAAATACCAAATATTAATATTATTCCAAACAATATCAGTGAAATAGTTCTCAGAGTATCCTGTCCAAATAGGAACACAACACATGATCACCAAACAGTTGTATCAACAAAATTCTCGAATTAAAATATGAAAAGTCGCAGCATATGTGCTGAAATTATCAAAAGTTTTATTTAGTCTCCCCGCCTACGCGCCCCCGCTCGTACGCTTACGCCACGCTTAACCTGAGATAAAATAATTTATCGGGGTGAGCAACCACAAGCTCAGTGAGGTTTAAGTCATACTTACATGCATCAAACAATTCATGTATGAGAATTAAATTTCCACTTACAATACCATCATGTCGTGTCAATAAGGCACCTTTCGGCCCATTATTCATGAAATACGATATCGCGATTCGTTAGTAAGGCACCCCTTCGCGGCCCTTACCCATGCTATAGTATGGCACCATTATAGCCCATACCCATGTAATATATGATCCCATAACATTCAAGTATGATCACCGACTCATAGGGTGACAACAAATTTCAAGTTTATTTCAATTACCACATACGAAATTATCTAAACACATATAAGAATGAAGAAATCCCCACCTTTCAATTTCGTACAAGCGTTGAATTCGAGAAAAGAACGTCGCGATCAGACCCTTCGAAACCTATAATCAAATAACTACACATCACTACCCACGGCTTAATAAAAATAATGAAATCCAAGGAGAAGAATAAGGATAATAGGATCCATGGAAGTGAAAAGAAAAGGAGAGATATTGAAGGCACTGTTACCTTCTACTCTTGTATAAGTGCAGCCGTATACAGAAACAAAGATTGGATGTGTGATCGTTTAGTGATGCTTGGGTTTTTAAAGTGAAGAGGCTGTGATCAAAAGCCCTAAAAGAACTAACGCGTACGGTGCCAAAACTTTCCTTAGTGAGGGAAATAAATTTGGGAGTGATTGCAGGAAAAATATCTCTTTGAGATTAGACGAGATTTGATGATTTCTTGAACAGGAAGAAATTTGCTTAATTAAAGGAAAGTGTATGATACTCTGATATGTTCTGCATTCACACGGCTGCTAGAAATTTATGGGCTGGATTTTGCTTTGATTTGGGCCTCTAAGGGTTTGGGCTTTAAATCATTCTAGTAAATAATTTACGGGGTGTTACAGTTTATTCTGCATATTACCACGTATTTTGTAATTGAATTGTATCCCAATGGAAGCTTGATGATAGAATGATGCCCATATCCAAATGGAAGTCTGATGATAGAATGATGCCCATAGAAACCTCCCCAAATCGCTCCAAGGTGGTAGAAAGAACATAAATTTCTGCAAGCAACCTGGAAATCTGTTGAATCATCGTAATTTGTCAGGGACTGACCAGGCAAGTGAAATAAGAGTTTAGGATAACATTGCAGTTTCTTTTAAGCAAAAAAATATATAAAAAATTGTAGACTAGATCTGATCTGAATCACAAACTAGAACCTCAAACTATAACCTCTTCAGACAGTATTTTGACCTACCTGAATCACGGTAAGAACTGTATCGAGCATCAGTGTTTTAGTAGGTAAGTACTACACAGGGGATAAAGCTTTACGGGGACAAGATTTCGAATTGCAGTCAGGTTGAAAAGGAGCATTTCGGGTCAATCTGAGTCCTAGATCAGTAGACCATGATTTAAATCATACTAAAATCATCAGCAACGGGTAACAAAAGTTTGGGGATATCTAAAGGACAAAATCTGCATTTTATCATAATCACTTGAACCTCAACCCCGAGTAGACCACATTCCCATGTCCCACCTCAACCTGCTACATCACCCCTGATTACACCATCTCATCATTTCCCACCTCAGTGTGCTAAAAGAATTGCTTCCAGAAAGCCAACGACTTTATGGTGATACAATTACTTCCTTATCAATTCAATATAAATTGTTGAAGTCCATAACTTTTATTCCTATTCTCACTCCATCTTTCATTTTGTTGTCTTTCTGTTACTTCTCTAATGCTTAAATTACTTGAAGCACTCCAAAGGGATCCCAAATGTTTAATTAGGACTTCTCCCATGAAAACTTTGTCTAATCTCAAAGTTAAGCAGAAAACCTATTTTTATAACATCCCAAGAAAAAAAGAACCCCAATTTATCTTTCAGAATGACAAGTTTCATCCAATTGATGCCATTATCAGGATTGTAATGAATTAAAATTACAACTCAAAAACACACAAGTAGGTACGACATAATGAAATTTCCATAGAAAACTATAATATAGTAGTATGGAATAAATAGGCAAGGATTTACCTTTTCAAACAGACGAGGCGTCTCTCGAGAAAGTATAAACGACAGCTTCAACCAGGAAACAATATTTGTTGCCTTTACAGGTAAGTTCTTGAAATAAAAGCTTCTGTTTGGCAATAGAATGTAGAGATGATCACAGTTAAAATGGGGTGGCAATAACAGAGTGAGAAATACATTGAGAATCACATTAGTTATCAAATGAAGGCACAACTATTGCACAAGAAATTTACTATCTCTTTGTACATCAATACAAATAGAAATTGGGAATAGCAGTTATACCTTGTATCCTGGTTAGACTTCTTGCTTAGGATGAACCAGCAAATATTATAGAGTACTGTTGCGCGCTCTACTGGCAATACATCCTGGGGGAATTCTTTCCCAATTGTCTGAATGTGTGATTCAGAAAAGTGCAAACAACATGAAATTATACCCGTCAAAATAAAGAATATCATGTGTTTGACTAGCATAATCACGGTTAATGCTGAGATATTTTCCTGCATAATCCATCACATCACATCAAGAAAACGAGGAAAATATACGTAATGAACATTGAAGGAACCATCACAAAATTGAAATAAAAGAGAAGGCAATTTAAATCAAATCATATAATGCATTAATTTAAATTTAGTGCAACATGTATAAATGCCTATAGAAAAAACAAGAAACAGGCAATAAGTGTAAAGCATAGCATATGCAATTTTTGAGAACTTCTCACTTGAACATGAAACACAGCAGTCACAGCGCTTCCAACCATTTCTCTTTGAATGGGTGAAGGGCACTCAGTATCAGACATAAATATACATTGTTTCTACTCATATGGCACTCATAGCAGGACCTTATTAGGTAACCATGATTTAAAGCATACTAAAATCTGAGTCCTAGATCAGTAGGAGGACCCGTTAAATATTTGTATTTCAGAGCATGATTTTTCAATATTGCAAGAGAAATTAAAAACAGTAAACTAACATAAACCAAACATATTTCAGATCTGAAGGCAATACAAATGTACGTACCTATCAGCAGTGCTTGCACTCGTCTATTTCCTATACCTCCCATGCCAACCAACTTGTGCTCTTGAATTGAATTCCCGCAGTATAATGAATGGCCTACCAACTTCATCGCTATTTTCGAGCTCCGACTAAGAGATGAAAATTAGGGCGAAATTAGAGGGAGATGTGGGGGTTAGGGTTCATACAGAGGTTGTATCCTAATATTAAATTCTAAGGGAAAATCCTCCCTTTTTATTTTCCTCATGTTAACAAACATAGAAAACAACTAAAGGGTTTTTTTTAAAAAAAATGGAATAAATAATAAGAGAAATCATAAAGAAACTTGAAAGAAAAGTGATCAAATTCATTTACACAAAAGAAACAAAGTGCAGGTTATAACACTATCACATAATTTTTCGAAATTCCACTTACAAATAACAGAAGTTCCTCAGACCCATGGAAATAGGGTCAAGAAGTAGTGAGATGAGACCAAATATTGGATTTTTCGTCGAATCCTCTGTAATATAGTTGATAAATGAGCAGATATGTACAGATCAAAGAAGATAGAGAACCGATCAGAGTTTGGCGGTTGTAATCGGACTTCGGGAGAAAGCCACAAATGAGAAAATCTTGTCTTGATGAGATAGGAAAAGACGAAGGGGCAGCGGAAGGGGGAGAGGAAGAGACTAGGGTTTGATTTTTCTTTCAATTTGCACTTGGACGCAGCATTAATTGGGAATAGAATATTTGCATTTTCACACATTTTAAATTTATTTTTATATATTGAAATAGAGTAATTGAAATATTGAATAATGAAAATAATATTTTAATTTTAATATTTGAATACTAACTTAAAAAAATATAATATTTTAATAAAAAATTATATTCAAATTTAGTATTTCATAGTAATATTTTGGTACAGTATTTATATATAATTTATAGTATAAAAATAAATAAATGATAATATAATTAATGAAAAGTAGTAATATTCATTCCAATATCATATTTTCCATTTTCGTACGTTCCATATTAAATTGCATCACCCATTTATTTAATTATAAATTTATCGTTTATACCTAACATACATAATATACTTTTATAATTTACTCCTTATTACCTAAAAAAGACTATATTGACCCTTAACGGCTAGATTGGTATGACTGAATGGAATTACAGAGGAATTGATGAATGAACTTATGAATGGAATAGAAATGGGAATGGAATAATTATGGAATTGTAATTCTTATGATTGGTATAACCTCAGTAATGGAAAGTGCATTTCTAAGTTGATTCTAATTTCATGATTGGTATGTCACTGTAATTATGTGAGTATCAAATTATTTGATCTTGAATGACTAAATTACCCTTTAACATATACTTTGTTAAAAAAATAGATTGAATTCTTCAATATGATATAATTTTATTTTTAATGTTAAAATTTTACAAAAATTAGAAAAAAAAATTATTATTATAAAACTCACATAACATATAATTATAAATTTTGATTTTACATAAATAATATATATCATATACAAAATATTTATTTTCAAAAAGGAAAAAAATCTAATAAAATAAAAAATATAACGAAAATAATAACTTTATAATAACATCATTTAAAATATTAAAATAAAATATTGACAAAATAATTTATATTTTTAAATAATTTCATTTAAATTTCTAATTTGAGTAAAATAAAAAATTAAAATTTTCATAGCAGCAAATCACAGTAACGTAAGAAAAAAATTAATAAATAGCAAGACATGTTTATAACTCATAAAAATTATATGATGGCACATCTATCTATAAAATAAAAAACACATATAATTCCACAATCTAATCATATGTACTGCAATAATTTATTTATTTAAATACCAAAACAAACCAATATCTGAAATAATTCATGTAATACCAAAATACTCAATAATTTGTTCGACTAGAATAGACAAAATAAAAATCACTAGCATCACCTTATTTTTTTTAGCTAATGCCTTCAAATATCCCCATTTAGAGTATCCATAACCAACTCCTCTCTACCTTCTTCAGTCATGCTAAAAAAGACATCAATCAACTCGTGGCTTCTTGCTATATGACACACCGCTTTAATAACTTCTGATATAGTAAGATTAGCAATCTTCCTTATCTCTGAATCAATTTTCTTCCTCTTTTCTGATATTTCTGCATCAATTCCAATTGCTTTACATAATACTTGGCTAGCATTAGCAATTTCACTGCCAATAATTGAAGCACTTCTTTAATATCTGCAGTTACCTTCAAATTATCAAAACCTGAACTTTTTCTTCTTTTCTTCTGCTTGTGAACTGCTTCATTCTTTGGAGATAGTAGAGGAGATATTGGATCATCAAAGCTATCAAGAATATTCTCTACATTGTCTTTGACATTATTGTTCTCATCATCATTGTTCTTTTCACTTTGTATATCTTCTACCATATCAGCAGGACCTTTGGCGTTAACTCCTGTTGCCCTATCATTTTCAAAAACAATGAGCAAATTATCATAGAAAGGAAAATTTTTGTTTCTCCATGTTGAATGAGTTGGATGACTCTACAAACAATAATCTAAAACTTAATATATTAAATTAAAAGTGTGAAGGAGTTGAGAAACTTTTTTCCCCATTTTATCCCTCCTTCATTTTGATAATAACCCTTTTAACATTATTAATTATATTAATAATTTTATTAATTTATTTTTCACTAATAATACAAGGTTCACTTAATCTTTGTTTACATCTTGAATTTATAATTCATGCAACTCTTTATTTCTATCCTAATACAATTGATCTTGAATTTAATGCAACTTTTGGATTTCTACATATCACCTATATATTCAGTTATTAACTAAAAAAAGTTTGTCGAGTTATACCCTAATCAACACTTTTGAAGATTCTATAGAGGTGGTCTCTTCATCTCTCACCCTTAATTCTCTCTCATATACTAACATATATACATGTCTCTTGCAGGATTGCATAGCATTATTGGTGGAGATAAAAATTTAAAGAGACTGAAGAATATGTATGCATATATGTATATAAATTATAAGTGATATTATTGAATTAATTGCAGCTAGCAACCCGAACAACAAAATCAAGACGTGGATGGATGCTGTGAAGCAAAATCACAGAAGTAGAGAGATGTCAACTACTTAAAATGTGGAAAGTTAAATTTACATTTTAGAAGATCTCTTTTAAATACTGTACAAAGCTAGATTCATGGAGTACTCGAACAACTGCTTTCGACTTCTCTTCATTCACAAAGTTAACTCAGTAGTAGTTTCGATCATTAATATAAATGTGATGTCGATAGCTGTTGAATGCAAATATATTTATTATTTTTCTTAAGTTGTCCTCTGAATGTGCTTGTTCTAAAAGATTGAATTTTATAAGAAATACTTTGAAAGCAAGTTTTACAAAAAAAAAAAACATGTAGATTTGATTGCAGAGTGATGACTAATGCAAGTTATGAAATCAACTATATACTTCGATGTTATTTCTTGTACGAAGGTTAAGGTTTAAAGAGGGATGCATAAATTTCAACAACTTATACAAAACTTTAATACAATCCTAAGTGGTTTTTAAGAACACTACATCACATAACTTAGTTTTCAACTTCATATTAAATAACATAACTTGGAATGTTATTTTTTAAATCATGAGTTGACGAACAAATATGAAAAAGTAAGATTATGTAAATAAAATTTTAAAAATTAAATATGATTAAAAATTAATTTTATAGATTGATATACAAAACTATATCATCATAATCATAATAATATTATAAGTAATCATAATAATATTATAAGTGGAGAATACATTTTTTTTAACATTTTATGCCCTTTATTTTAATAATTATCCTTTTAAATTTATTAATTATCTTAATAAATTTTTTATTTAAAATTTTGCCTATTATTTATTAAAATACAAAATATTATTACTTCGCGAGATAATAATATTTGTCGTAGCAAAGAGTAATACTAATTCTTATTTCAAAAAATAATATTTAATGCTTTGAAAAGTAATGTTTTAAGTAAAGAATACCCACCTTAATTAGTTACAAAATATTAAACCAAATGAATATATCTAATGTAGGGAAAACTGAACAGCAAAATTGAGCAACGAGTCGAGAAGTGAATCTGATAAGAGGCGGGGCCCAATTCGATGAGTTTAATATGCTATGGTAAGGTCAACGCATTGAACCATATCTCTTATGTTAAGATATCTCATGTCTGTCATTTAAGAGAGAAACAGAACATGCTTGAATGAGGTGTATTAATAATAATGATCTTTTTGTCATATTAATTAAAAAAATTAAATATTTTTTTTTATAATTGTAGTTTTGGGTTGTTAATAACATGTCCCTACTCCCTATAATTTATCATGATGATTTTTCTGTCCCCTTTTATCATTTTAGTACGTCTTATTGTCTATTATAAAATATACTCTCCCCGTTCGCTTTTAAGGGTATCATTTTTTCATTTTGGGCGTCCGCCCCCAAGGATCTCATTTTCTTTTTTATCCTCACACACCCATTAATACAACTAAAAAATGAGACTCAAACCTCCACTAATACAACTACCTACTACACATTAAATAACAATACTCCTTAATCTCTGTGCCCAAAAGCAAATGTCACCCTTGAATTCGGACGGAGGGAGTAGTATCTTAATACATTATGTAAAAAAATTTAAATTAATAAATTTAATAATATAATTAATAAAGTTAAAAGAATAATTATTAATATAAAGGAGGGATATAATGAGAAAATAATATTTCTAAAGAAATTTATGAACCCATAAATGAGTTGTGTATTTTTTTAGAAATTTTTAATTTATAGTTCAAATATTTTTTTGTACTTTCTTTCTTTATGTATTATAATTTCAGCTATTTTCACCGTAATTAATTTTGTTTATTTCCACCCCACGGCCCTACCTATTCTTCCTTTCATCCACACTCCATCTTTATTTAATTTCATACAAGAAACTCACTATGTATATTGTATTTAATGATTTTTTCATATTTGTTAAATAAGAATGTTGAATTTAAAATTAAAATGTATGATAAAATTATTGTATTGGTTGTTATTTTTATTTTATGCGTTAAAAATATGAGTTCAATTGCGGTTGCACCGGTGCACTGGACGATCTTAACTGTTAAATTCATTTTTAATCTAATCTTAATTATTAAACAAAATAATATTATTAAATTTTTTTTGAAAGATATTAAATTTTTTTTTAAAAATACTACCCACTACCCATTCTCTATCCTAAACGTGGAGGTGTACCAGGTGTACTCCAAAATCACCCCAAAAATATATGACTCTAAAAAAACTTTTTATAGTAACTGAGTTTACCAAAATAATTCAATTTAAGGATATATAAGAGACTTTTACTATATGATTTATTAAAAAATATTTATTTTAAGTTATTTTTAAAAAAAATTACAACAAAAATAATAATAATAACATTACAAGATGTTATATATATATATATATATATATATATATATATATATATATATATATATATATATATATATATATATATATATATAAATTACATAATAATAGAACATGATAGCAAAACACAAGTAACGTTCAACGCACGTGCTAATATCTAGTCTAGTTTAATAAAATGTGAAATGTAAGCTATCATACTAGTGAGGATATATTAGTTTAAATATACAAACCTGAAGATATGCATCCCAGACTGGTTTATCTGCAGTAACACATTTTTTCATTGGATCCATTCCAAAACCACTTGTGTTAGGGCCATTCAACATATCATAAACAATATTAAAAAAAATTTTCAATGTCCTAATTCTAGATTCAATATGTGGTTTAGCTTTGAAACCCGAACCAGGCAATGAAACTTTCAACTTGTCCTCAATATAGTTTAGATAACCAGGTTTGAATCCATTATCAGCTTTATATGCTCCAAGATTCACCATATCAAGAAGAGCCTCAACTAGTTTGACATCGTCAACTTCCACTTTTCTTCTAGTAATTGCATCTCTTAATATTATGCCATCAGCAGTAGACCCCTCCTAACCTGGCAAAACATATATAAACTGCAAATTTTGGGAGCACACTCCTAAAACATTAGTAGCGATCTCATTTGTTCGGTTTCGATATCTAGGTTTATTTTCTTTAGGCACTCGAACTTTGATATGGGTGCCATCCAAAGATCCCAAACATCCCTATTATAAACTTAAAATTAGTATGACACTATATAATATTTAATTTTATATTAAATTATATGGCATACTTTAAACCATTTCCATCGCTCATCTGTAGAGTCATTAGGTACCGGCACAGATGTCTTCAGTATTTCTCTTTGAAGTGTAATAATAGAATTTATCACTTGCCTAAAATGTCTACTAATTTTTTCTCCTGATCGTTCAAAATTAATGTTTATAGTTCATTGCTTTTGGTGATGAGCCAAAATATGTAGAGTCATTGCCACTTGTTCATCCACTAGCATGTTTTTTGTCGATGATACAATACCAGTTCCTTCTAGTTTAGCGCACAGACGAACGAAAGTTTGTCTATTCATCCTAGTCATGATTATGCATGTTGTATCACTTTTGTAAATTTTTTTGAATATATTTTCTTCTCTCATAAAAGTTATATTGATAATTTCGTCTTAAGTTGCTAGAACTAATATGATATTTTATTTTGTTCGCAATAATGATAAAGAACCAATTCACAAATTGCATTATGTTCAACCAAAGCAACAACATTATACTGCAAATTAATAGAATAGTTGAGAAAAAATCTCACAAGCTTATTGTGTAAAAATTACTTAAATTAATAGACACAACGATATAGCATAGCATGTTATAAGAATGTGGGCACGATAATGATGCATAATATGACAAAGAGAATACATCTGCAAATATTAAATAATACTTAGAAACATCAATATGATATACTGCTCATGGATTATGGTGAAGCACTAATCAATAGAGCTTGTGCCTCTCAATTTTACATTTTTGTATTCAGTTTTGAGTAAATGATTGTTTGGAAGGTTTTTGGTTGTTTTTAGGAGAAAAAACGGAAAGGGAGGAATGTCCATAACTAGGTTCAATTATAAGATTGAGAGTCAGTTAACGTTGTAATTTATAAAACTATCAAATATCCTTCTTTATTTGTATTTGACTTATTAAAATAAATAGCAATAAATAGAAAATCAATTTTTATTTGAAAATAATTTAAAATTATTAGTTCACTCTATTTTACTTTTTTGAAATCAATTGTCCGATTTATTTAATCTTTTAACTTTACTTGATGGCTTCCTTTTAAATTGATAGAATCGCCCATAAAGTACTTGAACTTTAATTCTACTATTGACTTTATTGTCAAGTTTAGTTATAAATTGTGTTCGGTAATAATGTAATGTAATTGAAACTTAATTTAAAATTTAAATACAACTGCTTCCAGTTTTATATATTCACTCTTAACGGCCGAAATGATAAAAAAGGAAAAAGTAAACCTAATTAAACATATACAACTGCTTTCATTTGCTTTTTGTATGTGGATTAAGGCGTGGGTAGTTGTATTAGTGGAGGGTGTGAGTTTCATATTTTATTTGTATTAGTGGAGGATGTGGGTCATATGTTTAAAAAGAAAAATAGATAGATTAAGGGTGGACGACCCAAAATAGTAAAATGAATAGATTAAGGATGGATGGAGGGAGTATAAATTTAGAGTAGGACTTTGAGTACAACCAGTAGCACTAAATGAATTGGTGGAACCTCTGGTTCCACCCTTCTTAATTAATTCATGCTCGTTCATTAATATTATTTTTTTATTTTTAAACTTATTATACTTTAATAACTATTATACCCTAAACCCTAGGAATAAATTAACCAGGTGGGTTAGCCCACCTATTCACTGGACCCATGTTCGATTCCCATTGAAAACGAATTAGAAGGGAGATATAAGGGGACTTGAAGAAGATAATGTATGGGTGCTTGGTGAACTAACTACTAACTATACGGGTAAAAAATATAATTATATCCCTAAAATTAAATAAATAAATAAATAAATAACAGAAAAATAAACATTTTTTTTAAAAAAAAGAATAAAATAAAATAAGGGATAAATTATAACCTAAACCTTAAGGGTAAAATTATAATTATACCCTAAACTCTAAGATTTAAAGAGTGAGGCTTGCGTGCGCCCAGGCGCACGGGAACACATTCCGTGCACCTTTAGAAATTTAGTATTATGGGTAAGGGTACATTGCTTTGGTCTAAAGGGTATACACTTTAATTAATAAAAGGTACACCATTTTGTTCTAAAGGGTATACAATTTTCATTAATATTTTTTTTCTTTAGAAAATAAAGGGTACACATTTTTATACTAAAGGGTATACAATTTAACCAAAATTCTAAAGGCTCACGGAGTGTTGTCCATGCGCCCAGAAACACACAATAATTTTCTTTAGAAAATAAAGGGTACACATCTGTGTACTAAAGGGTATACAATTTAATACAAAATTTAAAAGCGCACGGAATGTGATCCGTGCGCCCGGGTGCACAGGAGTTTTTGCTAGATTTAAATATACCATAAATGTGAAAATTATAATTATATCCCTAAAATAAAATAAATAAAAAACAAAAAAATAAACAAATTAAAAAAAATAGTTGTAACCGTAAATAAAAAAAAGAAAACGAAATTAAATGAAACAGCAAAACATATACTAAGATGAATGAAAAGGTTGTAAATTTCAAAATTGGTGCAACTTGCCCACCCTAGTCATTGCCATACATTTATATAAATAGTATATATATAATATAATTAACGTAAAAATAATAATTTAAACATAAAAAACAAATACTTGTATATTGTACTATACCCCCCTTTCCGGGCAAATGTATTCATTTTCTTTTCGTGCGTAGATTAAGGAGTATTATTATTTTATGTGTAGTGTGTAGTTGTATTAGTATTGAGTGATGGGTCATATATGGGTCCTTTTACTAAAAGGGAAAAATGGGGATCTTTGAATAAAATACTTACTCAATATAATAAAATGGGAACGTTTCGGTAAAACAGAGTAACTCTTTCCATGCAACGGATAAATGGGTAAAATTCAGTTATTATTATATAAAGATAAATTATCAACAGATTTGACTAAATTAGTAAAAAACTTTGTAGTTGTAAAACTATAAAATATCCTTCTTTATTTGTATTTTACTTATTAAAATAAATAGCAATAAATAGACAAATCAATTTTTATTTGCAAATAGAATAATTTAAGGGGCGGCTATTCGCACCCCCAAAATTACTAAACGTACCCAAAAAATATTTAATAAGATATAATTACCCTTATAAAATTTATATCTGTTCGATTGCAATAACCGAACAATCATCTATCTTTATCTGTTCAGTTGTTGCAACCGAACAGACCAAAGAATTCATATATCTTATATGTTCCGTTGCAGCAACCGAATAGAACAAGATTTTGTGATTTATTTTTTAATTCATATCTACATTCTCGAATAAATAAGATATAAGATAATTTTCATGGACATCAATCTTTAAAGAAATATGGTGATTCATGGAAGTAAGTAAGTTTCTACTCTATCAACGGCAGTGGTAGTGGTTATGATTTAGACGAATTTATAACCACTACCACTGCCACTTCTGTTGATAGAGTAGAAATTTACTTACTTCCACGAATCACCATATTTCTTTAAAGATTGATGTCTATCAAAATTATCTCCATTGATAGAATAGAAATTTACTTACTTCCACGAATCACCATATTTCTTTAAAGATTGATGTCCATCAAAATTATCTGTTATCTTATCTATTCGATAATGTAGATATGAATTAAAAAAATAAATCATGTTCTGTTCGCTTGTTGCAATCGAACAATATATGAACTCTTTGTTCTGTTCGATTGTTGCAACCGAACAGATAAAGATAGATGATTGTTCGATTGTTGCAACTGAACAGATAAGATATATGAATTTTTTGTTCTGTTTGGTTATTGCAATCGAACATATATAAGTTTTATAAAGGTAATTATTTCTTATTAAATATTTTTGGGGTATGTTTATTAATTTCGGTGGTGCAAATAGCCGCCCCATAATTTAATTTAAAATTATTATTTCACTCTATTTTACATTTTTAAAATCAATTGTCCGATTTATTTGGGCTTTTAACTTTACTTGATGGGTTTCCTTTTAAAGCAGTGGAATCGACCCATCAAGTATTTTAAATTTAATTCTACTACTGACTTGATTGTCAAGTTTATTTATAAATTGTGTTCGGTTATTATGTAATGTAATTGAAACTTAATTTTAAATATAAATACAACTGCTTCCAGTTTTTACGTATTCACAGCCAGTGGTGGAAGTAAAAATTTCAACCAGGGGCTCGATTATTTACTTCCTCCACCCTATAATAAGGTCTACAGTTATCGTAAATATGATGATTAAATTTTTTTAAAAATCACTTCTAAGGGTATTTGTTATTTTTAGGTGATGAAAATTTTTATAAAGTATGTTATTTGACTTATAATTGTGTGGCAATTTTGAAATTAAAGATTTTGTTAGTTATTAAATGTGTTATGAATTAGTTAAAAAATCAGAAGAGAAAAAAAAAACGCAATAGAGAAGAAAAATGCAATACATAGGTAAAAGCCCAACTCAGTAGTAAAGCACTTATTTGCGCTCAAATTTATGGACCTTTTGTTAATTTAAACTTATGGGCGGATCCAATGTTTTTCTCTCTTTTTTGCTTAAAGCCCAACTGACATATAAAGCGCTCATTCACGCCCAATTAATTCTCAAAATTAGGGCAAAATTAGGGCAAGAATCGACAACAACGTATATTCTAACTTCCAGAATTTCTAAGTGAGTCTCTTCTGTTATCGTTTTCCTTGTTCAAGCAATCCCATTTCGGCTGTTTTAAGAAAATTAAACTGTTGGAATATACTGGTTCTGAGGATACATAGTTTACGATTTCGAGATGGGTAAGAAGAATTCAACAATACTTCAAACGGTTATACCTAAATTAAACATCTATACATACCTTCTCTGGCCTCCTTTCTTCTTCACTTCTATACATACACACTGTTTGAGTCGAATTATACAGCCATGGCTATTGATACGACTTTGAGCTTGTCTCCCCCACACCATCATCCCTACGTGTCGCTGCCTGCAGATTCTTCTACACTTGAGAGTTCAATCGAAGATGATCAAGATTCAAGAAAGATATTTAGGTTGTTTGTTTGCCCATCAAAATCTGATGATCCCATGAGGTGCTCTTCTTTAACAACACACCATGATCCGAGCCAAGATGATCAAGATTCAACAAAGATAATGTTGTTTGTTTGGGAAGGAATTAATCAAACCTGCTAAGCCTAAGTTTGATGATACCATGAGGCGCTCTTCCTCTTCTTGTAGTAGTTTAACAACACACCTACGTGGTTTACGACACAGTGCCGCTTCGATGTGTCCCTCTATTGCCTTCTACTACACTACCCCATGAGAGTCCATAAAGCACTGACCAAGATAATCAAGATTCAAGAAAGAGAAATAGAAAAGACGATGTTGCTGTCTGTGGTGGTGGTCATACAGAGAAGAAGAAGAGAAAGGCCTACGAGAGGAAGAAGCCCTATGTGAAGAGAACAAAACAAGATGGTGAAACAGAGCCTCCTCTGATCCCTCCAGGGCTATTTGAAAGAATGTAAAGTAGACCACAATTTTTGTATCAAAAGAAGTTGACCATGTCGGACGTCGACAAACAACAAAATAGGCTATTCATCTCCAAAGCTGGCAAGACTATAGTGACGAGGTTCTTGAGCCCGCACGAGCTTCATGACAAAGGCAGGGTGAAGGGGATATTCAAGGCTGTGGATGGAGAAGGTGGGTAGTATAACTTGGGGTTGACAACATGGCCGGGTGTGGAGAGTCAGTTGGTGATCAATAAAGATTAGCACAAATTGGTTGATGCCAACCATGCTGAGGACAAAGATGAAGTTCAGATTTGGGGTTGAAAGAATGAGATGGATAAAACATGTTTTGCAATCAATTTTAAGACCTCCTTGGACTTGGAGCTGAAATTATGAGAAACGAAGAGATGATTGAATGATTAGATTTGTATATTTACTTTACATGTATATCTATTTACCAAAATTAAGTAAAATAGATGAGAATGAGTTGCATATAATATAATTTGATGATTGTGATAAAGTTTCTTGTTATCCCTTCACTACGTATTTGATGTACTATTTGAAAAATATAAGTTGAAGATTTTATCTTTTGAATTCAAACAGGTGCACCTGGATATATTACTTCTGCATTCTTGAATGGAGCATCATTTGTTGAAGGGTGGGAACACAATTTTTTTTTAACTCAAAATGGAGTATGCAACAACTGTCACTACAACATAAGTCTCATTACGTAACACCTTAGAATAACACTATTAATTTATTTAACACAAATTAGTAACACTTTCTAAATTATCATAATATGTAACACATTTATAACTCATTTTATATAAGTAACATATACGAATAATACTTTTATAATATGTAACACATGTATATTACACTTTTTTATAAGTTACACTTCTCAATAACACTTTTATATAAGTAACATTTTTAAGTAACACTTTTACCCAAATAAATATTTATTTTATATTTTAATGTAATTTTATTTAACAAGTATATATTTATAGTCTAAAATTTAATTATTTAATATATATATATATATATATATATATATATATATATAAATTTAATTATTATGATAGATAGAATATATAAATAAAAAAATATGGGCAAAAAGTATTTACATAATATACCCCATATGCTTAAAAAAATCGTAGTTTTAATTTTTTTTAATAAATTTTACTTTTATAAATTAGTTTAATATTATATATTATTACACGAATTTTTAGTTTTTATTTATATTAAATTTTATTTTTATGAATTAGTTTAATATTATTATATAAATAAATATAATATGCATTTATGCAAAATTATAAAGAAGATGAATTATTTTTAAGTAATCCAAATCTTGAAAAATGATAAATCCATCTCGATGTATCGAGTAAAAGTGAAATTTAAAATTACTAGTTATTTCCCTTGAATGCAGCAATTATTCCAATACACATTCAATAACCCACCAAGAAAAATCTTTGTAATTTTCTTCATGTGACTCATCGAGACCCTTATGAAAGTGGTAAATATATTCCAAATATATTCGTACAAAGTACAATATATCATAGGCACAAACGTGCATTGTGACTCGCATAATAACCTCTATTGAACTAAGTTTATGCTCTTTCTAGTTACAAATCACCAAAGATTGCTGGGCGAGTAAACACTAACAAGCTGCCTGCAGAAAACATAAAGGCTAATTAGCAAATACATTAAGCAAATAGCTGGAAATTGTCTATTTTTGTATATATGCCAACCAGCTGCAAATCCAACTGACTTCCAATAAACAAAAGACCAGCAAAACCCCGCTCCTAGATTTTTAAGAGATTAACTAACAGTTTAATTAAGGATTAAGAAAAGTTACTGCCTTGTATCAACAGCAGGCTACACAAATTAAAACCCAACCGAAAGACTTGCTCAATGAAGAAAGTAACAAGCAAAAACTTGTAACAATGTAGTAAAGCTCCAGCATCATGATCTCAACAGCTTGGAAAAGCTGCAGAAAAACAACATAAGTTGCTTTCTACTAACCAATGTGCCTTGTTCTAAACTAATGCCACATCAACAAATTTTGCTACAATGTAGTAAAGCTCCAGCATCATGATCTCAACAGCCTGAAAAAGCTGCAGAAAAACAACATAAGTTGCTTTCTACTAACCAATGTGGCTTGTTCTAAACTAATGCCACATCAACAAATCCACAGCACTTGGTATTAGCAAAATCACCAACTAGACTAAGACTAATCCGAAGCAAGAAGCTGAATAAATTAACTACTACAAAATGCACAACACCACCAGTAAAATTATGCTAGTAATTAGAAGCAGCCACAAGAGAGTAGGGCTGTAAAATTGCACCACTGCAGCTTGTACACCACAAGATGAGCATAAACAAAATGGAAGTAGTTCTTGCACAGATGACCAATAAAAGATAGATATAACAATATTAATCTTGTCATCCTCAGGTTTCCCTTCAATGCCACATCTCCGCAGAAAAACATTGTGGTGAATGATGCCGGAACACTCACCTGAAACCTTAATAAGTCAAAGGATGCAGATCGACATATAGGACAGGCAAACAGATGTATCATGCATACCATCTCAAACAACTCTTCTTTCTTCTTCTCAAATGAAACCTGCAATGATAGAATTATAGGAAACTATAAAATAATACAGAGTTGAATCTAATATACAGAACAATTCCATATTCTCAGCAGAGCACACTAATACATTCCCCACATAAACTGCCAATGTATAAATGATTATATCGAAGAGCATCACTGACCTCTCCATAGTTCTTGATGACAAAACCTCTTGTAATTTCCTATAACTTAATTCACAATTCCAGCAGTGTCCTTAGAATGCAAGATTTGTGCTATCAGATTTTAAAAAACTAAAAATTGACAAAATGAGCAATTATTGCAAGGGATTTGTATAAGACGAACTATCAAGCTAAAATGGAATCAGTAACAAATTACCTTTGTCAGGAGATGTCTTCTATTATTTAAAATTTTGTGATGTACTATAGCTAACATTCCTTAAATGCTTAATGATAGTTCTCTATAAAATAGAAACCTAAAGGATATTTTTTAAATAGTCAGTAGCTTCTTTTACTAAATTATACAACAAAATATGCCAGAGACCAGGATAACTTTCTAAACTCCATAAAGTCAAACTTGGAATTACAACAGATTAAAACAAGAAAGAGAAAGTGCTCTGCGAACATGAAATTTAGAACCAATACATTGAACTACTACATATATTCAAAAGTTAAACTCTATTCATGGATTATAATCTTCAATTATTGCAAGTCACTACTACTTCATAGTCGCTTCTATAACAAGGGAATAATAGAAGGAAAACAAAGGCCAATATTTTGTTGCATTTGAAGCCTCCATTCAACTTCCAAAGACATACAAACAATTTA
Organism: Pogostemon cablin; assembly: GCA_023678885.1. Classification (NCBI taxonomy): domain Eukaryota; kingdom Viridiplantae; phylum Streptophyta; class Magnoliopsida; order Lamiales; family Lamiaceae; genus Pogostemon; species Pogostemon cablin. Next base: position 8,664,342 of record CM042973.1, read on the forward strand.
ACACCGTCTTCCATAAAAAAAAAATATTTCCCCCAAAATTAGATTTAATATTCGAAGGAACTTGTTACTTTTGCTCCGCTTCCTTTAATCAGGAATGGTATTTATGCAGGTAATAACATTCAATTAGTTTAGACTCCATGTTGAAAAATGTGCTTTTGAAGCACAAAAGCACAAGAAAGGGAATATGTGACTCACAGGCGTAGAACTTTCCAGAGAAACCCTTGCCCTTGAAAATGAAAAGTTGCCAGCTAAAAATAAACCGCCTCTATGAAATTATTTGAGGGGATTATGTGCTTCAACTGGCCATCTATGTGCCTATTTAAAAGCCCAAAACTTGCTGGCATTGAGCCTATATTCATTTAAAAAAAGATAAGTTTTGGTATTCTCATTTACAGGCAAGATGCGGAAAAGACATTGTGCCTTCTAAACAAACACTCAAATCAGCCATAAAACAATTCATATTGAATATAGTGCTAAATTTCTGTATAAATGTATTTAGTGTGTGCTCCGTTTTTTCTTCTACTAGCCATGGTCTGTAAAATATGCAACATAAGGCGAACCCATAAACACATAAAGTTGAAAAAGTATACAAACACAACTTATTAGCATGGGCTTCTCACCACACAAATAGATTCAACTTATAGTTTAAATATAATTCAATCGTTAAAATATTGGATTGTTCAACATACTCAACTTTTTTCCCTTAGCAATTCCAATCAAACTATAATCACTCTATGACCAATAGCCATGTCAAAATGCAAACTGAATACTGTTCCCTCATATAAATAAATTATAAATCCAACCTGGATCTGAATCTTAATCTTACAAGCAAACCCAAGTTTACAAAAGATTTGCATCTTCATTGAATTTTATGGTTCTCCAAAAGGAAACCCCTCTTGAACAGATAACAATCCAATAGAAGGACACATGAATGTTTCCAAGCCACATACCTATCTACTTGCAGCTTTATCGACAGACTGTGGTCATTAATCCGACGAGGACGCAGAACTTGCTAATTGCTCGGCTTCAATACATTCCCAGCGCCGTAACGATCCACAGTTTAGCCTACCCATCCCAATGTAGCAACACATCCTTCAGCAATCCTTTGAGGCTTATACTTTAACCCTAATTTGGCTCCTGAGGGCACATTCCCGGCTTCGGCTGAGCTACCTTTCCCGTGAATTGCGTTCGTTTTTTAGATTGATAGAGTTATTGTTTTGTTGCAGATAATAGGAAGAGAGAGGGAGAAAGGAAGAAAGCTCCAGCGTTTTTCATTAAGTGGAGGGAAGGTTTGGAACGGGATGGAGGGAAGGATTTCCATTTAGCGCTTTTCATTGAGTGGAGGGAATTTTTGGAACCCAATGTTACTTTTGTATTTTTTTTAAGGGGAATGCTGTGCGTGAACGTATAAAGATCTAAATTGTTTTGGAGGGATTTCATCTAAAAAAGAGAAAACTCTTAAAAGCGGAAAGCCTAAATTAAAAATATACTCGACAACATTATTATAGGACGGATAGAGTATTTATTTTACTAATTAAGTTGACAAAGTCTCTTGTGAGACGAATTATTTGTAATATGAGTGTGAGACGGGTCGATCCATCACTAAAATATGTTTATTGTAGTAGATAAAATATGTTTAATAGTTTTTAATATATTTTTTTAAACCATGTTTGATTATGCATTAAACTATAATTTTAACATGTTATAATATGATTTATTATTAACATATTTTAACTACAAATAAGTATATTTTATCTATATAATAACTATAGATGGGTCGACCCGTCTCACACTCGTCTTACAAATAACTTGTCCGCAAGAGGGTGTCTCAATTAAGTTTACATAAAAGGAATAATCTTTTAATTTAAACTTAAATTTTTATTAGATTAATGACATGGCAATAATTTTTAATTAAGTTCAAATTGTCTCAAGTGAATCGGGTTAATTATATACCTAATTTTATAAAATTACTCTTTGATATGGAGTAATTAGTTACGCTAATAAATATTTTTACTAAATGTTATAATGAATACTCTCTTCGTCCCTCTTGATAAGTGTCCATTTGCTTTATGCACGTGGATAAAGGAATATAATATTTAAAAATGTAATGAGATGAGAGAAATAATATTTTAATATATAGTGAGTAGTTGTATTAGAGCATCTCCAAAAGTCTCTTCATAATTTAGAGAGTATTTTATATAATATAGAGAGTTTGTAAAATATGGATGATCATATTTTCAATCATCTCCAACACCCTCTTTATAATTTATATTTAGTTTGTTCTATTTCCCATGCTTATTTATTATAATATATACTATATTCTTTCTTTTAATTTTTGTGCTTTCTCCTAATTTATTTTATTAAATATATGGAATAATAAATATTTTGATGTAAATTTCAAGAAAAAAAGTGTTGAAACTAATGAAATAATCAAGACATTTAATTTAATTTAATTTTAAAGAATGGTTATGACTCTCTAAATTTGAAGAGCCAAAATGATTATGTAAAAATTATTGTTAGTTTACAAAGATTGTTGGAGGTAACTTTTGTTGTATCACTCTTTAAATTATAGACAATTTCTTATTTGAGTAGGCTTTAGGAGATGCTCTTAATGTTGAGTATGAGCTCCATGTATAGTGAGTTGAGTATAATAATATTATTGTGTTCACATCAACCTAAAAAAGGAAATGAGCAATTTATATTGGGATTGACCAAAATAGCAAAATAGACACTTATCAAAAAGACAAAGGGAGTAATAAATAAAAATGTTGAAATAAAAAATACCAAATTTATTAACAAAATGTACCAATATGAAATCATTAAGAAGGTTATTTACTTTGTTAATTCTATTTACTTTAGGCATATATAGTACTCCATCTGTCTGCTCAAAAAAGTCTCATTTTTCTATTTTTGGTGTCCGCCCTGAGGGTCTTATTTTTTTTTATATATATGGGACCCATACACACCCACTAATACAATTAAAACATGGGCCACACTTTCACTAATACAACTATCTACTACATATTAAATAATACTCCCTCCGTCCCAAATTCAAGTTCACGTTTACTGTAGATACGGAGTTTAAGAAAAGTCACTTTTTGACTTACTTTTGAGGGTAGTATGGTATTTTTGGGTAATAAATAAATGATAAAGCATGTTATGTGTGTAAAAAAGGTAATGACAAATTTGAAATTAAAGTATGTTAGAGGGATATTAGTTTGTTGCTTTTTCCTTTTATGGAAGTGTGAAGTTGAATTTGGGACGGACCAAAACGGAAAGTGTGAAGTTGAAGTTGGGACGGAGGGAGTAATACTCATTAATCAACGTACAAAAAATAAATGAAACCCATTGGAGCGGACGGAGGTTGTATGTTTTAGTAAAATTAGTAGGAGTATAAAATATTAGTATTGTATTTTAATTTTTTTTATTTACTTAATAATTAAGGGGAGAATTTCGGTGAGATTATTTCATGGTGAATCAATTATATGCTTTCATAATTAATTATTACTCCCCCGTCCTATAATACATTTTCGCTTTCCTCATTTGTTTGTCTCATAAAATTTTTCACCAAAAAAAAAAAACATCACTTTATCCAACAACATCAAAAGTTACTTTAATTTCAAATTTGTCACTCATTTTTTACACACACATATCATTATTTTATATTCCTTTTATTACCTAAAAATACTACAATACCCTCCAAAGTCAATAAAGTTGGTCAAAAAGTGCATATTTCTTAAACGTGGAACTTTTTATAAAAAATATATGACTTTTTATCCGTCTAAAGAAATGACTTTTTTTAAACGATGTCATACAAAATTTGCCTTTAATTATAATCTCAATAATTTGAAACTTTAAAAATTATTTTTGAGTAAAATAATGAATTTAAATATGAATTTTTTTGTTTTCCCAAAATGGATCATCACCTCCATTTCTATTTCATTTACGAAAATAATAAAAAAACCATTCCCAAACTGTCATCACTTCTTTGAAATCAGACTTTAGAAAACCTTCGTTCTCCGAAACCATTCTCTCTTTATACACGAGGTTTCAAAAAACTATAAACTAAAAAAATAGCGCGCGATCCTCAAAATGATTCCGCCAAAACGATGTGTAAACAGTGAGATCTAGATGCTTCACTTTGATTTCATTACTGTAACAATAAATTTTATATTTATTGAAATAATAAACACAAAATGAAATTACAAAAATAATCCGATATGGACTGAACTTGAAAATTTAGGTAAACAGCTCCTATTTATTCTCTGATGCCTCTCTTGAATTGACTTCTTGACTTTTTCAACTTTTGGAGCCGGATCTTCGAATGAAGCTTGTCCGAGCTCGGGTTTGGGGGGCTTTGAAAATATTTGTCCGGAGGCGTCGAACCTTTGTTCGGATCGAACGTTGACTTGGTGCAAAGAACGTCGTTCAATTTGGTAGAACGTCGTTGACTTTACGGAGAATAACTTTGATTTGAAGAACGCCGCATCGGAGAGGCTCAGCACCTTGATATCTAATTAGCTGCTATTCTTGACTTGAATATAAGTTGAACTTGACTTGAAGATCTTGAATGTTCTTGACTTGAAGATCTTGAAATTGACTTGGACTTGAGCTTGATCTTGATCTTCACTTGATTTGATCTTGATCTTCGCTTGATCTTGAACTTAGTCTTGATCTTCACTTGGTTTGATCTTGATCTTCGCTTGACTTGATCTTGATCTTCACTTGATCTTGATCTTCGAACTTCAAAATTCTTCAAGTCTTCAGGATTTTCAGAGTGAATGGAATGAAGACTGAAGACGAGAAAACAACATCTTGTGAGATATTTTCCCCTTATATTGAATTTTCTCCTTTAATTAAGCCTGCTGGACAAGATACAGACCTATTTAATTTAAATAAGCCTACTGGATTTAATTTTGGCCGATTTAATATGCCGACTGGACTTTATTTGCTGGGCTTGTTGACTTGAGTAGGGTCCACTTAACTTGAACAAAGCCCATTTAACTTAAATTTTGGCTCAAATAATTATATTAATTATTAATTATTTATTCATTTATTTCAGGAATTAATTAATTTAAATTTCTTAATAAATAAATATTTAATAAATATTTAATATATTTCCCTTTGTATTTATATTTATTAGGCAATAAAATTTAATTACCTACAAATACCCTCTTGTAATTTGTGCACTGAAATTTATTTTTGAAGTGGGCAAATTGCAACAATTTTTCCCTCTTATTTGTTCATTAATTACCTTGGCTACACAGTCATAAAACTTGAAGAAATAGTGAGAAGAAAGTATGGAAAAATGGAGGAAGAAATTGATTACCTTGGCTACACAATCCTTTAGTAATTGGCGTCCAACATCACACGAAGGATAAGCTCAAATCTTGACAAATTAACTTAGCCCCATCACCGACTTAATCTTTATTTTGCATTTTTTATTCTTGCAAAATATTTGACAAATCTCATGCTACACATCTCAATTAAGTGGAAAACAATCTTGTATGTAAAGTGGATATACTTATACCTTTATTTTGATAATCCCAATCAAATTAAACTCCACAATAATTAAACGAATCTTCTTTCTCTTTTGAGTGTATATTAGGTGCACCCGGGTGCAACCTTGCACCCAACCTTTTATTCTATTTTGTATACATGTTATTCTCTTTTGTATACATGTTTTGTAATAATTGTATAATTTTTTCACAATAAGTTTTTCATTAAAAAAACTAACATTCATATGTGTATAACTTTTTATTCAATAGTGTATACATGTATTTTAATAATTGTATATTTTTTACACTCAATTTTTCATTAAAAAATTAAGTGTTAAATTGTATACATTTTTATTCATAATTGTATATGTTTTTGTTTATATTTGTATGTGGGTGCACACGAAGCTTCGTGTGCACCCGGGTGCACACTATATTTAGCCTTATCTTTTCAATACTGGAAAGAGATAACACAAATATTTCCTTCCGATTATCTCAAAATACTCACGTAATCCTTGCAAGAGTTATCCACATGATCATATAATCTTTAGAAGAGTTATCTATAGGAAATCTCATCACTATATAAGAAGAGTTCTTGCTTCGATTTCCTTTCAGAACACCGTAACACACTACAGCCTCTGATTTACAATTTAATTTTCTTCCAAGGATTATCACAATTGCAACATCAACCCTCATGCCATAACTACAATAGTCGACAGCGTAATCATTCTTCTCTCTCTTTCTATTTTCTTCTTCTGCATATAACTTCTTTCTCTTCCCTTTTATTTCTCCCTTTTACTTCTGCAAACACCGGATTCTTTCCTTGTTTCTTTTCTCTCCTTTTTTTTTTGAACTGCTTATTTGCCTTCACGTAATCATCAAGGTAAGCTCCACCACTTGTTTTTCATATTTATTTCTGTATCTCTTCCGTTTTGTTTCCTTGTTTCCCTTTCTTTTTCCCACACTTCATATCCACGAAGAGAAGAGAAGAGTTCCCTTTGAAGATGAAACGGGCAGTCGAGACCAGCATTCCTGGCGACTAGGGATTTATCCCAGTCGGAGGAGGTCGCGGCGAGTCCAATGTTTCAACCCGTAAGACTTTCGAAGATTGAAGTTGGAGCAGCGGTGTTACAAACCCGTATGCAGAAGAAAGAAGGCGGTGCTTCAGACCTATTAATTCTCCATGGTTGAAGTTGGAACAATGGTGTCGAGGTGGAGAGCGGTCGATAGTGGACCACCCATGGTGGTTGCTTATCGGGCTCGCACCGTGATGTGGAGAGCGGTCAATGGCTGGCCATCCATGGTGGTTGCTTGTTGGGCTTACACCTCCGACAGTGGCAAACCTAACTGATGTAGCAGAGAAGAACATGACGGCTGGCAGCCTGCGGTTGCCATTTCCGGCAAGAAGACCTGTGGCTAGAACGTTGCCGGCAGATCGCGATTCCGACGGCAGGGGGTGGGCAACAGCTTGTGTGCTTATAGGTCTGCAATGGTGCTTGGCTGCTCATAACTTCCGGTGGTCGTCATCGTGTTTCCGGCGTGATTCCCGATTTCCGGTGGCTAATTGATGAGCGGCGAGACCCGTCCGTGGCAGCGTTGAATTTTAAAAGGAAGGAGTATTACTTTTCTTGAATGCCATTCACGTGACTGACTCTACCATGGAAGGAAAGATTTTCAATTTGGGAAAGAAACTCTTTTCTTCAAGGAAGAGAAATTCTTTCCTTGAAATCTACACGATTTTTTTTCCATATTTTGACTTGCACTTTTTTAACTCTACTTTGGAGTGATGGATTGATTGTATCTTGATTTGGACCATTAAACTTCAACTATTCATCAATTTGGGCTTACATTGATGGATCCAACTCCACCTTCCATATATATTTGCATTCAGCTCATTGCAGAGATGTTAGAAAAATTTCAAGTAAATACAAATAAATCAACACATAGTGGGGATATTAATTTAGGATTAAACAAGTTCAACAATAAACATTCAACTAAAAATAAATAAAGATTAGAAGTAGCCTGGGTCGAAGTACGCCTTAGCGCTATCTTTAGAGAAGAAACGCCCCCACTGCACTGGTATGATATTCTTGATTTACACGTTCTTCTCCCAAGATTCGACACCCCGATAGTCCTCTCGTGTGCAGCGATGAGAACCCCGAACCACATAATACTCAATGCTCAATATAAAATATATTTGTATATAGAAAATATATATTCATATAGTATGTAGAAATATATATTGTATAGTATATATGTGAATGTGTCTCAAATCATATGAGGGTGATAGAAATTTTATACACATCTCATGCAACAAAAAAGTTAATGCACATTTATGAGTATTAATATCAATAATGGGGTCATAATTTAGAGTAGGTTACAAGACCATTAGGAGGTTTTAAAACATGAAATAAGTTTAATAATAATTATAATAAAGTATATTATTTTAAATTATAAAATATCCAACAATCCCCCACATAATTTAAAATAAATAATATATATAAAAAAGTAAATTGAGCATATAATACCGTCTAATAGGTGTAGGTACCTTCCGGGTTTGAACCTCCACTTAGTGTGAACGAACTACCACATTAGGTACACAGTGACATGAATGTCTTGAACTATGTCCTTTGAAAAATATGACAATCCATCCCACACACGGTATGAGTAAACATTGTGGTTCTATCAGTGGTGTGCTTTACGGTCATGCACGGAATCTTGTATCATGAACATTTTAGGGAGTAGCCCACTCCCCCACAGTAGCGACCCCACTACTATGTTCACTTAGGTGAATCCTCCAAGGGTAACTTGTGACCAATCACCCCGCAAAGATATGCCTTTGGATTCATTAAGAGTTAGACTCAACCTCAAACGTCACATGAAGAGCACTTATCACCATAGGAATAAGACTCGGAAATATTTCCGCAAAAATATTATATTCATCACGTGTGCTCTTCCAAGTCACCCCTTTACAGTTTCGTTTTTACCCGTTGAACTTCGTTCATGGGATCGCCATACCTCCGAAGACGGGTTTCCACTGTGGTGACTTAATTAATAGGCTCCAATCCCATTCCCCTCGATGATTATATATAATATAAAACTTGCTGACGCGTCAGTCTCTTTGTAGGCGTTGTATTATTTTCAGACCTGAAAAAATCCAAAGAAACAACACCGTGAAAAATTAAGTGTCTAATTAATTTATGTCTAATAGTCAGATGCCTTCACTCAAACAATTTGCCACTTGACTATCCCAAAGCGAAGATACGGAGGAAATTGGCTTAGGTAGTAGATGTCCTCCACAAAAGCATCATCTATAGATAACAATTTCTTTAGTGGACTTTCACGGTATTGCTCCTCCACACATAGCCACCCACAAGTGGACTTAGATCTGCATCACTGAAATCTTATAAGACACTAGTAAAATCAGTGAATTAATTAAAAACATAATTTACCCCTTCAAAATATTTAAATAACCATTCAAGTGCATATAAGTATACTTCACTAAACCACCAACAACATATGTGAACTAATATTAAAATATTGAACCCAAATTTTCAATATAGTGAGATTGTCACAAAAAATGGAGTCACCATCTTTAATGAATTTAGACCCCAAAAATTATGTGTAGGACTAACAACTTTCATTTCTAAATGAGATGACAATAATTTTCAATGTCATTAATAACATAAGATAACACAATTATCTCCACTAACTTAACCCAAATTTTCAATATAGTGAGATTGTCACAAAAAATGGAGTCGCCATCTTTAATGAATTTAGTCCCCAAAAATTATTTGTAGGACTAACAACTTTCATTTCTAAATGAGATGACAATAATTTTCAATGTCATTAATAACATAAGATAACACAATTATCTCCACTAACTTTTATATAAACACATGTATAATAACATAAGATAACACAATTATCTCCACTAACTTTTATATAAACACATGTATCATATGATACAAAACAATAATAAGTCATGCCTCTCTATCAAGTTTTTCATGCTACGTAGTATGCACTTTTCAATCCTAAATTAATATCCCCACTATGTGTTGATTTATTTGTATTTACTTGAAAATTTTCTAACATTTTTAGAGAAGAAACGCCCCCACTGCACTGGTATGATATTCTTGATTTACACGTTCTTCTCCCAAGATTCGACAACCCGATAGTCCTCTCGTGTGCAGCGATGAGAACCCCGAACCACAAAATACTCAATGCTCAATATAAAATATATTTGTATATAGAAAATATATATTCATATAGTATGTAGAAATATATATTGTATAGTGTATATGTGAATGTGTCTCAAATCATATGAGGGTGATAGAAATTTTATACACATCTCATGCAACAAAAAAGTTAATGCACATTTATGAGTATTAATATCAATAATGGGGTCATAATTTAGAGTAGGTTACAAGACCATTAGGAGGTTTTAAAACATGAAATAAGTTTAATAATAATTATAATAAAGTATATTATTTTAAATTATAAAATATCCAACAAGAGAATATTTGCATCAATGGGCTTCAATAAATTTGGATCAATTCCTTGAAGTCTAACCACTTAGGCCAATGAGAACTTGAATTTAAGCCTTTAATACTTCTTGGGCTTTAATTAATTTGTCTTTGATTTCTCTAACCTTGTTGGACCACTAATATAATGGATCCAATTAGCTTATGATGTCATCATTACATCAAATTAAATTCCCATAAAATAAGCTTATGATCCTAAGCCAAATTAAGAGAGCCTTGTAGTGAATTAAATAATAATTCAATCAACAACTCTTAATTTAAGAGTTCACAATAATCCAAGGATTTCAATTAATCTCATTTTCTTCCTCTTTTATTTCAGCAGCACCTCAAAATTTTGAATTTTTTCTGACATATCAAGAACTTGACTTCCTCTAACTCTCAAAAGATTTCTTCATCTGAATTTGTATTCAACCATCCTTGTCAATTTTCTTGCTTCTCAACTCCTTTATGCTTTTATTTATTACTTGCCTCACAACTTGATGAGAATAAACCAAAACATGACTGAACTTAGCAAAATACTAAGCTACCTACGTACCTCTTTCCAGAGAATCAAGTCATAACGTAGTTCAAAGGGACATGATTTGATTTGGAGGGGGGTGACGTACACAGTTTATACTCGTGCGGGCCAGGAGTGACTATTCAGGGGCGGATCCAGAAATTTTTTTTCGGGGGTACGACGTAATTATAAAAATATTACTCTCTCTGAAAGTAACATGTGTTTTTTGTATGCATAAATTAAGAAAAATTAAATTTTATATTTAAAGTTGCTTAGAAGTGTGTAAAAAATGAGTATTTTAGATAATTTAATGAAAATATGTATAAAGTTATTGAAATATGTGTAAAAAAAAGGATATTATTGAGATGTATTTATACCATTTTTAGGAAATTATATTTGTGCTGAAGCAGATAAAAAAAAGTGTGAAGTAATTAGAGGGATGGAGGGAGTATTTGATATTCAAAATCGTATAATAATTAAATAACACCCTAAAATTATAATTATTGTTGACACCATCTACTTTTTATTTGTAAAAAGCAATGTAAGACATTATTATTTTGAGTTTATAGTGTAAATTTATTAAAAATTATGATAAATTGTTTATAAATTTATATTAATTAAATAATTTGGAATACAAATTAATTAATATATAACTATTTATATATATAAATATATATATAAAAAATTTTAAAAAGAAATTAGGGGTGGGGGTGGGGGTAGGGGGGTTGGGGGGGTTTTGGGGGTACAGCCGTACCCCCTTATACCCCCCTGTATCCGCCCCTGTGACTATTCTTTAACTACTTTAGACAAAGTAGGGTATTTAATACTTTAACCACTTAAAATACCTGAGTGGGGTGAATTAACAGTTTAACCACATATAATTACCTTTGGTGGATGTCGTACACAGTTTATACTCGTGCGGACCAGGAATAACATGCAGTTTAGGCTCATGCATCATGGAGCGTCCCTTGGGTTTGATTGAATTACGCGTTGTAGCGTTTCAAGAATTTGCCATTTATAGGGCCAATTCCCACACCATCTTCAGATATCAACTTGTATGCACCATTTGTATATACTTCTTTCACAACATGTGGGCCATCCCACTTGGGAAAAAAATTATTTTCAACTCGGTGAGTGATGACAATAGGCCTTCTCACTACAAGGACTAAGTCTCCGACTTAAAAAGAACGTATCTTCACTTTCTTGTTAAACATTCTGGAAAGGCGAGCCTGATAGCACTCAAGTCTCTGTTGTGATTCCAACCTCTTCTCATCAAGTGCTTCTAACTCTTCGAGACGCAGTCGTGTATTCTCTTCTTCAGTCAAGCCTACTTGAATAGCTATTCTTAAAGATGGAATTTGCTTTTCAAGAGGCACAGTAGCTTCGACCCCATACACTAAAGAATACGGAGTAGCTTGAGTAGGAGTTCTATAAGTGGTTCGATACGCCCATAAAGTTTCATAAATCCTTTCATGCCAGTCTCGCTTTAACTTCGAGACTACCTTCTTTAACAGATTACATAACATCTTATTGAAGGCTTCAGCTAGCCCATTAGCCGCTGCATTGTACATAGAAGACTTTCTTTGCTTGAAGTTAAATTTCTCACAAAGCTTGTCAATCAAAGAATTACTGAACGGCCTCCCATTATCGATGATGATGTATCGAGGCACTCCATATCTGTATATGATGTTGATGCGGATGAAATCAGCAACATTTTCTTTCTTCACTTCTCTTAAGGATACAACTTTCGCCCACTTGGAAAAGTAATCAGTGGCAGCCAGAATATACAAATGGCCTCCAGAAGATTTGGTCAATGGCCCCACCACATCTAAGCCCCATGCATCAAATGGCCACGAAGAAACTGTTGGATGTAATGGTTCAGGAGGTTGATGAATGAGATTTGCATGAAACTGACATGGCTGACATCTTTGTGCATAGTCTATGCAATCCTTCACCATAGAAGGCCAGTAATATCCCATCCTCTTGATTCTGAAATATAACTTGGGTCTAGACTGATGGGCGCCACATACTCCAGAATGAACTTCCTCCATAGCCCGAAGAGCTTCTTCATCACTTAAGCATCTCAAGAGAATCCCATCAAACGATCTTCTATAGAGTGTATCTTTATAATAGAAGAATCGCGGTGATCTACGCCTAACATCAACCCTTAGGTGTGGATCATTAGGGAGCTTATCATACTTCAAGTAATCAACAAACAGTTGATGTCAGTCTTCTTTCTCAATATCAAACACCTTTATGGCACAATACTCAACTTCTTCACAATCCTCTTTTTCAAAGAAGGGAGGTACCACCCAACTTTTGCAGATCGACACTTGAAAATGTGCTTCGAGCATTGCTATAGTTGATGCTAGCTTCGCCAAAGCATCGGCTTGCTTGTTCTTGCTCCTTGGTAGATGTTCAATTTCTACATCTCCAAGCCAACTCATGAGCCTTTGAGCATAGTCATAATACAGACGTAGCTCGGGTTTCTTAACCTCATATAAGCCAAACAACTAGTTGATTATCAACAATGAATCTCCATATACCTTAAGGTATCGTTGCTTTACATCTACTGCCATCTCCAGACCAAGTATAAGAGCTTGATACTCAGCTACATTGTTAGAGCAATTTTCAGTTAGACTGAATGAATATGGCAGAACTCCTTCATCTGAGGTCACAAATACTACTTCGGCGCCGGCTCCTTCTCTGTGAGCAGCTCCATCGAAATACATCTTCCAAGGTGGACTGATTTCAATAGCCAATATGTCTTCATCAGGGAGATCATCAGACAACTCCCATTCGGCGGGCATAAGATGATCAGCTAAGAAATTTGCCAACACTTGCCCTTTTACTGCCTTTTGAGGAACATAGATTATTTCGAATTGCTGCAGTTGAAGATACCATCTTGCGAGCTTATCAGAGAGCACTGGCTTTGACATAACGAACTTTAACGGGTTGTCCTTTGAGACCAAGTAAACATTATGTGCTTGAAAGAAATGTCTTAATTTTTGAATCGCAAAGATGAGAGCAAGACATATCATTTCAATTGGTGAGTACTTTAACTCATTTGGAGTCATTGTCCTACTTAGATAGTACAACACACACTCCTTTTCTTCATCATTATTTTGTGTAAGCAAGGCTCCAACTGATCGTTCTTGAGCCGCTATGTAGAGAATTAACGGATGTCCGGCTATCGGCGCAACCAATACTGGCGGCTTCATCAAGTACGCTTTAATGCTGTTGAAGGCATTAGTACAAGCTTCATCCCATTCAAATGGGCCGCCTTTCTTCATTAAATGCCTGAATGGTTGACATCGACCGGCTAAGTTTGATATGAACCCTCTCAAGTATGCAAATTTTCCTTGCAAACTTTTGAGCTCATGTATGTTTCAGTCACCGACATCCTCATGATTGCATCAATCTTTGTTTTGTCAATCTCAATGCCGCGATGTCAGACAATGAATCCAAGGAACTTTCTAGATGAGACTCTGAATGCGCACTTAAGCGGATTCATCTTAAGTTGGAATTTTCTAAGACGTTCAAATATTTGTCTTAGATCCTGAAGATGGTCCCTTTTCTTTTTTGACTTCACCACGATGTCAGCAACATAACATTCGACATTCTTATGGAGCATGGCATCGAATATCTTTTGCATGGCTCGTTGGTAAGTGGCACCAACATTCTTCAAGACGAATGGCATAACATTGTAGCAATATATTCCTTTTGGAGTACGAAAGGCTGTTTTCTCTTGGTCTTCAGGAGCCAGACTAATTTGATTGTAACCAGATGATCCATCCATGAATGAAAAGACTTCATGCCCGGTTGTTGCATCAATCATAAGTTTAGTAATCGGGAGTGGAAAATCATCTTTTGGGCATGCCAAGTTCAAATCACGAAAGTCAACAAACACTCTGAGCTATCCATTTGCTTTTCTCACTGATACAATGTTAGAGAGCCAAGTGGGATACTTAACTTCTCGTATCTTGCCCGTCTCAAGGAGCTTATTAACCTCAGCTTCAATCAATGGAACTAGCTCTTGTCGAAATCGATGCTGCATCTGCTTAACTGGCTTGGCTCCTTCCTTTACTGCTAAATGATGAACTGTCACTTTTGGGTCTAATCCGGGCATTTCCTTGAATGACCATGCAAACACGTCTCTAAACTCTTGAAGAAGCTCAATGTAAGCTTTTTCTTCATCAGGTGTTAATAAAGCACATATATAGGTTGGACGTGGGTCATTAGCATCACCCAGATTAATCTCCTTCAATTGGTCAATAGTAGATTTGACACCCTCTTCAAATTCTGGAGGAACATCATCAGCATCTTCCTCTTCAGTTGGGGTCTCTGCTCGTATAATAACATGATTTACCGCGGCAACTCCCTCCAGGAATTCTTACCTTTGAGAACACGGATTAGACCCAACTTATTCATTTTCTCCCACTTTAACAATGTTCTCCACTACATAACCATCTCTCCTTATTTCGATGATCTTGTTTCGTAGATCTCTTTCTGCACTGTGTAGATCTGTTTACATGATAATGGAATGAACTGTTGGATTGTATACTAAAAGTCTAGCTTTAGTATGAACAATGTCATAACAATATTTGAAATGAGTATCATTGATCAAATGATTGCATCTTATAATTTATTTTATATGCATGATGCAATAGTCCAATTACTTTATACTGTAGATAATATGTTGTGCGACAACACGCGGAAGATCATATTATCGGTTTCCTTATAAAGTATAAACAGATGCTCACAACTGAGATAGACGGGGACTCTCTATCGGTATGGTTGTAGTGTGGTTTGGTATTAGCTTGTCTTGGCTATAGAATCACATTAGTGCACTTGTGTGTATTGAGCAGGACCGCCTGAGGTCGTTCTTCTTATACTGACTATATAGTAGAACTTGATCTCTGTTATTATGGAAGTTCGTGCTCTTAATCCCTATACAATAACCTCGACACGTAGGGCAGTATGTATTTCTTTGATTCATCAATGGGTGAGATTTATATGTATTAAATCAACAAACTCGGTGAGTTGGGAAGTAGTGCTGTATCTATGGTGTGCTGTTGATTGTAGAAGGAATCCATGTCCGTCATAGGTTGATGATGTCCCCTTGAGGAGCTCATAAGGTTTATCATGTAAATCTTGCAAGTGGATTAATTTCCGGCATGATAAAAAGGTTGAGTGGTACTACTCTCGGACGAGATATTAATTAATTAGAGTTGTCAGTAACTTAATTAATTAATGGACACTGAATATCTTAAACATGGGGAGACTATCGGGCTCATAATAAGAAGGAGCCCAGAACATAATTTTGGGATTGGACGGGTAGTGCAATAATAATATTTTAGTGGACTATATTATTATTATTGGATTTAATTAAAAGCTTTGGGCTAAGCTTGGTTAATTAAGTTCAATTGAGGCCCAGCCCAATTTCTCCTCCTGGTCCCTGCTGTAGCCCAATATATATAGTCATCTCAGCTTCTGGAAACCTAACTTCCTGCGCCTCTTTTGACGTGAGTTAGAGAGAAGCAGATTGAGAGAACTCTGGGGATTGTTGACCACCCAACACCAGAGTTGACTTGGGACATACAGCAGAAGATCAAGAGGTGTTCTTCTGCAGTGATTCAGACTCTACATCAACCCTGAAGTACGGTAAACACATTTTTGCTTCCGCTGATATTGTTTACTGTTTGCCTATTTACTAACGATCACGTTTGAACCACAAGATCCAATTGCCAACAATTGGTATCAGAGCGTTGGTTTCGTGGTGATACGTGACTCGTAAGGTTGGGAGATTATTTGATTATGTGAAATAATCTGTTAATAATTGCCTGTGTGAATAGGGATTAGTAATTATTTTATGTTTATATCCCTATCTGCTTTGTGTGGTTTTGCCGGTTGTTGACTGTACATAAAATTCAATAATTGTAAAACACACTCGACTGCCTCTGGATAATTTGCCTATGTTTCTACACACTGAAACTGGTGATCTGGACGAATCAAACGGATGTATGGGCGGCGTCTAATGGATCGCTGATGTTCCCGGCATGTCTGATTGAATACCCATTCGAGGACAAGCTGCGATCGGGCGAGTCCCCCTTGATTCCGAGCGAGTCCTTCAAAGGGCAGGGCTGGTCTAAAGCAATTTTCGATTGGGCGATGTAGAAGGGTTCCGATGGTCTGCACTGCAACCTGGCGGAATTCTGATCTATTTTCGACTGTGTATGGAAGGAGGCAAGGCAGCGACAACAAGTCTTGTTGCGTAGCCACGCACGGCTGGTGGCCGGCGTGTCACAGGGGCAGCTACGCGACTGAGAGATCGACTGAAGGTTGTGAACGGCGGTGACATACCTAGACAGTAGGATCCGGCGAGTCCTATCTGCTTGCGGTTGAGTACGAGCCAAATTCAGGGCGAGTTGAAATAGGCTGGTGGGCGGCGTGATGATTCCAGCCGGCGACGGGTGCCTGATAGCGTGACCGAGCGATTCTTGGTGTGCGACTGAGCCGGCGCTGTCAGTAGACGGCTGGTGATAGTCGCTGGCATCGGCGGCGGCAGGAGGGACCACATCACTAGTTGGACCGCGGCACCTTCCGGGTGAGTAATCAGCGGCGTTTGAGCGCTGATTCTTCCATAGCAGGGCATTGTCGTGGCGTGCCAGTGCTGCTGCGGAAGGAGGGCAGTCGGCGGGACTTCGGCGGCTGACGGCACGATTGCCGAGAGCAGTGGCTCCGGTGGAAGCTTCACGTGACGGTTGCCGAGTGGATTCTATTGCGGCTGATGAGTAAGGCAGACGATAAGGACCACGGTGGGCAGCAATGCGGCGTCAGGAACTCGATCGGCATCCGGCGGCGGCATGATCTGATTGCATTGCCTGCATCACTTCCCTTCGTCGCCGCTGGCTGGTGATCGGCGCTGGACGTTGGGCGATGTTTGACGATGGTTAACATCGCGACCGACAGCGTTTTAGTTAGCTTCTCGTTGCGGCTGGCGGATATTTAGGGCAGCAGGATAATTGGGCTTATGGGCCTAATTTTTTTCATGGTTTGCTGGGCCCAATTATTAATTGATATATTCATTGGGCTTATTTCTTATAATTGGTTTTGGGCTGCTGGCCCAATTTTATTAAGGAGTTTATGGGCCCAATTCAGTAATTAAATAATTGGCCTTTGCTCATTTTTAATTTGGTTTTGGGTTTTTGGGCCCAATTTTAATTAAAATGCTAATGGGCTGCTGGGCCAATTTTTTATTGCTGGAATTTAATTAATTGTGGTTAATGGGCCAAGCATGATAAATTAATTAATTTTATTAATGGAATAATTTGTGCTAGTGGGCTAAGTGGACTTAATTTAATTTTGGGTTAAGATTATGGGCCATGGATAATGAGCTTGATTAATTATTTAATCTGCTGCTCATTTTGTGCTTATTTGTTGCTCTTGGGCCCAAATTGATTGATCCACTAATTATGCAATTAATTAATGTTATATAACTGATTAATTGATTTAATTATCAATTATTGTTGTATATGTGTAAGACATGTTCTATGTAATTTATTTATTTAAATTGCTGTTAATAGAAGCATGTCTAAGTTGTATATTTTATTACTGAATATTATATGCATGTTAAAAACCCTCGGTAATTAAATAACTAAGTGGGAGAGGGAATTGGTAATAAATTCCCGCGGCCTCCATTATTGGTTTGTTAGCGATGTGAATAGACTTGCGCGTCGGCATTAGAGCCTTCCTCCCCATCGGATGAGTTTATTCATGGATTGCTGGAACAGACTTCATTAAATAATTACGTTTGTAATATGATGCATATGAACTTGCGCGTTGGCTTAGACCTTCCTCCCTATCGGATGAGTTTATATGCGGATCACTGGTACAAACTTGTAATTGATGACTGTAGGAAGTTATCCGAGCGCGTGTGTACTTCTCCATCTGTAAGGCACACAAGCTTGGGCCGCGGACTTGGGGTCAAATAATGGTGTACACTTAGATGTAAATAATAAGTATCCTCCCCATCGGAGTCACTGCTTTTATTTGCATGGCTAAAGAGGAACCGACTATTAATTATTTTGTCTTAAAGTGAGGTTGACAAATGAAATTAATGGGTAAAACCTTCTCTTGTAAATGTTCGGGTTTGTAAACGTCCACACTATCGTGGCTTGCAGACTCACGGTGCTTGAGATGTCGGTGAATTTTATTTTATATTGTTTTGAGGGAAACAATATAAAAGGATAAAATTCGAAGTTTTGATCAGTATATTTATTTCTGATTCTCTGAATTTCGAATGGTATTATCTCACTAATTGTTAACTAAAAGACATTATATTTACTTGTCCAAATTAGTTGATTAGAAAAGAATCGTGATTTTGAAAATTACTGCTTAAGAAAATACATGTGTTCTCTCATCGGACGGCTCATGATGCCTATTAAAGTCTTTAGTGAAGAGATGAGAGGATCATAGAAATATGATGAACTCATGTAACTCTTCAGATACTTGAGTAATTTAAAAGGCGCAAGATCATGATAGAATTTGATGAATGAATTGGAAATATATATGGAATAGAAGTTGAAAGGGAAACCTAAGTCAATTTTATTTTCCATAATTGCCTAGATGTTTTTGAGAAAGTTCCACCTCAATTACAAGAGGATGTAAATGGTGGGAAACTTCTAACAAAACATGTGGCAAAGGAAAGCCATTTTTATCATAAAGTGAACAAGTTTAATATCTTATTTACTAATAGCCTAAACATGATTAGTGATGGCATCTACTGACACGAAGTGTGTAGATACAGGAATCACTAAATGTTTTTCACTTAGTAAGGATAAGATTGTTAATAACATGGGTAAAACTACGAAGGTAGTGGCTATTGCAGTGGGAGTTGTTTATTTATCTCATGATAAGAATAAACGATTGATTATGAGAAATTGTCTTTACGTACGTTTCATAGAAAGAATTTAATTTCGGTTTCTATGCATTAACGGATGGATACTTCATTTCATTTAAATGACATGGTCATAGAAATGAGGAATGAGGCTATAATCCGTTATAGTACGTTGATGGATAATAATTATACTCTTGAATCATGCACATCCCACAGATGCAATAAATAGTAATTAATAATGCATCTTCTAATATTAGTAAGAGAAAGGAACCTTCAAAGATGAACTAAACATACATTTGGCGTCTAAGATTAATTCATTTTACTTGAGTAGGATTCAAAAGTTGATAGCCGATAGACCGTAAGGTTTATCTGAAGTGGAAACTATCGGACTTGCGAGTCTTGCTTGGAAGTAAAAATGATTAACTGCTTTTTCAAGGCTGTGGGATATAGGGCCAAAGATATATATGTTGGAATTAGTTCAGTCTGATTCAAGCGGACCTAATATTATCCAGGCAAGAGGTAGTCATTACGGTTTAACCGTGGTGGTAAAAACCTCTTAGGATAGTTAGCAGCTATTAATCAGAAGTTGAGATTAAATCTCAAGATGGCAACACCGGAAATTCCCCAGTGGAATGGTGTGGTGAATAGAAGGTATTATGTCTTATGGTTATGATTAGATAGATGATGAATTATTTGGAATAATTAAATTCATTTTATGGATATGCCCTAAGATACAGTAATTCGTGAAACGTTTGTCTGTATATGGGACATCCTAGAAAAATGAAGGATGATTTATTTAGTCCAGAAGATCGAAGGGTAATTGTTAACACAATAACTAGATTTTTGGAAAAGAACTATGTAATAAATCACAAACCCATGTATGAGTTGTTCTAAAGGAAGTGAAAGGAAAACACTAAGTATAAGTACCAAGTGTACAAGAGGATATACCACAAGGTAAACTGCAACGCGTGTCACGTCTGATACACAATTACATGTAGTGCCTTGTCGTAGTGGGAGGGTTGTTCGACAACTCGTAAAAGATATATTTTGGGAGAGTTGTGAGACTTGGTCCCTAGTAAATATGGTATTATCCCACGGATACGACTTAGCACTACAAGATTAAAATGCGGAATCTTAGTAAGTTGTAATGAATGATGAAATAAAAGAGGATCATACGGTAAGGTGAAAACCTTGGAAGCAAAGCTTGTTGCGAAAAGGTGTACTCAGAAAGAAATGGTTCGATTATGAGAAAACCTGTTCGCTTGTAGCTATGCTTAGTTGATCCAGATTCTTTTAAATTTTGCTGCTCATATTGAATTATGAGGAACAGCAAATAGATGTCAAGACAGCTTTCCTGATTGGAAGTCTTGAGGAAAACATCTATGTGGAGCAATCAAAATAATTCATTGCAAATGGCTAAGTGCATTTTAATAGTAAGCTTATAGGTGTCCATCAATGGACTATACCAAGCTTTGAGATTGTGAAACATCTGTTTTGAAAAGGAAATCCATAGATATGGATTTATTCAATGAGCGGATGTATCTTGTGTATTGTAAAGAATGACGAAAACGTGGTGGTAATTCTTGTACTATACGTAGATAGTATCTTGCTCATTGGAGACAATGAAAGAGTATTATCGGGCGTATGGGTATGATTAAGAAAGTAGTATGATATGAAGGACTTAAGAAAAGTAAAATATATCCTTTTGATCACGGTAATACGGATCACAAGAAAGGATGTTATTCTTATCTCAAGTTTCATAAAATGATACAGTCCATACTCGTTTAGCATGTAAATTTATCTAAGTGAATGTGTCTTAGAGACACAAGAAGTAGATATAGTAGATGAAAGCGGTTCCTTATGCTTCGGCGAATAAGGAAGCTTAATCTAAAGAATGCTATGAACGAAGTTGGATATCTGTGTTGCTGAACGCATGAACAGAAGGTATCAACGTAACCCGGAACAAGAATGATGAACTGTAGTAAGACATATATAAAGTGCCTGAGAAGGACTGGAAATTATATGTGGATTTACTAAACAGATTCACTGCTTCTTGTGGATTACGTAGATTCGGATTTTTAGTCAGATTGGACGGCAGTAAATTCTCCTCAAAGGTTATGTGTTTAATTTTAGGAAGTAGAGTCATAATGTGGAGGAGTGTTATATAGAAATATATTTCAGACTCCGGGCTCCATCATGGAAAGATGATAAATTGGAGCCTATGAGGCAACCAAAGTATCTATATGACTCTAGAGACTTCATGATGGACTTTGAAGTGTTTCTAAGTTTGCCCAAGATTATCACAATTTATATTGCTGATATTGGTGCAGTTGCAAACTTGAAGGAATCACGAGTCCATAAGGCAATTAAACACATGGAGCGCCAGTACCACCTGTTACGAGAAATCGTATGATGAGGGGAAGGTTGTTGTCGCCTAGATTGCATCGGATGATGACCTAGTAAATCCATTTACGAGGACCTTAAGGCGAGAGCTTTTTATGGTCGTGTAGTGGGAGTAGGAATCAGATGTATGGCAGAAGACATGACAGCATAGTCTTTTAGTATAAGTGGGAGATTGTTGGATTGTATACTAAAAGTCTAGCTTTAGTATGAACAATGTCATAACAATATTTGAAATGAGTATCATTGATCAAATGATTGCATCTTATAATTTATTTTATATGCATGATGCAATAGTCCAATTACTTTATACTGTAGATAATATGTTGTGCGACAACACGCGGAAGATCATATTATCGGTTTCCTTATAAAGTATAAACAGATGCTCACAACTGAGATAGACGGGGACTCTCTATCGGTATGGTTGTAGTGTGGTTTGGTATTAGCTTGTCTTGGCTATAGAATCACATTAGTGCACTTGTGTGTATTGAGCAGGACCGCCTGAGGTCGTTCTTCTTATACTGACTATATAGTAGAACTTGATCTCTGTTATTATGGAAGTTCGTGCTCTTAATCCCTATACAATAACCTCGACACGTAGGGCAGTATGTATTTCTTTGATTCATCAATGGGTGAGATTTATATGTATTAAATCAACAAACTCGGTGAGTTGGGAAGTAGTGCTGTATCTATGGTGTGCTGTTGATTGTAGAAGGAATCCATGTCCGTCATAGGTTGATGATGTCCCCTTGAGGAGCTCATAAGGTTTATCATGTAAATCTTGCAAGTGGATTAATTTCCGGCATGATAAAAAGGTTGAGTGGTACTACTCTCGGACGAGATATTAATTAATTAGAGTTGTCAGTAACTTAATTAATTAATGGACACTGAATATCTTAAACATGGGGAGACTATCGGGCTCATAATAAGAAGGAGCCCAGAACATAATTTTGGGATTGGACGGGTAGTGCAATAATAATATTTTAGTGGACTATATTATTATTATTGGATTTAATTAAAAGCTTTGGGCTAAGCTTGGTTAATTAAGTTCAATTGAGGCCCAGCCCAATTTCTCCTCCTGGTCCCTGCTGTAGCCCAATATATATAGTCATCTCAGCTTCTGGAAACCTAACTTCCTGCGCCTCTTTTGACGTGAGTTAGAGAGAAGCAGATTGAGAGAACTCTGGGGATTGTTGACCACCCAACACCAGAGTTGACTTGGGACATACAGCAGAAGATCAAGAGGTGTTCTTCTGCAGTGATTCAGACTCTACATCAACCCTGAAGTACGGTAAACACATTTTTGCTTCCGCTGATATTGTTTACTGTTTGCCTATTTACTAACGATCACGTTTGAACCACAAGATCCAATTGCCAACATGAACAATATCTGATGAGCCTACACTTTCTTGATCATCTTCTTCACTTTGGGTGAAGATTATTGTCCGCTTCTTAGCTTTCAACACTGTGTCACATGGTATAGTTAGGAAATATCGTCTTTTCATGCGAGATGGGATGCGACTATGTATCTTTGGGAATTGGGTAGTCTCGGATCTCTGGCGATTTTTAACTCCAGCTGGTTTAAATCTTTTGAAGATTGAGATTCTTTGTCTTTCTATTTTCTTCATAAGATTCTTCTTCTTCAGAAAGAATTTCATCTTCAGTGATGTAGTTCGTGTTTACTCTTTTGATTGCAATGTGAATAGGTTTTCGTAACATATCCCAAACCTGTTCTAGTATACTTGGGAGCGCGACCATTACTTTTGAACGTCTCTTGAGTGGTATTGAATCCACTAGGAGTCTTATGAGATGGCTCTTTTATCACAACTCTTTCTTGCGGGTCGTATCCAGCTTTGATGAGAAGTTTGTAAGCTTGTAGGCTATATGATTTTGAAACTGCCGCCTCAAATACATCTCTATGCTCAGGTTTAGGCCCTTGGATTAGGCGAGTGAACCCTTTGAGTGGAGGAGGAGAGGGCTTCTCAGTGTCAACCTTGGTCAAAGGTAGTGTCAACCCTTCTACAGTCTTGAACAACTGTTTACTTTCATTAGACTGTGAGGATGAAACATCATTTGCATTCTCTTTTTCTTGTTTATCATCACTTTTCTCTTGTGATGAAGTTCCTTCTTGCTTGACAGCCTTGCTACTTTTCATAAAATATCTAGCGTCTGAAAAATATGACTCGGCTTCTGTGAATGTCCTTTCATCACCAAGTAGCTTTTTTATGTTACCTCCCTCGCAGTATTTGAAGCATTGATGTAGCGTAGAAGGAATCTCTCCATTTTCATGCAACCATGGGCGCCCCAAGAGCATGTTGTATGATGTTTTAGCATCAATGACATGAAACAGAACTGTTGAGGCCATCTCATCTATCATTAAATCCAAGACTGTTGTACCAAGTGTTCTCTGACCTTCTTGATTAAACCCATGAATCGTCAATCGACTACTGCCGAGTTCGCCGGTTGGAATCCCTAACTTCTTCAATGTCATTAGAGGCAAGATGTTGATCGCTGAACCTCCATCAATCAATATTTGATTCACCCTTTGCTCTTGAGTGTAACCAGTTACAAACAAGGGTCGGTTGTGAGATTGTGAACCGAGAAGTAAGTCTTCCTCTGTGAAGGTAATCTTCATAGCGTGGGTCTCGCTTTCAACTCCAGCTTCAACCTTAAATAGTTGAGCTTCGCTTGCCATGTGATATGAAGAATCATTTTCACCGTCTACAGAAGTAGAGTTTGCAGTTGCATCTTCATCTAGAAAGATCTTCCCTTGCTCAACCAATCACATAACTTTGTCTTTAAAGACAAAGCAATCTTCGATAGAATGACCCACCAGTCTATGATACTTGTAGTATTTCGGATTGTCAGTTTATCCCGCTTCTTCTGGTCGCTTCATTTCAGGAAGCTCAATAAGTTTATCTTTGAACAGATCATCAAATATAACTGGGACATCCGAATCAAGGAATGTGTACTTCCTTTCTTGTATCTCTTTCAAGGTCAATCTTCTTTGCCCCTTTCTTGGGAATCATTCTTCACTTTATCATCTTTTTCATTCTCATTCCTTCGAAACTTGACAGTTGATGCATTTGTCGCCATGGACTCCTTTTCAGAAGATTTGTTGTAGGGTTTGCCTCCTTTCCTGATCTCTTGCTTTTCTTTATACTTGTAAGATCCAGGAATCGGTGGTTCTACAACTCTACTTATCCCCATACTTAGCTCCATGTCGTGAGCTCTTGTGGCCAAGTCTTCAAAGGTTTTAGGTTTAATCCCTTGAAGTATGTAACGAAGGCTCCACTACATTTCTTGTGTGAATATCTCGATGCCAGAGACTTCAGACAATCGATCTTTACAATTTAAGCTCAAAATTTTCCAACGATTAATGTACTCAATTACTGGCTCTTCTCTTAATTGACGAGTGTTAGTCAATTCTATCATACTAACCGTTCTCCTAGTGCTGTAGAAACGGTTAAGGAATTATTGTTCCATCTGATCCCAACTATCTATAGAATCGGCCTCCAAGTCGGTGTACCATTCAAAAGCATTTCCCTTTAGAGAACGAACGAATTATCTCACCATATGATCTCCTTGAGTTCCAGCATCATTGCATGTTTCAGTGAAATATGCTATATGTTTCCTTGGATTACCTTTGCCATCAAACTGCTGGAACTTTGGAGGTTGATAGTTCGGTGACATCTTCAATTTGTCAACCCTCCTAGTAAAAGGCTTAGCATACGTGAATGAAGGCCTGGAGCTCTCTTCAAATTGGTCATTCATTGTCCCAAGTATAATCCTTTTTAGCTGGCTGATAGAGACCATTCCGTCATGGGAAATGTTCAGTTCTTCTTTAATCACCCTTTTTCCTGTCGACTGGCATTTCGCGGAGTCATTTACTTTATTTTCAGCATCTTCATCTTGCTTTTCGTTTGCCTGGCTTGTTTCGGCACCAGTCATTTTCTCCATTAGATTTAAAATTAAAGCACTTTGTTCTTGATTTTGTTTGGCAAGTACAGCAACGGATTCAGTTAAGCTTGCCAATTGTTCATCGACAGATTAAGTGTTTGTTGCCATAGTTGAGGCTATGGATGAATTAGACGATGAACTTTCTTCAGATAGAGGAGTTGATCTAGCAAGGTTACCCTCTTTATTTTTATAATCCTGATCATTATAAGATATTTCTTTGGGGATAACTCCAACTGAAAAATTTGTCTCCGAAGAGACTTCAGACCACGCATTCTTTGACATGCTTCTGGTTGTAACATTAACGTCTTCAACTTGTAGTTCCGAAGATTTAGAGACAGAAGCTGATTTGTTTACTTTGATTCTTAGCGGAACCATTTTACTTTGCTTATGTGAAGAGGAGATGAGAGGTAGAAACTGTCCTACTGGGCGTGTCAAAATTTGTAACAATAAATTTTGTATTTATTGAAATAATAAACACAAATGAAATTACAAAGATAATCCGATATGGAATGAACTTGAAAATTTAGGTAAACAACTTCTATTTATCCTCTGATGCCTCTCTTGAGTTGACTTCTTGATTTTTTCAACTTTTGGAGCCGGATCTTCGAATGAAGCTTGTCCAAGCTCGGGTTTGGGGGGCTTTAAAAATGTTTGTCCGGAGGCATCGAGCCTTTGTTCGGATCAAACATTGACTTGGTGCAAAGAACGTCGTTCAATTTGGTAGAACGTCGTTGACTTTACGGAGAATAACTTTGATTTGAAGAATGCCAGATCGGAGAGGCTCAGCACCTTGATCTCTGATTACTTGTTATTCTTGACTTGAATATAACTTGAATTTGACTTGAAGATCTTGAATGTTCTTGACTTGAAGATCTTGAACTTGACTTGGACTTGAGCTTGATCTTCACTTGACTTGATCTTGAACTTCGCTTGATCTTGAACTTAGTCTTGATCTTCACTTGGTTCGATCTTGATCTTCGAACTTGATCTTCGCTTGACTTGATCTTCGCTTGACTTGATCTTGATCTTCACTTGATCTTGATCTTCGAACTTGATCTTCGCTTGACTTGATCTTGATCTTCGAACTTCAAAATTCTTCAGGTCTTCAGGATTTTCAGAGTGAATGGAATGAGGAATGAAGACCCTTATTTATAGGTAGTGAAAATAACTACTTGTGAGATATTTTCTCCTTGAAAAGATATGTTGGGATTTTCTCCTTTAATTAAGCCTACTGGACTGGATACGGGCCTATTTAATTTAAATAAGCCTGCTGGATTTGATTTTGGCCGATTTAATTTAATTAGGCCGGCTGGACTTTATTTGCTGGGCTTGTTGACTTGAGTCGGACCCATTTAACTTGAACAAAGCCCATTTTACTTGAATTTGGACTCAAATAATTATATTAATTATTAATTATTTATCCATTTATTTCAGGAATTAATTAATTTAAATTTCTTAATAAATAAATATTTAATCAATATTTAATATATTTCCCTTTGCATTTATATTTATTAGGCAATACAATTTAATTGACTACAACTACCCTTTGAAGAAACCCTAGATTAGTGAAAATCCCTATTGAGATCTCTTGTATATGTTGAACTATGTATCTGTAGAGGTTGATTTAGGGAAGAAGCTTCACAAATTGTTAACGTCGTGCCAATAAGTTATTTGCGAATTTCAATTACAATATTTTCATCCAATTCATGATGAGTCTCCTACTATGACCATATCTCTTACCTTGCATAGCCATTATTCGTGTTCGAAGTATTCCGCAGTTGAAGGTTTAAAGAATCCGTTCGGAGTATGCCCAAAACTATAAAGATGAGATCGATCCCCTTGGTTTAGAATATTATGTAGACTCAATTTAATTATTATCCCTTCCCTTGTCCTTGTAAATAATATGTTCATTAAATTTGATCAATTTCTTCTTCTCCTATTTGGGCTTCCCTATTATAAATTACTACTTTGTGTCATCTTTGTGATTTGGAGAATCTATCAATACCTTTCCCTCATATCTAACATATGAATAGTCACTGTACAACGATGCAAGGTTATGTGGTACTGTTTTAAGAAATAGAGATTAATATGTAAGTGTTTTGGTTTAGTTCAATGGGTGAAGTGTTTGTGAGTTGTCTTTGGTTGGAATAATGGAGCCCTGACCAGCTCAATCACTCATAATCTTATAAATGCATATTTATGTTGTCTTAAAGAGTCTGATGGGTTTAGTTAATTGAAGAATTGGATTGTCTGTGTTTATCTTAACTCTATACTAAGAATATAACTTAAACAATGTGTCCTGAAAATTTTTACAGTAAAATTCTTTTTAAATTTTCCCATTTGAACTTTCCCACAGCAGTTCTGCTATGCACTTCTCACAATTAACGTGCTTTGTTTTCCATGTGTTATGGATCTTTTCTTCCTTCTATAATTATGTGTTTCACTCCTGTGACAGCATTATTATTCTTATGTTTGCTTTCCTCTTTTGTGATCCAGTGTATGTCTTACACAGCTACTAAAAAAATGATTGAAGGAGATTAGTAAAGATCTTAATAGGATATGTACAATTGTGCATAAGACCATTATTTCCTATTGTAAAAATTAACTAAATTTTGGTAGAATTTGATTATTGTGGCTTCTCTGACACTGTTCATTGAATGGTTTTCGGTACTAGGATTATGCCTCAGAAACCCGATTTTGATTGCCTTATATGTATGCCTTATTTCTTGTTGTTAATGCTTCTGACTATTTTTACATACTGTTTATTGTCTACAGGATACAAGTCACACTATTTTGGCTGAACGTCAGGAATGAATGTAGAAACTTTTTAAAGAGTGTGTAGCCATTTATTTTTTCCTTTCCCAATTGAGAGCACAGACACTGCTATTTTATTCAATGCACCTGTATTTCTATGAAAACGGATTTGATTCCTTCTAGTTATTCCTTATATGTTGAAATATTTTGGAAGATTTTTATATTATGAATCATTTCTCTAGGTTTAGAGTATTTTATTGAAAAAATTTAAGAATTGGTGCCTCGTTTGTGCTGTGATTCATGTATGTGATTTTTTTAATTGACAAAGGACAATAATGTTCACATTTTCATAATATTATCTATTTCCTATTCAACGCTACATTTAGGACACTACTTTATTCAATGCCGTTGTATTTCTATGAAAATAGATTTTTAGCAGATTCTTTTAAGTTATTCCTGAAATCACATAGTTGAGGTTTGACTCACAGGTGTAGGATTGAGCAGAAATATGCTAGATTTACCGTCTTAGCTATTTTCATATTTATATCAGCTGTATTAATCATCATATTGTTGATAAATATTGCGTATTTGAGGTTACAATGAATGAGAAACTTTTGGCATGTTATAAGTCTTAAGGTGTGTCTAAAACAATTAGTTAGCTGCCATCTTTTTATTCAAGGATATGCATCTCATATCACCAGAATATCACTAGCGCAACAATTTTTCTTATCTGTAAATATCAGAATGTGCATGCCTAGTTAAATCTTTGCGTTACTAGCTGCAAGAGATTTTAGTTCATTCATATTTAGCTAGGACATTATATGTTGGAATATTTTTCACTCTTCGTCATTCTTGTAAATTAAATTTTCATGATATGTGGAGAGTTTGATTTGTATGCTGAGTATTATTTCTTTTAAAGTACCCTTCACTTGCCAGTTCCTCTAAAAAAGTTGTAGCATGTTCTCATTTGTTCTAATTGGATATTTAACAATTAATTTTTAAGTATTATAATATTATTATTGGTTGTTTATTGAGGCTTTTCTAGTGGTTTAGAGCGGTCATTAGACAATTGGTTCTTGATCACTTCAAGTGCTTGGGGATCATCTATTGGTTTAGATGTATTAACCCTTCTTTGGAGTTAGTGGTTAGTGCTCTCGTTAGAGTTTAGGGTTGATCACCAATTGGAGTTTGGTAAGTTTTGAATTAGTTTTAATTCTACCTCTTTGTTTGGGTGTTCTTTTAATAACTCATTACAATGGCTATTCGAAAGGATAATTGTTTTGCTCTCTTATGGGAATGGAAATTACAACCATTGGTAACAAGGCCCGACATTGGCATGCTTTTGCTGTATGACTATGATAAAGTGTTGTTAACTAATATGAGTAGGCTTTTCTTCCAGCATGAAAATGTGTTTAAGTATTATATTTTTGAATCTATATAGTTTGTAAATATTTGTTATCAAGAATGGAGCAATTTTAGTTTTTTCTTCTGTAGTATTAACTATAGAGTGAGAAGAAAAAAGAACATTGAAGTAGAAATTTAGTGTTTTACTCTTATTAGTGTAGTTCTTGGGTAATGTATTAGCTTTTCACGATGTATGTTTGATACTTCTTTTAACTGAATTCCACTAATTTAGTTCTTAAGTGTAATCAGTTGTCTTTTGCAGGTCAAGGCGGTTGATCTTCGGAATGCTTCTTTTCTTGATGTTGTTGTTGTCAAGGTGAATGTTTAACCATGTTGTTTACAATTATAGATAGTTGCATGCTAATTTTTTTTCTCTTTAGTCATATGAGTGATGCTCAGTGTTTTGGTTGATATTTTGTACACTTCCAACAGTAACAGTAATTCTAATGAACTACTTATTTCATATTGAATCTTCTTCAGAATTTTAGTGATTTTTTTTCTTCATTTATTTAGGTATAATGCACTCACACACTGAAACAGAGTATTTACTTCCTTGGCAGAAACAAAAATGATATACAAGTACCAGTAGGCATGTCTAATGATTTACTGAACGTATTAAATGGTATTTTTTGTTCCCCATAGAAGTTGCGAGGTTTATGTGATGGACTGAATATATTCAAAGGTATTCATATATTTTTCTTGTCCTATATGTTTCATGGCATGCTATAAGAATTACGCTGTCAATACTCTTGACTAATTGCCTTATGTACCTTTCTTAAAAATTTGAGCGATAGACATTTGATATTACTTTGGATATCACAAAAGATCCTAGATTTAAGTTTGTCAACAAGTTTACATGGTGGCTACTTTTGTAAGAAACCACCAAAGTTCAGTCTTTTAATTCAAATTCCTTGAACCATATCACTATAGGTTATTAGGTTCAACTAACTTGGCAGTTCTAGTGCTATATACAACATTAATCATCATGTGTAATGATTAATGCTGGAGATAAAGTTGTACACTAAGAAATTTCAAAATATATCATTGTTATATAAGAATAAGAAGAGTATTCTCTGTTAATTTCATGGGCGGAATTGTGTTATTAAGTGAACAACTTATACCAAGAGCAGTATTGGCCAATAATTGAAATCCTCATTTATTAAAGGCTCTACCTACCTTCTTCATCAATGACTTTCAGTTAGCACATGTAAGTTCTTTTTACTGTATTGATTGCTCCAAAATCATTTCTGTTAGCAATTTATGAATTGATTCTATTTGTGCATCATAATTCTTGATCTATGTTTATTACTTCTCTTACCCTTCTATCAAAGCATATGCAGTAACATCACATATGAAGATTTATTCATTTGAAATAGAAGCTTGAAGAAAAGTAGATGTACTACCTCTAAGGTAAGAAAATTGGATTACTTTCAGGTCTTCAGAATTCTACTTATGTGCTTAAGTGCTTCTCATTGCAGTCTTTGATGCATGTCAAGTGCTTGTGTGATGTATATTTGAAAACTTAGGAATCTATTGAATGTATGGGATATGTACATTACCAAGCAAGTGGTTTCTAGGGAGATTTTACGTTTAAATTGACTGAACCTGAGTTGAATTCTTTGAGCTTGGTGTAATCCTACTTGTCCCATTTATGAGAAGTGTCCCAACAGAGTGAGCTTGTATGTGACATTGTTGCCACTATAAAGACTGATTTCTGATTGACTTTTTAAGTTTACCTTTTTGGTGCTAGATTATTTGCTCTGATGTATGCTACTGATGCCATCTTTCTTTTTTCTTAGTTTTGACCTTGTTTGCATACACCTTCAAAACAAGAGAAGTTAGAACAAGATTTTCAAAAGCAAATACAAATAAACAAATAAAATAAAAATGTGTCTAGTAAGATCACTCAAAACGATCCTTCTTCAAGCTACTAGCAACCGTTGCCTCCCCGGCAACGGCGCCATTTGATTAGTCATTTTATAGTAGGGATGACCAATTAAAATAATTTATCAAACAACAGAGAGATAGGTACTAGTGCTTAAGTGTTCTCACACTTCTTGTAATTTTATAGAGACAAATCATCAATGAAGTGGTTGATCAAACAAGTAAATAGAGGTAATCAAAGCAAGCAAGCAATGATCAAACAAACAAGATAAATGGATTGAAAGTGGTTTTCCAAATTGATTAAAAGTGAAATTAACAACAAGTGGTAACTCTAGAAATTATGTATCAAATTCATATGTTAAGGGTCAACACTAAGTTCACCTAAACTCCCTCTCAAGATGGATAGGATATGAGTACCAAATAGCTTAATGGATTGGTTCTTACACAAATAATTTCAACTAGGTACTAAGCTTGAAATGAGAGTCTCTTCACACGATTAATCAACCTCTCGATCAAACCAATCACATGTTCTATCAAAGGGTTCTAAATTCTAAAGGATTTCTCAATCTCTTTACAACTTATAATTAACATAAAATGTATGATGAATTGATTCAATGAACTATCCTAAATATTTAATTGATTTCTCAATCTAATCACATGTTCATGACAATTTACCACACAAATCAACAATACAAATCAAGCAATTAACAATCAATGATAGAAAATCATAGATCCAATCAACATATGAATTCAAATACACAAATTTCCAAAATTTACCAACAACTCTCATGTTGCTAATCCCACAAGGGAGTTTAGTCTACCATATTCAAAAGGAAATTAACATAGACATTAAGATCCTTACAAATCATGATGAAACTATTAGGTTTAACTACAAAGTATGGATGAAAACTCCCTTGAAGTGCTTCAATGGTGATCTACTTCCTTCCTTTGCAATTCTTCTCTCTTCCTTGCTTCTTTTCCTCAATTGGATGAAGATTTTGATGGTGGGATGATGGTAGATGGAATGGATGGTGAATGGATGAAGATGATGGTGTGAATGGAAGGAAATGGTGTGTGATCTATGTGTTTTGGTGCAAATCCTTGGTGGAATCTCCACTCTCTCTTCAAATGTTGAACTTGAGGCTATTTATACCCTCTCTAAGTTGGGCCACGAATTTAACATCAAATGGGCTTTTTACACACACTTACACACATTGACAAGTGAAACTCGAGTTAAAGTAGCTCGACTCGTGTTGGCTACTCGTGCACCCGCCTGTTTGGTCGTGTTGCGAGGCTCTGAAACTGAAAATCCTTCAGAAGACAGCTCGACTCGAGCTAGCAACTCGAGTTGCAGCTTGCAAGTCGAGTTAGCTCACTGTACAATTTCTGCACCTGCCCTGCTCCTAGCTCGACTCGAGTTGCAAGTCGAGTTGGACCTTGCAACTCGAGTAAGCTCTCTGGACGATTTTTGGACCCCAACTCGACCTTCTCTCAACTCGAGTTGGCAACTCGAGTTGCACCTTGCAACTCGAGTTGGGTCCCGGCAGCTCGTTTCAACTCCCGTTCCGTTTTTGCTCTATTTTCACTTGTTTTACATACGTTTAAGCTCATTCACACACATTTCCATGAAAACACATAATGCAACCAAATAACACATAAAATACAGTTAAAATACTACAAAAACGGACATAAAAAATACTAAAATTTAGGTGAAATATCAATCATCAATTGTTTAAGAAAATGTGCACTTTTTGACCAACTTTATTGACTTTGGAGGGTATTGTGGAATTTTTAGATAATAAAAAAGTATAAAGTAATGATATGTGTGTGAAAAAGGAGTGGCAATTTTGAAATTAAAGGAACTTTTGAGGTTGTTAGATAAAGTGATGTTTCCTTTTTTGGGATGTAAAAGGTTTTGTGGGACAAACAAATGAGAAAATTATGAAAAGTTTTATGGGATGTCGGGAGTATTACATAGAAAAATAAATGTAATAATTTTACAATTGATTTTGAAAGGGTATTACCTAAAAAGAATGAAAGGAAGATTAAACAAAAGATTGAGGTTCATTAAGCATGAAAATATGGTGCTAATCTAATTAAATTAGGATAAATACGTACTGAAAAAATCCCAAAAATTGAACCACGTAAACCCCCAAACACACTAGAGTAGATTGAGGTAACACAAAAATGAAGACCAATCAGATGATCATATACAGCATCTATTAAGCCATTCCTCGAAACTTAGCCTAGCTAGACTTGCAGTCCGTATTTGAGCAGAAGTGGAAAAAAAATGTAGACGAGACGAGACGACGCAATGCATAATAAGTTACTACTGTGGACTATGAGAAGAGTCGCAGGAAGTTATTCGCGTAAGCTATAGGCGCTGCAGAGGTATCGAAAAATATCAGTTAACTCATAATAGGTGAGGGAAAAAACGAAGTGCGATTGCGCCTTTTAAGTATATACTCCCTTTATCCGCTCGAATTATGGTCTTTTTTTTTTCCATTTTGGTCATCCGCTCCAAAAGTCTCATTTCTTTTTTTACACATACGAGCCCACATACACCCACTAATACAATTAAAATATGTATCAACACTCCCACTAATACAACTAACTACAGCCCATTAAAAAATAATACTTCATAATCAGTGCAAAGAAGCAAATGACCCTTATGAGCGGACGTAGAAAGTATATTTTATGTAGGGTTTAAGATTGGATGAGAGACCAACCACTGCTGAAAACGTTACAATGTTTGGTTTCATCTCCGGTGCTTCAAACCGAATAAACGCACCCTTGTTTCCCATTTGCATCAAGAAAACAAATTTCAATGCTAGTCGTTCAACTGAGACAGTTTGCCATCAGCTTAATTAGACATAAATTAAAGATGTTCAGTAGTTAGTCATTCATACACAAACATAATAAGGCAATGAATATTGATCATCAGGCCAACAGATCATGAAAAGGCATTATGTAGATTGCACAATGGTGGTCAAGCTTTATACACATTATATTTATTTGAAGAAATTTGTATCTATGTTTATTCCCCCTTCTTTTATTGGTAATCTGAAGTCTTATGAAATCTTAAGCAAGCACTTGATAACCCTTTCAAGAACTCACACACTTAACCGATTGATCACTCAAGTATTCACTCACGGATTGATTGATAATCGAAAACGTAATGAAAAACAAGATGAACACGAAGATGTATAGTGGTTCGGCTATGCCTACATCCACTTTCTCAAGGAAGAACTTTCTCTGTATGATGAATACAACATACAACTTAAGGAAGATGATGAAGAACTTATGCACATGTGCCTTCTTATCTAATAAACTGATGTGTTGCTTCTCGATCCTTCTTCTATCACGTTTTACTCCTTATATCAGAAAACTTCCCCAACTGCAAGTATGTGAGATCACACAAGAATCCATCCAGCTGGCTGATCAGTTTTGCAACCATCTAACTAACTAACTAACTTGATTCCTTCTTCAATGCACAACTGCAACGTATGGTTGAGATGAGCTCTGATCTCACAGCTATAACTTCACATGCAGCTGATCTTATCAACACTTCATCAACCAATCACCATCTTCCACCTGTCTTGCTTATATGAGATGACACACACACACACACAATGCATGCATGCATGTCTACAATAAAACATGAAGAATAATACATCCTCTAAACTTTCCATAAAGAGTCCATTTAGCGAACCAAATTACCTGATCACAGTAGTTAATTTGGAGCAGAAAATACGGTAACAAGTTTACCATCATGCTCGATCTCATAAACTTCATCCTTAACTTCATGTTATCGCACTACTAAATCTGTGAGGCAAGAATAGATTGAATTGAGTGATATTTTATTCGATAAAATATAAAAATACGTAAACAACTAGGTTTCACTCATGCATATTAGAGAAAATTAACCTAGCTGGTTGTTTTCCTGCAAAAATCTTTTTGTTACATCCGCACCAAATGAAAGACCTATGCGATGCTTGCTTGGTCCCCTTCCAAGCTGAGGCTGGGGGTCAATCCAGAGCAACTCACACATTAAACCTGGATATCATTTCAAGATAATTTATAAGTCATGCCTGCATATATAGCCATTCTAGTTCATGGCAAAATATGCTGCTCCATGGAAAATTACAAGATATAACCCCAAATATTGAAGATGAAGCAAAAATTTGCATATTAATCCTAATCCTAATACTAATTCTAATACATTAAAAGTGAGAAGAGGATGAGAAACTTTTTTAGACTATATATAATATCCTCAATTTAATTATTTCCCTATTTACCATCCAATAACATTTTCATGCTTATTAGTATTAGTTAATTAATATTGAAATTCATAATATTTAATCGTTTATTTTTTCTGAATGTATGATGTATCTAATTAACCTTTTGAATGTATTATGTATCCCATTAATTTTTTATTAATTATAATGTCTCTTCACTTCCTTCTCTTAAATAACACTCTTATATACAAAATGTACTCATTGGTCTCTAATTGCAGATTATAGAACAATTGGTGTAATTACAAAGGTAAAACTTGTAATTGATGTCTTATTATTTCCAATTTACTACTTTGCTCATATTTTTAAATGAACTAGGCCTTTTACTTGTATTCTCTTACTTATGCACTTGGATATTATGGATAGAAGGATGAATGATCGTAGCTTTTCGCTTGGATTATCAAGATTGTCGATTTTGTGGTGTAAAGCCAATGCAAGATAGACGAATGACCATCCTTCTTAATGTTGCATCAAGTACTATATTCTTAGTTTATTCATCAGCAAGACTAATTATTTTCGCTGTACAGAAAGAGGATGATTGTTCGACTATTAATTTCAGGATTATTCTGGGATCACTTCTATGTTAATAGGATAAAATAGGAATAGTGGGTTGTTTTTTTTTTAAATAAATTTAATTATATTAATTTATTTAATAGTTAAGATTAGATTAAGAATTGTTGAAATCGTTCGTTCAGGTGCAGCCGACACTTAATTTCGTTGTCTTAGTTTATTCAGTAATTTAGTTGGTTTTATTTCATAAACTATTCTAAAATAAACTTGCTTCATGGACTCTTCAATAATATTAATTAAATGGAGCGGTAATAACCATGCAATATATTAGAAAATTAAAGAAATTGAATCAATTTTCTTGGGTATACTTCATAAGCTATTTAATTTAATATATTATTATAATAATAAGAATAATGGATCGAGTAATAATTATTATTATACTAATTATTATATATTACAGATTTATAGAAGATAAGAATAAAATTTATGACTTACTGAAATTAATTAATAAAATAAATGATATTAAAAATGAAAGGCATCATATAATCATATTTATATTTGTTATTAGCTCAGAGAGTAAGCTTGAACAATCTGGATTTTCAATTGAACATTTCGATTGTATACCATCTTAAAAATAATGCCAACAGACTAAAAATAGGACATAACAAAAAACAACCCTAAATGACGGCCCCCCGATAAGAAGCCCAATACCGAAGTTCACTAATTTCCAACTCTGATGCGTTCTCATCACGTCCAATTCGAGCAAGGAAGTTTTTCCACTCATCTGCATTATTAAGAGAGAGATATTTCCAACAATTGAAACTAATGTTTTTGACATTATTAACTTGTACCATTGTGTGAGGTTCAAAAATTGAGAACTGAAATGAACATGCTAACATATATTCTTTACAATAACGTTGTAGGTAAAAATCCAAAACGACATTACTCATAAACTACATATAAATGTACACAAAGTATGACCATCATTACATGCATCAAAAGAGTGAGCACATCCAAATATAGATATTGTCCAATAAAATATCAGAAAATTCTTGTTTTTGAAAAAATACATGACATTTTAATAGAAGGAAAACTTAAAAAGGTTTACGCATAAAATTAAGAACACAATCACACGAAGCTTTAAATACAGAACTGGTAAAAAAAGGTGAGAAGTTCAGATGGCTGAGAAAGAATCAAAGATCAGATGATCAAATAAAAGATAAAATAAATTAGAAATTGCGACTCTTTACTCTTATAAAAGTAGAGAACTGATATAAAAACATTATCATATCCATCATAAACATTACAGAGATTAGAGTGCAGATTTACCATCTCCAAGCCAGAAAAGATTACGTATGCTCCACAATTTTGAGAATGAAACACAGATAGTTCAAACTTGGATTGAGAAGCACAAAACCAAAAAAGATAAACCCTACTATATTAGATTACTGTAATATTGCTTGAAAATTATAGGATGAGGGTTGTAAGAGGACGGTCGCTTCAGTTGGAGAAACATAACACTTGACACTAAAGTGTTAAGGTAAAAAAAATTTTAAAAAAATCTGGGGAAGCTGCAACATTCAAAATAAGACGTACCAGGATATATCTTTTGGAGGTAAAACAAAGTTGTAATATCATCTTCATTTTTCTTAAGGAGTTCAGGCATGCTGTAATGCAGTCTCAGAGTAATATGGAGTGAAGATACTGCAGAAATGATAAGTTGAATTACATGCATATTCGTATGGAAGGAAGCAAAATATTAAAATGAAGCAACAATCCAAAAGATAGCATCTCTCTAACAGGCTTTGGTTTTGGAAGCAACAACCCAAAAGATAGCATCTCTCTAACAGGATTTGGTTTTGGCATTTCCATAAAAAGAGAATTTGTGAAAAACTGTAGACGTCTTCTAGCCTCAAGATTCTTGGGGATATTCACAGCAAAATCCTTGATGATAAGCAGAGAATACAATCTACTGACTTGTGATTTCTGCATAGGTTTCAAATAGTTAAGAAGCTCTTGATATAACAGAATTTTCGATTGGCAGACAAAGAGATAAGATAACTAGATGTCAAAGGATCAATCATACCAACTCTGCATCCATGGGCCACTTCAAATTTTTGAAAGAGACGACCTTCAGTCCGAGCTCTTGATAGATGGAGGTGATATAATATGATAATTTAACAAGCGAAACCCACACTTACCACCCCACCGCCCCAAAAAAATATAAGAAATATTAAGTGTTCATTAAGACCTCATGTTGATAGATAGGATGCCATGTCGCATAACATCATAAAGATCTAAAATGGCCTTAACAGCACCAGTTTAAAGTTCAGGTATCCAATCTTTTTTCTGAAAAAAAGAAAGAAAAAAAAACTCAACCATCAAAACAAGTTGAAGGTGGAAAGTTATAATTCTTTCATATTAATTATTAAAATGGCATGTTAACAGTGTCACAATTCAATCAAAATGATATGAGCACTGTAAACTAAACTTTCTTGCAAATCCTCTCTCACTATACAAATTGCATCTCATGCAAGACAAATTAGGCTCTCTCACAAATTAGGCTATTAATAGTCCTCAAAGTTTTTAACCCCCTCCCTATTTGATCTAGTTTGCAAACACACCGTGTCTTATTCTGAGGCAAATATGTTAAATGTATAATCTTTTTATCAATTGGATAATTGGATTGTATTATCTTTTCAATATCTCGCCAACAGAGAAAACCTGCAGCAGTATCAAAGACCCTGCAGGATAAACACCACCACATCACTTTCACATTTGTAACTATGTGAATCATGACCACATCTTATTCCATTCAGAAATAAAGAGCTTACCCACTTTGAGAACTAATAGCTTTTTTAAATGAGAAATAAAGATTATATTAAACTAGAAGGGATGAGAGATCCCTTACACAAAGTACAACGGTTGCAACACATAGCACCAATTTCTAATGAAATCTGAAATGTAAAGTGTTTTAAAACTTCAACAAACTGATACCTTAAAAAACAAATTCCATATTTAATCCTACTCCAAACATCTTTCCAATCAATGAACCAATGTACAACTGGAACTATACCTCCCAGAGAAATTTATCCTTTTAGTTATTAAGACCACTCAAATTAGAATTAATCATTTTTGGGAAACCAAACAAACCCTATGCAAGGATTTTGGACTTCCTAAATACGAGTGCTCAAGCATTAATAATGACAGGCAAACACATACATATTTATTTTAATTCTTTTATGGTCTACTCACCATGTTTGATTCTGTTATAACATCCCAACCTGTATTTTATTCTCTATCCAGTGAACGGCACAATACAAGGCTTTGAGTTGGTTTTATATTTTAAGAATCTTAACCCTCACATAGGTTCTTGTTAAGCATATAAAGGGTAATATTGTACGATACTGCAAAACCACAACCAACTCTACGTGTTGTGCATTTTGTAAACAGAAAATACGACCAAATCAACTTCATAACTACAAACCAGTATCCCGAGGAGCACAGTAACTTTCTGAATAACAAGAGGCAGTTTCTCCAGTCGAAAATCAACATGAATACTTCTATTCGCCATGCTACTTCGCATGTCATCATATATTCTTTCAACCCAGACATGATTTCCAAGGGGCATTACATGATTACATAATGTCTGTAAGCATCAGGACTAGAGCAATATAAATATGGCCGCGGCTATTCGCACCCACCATTTTACTTCCATACACCCCCTTGAATTTTAAATTAATAAATACATATAGTAAATTACGAAAATAGCCTTTTGATATACACACATTTTATTTAATACAAAATTATTTCTAAAACAATATACACACATCACATTCACATCACATTAACATACACACACCAAACACTTTAACAATAATACACACACATCACATTCACATTAAACATTTGAAAAACAACACAAACCTCACACCCACTCCACTCACTTCTTCTTCCACATCTCTTCCTCCAAAACCCTAGACTTTCTCCCCCATCATTCAATACTCACATTTGGTCATATGATCAACATGACGGAAGAAGAAACACCTAAGGACGTAAAGGTATGTATATTTACATGTTTAGACCGATTAAAATGTTGTTTTTCGCGTTTTTTTTTTCCCGTCGCTGTTTTTTTCGACCAACCAGAGTCGAAAATTTTTAATTTGTTCGACCAACATTGGTCGAAATTTTGTGGTAATTTCGACCAGAGGTGGTCGAAATTTTTTATTTCTGTCGACCACTCTTGGTCGAAATTTCTTAATTAATTCGATCATATATGGTCGAAATTTAGAAAATATTTCGACCATAAATGGCCAATTTTTTTAAATAAATTCGACTACCCTTAGGCGAACAGTGTGTATTTTTCCAGCACTTTACTTGTTTTCTTATTTTAACCCCTTTATTTTGTACACAGGAATCATTTTCTTCTACTAAATGTAGTGCCATGTTATTGGGGAATGAGCTTAGTACAGATGTTTGTATGGTTGAGGATTACACGGACTTATTTGAAACTCATCAATGGTTTGATACAAGAGAGAATTTGATAAAATGGGCGCGAAATATTGGTTTAGATAATCAGATGGTGGTTGTAGTGAAACGCTCTGACAATGGTGGAGGAGGAGGAAAAAAGGGAAGACTATTTTTGGGTTGTGAACGTGGTGGAAAGTATCGAGAGTTTAAGGCCAAAGTAAACCGATACAAGGAAGTGGATCCAGAAAGGGAAGTAGAGGAGAAGGATACAAGTAAGAAGAAACTGAAAAAGAGAGAGACGGGTACAAAGAAGTGTAATTGCCCCTTTTTGCTTAGGGGAAGAGAATTAGAGAAGGGCGGAGCATGGGCATTGGAGGTTGTTAACGGTGTTCATAACCACTCGATTGGCAATTACTTGGAGGGGCATGCCTATGCAGGGAGGCTCAAGAAGGAGGAGGAAAAATTTGTGATTGATATGTCACTCCAAGATGTCCGTCCAAAGAATGTGATAGAGCTTCTAAAACATAAATTCCCCGGTAACAAGACTACAATACGGACTATTTACAATTGTCGTCAAAAAAACCGAATTGCTGATCGTGGTGGTCGTTCTCAGCTGCAATATGTGGTGAAGAAGTTGGAGGAACACAAATACTATTTTCTCAGTCGAAGTTGCAAGGATACCGGTAATGTTAGAAACTTATTCTTTGCACATCCCCAAAGCATAGATTTGTTGCGTGCTTTTCCTCAAGTCTTGCTTATGGATTCAACATACAAGACGAACAAGTACAGGATGCCTTTGTTTGAAATAGTTGGTGTGACTTCAACTGGCATGACATTTTGTGTGGCAATCGTTTTTCTTGAGAATGAGCAGGAAAATAACTACACGTGGGCTCTTACAACACTTAGGGATGTAATGGGTAAATCTTGCGTGCCTTCGGTAATTGTCACCGATAAAGAGGTAGCTCTAATCAATGCCATTGAGAGTGTCTTTCCCGGTACCAGCCATTTTCTTTGTCGGTGGCATATAAACAAGAACATCACGGCGAATTGTAAAAAATTTGTCCATCCAAAGGATAAATGGGAGGGCTTCATGCATACGTGGAATTTGGTGGTGTTATCGGATAGTGATGAACTACTCACGGAACGGTTAAAGAGGTTTAGGCATGACTTTCGTGATTACCCTGAGGCGGTTGAATATGCTATGAACAATTGGGTGGAGCCCTACAAAAAGAAATTTATTTCTGTGAAAACGAATGCCATCAAGCATTATGGAAATACCACGACTAGCCGGTATGTAAATGACGTATCATATTCTTCTTAACTATTTTAGTATAAAACCTATGGATATTTATGGAGTATTTTATAAATTTTATCTCAGTGCCGAAGGCCAACACTCAGCAATGAAGAGGCAATTGCAAACAAATCAATGTGATTTTGAAAAGTGCTGGACAGAATTTCACACATTGATGGAGGCTTCTCACACGGCAATAAAACATTCTTTTGAGAAGAGCATCAACGTGGTCCAACATAAATTTCGTACATCTCAATTCCGCGAGATTCGAGGGCTTGTATCGACTACCGCCTTAAAGCTAATTCATGATGAGATTTCTTGTCTTGGACAAGGTGTGTTGGATGCATCTTTATGTGGCTGTGTTATGCGTTCCACTTTAGGTTTGCCCTGCAAACATGAGTTGTCGGAATTTGTTAGCAAAGGGGTGCCTATCCCATTGGAAAGTATTGACGATTTCTGGAGAAAGTTGGATATGAAGCCACTGAAAGTTGGTGGAAATCGAAAGGCCGACATAAGGGTGAAAATTGTGGAGTTCATGACTCAGTTCTTGTCAAACTTCGATGAGGCGGACGAAGGCTATGCTGAATTGATGTGGCGTAGGATGCAAGAGACAGCCATCCCGTCCCTAACATCCTTGACTGCTCCAGGTGTAGCCACACGTACTAAGGGTCGACCAAAATCCTCAAAAAAGAATGCTCATTCGACGAAGAGGGATCCTAGTTCGTTCGAGTTGACTGAAAATACACTGGTTGATAGTTGCTCTCCTATTCCTAATGTGGTGTACGATGTCGGCCCTTCGGCCCCTACTCCTCAATTCACAACCAAGAAACGACCAGCCAAAGAAAAGGTACATATTGTGTTTATTTAGCTCATTCGTTATCATTTGAGTCACTCTCAATAACAAATATGTGGCATTTTTTATAAGATTGTTCGTCGAGTTCGCCCACGAGTTATGGATAACGAACGTTGTTATGTTGATGCATTGCCTCCACATTTCGCAAAATACATAATATCCACGAAGAATGTGAAAGGTGATGGTCATTGTGGGTTCCGAGCACTCGCAGATTTGCTTGATTATGGAGAGGAAGGTTGGGGGCGGGTGCGGACTGATCTTTTAAATGAATTGAAAGCTCATGCGGACCTTTATGCAAAAATGTTCATTGAGATCGATCGTGTGGAATATGTGTTAAAATCACTCCAATGTGACGCTGAGTTTGCCCCAAAAGACAAATAGTTTTGCATTCCGGAATTGGGTTATGTCGCTGCATCTAAGTATAACATAGCTCTGATACATATAAGCGATGCTTTTTCTGCCACATTTCTCCCATTGCGGAGTGGAATCAACCCATTTCCCAAAATTGTAGCAATAGGTCTAGTAAACAAC
Source organism: Pogostemon cablin (assembly GCA_023678885.1). Taxonomy (NCBI): domain Eukaryota; kingdom Viridiplantae; phylum Streptophyta; class Magnoliopsida; order Lamiales; family Lamiaceae; genus Pogostemon; species Pogostemon cablin. The sequence goes on from CM042973.1 coordinate 8,708,128, forward strand.
AATCACTTCATTCAGGTACGATTTGTTTACGCTTTTAAGATCTATGTTATTGATCTTATATTCTAACATGAAGAAACAAATTTTTAGGTTTTCTTATCCGGTGAATGCCCGCTACCACCTATTGCCAGTCAATGGACAACGAATCATCTCCCAGCAGCTGATAGTTGGGAGTCTTTCTTGAGACCACGAGTGGACGCGTATGCCCTAACTGTGTCATCGGGAGCTGTTCATAGAAGCGAGGAAACGATTTGTCTCGAGTGATTACATACATGTTCTTTGTATTTACTATTTTATCATGAAGTTTGAATACGCTGGTTGATTATTACGTTTTATTGCACAGAAAATATCTTGTGCGAATCAAACTCTTCAAAATGATCATAACAATACTACAAAGTTTCAACTCACACAATTGTTAACCCAAAGTTTCAGTTACTCCAAACAATAGTACAAAGTTTTTAAATGATCATGGGTGACGAGGAGGCCCAAAGTTGTCCTCATTGATACTACTGAGACACGTGTAGGCACTTTCCATAGCCAACATGGCCTCATCCTGCGAAATGGGCACACCGTTTCTCCATCGATTAAGTATTGGCCTCATAAATCCGATGGCGGTGGAGACACTCTCAAAAGGGTGGACAGGGGGTGGTGGATCAAACATCCGAGCACCTCCTCTCTCAGGTTTTTGTACTCTAGGCCGGCATTTATCTGAATACCATTCTAGGTAGCCCGGTGCGGATTCCCAGCCCGGCATAGCCAATCGACCCCTGTCCTCACCTGTGAACCCTATTCCCACTCTTATCGGGAAATAACGTCGTCCCAAACATGTACAACAGGTATGCTCTGACGCAGCCCTCAAGCTCATCATCGTACTGAGAAGTAACGTCGTCCTTGAACGTAGCATGCAGCCACTGTGTCAACACAGAGTGACCACGGATAGTGCCCAGTGCCTCTGTAGCTACATCTCTGTCAACGTTCAGAAGCTCCATAATCATTTCAGAAGGTCTCTGTCGATCTCGCTGAAAGGCAACTGTACGACCAGATATAGGCAATCCCGTAAGACAATACACATCGTCGAGTGTTATGGTCATTTCCCCGAATGGCATGTGAAATGTATTTGTCTCCGGATGCCATCTCTCAACAAACGCAAGAATGAGATTCTTGTTTGGTTTGCGGTAGGAGATTTGCCTCACCTTGCAAAATCCAGCCCTACGGAATAAGCTTCTGAAATTGCGAGTTGATGCATCTTCCGCATAGCTCCACTGAAGCATTTTATTCACATGGCTGTGCACTTTAATAACCGGTCTTTCCCGGCCATATTCCCATATTTCGTGTGCCACGTGTTTCTGAAAATTGACCAACACATCAGCATCTGGATCATGATCGCTTTCACTTGCATAATCATAACCCGGAGTTGAAGCCTCGCCACCCTCACTTGAGGCCTCGCCACCCTCACTTGAGGCCTCACCACCCTCACCATCCTGGCTTTCATCTTCGCCACCATAACTTTCATAATCACTTAGTTGTTGGTCATGAATGGGTTGAGGTTGTGCTTCTAGCTCGTTGTGATGCATTGGCTCGGGAAGAGGAATTGGTTGTGGTTGTGGTTGTGGAGCATCTTCAGCCAATGCATCATTATCATCCCTCATCCCTCTTCGTCTATTGGATGCGGTAGGAGGATTACGTCGGCGATATCTATCTGCGAAAAATAATTAAAATGATGCTCAACAACATATATGTGATAACGCATACCTAATGAAACTAGCATGCTCAAACTACTACACTGTATACAACAATCAAATATACAACAACGTACTATTACAATATAAACATGCCCAACCAAATAAACCATATAGGTGATAATTAGGGATAGTAAATACACTATAAACTCAAAATAGACACTGTTCGACCATAAGTGGATGAAACTTGGCAAACTTTTCGACCACCAGTGGACGCAATATATCATTCTGTTCGACCATAAGTGGTCGAAATTTCCTAACTTTTTCGACCACAAGTGGTCGAAATTTCCTAATGTTTTCGACCATGAGTGGACGAAATTTCCTCACATTTTCGACCAAGAATGGTCGAAAATTTCACTCTCATTCGACCATCTATGGTCGAAATTTCCTCACGTTTTCGACCAAGAATCGTCGAAAATTTCACTCTCATTCGACCATCTATGGTCGAAATTTCATGTTTCCGTCGACCATTGATGGTCGAACAGACCCTAAAATGGCGACGAACCAGGTTCGACCATCGCCATTCGTTCACCATCAACGTTTTGCACCATTCTTAGAACTACCCATGTTGATTTCCTCAACTACAACAAATATCATGCTACCCACAACATTACCCACATAAAAATTACAAAAATTTAACATAATTTCAAACATAATACTAAACCCTAGAATTTTAGAACACAAATTGGAAGGGGAATCACTTACTAACAACATTGCTAACAAACGATGACACTCCTCCCGCCATTTTACAAGGTTGTCTTCTCTTCTTCTCCTCTTCCTCCCTTCTTCTCTTCTTCCTCCCTTCTTCTCTTCTTTCCTCTTTTTCTTTCTTTTTTGCAGAAGTGAGGTGGGTGAGGTGGGTGAGGTGGGTGTGGGTGTTTAATTTAAGTTGTTGGGAGTAAATGTAGGATTGTGAAGTGGGTGTGTGATTTTGGGAGGAAATAGATATGTATATGGGTGTATTTCATTGAGGGTAAAGTAGTATTTTCCAAGTGTGTGTATATATCATAATTATGTGTGTAGATATAATTGGGTGTATGAAGTAAAATGGTGGGTGTGAATAGCCGCGGCCTATAAATATCAGATTAACTTACCGCTTCTTTCCTTCATTATTTTCTTCGTCGTCTAATATTTCTGTAAGGATGAACTCGAGACTATAAAAACACTCCTGAACAGCATATTGCATGTTATCATCCCTTAAAATTCAGTCCCAAAGTTCTTCTTGGGAATATTTATTCTCTACAGCAATAACTTTTGTCATGAATATCTGTAACATTTCATATAGAACAGATATCAGATGTAGCAGGATAAAAAAACAAATAAACTGACAGAAGTAAACTAAAGATTTACAACAAGACGCAGACCTTGCTAGCTAGAAGAAAGGGTAGCCACTGGACAAGCACAAGACTTGCTGAATTTTAGGCATTTGAAGCAACTCCGTTTCCCTATATATTGTAAGCAGCATTTATAACTATACTCAAGCAGTCTAATATGACTGTAGCAAATCCAACAAGATGATGCAACAGTAAAAAAAAAAGTTCACTCACGAATTGCTGATATAATCTTCCTCCCTGAGATTCTTTATAATTTCATTCCAAAAGGGAGCAAATCGAGTAGCATCTAATTTATTTGTTTCCACCTACAACATAACTCAATAAATTAATTGTAAAGAATAACTGAAATGCCAACAGATGGCCTAAACCAATAAATGATTTTAAATAGGGTATCTGGGCCATTTCACCAACTTTCTAGACTTGGGCCTCAACAGCAAATTACTACATTACACTGCAAAAGTCAAATATGTTAATCAAATTTTATTTAAGATTCAATTTATTGATCAGTGGAATAAAATAAATTCGATAATTCCATAGTTTTTTCTACATAGAGCGTAATATGCCATAAAGATATTGCGAACGGATTGTACTCCACTGCATCCTTGAGAATTTAAGCTACTCCCAATTCGATTATCTCTGATTTCAATAATTAGGGCTGCCCAATAGGGCAGAATGCATCGAACTCAAGTTAGCCTGTTAGTGGAACCTGGATATCATGTCTATTGTCTTGGAATCATTTGAATAAATAGGATAGGGAAGAAGACAACATGTTTTATTGACAGGCATGTAAGTGCTAGGAGAAAAACAAATAACAGAGAACACAATAGGGAACATAAATATAAGATAGCTCCATTCCATTGCTGGACTCTTAAGCTACAACCACCCTTTTATATTTATATTACATCTATGAAAAGATGTGATGCACTTTAGACTTCTGTTCTATTGGTATTTGGTGCAAAGGATATTAATTTCTTAGTGATTGAAAGCAACAAACTACTAACGTAAAATTAAAGTTCTCACTAGATGCTAAGGTATTAGGTATAAAAACCTGATTCCACAAAAAAATGAAACACACATGCTTACCAAGCCATGGTCATTAACAAAATCCACAGTCCAGTGATGGTAAGTAGCCTAACTGACAGAAAATTAAATTCTTTCAAGATTCTATGGTCTACTAACCTGATTTCACAGCACAAAATAACATTGGTCTACCATTATTTGGTCAACAAATTTTGCTGTGTATGTCAAAGTATCAAACTAACTGATCTTATCATGTTAATATAAAAGTTTAAACTAAAAACTTTAAGGCAGTACTAATTTATCAACACTATGACTGATGAAAATATCAAACTCAGTAGCAATTCTTTTATGGGTCTCACTAAATGCACACCCCCTTTTATTGAATGCACACCCCTTTTTTACATAATAATTTAAATATATAATTTTAAAAAGTCTAAATTACCCTTATTTTATTAAATACACCCCCATAAATTTTATACACACCACTGTCTAAACCCTAAATATGGTGTTCACTATTTACATTTAAGATTAAAGAATTGGAGAAACAAATCTAAAAAAATAACGATCCTAAGTATATAAATATGATGATCAAATACGTGTTACTCTTTTCCATTTATGTCTAAACTTTTGCTAATCATTGACATGCTTTTTGCCAAAACATTCGTATATCGTTCATGTTGTTAAGAATCTTACCATAATGAAAATGAAAATCCTTTAGAAATACTTTAGTGATACATTGTGTATATGGAGACGATGATCTTGGATTTCACAATCTTTCAATTAATGAAGCTTTTACTTTTGTGTCAAACCCTATTCAATCCTATTCTTTTGTCACCTTTGGTGGGATGGAAGAGTCATCAAGTATTGATAGTGGAATGAATTCCTCACCAAGATATTCTCAACACGTTGAAACTGAAATTTTGAAAATTCAAAAATCCTTTACTGATACTTTAGTGATACAGATACGATAATCTTGGATTTCACAATCTTTCAATTATTGAAACTTTCACTTTTGTGTCAAACCCTGTTCAATCCTATTCTTTTGTCACCTTTGTTTGGGTGGAAGAGTCATCAAGTATTGATAGCGAAGGAATTTCTCACCTCTTCTCAGCACATTGAAACCGAAGTTTTGAAAATGGAAGGAGAAATATAAGCATTTAGAATTTTAATTTTAGAAGGGTAGTTTTGGAATTTTAGAGGGTGTGTATATAATAAAATTAAGAAATAAAATATTAAAAGGGGTGTGTATTCAATAAAGGGTGTGTATTTAATAAAAAGAGGCATGCATTTAATAGCAGTCTTCTTTTATTTCCAAGTAATGTAAAACTTAACATACTGCTCAATGGGATAGAAAAAAGTGTTGATCAGTGTATATTTCATGAGACATTTTATCAGTCATGCTGGTGGTCGGTAGCCTAACTTTCTGATTCTTCTTACATCATCTTCAGAGTATAATAATGTAATTTACTGTGGCAGAAATAAAAATTATAGGAGATAGAAGAGCCACTAGCTAACCTGGCCAGATGACCGCACAGGTTCTCTGCAAAACAAAGATTTGAATTCAATTACAATAATAAAGAAAGGTACAAGTATAGCTATTGTTCCGCAATGGGATTTCTTGCATTTTCTCTTATGCGAGAAAATTCAAGCAGAAAGGACAAAAACCTGTTGGCAAGCTGTGCATGTAGTGTATTCATAAAAGCTGCAGGAAACTTCTCAAAAAGTTGATGAACAGCATCTAGAGACCTAATCTGAAGCCAAGAAAAAATCACAAGTAACTCATCTATTTCACTAGTTGGAAAAGGTAAATACATTAGCAATTGCATTTAATTTGGTTTATGAAACATGGTTATTAGGAGCTGCTGGCACCCAAGGAGCACATTCTTCAACATGGCGAGCAATTCTTATTTAACTAAATATGTACCAAGGAGTCTTATAATCCTTCATATTCTAAAAGATTTGAAGTACAGATGTAAAGGCAAGGAGATGGACAAACTCCACATATAGAAGTAAAAAAGGAAAGAAGAGGTTGGGCAGGGTGGGAATATAGCTGCAAAACCGAGTAAACAACTGCACAGGTCTTTGTGGAGGCAGAGTGACCTGAGCTAGGGGCAGTGGCTGGCAATCATATGGATTGCTAATTGGTGAAGAATCAGAAGAGTAATTAAATAACTTGCCCAGATTGATTTTTTTTTATTTTATTTATAGAATAATTTCCCCAATGGCAAATCACATCATACATACATGTAAAGTTTTTATGCTATATTAGAAAATGTATTTATGGAGTGGGAAATAAGAAAAGAACAGCTTGTACCAGAGGCGCGCCTAAGGCACGTCTAGGTTGTAAAAGGGCGCATAAAGACATGTGTCTTGGCTTTATAGAAGTGCACTTAGGCACAACCTCTTACGGACCTCCAGTCTGTTTCCTGAATACGCTCTATCCTATACACCTAGCATTTCTTACAACTATGACAAAAAACAATGAAAATACAAAATGGCATGAAAAACAATGAACCTAAAACCTTAACACTATATATACACGTGAATTGTACAGAATGAAATAGTCAGGAACTTTTCAAGAAATAGTGAAAATAATAAGTTCATTATGATATATGTCACCTCCCCAAGTTGATCACTAGCACCCAGCTGGAAACCTCATATGGCAGATATAATAGTGTAGAAAATATGGATATCCACAAGGTAAATCTGCACCATGAAAAACCAATGGTAAAGAATGAACATAAAATAAGGGTCATTAAGAACGCAATCAATGCATCCTATATTAAGAATTTAAATGCTGAAACATGAAAAGTGGAAAGAAGAGGACAAAAAAAAAATGTAAGAGCCCTGACAAAAAAATAAAGTGGTACTTACAGCCAGTACAGGGGCCCATAAGCATAGTACTGTGAAAGCATTATGGTTGACTACAGGAGAAAATACAATCTTGTCAATATCAATCAATATACAGTAAAAGCACTGCTGCAGAATTTTGTCAAAAGAAGATGCACAATGAATTATCCAGAGATATGAGTTTTAGTTAAAACAAAAGCATATAAAAACCCCCAATAAAACCCCAATATCAAAAGGTTACACTTGGATACAGGACAGAACAATCTAAATTCCTATCTGAAGGAGCAGTGAGCACAATGAAAAGCTATTCACAAGTAACTAATAAAAGGTCCAGGATTGCAACACCCTACTTCAGTCACAAGGGTGAGTTTGAACTCTAGCTTGCTTCAAGGAAATGAACACCCACACTTCATCTAAATACAACCTACAAATTTTTGGAACAAAAAAAATGGTTGTGTTAACTGGCTAAAACACCCTTATACACGTATAAATACCATTTAAAATAACGTCACTCTCATTCCTTTCACATAATCCTAAAAGTTCTTTACCCAAAACCTCTAAACCCTATTTGGAATTAAATTGATCCAAGAAAATCATTGATGTAGAAAAAACGTCGACTAGTGTTTCCAACATTTCCAAGGTTTAAATCACAGTACAATATGTGTATACAATCCGCCTCACTGCTTACTGTTGCTTAACCTATCCGTTGGGAAAACACATTGACGTCAGAATTCTGTTACAAGTTACGTCTGGCCATAATTTCCAAAAAATATCAACTAGCATAGAGCATGATAACCAAATATATTAACTAGCAAGTAGCATCAGAATGTAGGCCTAACAAAACTCTTTTTAGTGAGGGAGGGAACACAGGGAAGGCAGGAGTGTTCCTTATTCTAGAGGAAAGGAAAAACTTATTTTTCCAGTGGACGGACTAAATATCATAAAATAGGGTGTGTAGACTGAAATGTAGAGTATAATCATATTTGAATATTATTGGATCTTTGTGGGGTGGTGCAGAAGATATTCATCAGTACAATAAAACTCTATGTTCTATTAAGCAGTGGGACAGTAGGCGAAAAATTCCATCAAAACATAATCAGTGTACAGAAGCATCAGCATTAAAATTTGTGGCTTACTTTTTGACAATATCATGCCAAGAGTATCGTAAAATTTGCATGTTCACGATGTCCCTAGTTGGACCAGCCAATGGCCTAATCTGCAGCATGAATCACAAAATTTACTTATATAAAACACTACAACTACTTTCAGAATGCATAACAGTTCGTAGGCGTGAGAAGTTAAAGCTTGCCAGAAGGAAATAAGCAAACTAAAATTTGCATCCAAGCACAACAAGCCAGAAGATCATGTATCTGCATTGCAAGCATAAGTAGGTAAGTTATGAATCCCACAGACTAGATATGGATCTAGTCTAGTAAATATTAAACTCATTGTATTATAAACAGTATTATTGTGTTCACTAACAATATAAACATGGGGTTATAGTCAGCAATTTGAAGCATTACAGTAGTATTGATACATCCATAGATAACTTATGCAGGATAGTCCTCTACTCTCTTTAAACCCTCCATGCAACCTAAAATTAATCCTACCTCAAAACTCATCTAAAGATTCATCAACAACTTCAAAAACTCACTAGCCGCCTTGCTTATGTGACTTCCATATTTGACTGGAAAAAAAGATCGTGATACAATCCAGAACAGACCCAACTTCTTAAGCACTTGCACATAAAAGTGGTAGCAATAAATTTTATAATCAATTGCAGTTCTTTAAAAGAGGAAACACCTGCAAGGGGATCCATAAAATTTTGCTAATTATATATGTATGAACCATTTTTCCAGGTAACCAAACTGAGATGCAACTGGTGACCTTCACATAGTATATGTCCACTTCAAAACAAATCTTAGTTTATCTATTGATTATGAACCAGATATAAAACAAATTGACTATTTATTTAGGAAGTAATGCTTCATAAACAGTAGATAGAAAACATAAGGTAAGAAATCAACAGTTTACAGATATTAAGACGTATAAAGTATGAGTATCCTAAAATTTGAAAAGATAGGTGGGTTTACTTCAAAAAATCTGAAGCTCTTTCATACATGCCCCGGCCAACGTAGTAATGCTCCTAAACACATGTATTTCAAGTTGGCAGGAAAAATAATTCCAAGAAAAATAGATAGTAATTATTCTTTCAAAGTATATATTGAAATTAAAAGGTAAACCTGATGCATCCACTTCATAAAACGAACCAAGGGCCAAGTGTCATACCGATCTGAGAGATGATGGAATGATGGGATGTGCAACAAGAAACTCAAAAAGAACTTTGAACCCCCACATACGCAAAGAACTTTGACTCCCTCATATTCATCTCCTCTTCCTGCAACCTGTCCACATCATTCTTCTGCCTATACAACTTATAGAACTCCCGCAAGCGAGCAATATCATTGATTCTGTCTATGGCTCCACCCTCCCTCTTCGCTAGCTTTTGCTGAAAGATTATCATAAGAGTAAAAAAGAAGCAAAATTTTACATAACTCATCTCAAGAAAAATAAAGCAAGAGCAGAATTCAAAATGGAAGTCAAAAACTAAAAGAAGGGCAATTGGTATGCGATGATACACATAAAACAACTTTTGAAAAAGAATGGTACATGAATATAAAAGCAAGCCTTGAAACACATTAAAAAAGTGCATGAATATCCAAATATAATGGGCATACATCAAGTTCAGAAAAGGGCAGAGAGTATGGATGCAAGTGCTACACAGGAAACAACAGTCCTATATGGTTCATGCATATAAGAGCAGGCAATTTATTTCATTCCCTTGGAAAACACAATGGAAAGGTTTGCGGATTTCCAAATGTAAAGGAACATTTCATGTGACAGTCATCAAACCGGTCATAAACTGCAGCACAACCCGACCCTCACTGATTGGATCCATATTTTGAGCCAAAGAATAAGCATGTTCACATACTGCAAAATGAGAATGCTAGAAGCTAACGAGTGAGAATAACATAAAAAGCAGAGAGCACACATACTCATCTTTTGCTTCAGAGGCCATCTTATGGCAATGGATAACCAAAATGTCTTTGCATGAATTTGTAGAATAAGGGCCAATAAGACTGACTTGATCAACACAATTTCAATGAAGAAACTGATGTTGCATAAACTTAGTGAATTTAAATTGGTATCGTAGTTAATATTATTAAAAAGGGCCATCAAGCAAGTAGACTAAGTGATGGTAAATATTAAGAAAACAGTAGTCTGACATAAACTAGAAGCCCACAGGACGCTGCAAGGAGAGTTTGGGCAAGTGAATTGGGACATGGACTTATCTTCAGAGAAGTCACATAGCTAAAACCAGTTGATGTCTACTTGGTAGCTCAATAATGTCCTTAAGCTAATTAAAGCAATCTTGTAACAAAAATAAGAAAGCTACATCAATCTAGTCAACATTAATGGCCAGATAAAGTGGTATAGTGCTCCTAAAAAATTAATTAACATTTGTGGAACAGACAGGACATGATTAATCCTATATATAAGAAATGTAGACACTACATCCCACATAGGCCGAAATACAATTTATGCAGTGCGGTATTCTATAGATTAAAAAACAAAGATGATGATGAAACCGACTCTCCAGCACACTCCACCGGAAATATTTCATCCAGAAATCGGAATAAGAAAAAGAAAAGGGACCAAAAAAACAGGAATTTGCACTCGTACAGAGAGAGAGAGAGAAACAGAGACTTGACTTCAAGTTCTCGCCACTAGCACCTCATTCTTGTTGCTGGCTTCAATCAGGGAATCTTGCCTAATTCTATTTCGCACAAAAGAAAATATGAAATCTTACTCACCTGGGCAAGAAATCTCGACGGCACTTCTCTAAAACGTCGAGAAGCACTCAATTCAAAAGCTTAAAGAAGGAAACACATGGATAAACCCCAGCAATCTGAGGTCAATGCACGAAAATAGATCCTTTTCTTTTTCAAATTCAGTAAACAATTCTAAGGTGAAGTCAGTAATGAAACGAAACTACGGATGAGAGAGAATTGTGTAGTCGCATTACCGGAAGAATAACGCGTTTTTTTTAAAGCGTTACTATTCCTTATTTTTTACGCCAAGTATAGTTACCTTAATTAACCAAGGTTAGATAATATATATACTGTACACCGATCTCTGCTGAACTTATTTCTTCTATATTCACAATCACATCGCTCTCTCTCTCTCTCCCCTTAATTCTCTTATTATGGCTGATTTTATCTTACCATCCTTGATCGTGCATAGCTGGGATTTTGAAAAACGGTCCTTCTCTTCCGATAGAGATTTCCGGTTCATCTTCTCATTCGAGGTGGAATCCATCAAGTTGAACAAGAAATTCACTTTGGAAGACATTAATGTGGATGTACCTTACTTGCGTACAGTGAAAAAGGAAGATATGCTAACCATCGAAGAAAATTTTAAGCCTTTAATTCGAATGGTGAAAATAGCAGAATTGAAACCACCCGTGGAACGAGCTCTTGCACCCCTGAATCTGCCGGAGAAGGATACAAGAGAGGTGCTCATATTTCTGGAGTCCATAGTGCGCTTGATTTCTCTCAGAATTAGCGACAGGAGTTTTAAAGCCCTAGGTCTCAAATTCCAAGTGATGTTATTGTTGGGTTTATCCGCCCAGGGTGCCGGACCCACTCAATCCACTAGTATGATATTATCCGCTTTGGACCGCCAATTGGCCCGCACGGTTTTACCACTCTGGGCTTCACACTCAAAAGGCCTCATTTGTTTGAGCTCCTCAAACAAAGTCCCGCAGCTAGACCATCCAGTTTGAGGTCCGAACATCCCACCAACCCCGGGATGGGCCGGTTAAGTCTGGGGTCTGTCTTTGATACCACTTGTTAGGTTTATTCGCCCAGCGGAGTCGGGGAACACTCAATCCACTAGTATGATATTGTCCGCTTTGGGCCGCCCACTGGCCCGCACGATTTTACCACTCTGGGTATCACACCCAAAAGGTCTCATGCTAGGGAGAGTCCATTCCTCAATTATAAACCTCTCGCCATCCTCACTTCTAACCGATGTGGGACTTTGGTTGACACTCAACCAACATTTTCCCCTCAAACAAAGTCCCGCAACTAGATCATCCAGTTTGAGGTCCGAACATCCCACATCCAGTTTGAGGTCCGAACATCCCACCAACCCCGGGCTGGGTCGATTAAGTCTGGGGTCTGGCTCTGAGCCCACTCAATCCACTAGCATGATATTGTCCGCTTTGGGCCGCACGGTTTTACGATAGCACTTGTTGGGTTTATCTGCCCAGGGAGCCGGGCCCACTCAATCCACTAGCATGATATTGCCCGCTTTGGGCCGCCCACTGGCCCGCACAGTTTTACCACTCTGGGTATCACACCCAAAATGCCTCATGCTAGGGAGAGTCAATCTCTCAATTATAAACCCCTCGTCATCCCCACTTCTAACTGGTGTGGGACTTTGGTTGTCACCCAACCAACATTTCCCCCTCAAATAAAGTCCCGCAGCTATACCATCCAGTTTGAGGTCCGAACATCCCACCAATCCTGGGCTGGGCCGGTTAAGTTTGGGGCCTGGCTCTGATACCACTTGTTGGGTTTATCCGCCTAGGGAGCCGGACCCACTCAATCCACGGTTGCCTGGCTCTGATACCACTTGTTGGGTTTATCCGCCCAGGGAGCCGGACCCACTCAATCCACGGTTTTACCACTTTGGGTATCACACCCAAAAAGCCTCATGCTAGGGAGAGTCCATCCCTCAATTATAAACCCCTCGCCATCCCCACTTCTAACCGATGTGAGACTTTTGTTGACACCCAACCAACATTTCCCCCTCAAACAAAGTCTCACAGCTAGACCATCCAGTTTGAGGTCCGAACATCCCACCAATCCCGGGCTGGGCCGGTTAAGTTTGGGGCCTGGCTCTGATACCACTTGTTGGGTTTATCCGCCCAGGGAGCCGGGCCCACTCAATCCACTAGCATGATATTGTCTGCTTTGGGCCGCCCACTGGCCCGCACGGTTTTACCACTCTGGGTATCACACCCAAAAGGCCTCATGCTAGGGAGAGTTCATCCCTCATTTATAAACCCTCAGCCTTCCCCATGTCTAACCGATGTGGGACTTTGGTTGACACCCAACCAACAGTTATTAGATGGTGATGGAGGGGATAATTGCTCCATCTGTTTGGACGGTTTCTCCGGCGCCCGACCCACCCGCCTGCCCTTTCCATCACCATTGCATAAACAAATGGTTCACCGTTAGTCGTCACTGCCCGCTTTGTCGCAAAAACTTTGCTTCATCATCGAGATCACTTGTATCAAACAGCCTTGTGTATTAAATTGAGATGAATTCAAGATTAATGAATTTCTTTTTTTTTAATTAAATTTTCTATATATTTTTACGGTTAATATTAGAATAGATGATTTTTAATTTCATTTTACGGCTTATCCTGTTTCTATATATTTATTAGAATTTTTTCGTATCAAATCCTTTTACCAACGCCTACAACGGAGTAATTAGGATTACCGATTCAAGCTAGGGTGCATAGGTGGAATCCTGTTAATTAAATGGTAAAACATTAAATATTACATATTTTTAAATTAATTTAATTAAAACATTAGAAGTGTATATTTGTTGCTCAATATTTTATGAGTTAAAACTTAAAAGTGTGTCTTTTTTTTTCTTTCTTTTCAAATTAAATGTACCGCGTATATCTATTTATATATTATATATATAAAAGTAATAAGAATTTTACTAAAATCGAACTAAAATTAGACTCAATTTTCTCGGTACGAAACCCCTATTTCATATCGTATTTCACCCCATGTTTCATAATATAAATTTAATAAAAATACTATACACTACTAAATGACCAATTAATTCAATATTTAAAAAAATGAAAAATTCAACTAATTTTAAGTTAATTGAATCGAAGTTCAATAATAATGATAATAATAATAATTATTATTATTATTTTTAAGATCGAAAACCATGTACAAGTTAAACTTATTAACTTGGGTTTTCTTGCTAAATGATAAGAATTTTCTTCCTAATGATGGTCATTTTTGCTTGTGAAAGGCACATAATTGTAATGTTAGGGTATGGAACCGATCGAGTATGGAGTTAAAAGATTAATTCAACAATAAAAGATATGAACTTGATAGTTTACAATACTTCCTTCAAAAATCTTAATTTTAATGTTAAAATCAACCGAATTAGAAAACACTAGTGAAAGTTGAGACTTAATGTTAATTCAACGTGGTTCGATGAATTTATTTGTTTTTATTCGAATTTTGCACATTCTTAGTTAAAAATTATTAGATTAACGATTAGTAAAAGATAGAAAAATCATTCATTAATACATAGTGCATACTTCACTGACCGTTATTTATTCAAACATTACATGACTACGACGCTGATGTTTCACTTTGTTAATGCTTTCACTAATTAGAACATTCCAATTGTGAATATAATTGCCACGTTACATATTTAATATCCTTGTCATATCATTATCAATCCTCACCAACATACAATTTTTGACGGTCAGGGCACTCTCTCTTATCCCACCCTCAACCTTTTCATTAACTACTTGGGTATTGCAGTTTCTACCTAAGAAAATACCTCCATGCTTTCCCAATGCTAAAATCTCTTCCACTAGGTATAAACTCATGGTCACGTGAGCCAAAATACCCAGCGTTGGAGAAGGCCTGAGAACCAAGTCACCTCCAGCTGTCAGATCCAGCGTGGCGTTGATGCTGATTGGATTATTTCGATTGGCAGACCACACAAGGGAACCCACTGGCTGGCCTAGTGATACCCCCACCACTGTTCGTTTGGATAATGAATACAGCAAACAGATATGTTTCACAAGTGCCATTGAGAAGAACCCACAAGCAAATCTTGGACCAAAAGTTCCTCTGAGAAGGATGGCTCTTACAGTCGAGTTGTCCTGAAAACTCACTGAGTGAGGTGCTGTGACGCTGTTGGTCCAAGAAGAGGAGGGGTTTGTTAGAAAATTTTTAATTTCCTATTTAATATATATGTGGGCAATTATATTAGCTATTCAATTATTTTATAAACTTAATTAAGTGATCCAATCACTACAAAAAAAATTGTTTATAAATACATTAAAAAAGTGTTGTAATATGTAATATATTAACACATTTTAAAGTGTGGTGATAAATGACTTATAAAATAAAAAGTGTGTTCTCTTAGACTTGAGAACGTATCACACATATTAGATCCTTATTTCAAGTCAGAAAGCCATTAAACCATAAGTAATTCTTGTAATGTTTTATTAAAAATAATATATATACATAGAATACATAATTAAAGTTAATACTGAATTTATAATATTAATTTTATATTATCAATTTAATAGGTATAATAAAATAAAATAAAAATTATTAATTAAATTATAGTATAAATTTAATTTTTTTAAGATAAATAATAATAATATAGAAATGTATATAGCTAATTATTTTTAAAATAATTAATTTAAAGTAAAAGATTTTATTATTAAAGTAAAAATAAATTTTATTTTGTTAATCATTAAATTAATTAAAATAATTATTTATTATAAAAAATTAAAAAAATTAATTTAATTTTTTTAATAAATAAAATGTTTATATTTTATTATTTTAACAGCGAAACAAAAATTTAAAAATTAAATTAAATTTTAATAATTTGTAATCTTTCATCGTGTGTAGAAAAAAAATAGTATATATTTACAAATGTATTCTCAAGTGTCTCTAAACAGTACTTATAAGGACACTTTTTTGTATGTTAAAAAAGGTGTAGCAAAAGTGTTGCTAAAGAGTATATATAAGGACACTTTGTTTTGTGTAGTAAAAAATGTGTAGCAATAGATAAGTGTTCCTTTTGAAGTGTGGTGATAGGATAAATATTAACACACCATTTTATTAAGTGTCTTTATAGCACACATATTGACACTCCTAAAAATATAATGTAACAATACAATACTTATTATCACATTGATGCTAAAATGACATTAAAAAATCTGTGGTTAAAGACATTTTTTGTTGTAGTGAATTAAAATTAAAAGTTCATGGGCTACTACATGACTAGGTGATTATGGGTGGTCCAGTTGTATAGTATATAAAGACTCACACGTTATGGTCCCCAAGATACTAAGCTGCACATTGTCTTCCCTTCTCCCCATCGGAAGGGATTACTGCGGTTCATAAAGGAATAAGGAGGCTTAGTTGAGGAAGACTATAAAATCATTTGATCGTGTGTTTGTGTTCCGCCTAGAAGACTCATTGTCAGTGTTTTCATAACCGGACCGGAGACTGAATCGGTGGATGCAGTGGTTCGAGGTTCAACCGGTCGGATCGGTTCAATCGACGGTTCAACCGAAAAATAGAATTTTACATATATTTTCAATTATATTTTATAATATTACAATTTATTAAAAAAAATTATAACAACCAAAATTACTTTATAAAGAAAAAATTCAATTTATATAAAAAATATAATTAGATAAAATATTTATAGTTTATTATTCATACTTTATACATATTTTTATATATTCTCTCAATACCATATTACATAATTTATACTCAAATTGATATACATCAAGTGCACCACTCCAAGAAAAATCACATAATTTAATTCAAAATTTAAATATTATATTTTAAAATAAATAAAAATAAAAGTGAAATAATATAAAAATATAAAAAAAAAATAAAAAAATTCAAAAACTGGTTGGACCGGTTCAACTGGTTTTTTCGATTTTTCCGGTTTTGGCCGATTCATATTATAATACCGTAAAATCATACTTTAATGACCATTTATCATACTTAAGAAAAATTTTAACTACCAGTAAATATATTTTACCTATATAACTAGGAATTAATGGCAACGGGACGAGTATTTCCAGTACCTAGTCCACCCGAACCCTAATGAAATGGGTAAGGATAGTTTAAATGGGTTTTGGACGGGTACGTATAGTTAAATAAAATCTCATTAGAATTTGAGACATTTTTATATTTTATTAATAATTATAGATTTTTTTTAATCATATATTTATTAAATACTCCCTCCGTCCCGCCCAAATAGCACAATTTTATTATATTGGGCGTCTCATTCAAATTGCACCATTTTTCTCTTTTAGTAAACTAGGTCCATCAATGGCCCACCACTATCCATCACATCTCTCTAATACACATATTCACTTTACATAAAATAATAATACTCATTAATTTAAGTGCAAAAAGCAAATGCACCTCTTTGCTCGGGACGAAAGGAGTAGTTATTTAGAATAATAAAATTCATATTATATTTATTTTATATTCAAATGAGTATGAATAACCCACGGCTATTGATAAATGGGTATGGGTTGGGCCTCTGGCGGGCTGTTCGAAATGGTTGCACGAGCATGGCCTGGTCTATTTGCTTGTCTGTGGTTTTTCTTGACCTATAACAATATATATATATATATATATATATATATATATATATATATATAATTCAATTTAAGAGTGAGATTCTTGTGCCCTAGGAGACACCGTGCCCCTTTGCAATTTTCGTATCCCTTTGCAATTTAAACCCCTATAAATATATATGTTTAAATAAAATATGAAGGGGGAGGGTTGTGTTTCCATGGGAGCACGGTGTATCCCCGATAGCACAGGAGCTTTTGCCTCAATTTAATTTATCAATGAATATTTTCGACTCAGCAAAATTATCGATTCAATTTCATAATGTAATTTCCCATTTCAATAGACACCATAGGTCTAGACATGCAGTTATAAATAATTGCGCAATTTATATTCCCTCCTTCCCATAGAAATTGACACACTTTCCTTTTTGGTTTGTCTCACTAAAGTTGACACATTTTCTTTTTAATACATGTGATCCACACAAAAATAATTAATCTATTCTCATGGGCCCACATATATCACTTCTAATACAACTGTCCACTACACATTAAATATTATTTCTCTCACTTCATTTTACTCCATTTTACATTAAATTATTATACTCCTTAATCTCCGTGTCCAAAAAAATTATACAAACTTCACTTTACTCCACTTTACATTTAAAAATTTCATTTAGATTTTTAATCTAGTAGCATATGTGGCCATTTATTTATAATATTAAATTGTCAATTTGAAAATGTAAATGTTATATATTGACGCTAATACAAAAGTAAGTTAAATAACACTAGCATTATGATTAGTTTAGTTGTTCACATCACTTATTTTTTAACCATCATGGTTGTTATTTAAAAAATGCAGGTCAACAGTCCACGAACAAAATGGAATTTCTTTAAATAAAAAATAAAAAATTCCGAAAAAGATACATATGAGTGTACATATATGATATTATTATTGTTAATATGCATGTGAAAAACTTTGAGTTAAGGCTATGAAATGAATCTCTGAACTGGATAATTAAAAGAGATAACATTTTTAATAAAAAAATAATTTATTTTAATAAATGATTTTTAAAATTAATAACTAATTAAAAAAAATAAAACGATATCACATTAGATTTACATTTTTAATTTTTTTATTTTTATGATTTGTTTTCTCTATCTCATAAAATCATTTAATTTTTATTTATTTATTTGTACCACAACATAAGTAAGTAGAAGTGATCAGTAATGTTATTTTTATAAAACATCGTGAAACAACAAATATAGTATATCATGACATGGACAAAGTATATTTTATTATTAGAATTTTATCGTTAATACATTCAAAATTAAATGGATTAACTGGATGTCTATACGAACCCATGATCAGTACACTCATGTTTGTTTTGGATTTAAAAAACCCAATTTTGGTTTTCAAAACACATAGATTAAAAAAAAAACCTCTATAAATCAATACAAACTTTATACTTCCTCCGTCCGATTCTAAGGTGTTCGTTTGCTTTTTGCACGTGGATTAAAGAGTACTATTATTATATGTAAAGTGGGTAGTTGTATTAGAGGAAAATGGTGGGCCATATTGTATATTTTTTACTAAATAGGAGAAATGGATACCTTTAAACCGAACGTAAAAAATAGAAAAATTTATTTTGGAGTACCCTTGAATTCGATTTTTGACTCCGCCATTATATATATATATATATATATATATATATATATATATATATATATATATATTTATATGTTGGTTTGTGTTATTAAATTATTAACTGCAATACAAATTTACACTACATATATTTATATGTTGGTTGTGTTATCAAATTATTATTAACTGCAATATAAATTTACACTTCATTCATTACTATTCTTATAAATTTATGCTATAAATTCATGATAATAATATTTTATATTATTTATATGTTTTTACAATGAACAACATGTTTTACATTCAATCTTATATAAATGGATCATATATTATCATATATATCATCATCGGCTATGCAGCTGTGTTCTGCCGTGCACGCTACATATAAATGTACGTATGTACTATGTATGTCGTATGATGGCGATGTCATTACATCAGTCAAGTGGCAATATTATTATTTATTGTAAAAACGACTTAAATGTTTTTGGGAATTAAACTGTATATCGTCACTTTTGGAAACTTTCAGACATTCTTTTCTATATATATGGGTTTGGAATTCCTATTCAGAAATAAGCTAAACATGCAGATTAGGGTTTAGTAAATGAAGTGATCAATTAATATGGAATCAGAGCTATAGTCTAGCAAAAGTTCCAGGTTCGAATCTTACCGCCACCCATTTATAAGAAAATTCCATTTATTAGGGTTCGAATCTCACCGCCACCCATTTATAAGAAAATTCCATTTATCACATATCCTCCAACAAATTAAAAATTCTGGCTCCGTTACTGTGTGAGCAAGTTTTGGGAGTATTTATTAATCGATCTTCATCACTTTGCTCTAGCTAGGTTTATTTAAAAGAACGAATATATGGATGAAAATCCTGATTGAAAGCAACATGATTTGTGAATTGTGTATATATATATATATGATGACTTGGTTTTGCATGCAGCCGTGATGACAGCATTTTTCCTTTTGTGACATTCGGACAAATAGCTGAAGTATTGGATGCTACAGATCCATCTCAGGGGGCTCAACTCAGTAATTTTAATTTATATGATTATTTGTTTTAGGAATTATATAAAGATATTAATTAATTCCATGGATGATTCATGATGTGGTAAATGCATGCATGCAGCATGCAGCTTGTCCCATATGGAGTATGACGTATGTGGTAGGCACGTTTGTGTGTTGCAACTGTTATCTGGGTTCATCCGAAGCTGAGGAGCAGATATGGTCTGGTTGAAGCTCCATACAACGATGCCATTTCTCACCTCTTTTGCCATCCTTGCTCTCTGTCAAGAATTCCGGGAGCTCCGCACACGTAATCTTGATCCTTCTCTGGGTATGTAAAACGCTACGGTATGTTTGTTTGAGGTTTATATGAGCTCAAAATCAGACCGGACACTCGAGGAATTTCCTCTCACAAGAACGATGATTTTACTCTTCATATAAACCATATACTCACTCCGTCATCTTGTTACAAGAGTTACATTATACTCTATCTATTCATTTTACTATTTTGGTCCGTCCATCCTTAATCTATTCATTTCTCTTTTGGACTATGAGACCCACACCCTCCACTAATACAACTACCTACTATACATAAAATAATAATACTCCTTAATCCACGTGCAAAAAGCAAATGGACATATATTGAGGATGGGCGGAGGGAATACTAATTAGGACGTACATACTTCTACAAGAGTTATATTTCTTGGTTTTTTTTATAGATGGTTCCACACAAAATAATTAGTAATACATTTTCATGGGGCCCATACAACACTAATACACTTATCCACTCTACATTAAAACATTATATATCTTAATCCACTACACATTAAAATATTATATTTCTTAATTTCCGTATAAACATGAGTAAATGTAACTCTTTTCATGCTACGGAAAGAGTATAATCTAGCACAGTTACACAAATAAGGTCGAAATATTTGAAACATTGGCATTGGATCTTGGGGCACTGGACCTCTGGATTTTGGATGTCGTGTTATATTTTGGTGTTACATCTCCTATTACACGTGTTAGATGAGTGACACGTATGCGGAGAGGAAAATCTCAACCTTTCCCTTTAGGGTTGATTGTTAGGATATAGATTAGTTTATCCTACGTGTCAATCATCCAACGGTTTAAAAAGTCCTAATATATATATCTTCAAAATTTTAAATATTATACACACAACATAATGGTAAAGGGATTCTTTCATTATAAGGTTGTGGGTTCGATCCTTCTCTTTGCCATAATCTCTTACTTTATTTTTTCTTTTGCCATTGTTAGTTAATTTTTATTTTTATTTTTATATATTAGTTTTATTTATATTATAATTTTCTTATATTTTTTTTTCTTTAGATTTTTCTTTAGGCATTGTTTGTGTTATTCATTTGTTCCGTAATATACTTTTATTTATATGTGGGTGTGGATTAGACATAAAAATAATTTAAGAAATAAGATTACAAATGAATCAATCAAAACCTCTATTCACTAGTCTAATTGATCTTAAATCAAGTTAAGGTCTAAATGTACCTCATGGATAAAGATTAAATCATGTTTATTTCAACAAATATCAATTAAAAATATCAAAAGCACACTTTAATTTTAAAATTATCATCATTTTTAATGTATATAGTATACTTTTTATTATTAAAAAAAATCATCAAATTATTTCAAAAAAATTACTTGTTAAAAAGTGTTAAAAAGTAGTAACTTCTTCTAAAAAAACTCAAATAATTTTTTTAAGGACGAATGAGATGTTTACTTTACCATAGTATTTTGGGTCCCTAAATTTAATTTTTGGCTCCGTCACTTATTGCATGATTTCATAAGCTTTGGAATTGGTTGCAGGATGGAAAGGAATCCTTGCTCGACAACAGTTGATGCGGATCGATCAAATCATAAAAACGCCTCCTCAACCTCAAGCTATGAATAAGTAGGCACCTACTTTGCTTGATCATCGATGATTTGTTCGGTAAAGATTCCGAGTGTGTATCATTTCTTGTGGTGTACTTGATGAGTGATATATAAGAAAAATCTGTGTGTTAATTGTGCACAAAAATGGTAAAAAAAAAAAAATCCGTGTGGAATTTGTATTTCACTTTGACTGACTGTATTTGTACTGTGTTGCTTACAGTCATCAACGAAGGTTGTCGAGAGTGTGTTCACAAAATGTAATAAACATGTATGTAAATATTCTGTATGCATTTTCAAACTTTATTTTACTTCGTACACTCAAAAAAATAAAAATAAAAAAATAAAAAACTCAATTTTAGCAACATAATTAAGTGGAAATCAATCCGCTTATAATTACAATCAGATTGCCAATAAAAATTACATTATTATTTTAGCAACAAATTTATTAAGTTTAATTTTACTAATGGAGTAAAATCCATTCTTAATTTACCAACGAATTATCAGCGAAATCATTATGTAAATTACCGATTGATAAATTAGTAGCAACGAGATTATCAACGGAATTATTTACCAATTTGTAGCTAAAAATTTACTAATTACCACTTTATCAAAGGATTTCGACACTGTGCCAATGAATTTTGTTGGTAATCCATTGATTAACCAATTTAACAATGGAATTAAGACTTTTATTAATCGAATATTCTGTTGATAAAAAAAAATTAGTGATATTTTTCAGATTTTCCAAAATTTATGTACATTTATAAAAATTAATGTACAGAATATAAACTTTATAAAACCATAATACTACAAAATTATCGCATAATTTTTTACACTCAAACCTTAAGCTTATTGAATCTCATATACACCCATCCAAAAAACTTAAAAACATAACGTATTCTAAACCCCAACACACATTCAACCCCCTCCCCAGTCCCCCCTATATTTTATTACCGAAGGCCAATGTATTCTAGCATACAAATTCACCAAATCAGTATAATGTTGGAAGTAGAAGCAACAAAGATGTTAAATATACGTTATTTTAAGCATTTTGATTGACTTAAATGATATTTTATAGTACTTACATATACTCCGTAGAAGTCACGATTTTTTCGGCAAATCAGGAATGAGAGTTATTAGATTGTTCGACCAACGAAGGACGAAACATTTAGGTCTGTTCATCTGACCAGTGTTTTTATAATCGACTGGAGATCAAACCGGAGAAGACAACGGTTAGAGGTTCAACCGGTGGTTCAACCGGAAAATTTAATTTTATGGATTTTTAATTATATTTTTAAAATAATCATTAAAAAATTAATATATTAAATAGACTTTTTTAATAAAACATGAATTTTACATTGGAGAGAAAAGCCCACACGGTCCACTTACCATTCCAGCCTACTTATACATTTTGTATTAATAAACTTTGAAAGTTTGAATCACATTTTAGGGTTAGATTTCATATTTTCATTCATCCGACAGGTAAGGTCACAGCGTCGCCTACCCATCTCTCTCTCTCTCTATGCAATTCTCTCCCTCCAAACAGCAGCGCTCGGTGGCTTGGTCATGGTGTCTCCCTTCACCTCCAGCGAAGAGTAGTCGTTCATTTTTATTTTATTTTTTCAATTATTCAATAAAATTTATGGAGAATATTTTTCACTGTGGTGCGTATAATCGAGGAGGGGGAGGGTTTCATTTTTTTTGAAATTTTCAATATGTAAATTTATGGTTAACTGGAGTATGGCACACACTACAGAGCAAGATCTCAGTGTTAAAAAAAATTAAAATAAAAAAAAAGTGTATATTGGGTGCACCCGGTGCAAGGATGCACCCATATGTGTATGACTTTTTATTCTATTTTGTATATATGTTATTTTATTTTGTATACGTGTTTTGTAATAATTGTATACTTTTTTCACACTAAATTTTTCATTAAAAAACTAACATTCATATGTGTATAACTTTTTATTCAATAGTGTATACTCCCTCCGTCCCACCCAAAGGGTTCATTTTTGCCATTTTGATCGTCTCATTCAAGGGGTCACCTTTTTTTTTTTACATACATGGGACCCACACACCCCCTCTATTACAATTAAAATATGGAGCCCACACTCCCACTAATACAACTACCCACTACACATTACATAATAATATTCCTTAATCCACGTGCCAAAAAGCAAAAACAACCCTTGCAAAAAGCAAAAACAACCCTTGCTGTGGGACAGAGGGAGTATATGTTTTTTTAATAATTGTATATTTTTTTACACTCAATTTTTCATTAAAAAAATTAACATGTATACATTTTTGCTCATAATTGTATATATTTTTGTTTATATTTGTATATGGGTGCACATTATAATTAGCAAAAAAAACATATCCGGCGGTTTTCGGTTTCCTCCGTTTTCCCGGTTCAGCCGGTTTTTACGGGTTTGATTCGATTTTTTCTAGTTTAATAGCAAAAGCGGTTTGTTGGGTGTTTTCGGACCGGTTTTCAGCACGGTTCCCGGTCCAATCGGTTGAACCGGCCGGTCCGGTCCGGTTTCAACAACACTGCATCCGATGTTGGCCAAACAGAGGGCATTTGTCATCCATTATTGGTCGGAACAAAGAGCATTTTGTCGTTCGAGTTGGCAGAACAGAGGGTATTCCGTCGTTTAACTAGGGCCGAACATCTTACGTCCAACTCACAATAATGTCATGCTCAATCACGATGATCCAATATCTAAATCACCTTTTCGGTTTAAAATAACGTAGTTTATGTATATACACAAAAATTAATCAGTATAGTTACACTATTAGATCCTAAGCCTTAAATCTGTAGAAAACTTGATATAAGAATTTGATCAATGCAAACACTATACTACATACTATAATTCATAGAAATTGATTTCTATCACCCATTAATTTCTTCTATTAGCTTTCTCTTGTTTTCCATACATGTTTCAATTTGATAAAGAGTGTGGGTTCTTTCTTCCTTTTTCATCTCTTGAAAAGACGATATATAGGTCAGGTATGAGGTTAGTGGCTGTAGGTCAGGTATGAGGTTAGTGGAGGTGGGGGTATAACGTTAGTGGGTATTGAATAATGTTTAAAATAAATTTGGTGGTTGTATTTATTGAGGGGCATACTTATCTTTTTTATGTGGGTGTATTTATAATCGTAAATTTTAATTGTTCATATATGGTGTGTATCAAGTAAGCGTATGAAATAAAATTAGGGGTGTAGATAATAGCCTCCAATATGATAATGGAAAATGAGATTTTTTTTAATCGGATGCGACACAGTAGCCTAAATCAACCTTGAGATTTATCCCCCCGCTACGAATGATCACTCCTTGTCTCGTTTAGTCAATGAAACTCGTATCGAAATTAATTTTGGAAAAATTGATAAGAAAATTAATTGTTATATTCAAAGAAAATAGTAAAAGTATGAAATTTTCAAAAATTTCCATATACGTGTGTGTCCACACCGTTCTATACATAATTTTCACATGAGGACGACTATTTGCGCCCATAATTATATTAAACGAACCCCATTATTTTAAAATTTTAAAATATATTTGTATGAAAAGACGTAAATACCCTTTTATATATAATAAAATAAGATTATATACCCCAATTAAATTTATAAATACACCCCAAATCCAACGTCTCTTTCGTCTAAATCCAACACCTCTTCCGCCCTATCTTGTTCACCCACATTCCGAACATTGAAACATTGTCTTTGTATTGACAAACAATACGTTTGTTTCCTTTGGCTGAATCTATTTGCATTGTATTAGTAGCCATTGTGTTTAACAATTAATCAATCTATGTTTTTTTTTTCTTTTTGATGATGTTCTATTGACTGTGATGTGAGAGGGATAATGGATCCATGTTAGGACGGAGAGAGAGAGAGGTTGAACACAATGTTAGGAATAATTGCAACTTGCGTGGAATCACGATCCATTGAACCACCCTTAACCCTTGCTTCCAACGTCGCTTCTTTTGCAAAGTTTGGCTATTTTAAGGATTTGTTGGAGATTCTGTACAGGCTTCTGGAAGGTGATGATCCTCGTAAGTTGGAGAAAAAGATTTAGGAGAGTAGAAAATTTACGATCGCTAGGAAGAGTGGAAGATATGAAATTACCCGTAAAAAACGAGGAGGTTATTGAAAAATGGGGGATCTAAATTGAGCAGTGAAGAGAAGAGGATTAGGAAAGCAAAAAAGGCTGTAGAGATGTTCATAGATCCAGATTTCATGTTTTTACACGAAAGGGTCTCTGATCTATTTGCCCAATTCTTGAGATCGGAAGCTGTTGAATTCAGGTAATTCTTGCAAAATTAGTCTCACTGCAAAATGGTGCTCTAGGGTGTCAATTTGGGCCCGACCCGTACGATATGGGCCGCCCAGGCCCGCCCCGGACCCATTTTGAAACGGGCTGGGTCCGGGTATTACTCCAGATCCGCGGGTATCTAGGCCGGCCCGACCCGTACAAAATATATTTATTATATTTTTATTTTAATAATTATTTAAAATTCTATTAATTTACTACTAATTTTATGATTATTTTTATTATTTATATTTTATTTTTATTTTTTAACATAATTATTATTTGAAGTTATGGAGAATGATGAAGTGAGAGAGGTAGTGATTTAAGAGTGCACATAAAATTATAAAAAAAATAAAAAAATTTAAAAAAATTTAAAAAAAATTTTTAAAAAAAAGGAGAACGGGGCGGGGTGGGGCGGGTCTGGGTCAGGGTCTAAAAAATAAGACCCGTGTGGGTCTGAGGCGGGTCCGGTGCGGGCACCTTTAAAATGGGTGGGGTCCGGGTAGTTGGGTACCCGCCCCAGATCCGACCCGTTAACATCTCTACCCTTCACAACATTTGTGAAGTTGTAAATTTAGGCGTTAGTTCTTGGAAGAGGATTGAGAAGAATAGGATATGGTAGAAGAGGTGCTTTATTTAAACAACGAAAAAGAGGTGTTGGATTTGGGGTGCATTTAGAAATTTAATATTGGGGTGTGTTTAGAATTTTAATGGGATATGTATAACAATTTGTCATAATTAATCTTATTTTATTATTATAAAAGGGTATTTACATTTTCTCACATCAATATATTTTAAATCTATAAATTAATGGGGTTTGTTTAATAGATTTGGGGTGTAAATAGACATCCCCTCTTCACATTCGTATTCTAATATAAGTGATTTTCACGCTGAAATAACCCTATAGGTTATCATAATTACGCAATTATCCAAACGTCACTCTTCATTTTTCTCGAGCTATTTTCGAAACACACCAAACAAAAATTATTTAGATATTGCATCAGTCCAAATGCGAATATTATAATACTCTCTCCGTCTCGGTAAAAGGTCACCGATTGCTTTTTGCACGTGAATTAAGGAATATTATTATTTTATGTGTAGTGGGTAGTTGTATTAGTAGTGAGTGGTGGGCCATGTGTGGGTCCGTTTTACTGAAAGAGGAAAATGAAGACATTTGGATGGGAGCGACGGACCCTAGAACTGGGCGGTAATATTTAAATATTAAAATCTAAAAAAAAATTTAAAAAATTTTGGCAGGAAGGGGGGGGGGGGTTGGTGGGTGGGTGAATAGTGTGGTAGGGTTGGGTGGTAATATTTTTATTATTTAAATATTAAAATTTAAATTCTTATAAAAAATTGGGGATAGGGGGTGGTGTTGGGTGGGGTGGTAGGTAGGAGGTAGGGCTAAGTGGAATATTTTTTTATTTAAACATTAAAATCTAAAGTTTTATTAAAAAAAATTTTTTTTGGAGGGGGTGTTGGGTGGGGGTAGGATTGAGTGACAATATTTTTATTATTTAAATATTAAAATCTAAAATTTTATAAAAAAAAATGATGGGGTGGTGTTGGGTGGGGTGGTAAGTAAGGGGTAGGGCTGAGTGGAATATTTTTGTTATTTAAATATTAAAATCTAAAGTTTTATTAAAATTTTTTTTTTTTGGGTGGAGGGGTGGGGGTGGTGTTGGGTGGGGGTAGGTAGGGGTAGGACTGGGTGATAATATTTTTATTATTGAGTGTATATTGGGTGCACTCGGGTGCAAGAGTGCACCCATATGTGTATGACTTTTTATTCTATTTTGTATACATGTTATTCTATTTTGTATACGTGTTTTGTAATAATTGTATACTTTTTTCACACTAAGTTTTTCATTAAAAAAAACTAACATCTATATGTATATAATTTTATTCAATAGTGTATACATGTTTTTTTAATAATTGTATATTTTTTATACTCAATTTTTCATTATAAAAACTAACAATTAAATTGTATACATTTTTGTTCATAATTGTATATGTTTTTGTTTATATTTGTATATGGGTGCACCCTAGTTTAGCACCCGGGTGCACACTATAATTAGTCTTTATTATTTAAATACTAAAATCTAGAAGTTGTATGATATTTTTTTTAAATTTTACTCCCTCCGTCCCATAGAAGTTGACACACTTTCTTTTTTGGTTTGTCCCACTAAAGTTGACACATTTCCTTTTTAATACATGAGATCCACACAAAAATAATTAATCTATTCTCATGGGCCCCACATATCACCCACTATACATTAAATATTATTTCTCTCACTTCACTTTACTTCACTTTACATTAAATTATTATACTCCTTAATCTCCGTGTCCAAAAAAATTATATCAACTTTTCCGGGACTGATGAAGTAATTTGTTGCTTTGGCGGTGCAGGTTAGCCCACACTTTAGTGGATTTGAATGAGGCGGGTTTTTATGGGGCGGGTTAATTTTGGGTTGAGAAATTGATGGGTTAAGGTGGGTTGGGGCGGGTTGGCCCAGTGGGCTCAGCCCATTTTGGATAGCTCTAGAAGGGACGCCCAATATAGTAAAATTTGGACCTTTCGGTGGGATGGAGGAAGTATAATTTTTTTCGTGCAACGCAGAAATGGATAAAATCCACTTTGAAAAAAACTTTGTAGTTTGTTCTTCATATGATCAAGATAAATTATCAACAGCCCACCAGGTCCTTAATATAATGAACAACAAATGTTTTCTTAGGCTTAAATATTGGATTAGTATACTATAAAAAGTTAATCAAACTCCTTTAAAAACTAAAAGTACTGTAAATTCCAAGAACCAACCAATTAACACTATATATATATTAATGGGCCAAGCCCAATTTGTTTTACTAATGTAGGGCCCAAGTCATAAGCCCAATATCGGGTTCCAACTTCCAAAACAGATGCTTCGTCCTCCCGTCTAAACCCCGGATTTCCCAATTCTCGAACAGCGTAAACCCTCCCCACTCTACCATCTAAATCAAGGTATTTTTCTCGATATTAGCTTATGAAATTATAAGAATTTGGTCCTAATTGAATCTGTTTGAGGTTCACAGCTGTCATACGTACTTCAATTCAAACGGCTAGTTCAAATCTTATACCTAAATTAAACATCTATATATACCTTCTCTCGCCTCCTTTCTTCTTCACTTCTATACATACACACTGTTTGAGTCGAATTATACAGCCATGGCTATTGATACGACTTTGAGGTTGTCTCCCCCACACCATCATCCCTACGACCCGCTGCCTGCAGATTCTTCTACAATTGAGAGTTCAACGGAAGATGATCAAGATTCAAGAAAGATATTTTGGTTTGTCTGATGATACCATGAGGCGCACTTCTTCCCCTTGTTGTAGTGGTTTAACAACACACTATGATCCGAGCCAAGATGATCAAGATTCAACAAAGATATTAATGTTATTTGGGAAGGAAATAATCAAACCTGCTAAGCCTAAGCCTAAATCTGATGATACCGTGAGGCGCTCTTCCTCTTCTTGTGGTGGTTTAACAACACACGATGATCCCTACGTGGTTTACGACGATGTGCCGCTGCGATGTGTCCCTCTATCGCCTTCTTCTACACTGCCCCATGAGAGTCCAAGAAGCACTGACCAAGATCATACAGAGAAGAAGAAGAAGAAAAAGGCCTACGAGAGGAAGAAGCCCTGTGTGAAGAGAACAAAAAAAGATGGTGAAACAGAGCCTCCTCTTGATCCCTCCAATTCTACTTGAAAGAATGCAGAGTAGACCACAATTTTTGTATCAAAAGAAGTTGACCATGTCGGATGTCAACAAACAACAGAATAGGCTATTCATCTCCAAAGCTGGCAAGAGTATAGTGACGAGGTTCTTGAGCCCGGACGAGGTTCATGACGAAGGCAGGGTGAAGGGGATATTCAAGGCCGTGGATGGAGAAGGTAGGGAGTATAACTTGGGGTTGACAACATGGAAGGGTGTGGATAGTCAATTGGTGATCAACAAAGATTGGCACAAATTGGTTGATGGGAATCGTGCTGAGGAGGGAGATGAAGTTCAGATTTGGGGATGAAAGAATGAGATGGATAAAACATGTTTTGCAATCAATTTCATAAGCTTCTTGGAGTTGGAGCTGAAGTTATGAGAAACAAAGAGATGATTGAATGATTAGATTTGTATATTTACTTTACATGTACATCTATTTACGAAAATTAAGTAAAATAGATGAGAATGAGTTGCATATAATATAGTATAATTTTTTTCTGAATCACCAAATGCAATCGATATGTTTGATTGAATGCTTGAATGAAAGTGAACCCATGTTTCCCATAATTTAGCAGCCATTAGGTCAATAGATGATTAATAATTTGCAACCAATGATAAGAAGATCATTAGTTAAATGTGCATTTTGTAGAAGATCATTCATCAGCTATATTTATGATATTTTTCTCAAGAAGCTGTAAACTTGTGTTTTTGGGTTTTGGAAATTCAGTTTACTAATCTGGTCAACACCTAGATATATTACTTCTGCATTCTTGAATGGAGTATGCAACAACTGGTATGAAGTTCAATACTATGGTCAACACCTTGTGTATGTTTGATTTGCTCTAGGAAAATAGAAGTCAAGAGTGTGAGTTGCTTCAGCTTAAGTGAGCTGCAGGGCTACTTCCCAACCCGTATTCGTAGCTCTCAAAGTGCACGTTCCCGGCCAAGCATTCGTCATAATTCGATTGAAGAAGCAGAGCCTCGGGATTGCCTGATGAGGGTGGATCAAACCACGGATACGATAGATTTAGTATGTGGTTCACCACGGAGACTATTGTTGACTAAGGTTAATAGAAACATTGAGCTTCTCTCCAACGATAGTGGTATTAGGGGGTGTTGGTTTAGGTGTAGGATTCTGCGTTCGTCTGCGAAGCTTCTCAAGGTTCAATACTATGATGTCGAAGATGCTGAGGGATCCAGGAAGCTAGAGGTTTAGTGTATAAAAGCTAGCATTATTACATTCTTTCTTGTTGGAAATTAGAAGTTGTGTGTTTGTAAATGCAGGAATGTGTTCTGGCAGGCAGGGTAGCAGCACCAGATAAAATGGGCGTAAGACGTGCTGGTCGTCTCACGGTGAGACCATGGCCTAATTGGGTTGACTCTTCGGGTGCAAGATATGAGGTGGGGGCAGCAGTGGATACATGGAGGAATGGTTGGTGGGAAGGTTTTGTGATTGGATATGACACATTAGCCCAAACCAACCTTCAGATTTATCTCCCTGGTACGAATGATCACTCTCCTGTCTCGTTTCGTCTATGAACTTTGTATCGACTTGAGAATGATGGTATTATATATGATGGATGTACTGGCAGGTGAAAATAAATTCATGACAGTGGAGAGGACTAAGATTAGGAAGTCAAGAGAGTGGTTTGAAGAGAGATGGGTTGATGTCATGGCTAAGCCTGACATTCTGTCTATCATAACAGCCACCCTCAACCCCAAGCCCAAGGTGTCACTTCCCACACTCGTTGGCTGCTCGTCTCCAACCTCTGATCCTCCCAAACACGAGGATCATGAAGGCGTCAACCAGCAATTGTCGACACCTTCATTTGATTCTTGGGATGCCAAGAAGACTGTGGAAGAGCTGCACATAATACAACGGCTTAAAATCAACGAGACGGGGTGCGTAAAACTTCTAGGAAAAGTCATAAAGATGATCATGTAAACAGGTAGAATGGGTGCAGCTTGCCTACCACCTTTTATGTAAAACAAAATGCAGTATAATTTATTCTCTAAATGCCATCATAATTTCTTGTGTTATGTTTTGAAGAAAGTATGTTGGTGAAATACTTATTGCACATGTTTGAAAATTTTGATGGGGAATATGAATGAGCATAAGCTGGGCTATAACACAAAACATTGAAATAACTTTAGTCTAGAAAAGTTTCTCTCTTTTTTTTTAAGGGATATTTTATTTTTTCATCAAGTAAAATTAATCTCTCTTTTGTTTTTCTTTGAAAGAAAAAGCATTTATTATTGTTTTCTTTGATTAAAAATTAAAAGATGAGGGTTCAGTTTTAGAAAATCTCTGACATAACATCAGATTCGACAGAAGAGGCAAATGATGCGCTTCGTGATTTTTGGTACGAGATTAATTGTCAAAACAAAAAATGCCATTAAATTGTAAGGAGTGGAGTAGAGATTTGATGTGTACAAAATACTGAAAAGTCGATATCTATGCTCGTCGTTTTGAAAAATACCAAAAAGTACTGAATTTTCGGCATACCAATATATTTGTTATATCAAAAATTTCGTTACAATAATAGTATATTGTGAGTTCAAAATTTTCAATATACCAAAAAAATTAACATCATAATATCATAATTTCGTAGCGTGAATACTAAAGTTTTTATTTTAATTATTTTTAAATTTCATTATACGTAATTTGTAAGTTGTTAGTACATTTCATGTTATATAAGTTTAAAATGAGACATTCTATTGTGAGATGTATATATATGGAACGGATTATGAGATGAGTTGATTTATTATTAAAGTATACTTAAAAGTAAATATGCTAGTTGATAGTTAAAATGTTTAAAACAAGATATCGCTCAAAAACGAAGAAAATACATCAAAAGTAAATGCTATGGATTTTAGAAAAGTAATCTATATTATAATCTAAAAGCTTAAAATCAAAGAGCAATTTTCATATCGGTGTTGTGTTTAAATTTGTCACCCCTACTTGGCAATGAAATATAGCAATGAAATTAAAGTTTTCTTATCATTTTGTTTAGGGGGTGGCTATTTGCACTCCTGAGCTCACTAAACACACCCCAAAAATATTTTAATTAATCTAACATGACTAAAACCTTTGTGTTACTAAAAATTTCCAAAATTACTATTCATTCCCGTAGAGTATTGAATCTTCCAAAACATCTGTACTAGAATCATTCAAAACCAGCTGTAACTCGCCATAATTAACAAACAACACAGTTCCCAAAATGATTACAAGATCATTGTTTCACTCATCAGACTTTCTGATCTAGTTTCGGCCATTGTTCTCGCCGTTCTGCTTCCAATGGCGACTTGCAATCCCGTTCTATTGCTGCCAACATCCATCTGTGCACTTGTTTTATTTTTCCAGGGCAGCTTCCGATCGTCTTCTCCATTCCCTACTGCTGTACAGATAGGGTTTGGAAAGTGTAAATAATAATTAAAATTATATGAATAATAATTAATCCACATATTGAAGTGGATAATGGAGAGAGATAGGGAGTTATGAAGTAGTTTCTTAACTCCTATTGGTGTAATAAATTATACTATGCAAGGTAGTTTTGAGACACATGTTGATACGCAGAAATGCGTAGAAGAATACAGAACGAAAACTTATAACGAGAAAGTTTTCCTCTCTCGATTTCTCTCCCGATTTCATATCAAAAATTCAGTTCTTCATATTCACAATTAATATTATATCATGAATAATAATTTTTCAACTCCATGTTGAAGGATTGATCCAGAGATCACAGTCTATCATGAGTACCAATCAGTTCGTAGAAACGATCATACGCACTCACTTCCGCTGCAACGAAAACTTCACGGAGAAAGGTATGGTTTCTCCCTACGAATTTTTGTGAGTTTTCCAATATTGGTATCAGAGCCAATGGTTGGTATTCCGCTTGTGTCTTTCTTTGGAATTTCATGTTTTAAGTTTTCTGCTTTTATAATTTAAACGTTCTCACATGAATTTTGTTTGATATTATATGATTGTTGTATTGTGTGACATTGATGGGTTATTTATGTGAGTATGAGGCAGATTAATATTTTTTCCAATGGCTATGAGTATGTGACGTTCTTTTTCACATTAATGGTTGATCAGTGTGATTTTTTGTTATTTTTTGTGTATGTAAAAGCTTATTTTTAATATACCATTGGAAAGGCCTCATCGAGAGGAGTCCGTCAGTATTTTTTGTGAATTTTTTGGCCTTCTAAAACTCTATTTATGATATTTTGAAAATTTTT
Organism: Pogostemon cablin; assembly: GCA_023678885.1. Lineage (NCBI taxonomy): Eukaryota > Viridiplantae > Streptophyta > Magnoliopsida > Lamiales > Lamiaceae > Pogostemon > Pogostemon cablin. The sequence goes on from CM042973.1 coordinate 8,742,387, forward strand.
TCGAGTTTGGGCCAGAACTGCAAAAGTTCAAAGAATTTGGGGGTCGATTTTTGAAAATTCGACAAAGGTCAGGGACCTTTTCGCAATTAAAATAAAATTAAAGTTGACTGAGTCAAGCCGATACAGATCGGTCCCGAACTGGACCGATCCGACGAGGACCAGATCAGACCGGAGGCCAACCGGACCAGGTTAGGACCAGCCGGAGGGCTGACGACCGGCGGTGGCGTGTGTAAGACACGTGCCGAAAGACGGCAGGTCCTTCGTGGTGCGTGAAGCACACGCACCGGTGGCCGGCATTCCGGCAGCGCCGACCAACAGCCTTTCTGCAGCCAGCGCGTCCGGGTGCGCGGCGGTGCGTGTGTGGCGCGTGGGAAATTTAGACGACGCGTGCGGGTGTGTGTATGCATTTTTTCGGCAACTGGATGACATTTTCTGACGTGTTTCGACACGTGGAGTTCGATGGTGACGTTTTCTAGAGTGTTTGACATCATCTTAAGTGTGTATTTGTTATTTTACTTTATTTTTGGACATATTTGTTGAATACGAACCTATAGGGTGGCTATTTGGTTGCAATTTTTTGATAATAATGCACCTTAATATGTCATGTAATTTTGAATTCATGGTGTTGAGTGACGTTAGAATTGTTCAAATTCTTGTAGCTTATGAAAGTGGGAGCCAAAGTGAGTTGGACTGATTCACTTGTGAATATACCTATTGCATCTTGGAAAGTTGTTTCCATATGCATTAAATTGAGGGAAAATTCATGTGATATAGTTTATCTAACACTAGTATGTTTATTTTTGGTTGCTCGTTTTCTCAGAGGCAAGTCAGGATGGGGAACAATTTCAGAGGAAGACATAAGGACTAAAGATGAAGTCCTCCATGAATTTTTGAATTATAAAATGAAGTCAACACACAACTTAAGGGACCTGCAATTGAATTGATTGAACTCTACAATCGATTGTTTCCTTTAATTTATAGCAATACGATTCCACGTGATAAGTGTTTCGAAGTTTCCAGTCCTGAGACCTGGGCGAACACTTTGCCTCCTTACCTACAAAAGGATTTTTGGGTTCAGTGGGAGACTTATGAAGTAAAACCTAATGGTCGACAAATTATGCAAGATTTGGTCGATGCATCTGTAGCAAGAGATATGACACAGGCACTAAGATCAGCTTGCTTAAGGATGGGAAGAATTCGACATTCTGATTTTTTGAGACTGAGTGGTTGAGAGAAGCGTCAGATAAAGAATCCTCATATAGATCCTCTAGGGCAAGCTATCTATAGTGTGGGGACTAAGAAATTTAATTATGAGCATCGATGGAAATCTAGTGATGATAAATTAGGGAGATTAATCTTAGATTTCCTTAGTTTATTTCCATTGTATTTCTAATTGGAAACTCAGGGACTTCATTAGAATTTTATGTTCATGACTTGTCAGACTTTGTGTTTTTGCTATTGTGGATGGTTGTTTAAGTTCAATTTATTAGTGGCAGTTCAATGTTATTGTTAATTACTTGAACAATGTGTTTTACGTTTTGAAATAAGAATCTAGTATTATGGCACTTGATGAGATTGATGGTTAGTAGTCTCCGAGCTATTTTTCGAGATCAAGTCTTGTGTTATTTATCGAGATGTCTCTGTTTGGCTTAACGTAAAATTTAGATAAAATATTATTAATATATTGAATCACTTTAATCTCTAATAAAGATCATAGTATCGAAATCTATTGTCGCTGAGTTGAACGATGGTGAGAAACTCAATGGTGACAATTATGACACATGGCGTCATAAAATATGGTATGTTTTAGATAAACAAGATACATTGGATGCTATAAACCAAGTGATGGCCGATCCAAGCGCGGGAATTGAAAATCAAGGGAAGCGTGAACAAAAAGCGTACCAGGCATGGAAAAAGAAAATTCCATTGCATGAGGTATTCTTGTAAGCTCAGTAATCGATGCAATGATTCATGAATGTGAGCAATATCCCACCGCACATGATATCTGGGTGTATTTACATGAGAAGTATGGTGGTACATCGGTCACAAGGCTTAGACAATTATCTATTAAGTTCGATACTTACAAAAAAAATCAGATCATAATATTAGACAACATCTCAGGGAAATGTCTAATATGATAATCGAACTTAAGATTGCCGGTTATACTCTCTGATGAACAGTAAATCCAAGTCCTGATCTGGTCTCTACCTGATCGTTGAACATCTCTAAGTCAACTTGACTCATAATGAAAGTATTAAGACTTTCAATGATGCTGCTGGTCATGTTGAGCTGGAAGATGAGAGGCTCGGAGCCTCAAAGCCTTCTTCTGGGGCCTTCTATGCCTGTCATATTTCTAAGGGAGCTTCGGGCTTCAAAAGGAAAAGGAATTGGAAGAAGGGAAAGAAGGGAAGAAGATCTGACGGTGATGTTGGTAGTCTAAAAATAATCCAACTAAAACTGATGAACGAAAAAAGGAAAAGAAGAGTGACAAAAAGAATAAGAAGGATAAAAGCAAGATGCCATGTTATAATTGTAGTAAGTTTGGTCATTATGCTCGTGAATGCCCTGAGCCCAGGAGGGACAAGGTAGATTCATCTTATTCTGTTTTGAGTGAATTTAATGTCTCAAGTAATATCTTGCTTACTGATAAGAATCCATTGTGGATTATAGACTCAGGAGCAACGGACCATGTGACAAGAGACATAAGAGTTTTTGTAGATTTTTGCCGTGTTCCGAAGGGGACTAGGTGGATATATGTAGGAAATAATGTACGAGTCGAAGTGAAAGGACTTGGGACTTGCAGATTGGACCTTGACAATAGTCGGGCCTTTATCCTATATGATGTTCTTTATGCTCCGGAGATCACATGAAATCTAACTTCTATTATGGTTCTACTTGATTTGGGTTATGATGAATTATTTACTAAATGTACTGTGGTAATTAGCATTGATGATACTTGTTATGCATCTGGACATATGACTGATGGCTTTATGATTTTAAGTTGTAATTGTTGGCGTTCGATCATTTGGTTAACATAAATCGTTAGGGTTCCATACATTTCCAACAGTCAGCGGATGCAAGAAAACAAGAAACGTATTACCTTTCACCAGGGTATGTTGGAGAAGATGAATTCTCGCCGGTAGCCTGCGCAGCCTCACCATTTTGGGCATAACTCTTTCATCCAATCTCGGATTTGAGTGATCTATATGCCAAAACGATCATCTCTTCCGTGGCTTTCTGAAAACATATCACACATTGAATTATGATGTCTGTAAAATTTTATAAAAATCGTGCAAGTTCACGGACAGCAGCAGCAAACAACCTTTCGGTCTTCCGTTGTATTCCCAAGTCCAATCTCGACGTCGTGTGGGCGACGATCTTCTCAATCTTCTCAATCTTCTGTTCTGTCTACCCTCTTCACATGTTAGGCATGTCTCTCTTAGGGTTAGAACAGCTGAGATGACTTATATATGGGCTACATTAGGGATCAGGAGGAGAAATTAGAGTTGGGCCTCCATTGGGTTTAAGTATCCAAGCTTAGCCCAAAGCTTATACTTAAGTCCAATAATAATAATATATACCACTAAAATATTATTACTGTACTACCGTTCTAATCCCATAATTACGTTGTGGGCTCCTTCTTATTATGAGCCCGTTAGTCTTCCCGCGTTTAAGATATTCAATGCCCATTAATTAATTAAGTTGCTGAAAACTCCATTAATTAATATCTCATCCGAGAGTAGTACCACTCAACCTCATTATCATGCTGGAATAAATTCACCTGCAGGGTTTACATGATAATCCTTATGAGCTCCTCAAGGGGACATCATCAACCTATGTCGGACACGGATCCCTTCTACAATCAACAGCACACCATAGAAGCAGCACTATTTCCCAACACACGGAGTTTGTTGATTTAATTACATGTAAATCTCAGCCATTGATAAATCAAAGAAATACATACTGCCTTACGTGTCGAGGTTATTGTATAGCGATTAAGAGCACGGTCATCCATAATAACTAAGATCAAGTTCTCCTATATAGTCAGTATAAGTCGAACGATCTCAAGCGGTCCTGCTCAATACACACAAGTGCACTAATGTGATTCTATAGTCAAGACAAACTAATACCAAATCACACTACAACCATCCCGATAGAGAGTCCCCGTCTATCTCGGTTGTGAGCATCTGTTTATACTTTATAAGAAAATCGATAATATGATCTTCCGCATGTTGTCGCACAACATATTATCTATAGTATAAAGTAAGTAGACTATTGCAACGACATATAAATAAGTTATAAGACGCAATCATTTGATCATATGATTCTCATTTCAAATAAATTGTTATAACATTGTTCATACTGAAGCTAGACTTTTAGTATACAATCCAACAATCTCCCACTTATACTAAAAGACTATGTTGTCATGTCTTCTGCCATACATCTGATTCCCACTCCCACTCACGACCATCAAAAGCTCTCGCCTTAAGGTCCTTGTAAATGGATTTACTAGGGTATCATTCGATGCAATCTAGGCGACAACAACCTTCCCCTCATCATACGATTTCTCGTAACAGGTGGTATTCACGTTCCATGTGTTTAATTGCATTATGGGCTCGTGATTCCTTCAAGTTTGCAACTGCACCATTATCATCAAAATAAATTGTGATAACCTTGGATAAACTTAGAAACACTTCAAAGACCATCATGAAGTTTCTATACTCATACATATACTTTGGCTACCTCATAGAGTCGGGCAAAAAAAGGGGGGCTCTCCGTTCCTGGTTCTCCGGCTCTAATTTATCATCTTCCATGGTGGAGTCTGGAGTCCGAAATATATTTCTATATAACACTCCTCCATATTATGACTCTACTTCTTAAAATTAAACACATAACCTTTGAGGTGGATTTACTGTCGTCCCTATCTGATTTGAAAAATCTGAATCTATATAACCCATAAGAAGCAGTGAATCTGTTCGGTAAGTCCACATATAATTTTTGGTCCTCTTCAGGTACATAAGTATATGTTTTACCACAGTTAATCATTGTTGTTTTGGGTTACTTTGATACCCACTGTTCATGCCTTCGGTAAAACAGTTATCCATACTCATACATAGCATTCCTTAGATTAAGCTTCCTTATTCGCCAAAGCATAAGGAACCGCTTTCATCACCTTTATCTTCTTTTTGTGTCTCAAGACACATTTCCTTAGATAAAGTCACATGCTAAACAAATAAGGATCGTATCATCTCATGAATCTTGAGACAAGCATAACATCCTTTCTTGTGATCCGTATTACCGTGATAAAAAATATATTTTTGCTTCTCTTAAGTCCTTCATCTCATACCGCTTTATCAACCATACCCTTACGCCCGACAATACTCTTTCGTTGTCTCCAATGAGCAATATATCATCTACGTACAGTACAAGAAATACCACCACGTTTCCATCACTCTTTTCAATACACAAGACACATCCGTGCATTGAATGAATCCATATGTCTGGATTTTCTCATCAAAATGGATGTTTCATGATCTTGAAACTTGCTTTAGTCCATCGATGGACACTTTTAAGCTTACTACCACAATGCTCTTAGCCCTTTGCAATGAATCACTCTGGTTGCTTCACATAGATGTTTTCTTCAAGACTTCCAATCAGGAAAGCTGTCTTGGCATCTATTTGCTATTCCTCATATTTCATATGAGTAGCAACAGATAAAAGAGTCTAGATCAACATAGGCATAGCTATCGGCGAACAGGTTTCCTCATAATTGAACCTTTTCTTTCTGATTATACCTTTTCGCAACAAGATTTGCTTCCAAGGTTTTTACCTTACCGTATGATCCTCTTTTATTTTGTATGACTACTTCCAATGGCTTTTACACTATTTAGTGGTCCTACAAGCTTCCAGACTTGATTTAGAATCCGTCGATTCTATTTTAGAAACCATTGCACTTTGCTAAGATTCAACATTTTTATCTTGTAGTGCTTCGTCGTATCCGTGAGTCCATTCCATGTTTACTAGGGACCAAGTCTCATGACTCTCCCAAAATATATACTTACAGGTTGTCGAACAACCCCGCAACTACGACAAGGCACTACACGCAATTGTGTATCAGACGTGACACGCGTTGCAGTTTACCTTGTGGTATATCCTCTTGTACACTTGGTACTAATACTTTGTGTTTTTCCTCTCACTTCCTTTAGAACAATTTATACATGGGTTCATGATTTAATACAGTCCTTTTCCAAAAATCCAGTGTTTGTGTTAACAATCACCCTTCGATCTTTTGGACTAAATAAATCGTCACCCTTCATTTTTCTAGAATATCCCACAAACAGACAAACGTTATACGAATGCTGTTTCTAGGGCATACCCATAAAATGAATTTAGTAATTTCAAATAATTCATCATCTATCTAATCATTTCCATAAGAATCTTTCTCTTATTAGGATTAGGAGACGTATTATTAATTACTATTTGTTGTATCCGTGGGATAAACATGATTTAAGAGTGTATAAATTGTCACCAATGTACCATAACAGATAATAGCTCCATCCTTCATTATTATGACCATGTCATTTAAATGGAATAGAGTATCCATCCGTAAATGCATAGAAATTGAAATCAAATTCTTTCTATGAAAAACGTACGTAAAGATAATTTTTCAAAATCAAACGTTTATTCATATCGTAAGATAAATAAACAACTCCCACTGCAATAGCCACTACTCTCGTAGAATTACTCATGTATATTACAATCTCATCATCACTTAGTTGCAGGCTTTTAGTGACTCCGGTATCTACAGACAATGTGTCAGTAAATGCCATCACTAATCATGCTTCAACGACTAGTGAATGAGATACTAACCTTGTTCACATCATGTTGAAAATGGCTTTCCTTCGCCACATGTTTTGTCAGAAGTTCTCCACCATATACAACCTCTCGTATTTCAGGTAGAAGTTGCTCAAAATATCCAGGCAAATTATGGAGAATAAATTGATCTAGGTTTCCCCTTCAATTTTTACTCCAAGCATTCCCAATATATTCATCAACTTATCCATGACCTCTTGCCTTTCTTACTTACTCAAGTATCTGAAGAGTCGCATGAGACCATCATATTTCTATGAACCTCTCAACTCTCCACTAGAAACTTTAATAGGCATCATGGGACATCCTTAGTGAGAACACATATTTATATTTTCTTAAGCAATAAAATTCAAAACCAAGATTCTTTTCAAATCATCTTGTAGGCAGTTAAATTTAATTACCTAATAAATATAGATGCAAAGGAAAATGTATTAAATATTGATTAAATATTTATTTATTAAGGAATTTAAATAAATTAATTCCTAAAGTAAATAAATAAACAATTAATAATTAATATAATTATTTGAGCCCAAATCCAAGCCAAATGGGCTCAATTTAAATTAAATTGTTCAAATCCAAGCCAAATGGGCTCAATTTAAATTAAATTGGTCAAATCCAAGTCAAATGGGCTCAATTTAAATTAATTGGGTTTAATCCAAGGCAAGTGGGCCTGATTTAAGTCAACAAATCCAGCAAGTTAAATCCAGCAGGCCTAATTAAATTAAATAGGTCCAAGTCAAAGCCTAATTAAATTAAATAGGCCCAAGTCAAATCCAGCAGGCTTATTTAAATAGGCCCGTATCCAGTCCAACAGGCTTAATTAAAGGAAGAAGCCCAACATATCTTTTAAAGGAGAAAATATCTCTCAAGTGGTTATTTTCTCTACCTATAAATAAGGACCTTCAGTCCTCATTACAAACACATTCAAGCACCCGAAGACAAGACGCTCTTGAAGAGATCAAGAACACTGAAAGATCTTCGAATCTTCAAGCTCAAGACCTTCGAGGATCTTCAAATCTTCGAATCTTCAAGCTCAAGACTTTCGAGGATCTTCAAATCTTCGAATCTTCGAATCTTCAAGCTCAAGAACACTCGAGGATCTTCAAATCTTCGAATCTTCAAGCTCAAGACCTTCGAGGATCTTCAAATCTTCGAGTCTTCAAGCTCCAGATCTTCAAATCTTCAAAGCTTCAAATCGAAGGCTTCAAGCCAGTCTTCAAGCAGCTTCAAAGTAACTTCAAGTCAAGAACTGCCTCCGATCAAGGATCAAGGTGCTAAGCCTCTCCGATCCGGCGTTCTTCATCCAGTAAAAATCGTGAGGTCAACGGTGTTCTACCAAATTGAACGACGTTCTTCACAACAAATATTCAAGTCAACGTTTGATCCGAACAAAGGCTCGACGCCTCCGGATAAACGTTTTAAAGCTTCAAATCCCGAACCCCGAGCACGGACAAGCTTCATCCGAAGATCCGACTCAGAAAGTTGGTAAAAGTCAAGAAAGTCAACTCAAGAGAGGAATCAGAGGATAAATAGAAGTTGTTCACTAAAATTCTCAAGTTCAATCCATCTTGGATTTTCTTTGTAATTTCTTTTGTGTTTATTATTTAATAAATACAATTTTGTTGTTACAAATTTTGGCACGCCCGGTGGGACAGTTTCTACCTCTCATCTCCTCTTCGAGCAAAGTAAGATGGTTCCGCTAAGGGTCAAAGTCAACAGATCAGCTTCTGTCTTCAAGTCTTCAGAATTACAAGTGGAAGACGTTAATGTGACAACTAGAAGCATGTCAAAGATGGCACGATCTGAAGCCTCTTCAGAGATAAATTCTTCAGTTGGAGTTACCTCTGGAGTGATACCATATGATGATAAAGATGAGAAAAACGACTCAGCTAACTCAACCCCTATACTTGAAGAAAGCTCATCGTCTGATTCATCCATAGCCTCGACAATGGCAATAAACACTTCGTCTGTCGAAGAACAGTTGGCAAGCTTAACTGAATCCGTTGCTGCACTTGCCAAACAGAACCAAGAACAAAATACTTTGATTTTCAAACTGATGGAGAAAATGGCTGGTGCTGAAACTAGCCATGCGAACGAAAAGCAAGAAGAAGATGCTGAAAATGAAGTAGATGAGTCTGCGAAGCGTCAGACGATGGGGAAAAGGGTGATTGAAGAAGAATTGAACATCTCCCATGATGGAATGGTTCCTATCAGCCAGTTAAAAAGCATTATACTTGGCACAATGAAGGACCAATTCGAAGAGAGCTCTAAACCTTCATTCGCTTATGCTAAGCCTTATACTAGGAGGGTTGGCAACTTGAGGATGCCACCTAACTATCAACCCCCCAAGTTCCAACAGTTTGATGGCAAAGGTAATCCAAGGCAACATATAGCACATTTCATAGAAACGTGCAATGATGCTGGCACTTACGGAGATCATATGGTGAGACAATTCGTTCGCTCTCTGAAGGAAAATGCTTTTGAATGGTACACCGACTTGGAGGCTGATTCTATAGACAGTTGGGATCAGATGGAATATCAATTCCTTAACCGTTTCTATAGTACTAGGAGGACGGTTAGCATGATAGAGTTGACGAACACCCGTCAGTTAAAAGAAGAGCCAGTAATTGAGTACATTAATCGATGGAGAAATTTGAGCCTAAACTGTAAAGATCGATTGTCTGAAGTTTCTGGCATTGAGATGTGCACAGCAGGAATGCAATGGAACCTTCGTTACATACTTCAAGGGATTAAGCCTAAAACCTTTGAAGACTTGGCCACAAGAGCTCACAACATGGAGCTAAGTATGGGGATAAGTGGAGTTGTAGAACCACCGATTCCTGGATCTTACAAGTATAAAGAAAAGCAAGAGGCAAGGAAAGGGGGCAAACCCTACAATAAATCTTCCGAAAAAGGGTCTATGGCAACCAATGCATCAACTGTCAAGTTCCGAAGGAATGAGAATGAAAAAGATGATAAAGTGAAGAATGAGTCCCAAGAAAGGGGGCAAAGAAGATTGACCTTGAAAGAAATGCAAGAAAGGAAGTACCCATTCCTTGATTCGGATGTCCCAGGCATACTCGATGATCTGCTCAAAGATAAACTTATCGAGCTTCCTGAAATGAAGCGACCAGAAGAAGCGGGACAAACGGACAATCCGAAATACTGCAAGTATCATAGACTGGTGGGACATTCTATCAAAGATTGCTTTGTCTTTAAAGACAAAGTTATGCGATTGGTTGAGCAAGGGAAGATCTTTCTAGATGAAGATGCAACTGCAAATTCTACTTCTGCAGACGGTGGAAATAATTATTCATGCCATATGGCAGGCGAAGCTGTTGTGCCTAAAGTTGAAAGCAAGGCCCATGCTATGAAGATTACCTTCACTGAGGAAGACTTACTGCTCGGTTCACAATCTCACAACCGACCCTTGTTCGTAGCTGGTTGCACTCAAGAGCAAAGGGTGAATCGAATACTGATTGATGGAGGTTCAGCGGTCAATATCCTACCTCTAATAACGTTGAAAAAGTTAGGGATTTCAACAGATGAACTTGGCAGTAGCCGATTAACGATTCATGGGTTCAATCAAGAGGGTCAGAGAACACTTGGTACGATAGTCATGAACTTAATAATAGATGAGATGGCCTCAACAGTTCTGTTTCATGTCATTGATGCTAAAACATCATATAACATGCTCTTGGGGCGCCCATGGTTGCATGAAAATGGAGTGATTCCTTCTACGCTGCATCAGTGCTTCAAATACAGCGATGGAGGTAACATAAAGAAGGTACTCGGTGATGAAAAACCATTTACAGAAGCAGAGTCATACTTCGCAGACGCTAGATATTTTCTGAAAAGTATCAAGGCCGATAAGCAAGAAGGAACTTCATCACAAGATAAAGGTGATGATAAACAAGAAAAAGAGAATGCAGATGATGTTTCATCCATACAGTCTAATGAAAGTAAACAGTTGATCAAAACTGTAGAAGGGTTGACACTACCCCTGACTAAGGTTGACGCTGAGAAGCCCTCTTCCCCTCCACTCAAAGGATTCACTCGCCCAACTCAAGCGGCTAAAACTGAGCACGGAGATGTATTTGAGGCGGCGGTTTCCAAATCGTATAGCCCACAAGCTTACAAACTTCTTGTGAAAGCTGGTTATGACCCTCAAGAAAAAGGTGCGGCAAATGAACTGTCTCATAAGACTCCTAGTAGAACCACCCAAGAGAAATTGAAGAGTAATGGCCGTACTTCCAAGTATACTAGAACAGGTATAGGATATGTTCCGCAAAAACCTGTTCGCATTGCGATAAAGAGGGCAAACACAAACTACATCACTGAAGATGAAATTCTCTCTGAAGAAGAGGAGTCTCATGAGGAAGATAGAAAGACAGAAAGAATCTCAGTATTCGAGAGGCTCAAACCAGCTGGAGCTAAAAGGACTACTAAGTTCCCAAGTTTCCCAAAAATACATAGTCGGATCCCATCTCGCATGAAAAGACGACATTTCCTGACTATATCATGTGGCCCAATGTTGAAAGCTAAGAAACGAACAATAATCTTCACCCGAAGTGAAGAAGATGATCGTGAAAGTGTAGGCTCATCAGATGTTGTTCATTCCATCATCATGCAAACAGATCTACAAAGTGCAGAAAGAGATCTACAAAGCAAGATCGTCGAGATGAGGAGAGATGGCTATGAAGTGGGGAGCATTGTTAAAGTGGGAGAGAATGAACAAGTTAGGTCCAACCCACGTTTTCAAAGGCAAGAATTCTTGGAACAAGTTGCCACGGTGAATCATGTCACTATACGAGAGGAGACCTCAACCGAAGAGGAAGATGCTGATGATGCTCCTCCAGAATTTGAAGAGGGTGTCAAATCTACTGTTGATCAATTGAAGGAGATTAATTTGGGTGTTGATAACGATCCACGGCCAACCTATATAAGTGCTTTGTTGACAGCCGATGAAGAAAAAGTTTACATTGAGCTTCTTCAAGAGTTTAGAGATGTGTTTGCCTGGTCATTCAAAGAAATGCCCAGATTAGATCCAAAGGTGGCAGTTCATCATTTAGCAATAAAAGAAGGAGCCAAGCCAGTTAAGCAGATGCAGCATCGATTTCGACCAGAGCTGGTTCCCTTGATTGAGGCTGAAGTTAATAAACTCCTTGAGACGAAAAAAATAAGAGAAGTGAAGTATCCCACTTGGCTCTCTAACATTGTGCCAGTAAGGAAGGCAAACGGACAGCTTAGAGTGTGTGTTGACTTCCGGGATTTGAACTTGGCATGCCCAAAAGATGATTTTCCACTACCAATCACAGAACTTATGATTGATGCAACGACCGGGCATGAAGTGCTTTCATTTATGGATGGATCATCTGGTTACAATCAAATTAGCCTAGCTCCGGAAGATCAAGAGAAAACAGCCTTCCGCACTCCTAAAGGAATATACTGCTATAATGTTATGCCGTTTGGCTTGAGGAATGCTGGCGCTACGTATCAACAAGCTATGCAAAAGATATTCGACGACATGCTTCATAAGAATATCGAATGTTATGTGGATGACATTGTAGTGAAATCAAAGAAGAAAAAGGATCATCTTAAAGATCTAAAGCAAATATTTGAGCGTCTCAGGAAATTTCAACTCAAGATGAACCCGCTTAAGTGCGCATTCGGAGTCTCTTCTGGTAAGTTCCTTGGATTCGTTGTCCGACATCGTGGTATTGAGATTGACAAAGCAAAGATAGATGCAATCATAAAGATGCAGGTACCCCGAAATATACATGAGCTTAAGAGTTTGCAAGGAAAATTGGCATACTTAAGAAGATTCATATCAAACCTAGCCGGTAGGTGCCAACCATTCAGTCATCTTATGAAGAAGGGCAGCCCATTCGAATGGGATGAAGCTTGCACTAATGCCTTTAACAGCATTAAAGCATATTTGATAAAGCCGCCAGTATTGGTCGCCCCAATAGTCGGACGTCCATTAATTCTCTACATATCTGCTCAAGAAAGATCAGTTGGAGCTCTACTTGCACAAAATAATGATGAAGGAAAGGAGTGTGCATTGTACTATTTGAGTAGAACAATGACCCCAAATGAGTTAAAGTACTCACCAATTGAAAAGATTTGTTTGGCTCTCATCTTTGCAATTCAGAAGTTAAGACACTACTTTCAAGCTCATAATGTTTACTTGGTCTCAAAGGCCAACCTATTAAAATTCGTCATGTCGAAACCAGTGCTCTCTGATAGGCTTGCAAGGTGGTATCTTCAATTGCAGCAATTCGAGATTATATATGTCCCTCAAAAGGCAGTGAAAGGGCAAGTATTGGCGGATTTCTTAGCTGATCATCCCATGCCTGCAGAATGGGAGTTATCTGATGATCTCCCCGATGAAGATATATTGGCTATTGAAATCACTCCTCCTTGGAAGATGTATTTCGATGGAGCTGCTCACAGAGAAGGAGCCGGCGCAGGAGTGGTATTTGTGACCTCAGATGGAGAAGTTCTGCCATACTCCTTCAATCTAACTGAAAATTGCTCTAACAATGTAGCTGAATATCAAGCTCTTATACTTGGTCTGGAGATGGCAGTAGATGTAAAGCAACGACACCTGAAGGTATATGGAGATTCGTTGTTAATAATCAACCAGCTGCTTGGTTTATATGAGGTTAAGAAACCCGAGCTATGTCCGTATTATGACTATGCTCAAAGACTTATGAATTGGCTTGGAGATGTAGAGATTGAACATCTTCCAAGGAGCAAGAACAAACAAGCCGATGCTTTGGCAAAGCTAGCATCAACCATAGCAATGCCTGAAGCACATTTCCAAGTTCCGATCTGCAAAAGTTGGGTGGTACCTCCCTTCTTCGAAAAGGAAGATGATGAAGAAGTTGGGTATTGTGCCATAGAAGTGTTCGATATTGGGAAGGAAGATTGGAGACAACCGTTCATGGATTACTTGAAGTATGATAAGCTCCCCAATGATCCACACCTAAGGGTTGATGTCCGGCGTAGAGCACCGCGATTCTTCTATTACAAAGATATACTTTATAGAAGATCGTTTGATGGTATTCTCTTAAGATGCTTAAGTGATGAAGAAGCTCTACAAGCTATGGAGGAAGCTCATTCTGGAATATGTGGCGCCCATCAGGCTGGACCCAAGTTACATTTTAGAATCAAAAAGATGGGATATTACTGGCCTTCTATGGTAAAGGATTGCATAGATTATGCACAAAAATGTCAGCCATGCCAGTTTCATGCAAATCTCATTCATCAGCCTCCCGAGCCATTACATCCAACAGTTTCTTCGTGGCCATTTGATGCATGGGGCTTAGATGTGGTGGGGCCGTTAACAAAGTCTTCTGGAGGCCATCTTTATATTCTGGCTGCCACTGATTACTTTTCCAAGTGGGAGGAAGTTGTACCCTTGAGAGAAGTGAAGAAGGAAAATGTTGCTGATTTCATCCGCATCAACATCATATATAGATATGGAGTGCCTCGATACATCATCACGGATAATGGGAGGCCGTTCAGTAACTCTTTGATTGATAGGCTTTGTGAGAAGTTTGACTTCAAGCAAAGGAAGTCTTCTATGTACAATGCAGCAGCTAACGGGCTCGCTGAAGCCTTCAACAAAACACTGTGTAACCTATTGAAGAAGGTGGTCTCCAAATCAAAACGAGACTGGCATGAAAGGATTCATGAAGCTTTATGGGCGTATCGAACTACTCATAGAACGCCTACTCAAGCTACTCCGTATTCTCTAGTGTATGGGGTTGAAGCTGTTGTGCCCCTTGAAAAGCAAATACCATCTTTGAGAATAGCCATACAAGAAGGTTTGACTGAAGAAGAGAACGCACGACTGCGTCTCGAAGAATTAGAGGCACTTGATGAAAAGAGGTTAGAAGCACAACAGAGACTTGAGTGCTATCAAGCTCGCCTCTCCAGAACATTTAACAAGAAAGTGAAGATACGTTCCTTTCAAGTCGGAGACTTAGTCCTTGCTGTGAGAAGGCCTATTGTCATCACTCACCGAGTGGGAAATAAATTCTTGCCCAAGTGGGATGGCCCACATGTTGTGAAAGAAGTATATACAAATGGTGCATACAAGTTGATATCCGAAGATGGAGTGGGAATTGGCCCCATAAATGGCAAATTCCTGAAACGCTACTACGCGTAATCCAGTCAAACCTAAGAAACGCTCCATGACGCACGAGCCTAAACTGCATGTTACTCCTGGTCCGCACGAGTATAAACTGTGTACGACATCCACCAAAGGTAATTATACGTGGTTAAACTGTTAATTCACCCCACTCAGGTATTTTAAGTGGTCAAAGCATTAAATACCCTACTTTGTCTAAAGTGGTTAAAGAATAGTCACTCCTGGCCCGCACGAGTATAAACTGTGTACGGCACCCCCCCATTGAAACCAAATCATATCCTTTTGAACTACGTTATGACTTGATCCTTCGCAAAGAGGTACGTAGGCAGCTTAGCACTCTGCTAAGTTCAGTCATATCTTTGGTTTATCACTTCAAGTTTATGAGACAAGCAATAAATTGAAGTATGAAGGCAATGTAAGTAAGCAGCAAAGTAAAGATGCAATGTAATGATAAAGGAAAAGAAGCAGTGAAGGAAATGAACTTTATTGATAATGTCATTAAATGTTCAAAATATAAAGGGAAAGCAAACTAGTAAATAAATGAACAAGCAAAAAGAAAAGAAGCCCTACACTAAACAAAAAAGTTGTCAGAAAGTATGCTTCGTAATTCAGACTTCAGGGCGGCCTTCTCATTCTCAGATGAACACTCCTCTAAGGTAGTTGCTTTATCAAGTGCAAGGATATCTTCTTCTATGAGGTTAACTTCCTTCTTAGCACGGTAAAGGGTTTGTTTGAGTCGATCAGCTGCTTCACGTAAAGTCTTCTCTTTCTTCAGGGTGGCCAACTCTTTGCCTATCAGCTCCAATTCTTCCCAGGTTGTCCTTAGTTTCTGTATTTCCGTCGTATGGGTATTCTTACAACTTTGGAGACGACCTTTGATGTCAGCTGAGACTTTTACATAATCTCTCTTGGAGGCTACTTTATCAGACTTCGATTTTGCAACAGTATAAGCATCAGCCTTATCAGATAAAGGAGTCAAGGCTTCCTCTAATGTAGAACAATCGATGTTAAGCACTTTCACTTCCTCTATCAAGTTAAATACTCCTTCCCTTAGAGATGATAAATATTCGAGAGGAGTCCGTTGGAGCTTGTTCCTGATGCGGGTCCAGGCTTTCTGAGCGAATTGTTCCTTGAGACTTCGAGCTTCTTTCTTAAATTTAAATTCTGTTACTGCTGGGCATGCTTTCAAAGAGGAATCCATTCCTGTGTTAGAAGCATCACTCTTGGTAGAACCATCGCCCTCAGAGTCTGAAGATAAGCCTAGGACCTGATTAAAGAAATATATTTAGATAGAAAATGAGGTATAATAAAAAGCTAAATACGGAAAAGGGGGCAACCTCGTTGGATAAGTCAGGTGAAGCGATCGCAGCAATTAATTCTTTTTCTTCACTGACCTTAGGGACGGAAGTCGGATCGGAAATCCTCTGCGTAGCCTAGAGTAGTAAAAAGAGCCTTGTAAAAAAAAGAGAAGAAAAATGAGGGAGAATAAAAAGAGAAGGAAAATGAGAGAGAAGGAAACCTCATCTTGTTTTTCAGTGGAGGCAATGGGCTTCTTCCTCTTCCAATGTTGATCCCTGGATGCGCAACAATTCTCTGCAGATTGACTTTTCTTTCTTTTATGCACTATGGGTCTTACCCTATCATGCACCTGAGAAATATCTTGGACGTCTTGGTTATTTTCATCAAGATCATCTATGATGTCTAATTCTTCCTCTATAGGGACTGATGCTGGGGTAATCAGGTCTTTAATATGATCAAATAAGTAAGTGCCATGAACATGCTTCCACCACTTCTTATATTCAGCTGTCGAGTAGTTTTTAGGAGCTGAGATTGTGCCTGGAAAGTAAGCCTCAGATTTGGAGTTACACGTAGTGGAATGCCACCAGTGATCAAATCCTTCTTCCAAGGATGCCTTGCGGAGGTCTGTTCTGAGCATGTTAGGTATATCTTGCAGAAACCCAAATTGACGAGCAAATCTATGAGGAGCATATGGCTCCATTACATAATGGCTACCTTGTCTCAATGTGAGATAACTGGTACGAAGAGCTACAAGATGGGTCCAACTAGTCCAATCATTATTCCCGTCATCCACATAGTAGACAGCTACGTCTTTGGAAAAAATATTGCAGGTCCATGAAGCTTTATCAGCTGTGTGAATTCGTTTGCGAGCCTCCTCAGGACTAAAGTATTTTGCACCTTGCTCACCAGAGTAAGCTACCATTCGAGGGTAGGATAATTTACTACCAATCGGAAAATGAGTCTTGAAGTAATGAGCCAACCAAGCATGAACAAAGTGAACAGGAAATGTTGATTTGACTTCAGAGGGATTTGATGAATTCGAGATTTCGTTCAAACCGTGATAAATGCTCGTCAGTACTGGAATTGCAAGGCCCACTTTTTTTCCTGCAGCCATTAAACTCGCCACTTTAAAGGTACTTGGTCGTATCAAGCTTACTCCATTGTCTGGAAGTACAAACGTGCAAAGCCAGCATGCTAAATGAGCAGCGAGATATGTCTCTTCTTGGTTTGCTTGCACAATTCCCATTTTTTTGAATTGATTTAACTCAGCAGATGTCCAGGAACGGTGATTTGGGATAATGCCGGTTGGATTATAAGTTTTTTTGGGCCAAGTAGTTGACCTTTTCTCAACACGCATAGGAGGCGCAGGGTATGTTACAGTCTTCTTAGACCAAAAATCCACCCATCGATTAATCGTCACACCTTTCTTGTTAGTATCCTTGTAGAGCAAATGATAAGCGCCAAGTAGATGTCTACAGCTGCGCGGGATACATGGCTCATTACTTGTGGAGAACAGTTCTGTTAGGCTCGGCATAGCTTCGTCATACAGGTAGCCAGCTAAAGGTAACCCCATCAAGTTGTATAAATCCCACAAAGAAATAGACATCTCTCCATGATTGGTGAGTAAAGTGTTGGTAGAAGAACACCAAGCCTCACAGAAAGCTTTGATAATTTCACAGTTATAATCATAAGTA
The DNA here is from genome assembly GCA_023678885.1 of Pogostemon cablin. Taxonomy (NCBI): domain Eukaryota; kingdom Viridiplantae; phylum Streptophyta; class Magnoliopsida; order Lamiales; family Lamiaceae; genus Pogostemon; species Pogostemon cablin. The sequence continues at coordinate 8,760,411 of CM042973.1, forward strand.
AAGAGAGACGCGAAGACAACATCGTAAAGCTTGAGGTTTTTAAGAAGAGAGCGACATCGACTTAGTACATCTTCAGTCCATTCCCAGTACCCTTCGATGTAATGAAAATCTCCAAGAAATTTAGTTGGCTCTCCCCAAGTTACTTTACCTTTCCTTTCCAAGATGTGTCGTCCTAAGGAGGGTAGGGGTTTTGAACTAGGGTGTGGCTCAATATCAGCTCCTTTCAGAGTCCAGGTTATGTTATTCTTCCCTAAAGTAAGCTCATGAGACCAGCATTCAAGGAAGAATTCGTTCTTAAGATTGGTAGGAACTACAGCATGATTCCCTAACAGAGATTTCTCGACTAAAAGGCGAGTCCCTTTATTCAAAGGTTGACGCTCGTCATCGAGGATTAATAAGTAGTTTGAGCCAGACTGTCCTGTGATATTTCTGAAGAAAACCATGCTGAGAAGTGGATAAGCTGCAAAACAAATGAACGAATGTTAAAGGCCATTAATTATTAAAATTCAAAACCATAAATTAAAGCTACGTCTGATAATAGAGGAAGTTCAAAATATTGAGGGAGAGCAATTAAGTTAGTTCAGGTTAATCCAAATGAATTGAAATAAACATTTAAGAGCTGTGGCCCAAAGTAGCCCAAATTTCATGGATCAAATTAAAGGAAGGAAGCAAGAAAGGGAGCCTAAATATTTGAGGCCCAATTGCTTTGGGTTTGAGGCCCAATTGTGAGGTGGTCAGGGTATTGATCTAAGATAGAATTGGAATCAAGGGAAAGGTCAAAATGGGGGGTCAAAATTGATATTTTCTTCCCAAAATTTCCTCCACGCATTCCACTTCCGAGCACTGTCGTTCACTACCACTTCATTGGCCCGATCTCCCGCCGGGAACATCAGCCAAACTGCGCCATCTCCGCGGCTGCCTAGGTCAAGAGCACCACCGGTCGCCGAAGTCAAGCCGTAGCCGCTGCTGTGGATCGCTGCCCGCCGCGCCGTCGTCAGCTACGGATCGCCGCCCGCCGCGCCGCCGTCAACTGCTGTGAATTACCACCACGCCAGATCTGTCACGGTACCGCCGTTGACACCACCAAAGCAGACGTCAGCATCTGCCACCTCGCTGTCGAAGATCGCGCCAGACGACCGCCAATCGCCACCGAAGCTCGTTGCTGCTTCGGATCCCCCATATCGCACAGTTCTCATGCCGGATTAAGACCTTGCCGCTGCTGTCCTCCGACCGCCGCTGCTGAAACCGCAATCCCAGCCACGACATTGCCACCTCACGAAGAAACTTGTGCAACCAGAGAGCACCATCGCGCACCATCGTCGATCTACCGTTGATCGCACTCTGTGCGCTGCTGCCGCACACTCTGACAGTTGGACTATTGTGGATAGCGGAAAATTGAGCCAAGGTTGACGGAGGCGGTCGGCGGATTGTTGATGACTATCGATAGAGGCGGTAGACAGATGTTGATATTGAGAGGCGGTAGACAGATGTTGATATTGAGAGGCGGTAGACAGATGTTGATATTGAGAGGCGGTAGACAGATGTTGATATTGACAGAATCAGTTGATGGGAGACGGGGAAGGCCATTGATTGTAAACAGAGGCTGATCGATGTATGTAGACAGAAGCTGTAGGCGGTAGACAGATGTTGATATTGACAGAATTAGTTGATGGGAGACGGAAGGCTGTTGATTGTTGATCGTAAGCAGAGGCTGGTCGACGGAGTATGTGAACAGAGGTTGGTGATTGTTGACAGAAATTGGCACTCATTCGATCAGTCCGAGGATTCATGAGTGATCGTAAGCATCAATTTGGATCATTCCAAGAAAGGAAGGATGTTGCTTGGCTTCTTGGTTCGAAAACAAGAAAGATAGTATATGCAGAAATAAAGAGAACCAAGAAAGGAAAGTATATGCAGAAATCAATAAAGAAGCAATAGTGCAAGAAGAAAATAAGGAAGAAAGAAGGTACAATACCACAACTTTTTGTAAAAGTCAGCAGCTTCCAACTGAGAAGAGAATCTGTAAAAAAAGAGAAACAAATCAGGTGATGAAACTTGTTTTGGCAAACTATGATTTAGTCGGCTCGGTTGTGATGTGAGAATTGAAGGGTAGGACCTCTTTCTTATATAGGGGTTAGAAATTTTGGAGATAAGTATTTTAAGATTGCCCAAATATTTCTTTGGATTTGCCTGGATTTGTAATCTGTGAGTTTGAGATTATCATATTAAAATCTTGAGTTGATTTGCAAAAGATTTAGTACTATATATTTATTTGGATTCACTTCTGTATTTATCCATGAGTTTGAGGCTATCATATGGAAATCTTGAGTTGATTTGCTAAGGATTCAGAATATTATGAGATTTCTTGTTCTCCAAATATAGGAGGAACTTATCTGGTTATGTACGGACTAGTGCAAAGAAAAGAATAATAAAACTGATGGGCCAATACAAAGAAAAGGGCCAGTAAAATAATAATTGGTAGAGGCTCAAAATGCAAGGGGGGCAAAGAGGTCCTGGAGGGGAGGCCCTAGTTAAAAAGGAAAGAAGGCCCAGATGTAAGGAACCCTATGAAATGTTGCAATTTTGTCCACTTCAAAGAAATATTTCAATGAACAAAATGCAAGGGGGCATTTGTAGGCAGTTAAATTTAATTACCTAATAAATATAGATGCAAAGGAAAATGTATTAAATATTGATTAAATATTTATTTATTAAGGAATTTAAATAAATTAATTCCTAAAGTAAATAAATAAACAATTAATAATTAATATAATTATTTGAGCCCAAATCCAAGCCAAATGGGCTCAATTTAAATTAAATTGGTCAAATCCAAGCCAAATGGGCTCAATTTAAATTAAATTGGTCAAATCCAAGTCAAATGGGCTCAATTTAAATTAATTGGGTTTAATCCAAGGCAAGTGGGCCTGATTTAAGTCAACAAATCCAGCAAGTTAAATCCAGCAGGCCTAATTAAATTAAATAGGCCCAAGTCAAAGCCTAATTAAATTAAATAGGCCCAAGTCAAATCCAGCAGGCTTATTTAAATAGGCCCGTATCCAGTCCAGCAGGCTTAATTAAAGGAAGAAGCCCAACATATCTTTTAAAGGAGAAAATATCTCTCAAGTGGTTATTTTCTCTACCTATAAATAAGGACCTTCAGTCCTAATTACAAACACATTCAAGCACCCGAAGACAAGACGCTCTTGAAGAGATCAAGAACACTCAAAGATCTTCGAATCTTCAAGCTCAAGACCTTCGAGGATCTTCAAATCTTCGAATCTTCAAGCTCAAGACCTTCGAGGATCTTCAAATCTTCGAATCTTCGAATCTTCAAGCTCAAGAACACTCGAGGATCTTCAAATCTTCGAATCTTCAAGCTCAAGACCTTCGAGGATCTTCAAATCTTCGAGTCTTCAAGCTCCAGATCTTCAAATCTTCAAAGCTTCAAATCGAAGGCTTCAAGCCAGTCTTCAAGCAGCTTCAAAGTAACTTCAAGTCAAGAACTGCCTCCGATCAAGGATCAAGGTGCTAAGCCTCTCCGATCCGGCGTTCTTCATCCAGTAAAAATCGTGAGGTCAACGGTGTTCTACCAAATTGAACGACGTTCTTCACAACAAATATTCAAGTCAACGTTCGATCCGAACAAAGGCTCGACGCCTCCGGATAAACGTTTTAAAGCTTCAAATCCCGAACCCCGAGCACGGACAAGCTTCATCCGAAGATCCGACTCAGAAAGTTGGTAAAAGTCAAGAAAGTCAACTCAAGAGAGGAATCAGAGGATAAATAGAAGTTGTTCACTAAAATTCTCAAGTTCAATCCATCTTGGATTTTCTTTGTAATTTCTTTTGTGTTTATTATTTAATAAATACAATTTTGTTGTTACACATCTAATTTTGGACAAGTAAATATGTTTCTTTTAGTTAATAATAAGCGAGATAAAACTATTTTGAAAATTCAGAGAATCAAAAATAAATACACTGATCAAATCTTCAAATTTTATCTATTTATATTGATTCCCTCAAAACAATATAAAAATAAAATTTACCGACATCTCAAGCACCTTTTTCTGCAAGACACATTAGTGTGGACGTTTATAAACTTGAACATTTACAAGAGAAGATTTTACCCATTAATTTCATTTGTCAACCTAACTTCATGATAAAATAATTAATAGTCGGTTCCTCTTTAGCCATTCAAATAATATCAGTGACTCCGTTGGGGAGGATACTAATTATTTACAACTAAGTGTACACCATTATTTGATCCTAAGTCTATTGCGCGAGCTTGTGTGCTTTACAGTTGGAGAAGTACACACGCGCTCGGATTACTTCCTACAATCATCAATTATAAGTTTGTACTAGTGAACCGCACATAAACTCATCCGTTAAGGAGAAAGGTATATGCCAACATGCAAGTTCATGTGCCACATTACAAACAATAATTATTTAATAAAGTCTGTACCAGTGATCCGTGAATAAGCTCATCCGTTAGGAAGGAAGGCTTGTTGCCAACACGCAAGTTTACTCACATCACTTATAAACTAATAATGGAGGCCGCAGGAATTTTTACCAATCCCCTCTCCCACTTAGTTATTTAACACCGATGGTTTTTACATGCGTATAATATTCAAAATAAAATAAGCAACCCAACATTCTCCTATTACGGCACATAGGCAGTAAATCACAGAGAATCATGCATAGCATATACAATAATAATCAAATAATTAAATTGATTATAAATAGTTATATATCGACGAATTCGATTGTTCGCCACCAAGCATAAAAATTGAGCAGCTGTGACTATTTGGGGTTCGACCTCCCAGGTGAGGTCGCAGGGATCAATCTGCCTGGTCAGGTCGCAGGGTTCGGGGCAGCGCTCTGAAACCTAAATTGAAAATCTAAAGCCAGTCTTTACGAATTTTTCTTTAGATTACTTCCCCGGCAACCTGCCCCATCACTCTGGCACCTTGCTCGACATCCGTCGACACGCCCGAAACATCAGCAACATTACCTCCTGGCGTACGCTACACGCTGGCAAGACTCGTGCCAGGCACCAGCACGAGTCTTGCCGTCCTCTATACAACTGCCACTCGCTCGCCATGCCGCACAACATCTGTCCCGACATCCTGCTGGTACAACTCGTGCCGGCCCATGCCTCCAGTCGTGCCGACATAGTTAGCTGCTCATGCAATACACTTTCTTATCGTGCTGTCCAGGTCCTTCAGGTCGTGCCAAGTATACGACTGGATAGTGCCGTGCCTCGCCTGGCTTCCTGCTTCAGCGCACGTCAGCAATGCCTGGCGCCAAGCACGAATCGTGCTCTTCACCTTGCTACCTGTTTCAGCGCACTCCAGCAGTCACACGCATATGGCCCAACAGTTTGCACCATCCTTGGCATCTCGCATGCCCACCCAGCAACATGCATAAAAGCTAGCTGTCGTGCAGCATTCCGTGCGGCCTTCTCGTGCGTGTTGCTCGCCAGCACATGCCAGCTGCCCGCTTGCCTTCTCGCACGTTGTGTTGCGACTTGTGCCCTAGGCACTGACAGCAAGATACTAGCATCCAACATGAGGCCAACACGCCTAACTTGTGTCGTCCAGCCACCACATTCACGCAGCCCCCAGCGATTGACTCGCTTGGGAAAGCCTTGCGACTCGCCCCAGTCTTTTGTCAGACCCGCTCGAAACTCAGGGTAGACTCAACCAGAATCCACCTAGGCTCGCCCAAAAATCTATTGGGACTTGATGAGTGATATTTTCACCTAGATTTTAGTATCTTTTTATGTGAGTTTTCGTATATTTTTATCCGTATTTTATGTGTTATTTGGTTGTGTTTTGTTTTTTTTATGGAAATGTGTGTGAATAAGCTTAAACCTATAATTTTCACTTTTTATTTGATGCTAGATATGATAAGGAAGATGTAGAAAAAAGCGGATCTCAATTCGGAATTGAAACGAGGGAGAATGAGTCAAATCAAGCAAAATGCTGAAAAAACGCACGTCCAACTTGTGTAATTTTTTTGTACTCTTGTGGAGCTCAAAACTAGAAGTGTAATACATGGTTGGAAAGCCATAGAAAAGAGAATTATTTTGGTATGAGAAACACTTCAATTGGAGCCGAAACGAGAAAGTTATGATTAAAATGGTGATGTCGCGCAAGCTGTTCCTACTCAGCACGGTTGTGCTATTTTGCATGACTTGTTACACCCTCAAATATTAGAAGTTTTGTCAGATCTTTATATGGAAAGAAAGCCAAAGAAAAGAGGATCACATGAGCACAAGAATTACTCAAATCAGAGATCGGATGTGGAAGTTATGCGAGAAACAGTGAGACTGCGCAGCTCGTGTTACGCAACACGACCCGTGTTACGCAACACGGCCCTGTAAGCCCTGGCCGTTTTCTGACATCAAAAACGCCTATACGGCCACCCTGTGGTCGTGTTGCAGCACACGAGTCGTGTTGCTGCAGCATCAGAAACACATCAGAATCCTTCTAGAAGCCTCCTAAGGGGTATAAATACCCAACACTTCAATATTTTGAGATCAGATCCGAAATCCACTCTTCCACACATACCTCACACACCATTTCCTCCATTCTTCATCCTTTGGATCTACCATTATCCAACCATCAAATCCTACATCCAAGGGAGTTTTCATCCAAACTTTGTATTGAAACCTATTGTTTATCATGTTTTGTAAGGAATTTAATGTCTATGTTAATTTTCTTATGGATATGAGAGGCTAATCTCCCTTGTGAGATTAGCAATATGAATTGTGTTGGATAATTTTTGGTATTTTGCAATTGAATGATTATGTTAATTGGGTTAATTGATTTTCTATCATTGATGCTTTAGATCTTGAGGTTTATGATGATTTGTGTGTTTAATTGTTTTAAGCATGTGATTAGATTGAGAAGTCAATTGCATATTTAGGATAATTAAGTGAATCATTTCATCAAACACTTCATGTGCATTATAGATTATGAAGAGATTGAGAAGTCCTTCATGGTTTAGAACCCTTTGATAGAACATATCATTTATTAGATTGAGAAGTCAATAGATTATGTGAAGGGACTCTCATTTCAAGCTTAGTACCTAGTTGGAATTGTTTGAGTGAGAACCAATCCAATGAATGTCATTCCTTATCCTATTCATTCCGAGAGGGAGTTTAGGTGATCTTAGTGTTGGCCCTTAGCCCTTTTCACATGACACATATGAATTCATTGCATGATACCTAGATTTTCCATGCTTTAAGTATTGTTAATCTCATCTCTATCTACTTGGCTCATTCATCCATCTTCCATTCATCTATCCTTTTATTTTATTGTCATTTCTTGATTATCTCCCCTTCTCGTTCATCCCTATAATACTATGACAAACACGAGATCACTTAGACCCTAGTACCTTCCTCCCTGTGGTTCGATAATTTCTTTAATTGGTCATGCCCACTATATTATGGCTAATCAAATGGCGCCGTTGCCGGGGAGGCAACGATTGCTAGTGGTTTAACGAAGGAGTGTTTCGATTGGTATTAATAGAGATATTTTTATTGCTTTTTATTATTTGTTTTGGAAAATTTTTTATCTCACTTTTTCGTTTTGATAGGTACGTGAAACTACCTTGAGAGAAGAGGAAGGGGGATCAAAGCCAAAAATAGCAAGTTGGAAAAAGAATTGTAGTAAGCCTTGAGAAGAACATTCAAATGGATGGTTGGAACAAATTCACAAATGTCTTTGATGATCAAAGTTATAGGGTTCCACCTCTACAATCAAGAGGTTATATGAATGAGAGCAACTATGGGTACAACTTTCAAATGAATCAAGATAGTTCTCAATACTACAATCAAGGAAGAAATGGAGAATGACAACAAGCTTACAATGCAAATACATTCCATCCGTATCAAGCATACACTTATTCTCCACCAAATCCCAACACCAACACTTCTCCTCCGTTTCAAAACTACGCCTTACTTGAATTATATAGAAGAAGTGCTCAAGGAAGTGATGAAGGTCAAGATCTTCAATCAAGTTTTCTTCAAAATGAATCCTCCGAGATAATTACCCAAGTTAATTTGGAAGTGACAAGACAAATAAGGATGATGAATCAAGGTGCTTATGGTCAAGTCTTGTCTAATTCAAGTTTGGGGGTGCTCAAAATGTGCAAGGTGTGTCGATTCCTAGTCCTATGGAGCAAGAAGAGTGGAGGATGCCTACGCATCAAGTAGGAGATGTTTCTTTCATGGGAGTTGATGATTTCCAAGGAAATTTTTAACATAACTATGAAGGAAGTTTTCATGGGAATTATCCACCAAATCAAGAATGGAATTGTGACAACCGAGAGGGAGGAGACTTTCAACAAGTCAAAGAAGAAAAATCATCTTTAGAAGTATTGATTGAGAAGTTGATTGAAACAAGGAGAAAGAGTGATGAAGTTAATGAAAGAAAATTCAAGGCTATTGAGGAAAATGATGAGAAGAGTTTTGAAGCCTTGGAGCATCAAGTAAGCCAAATTGTAAGTGCTTTGACCAATTGTCAACAAGTTGAAGAACTTGAAGAGGAGAGCAAAGTCGAAGAAGAGTTGGAGAAAGAAGAGAATCTGGGGGATGAAGAATCAAATGAGGTGTTTGAAGAGCCTATTGAGGCAAATGATGTTGATGAAGAGGAAAAAAGTCAAGAAGCAAATGATGATGACTTGAAGAGTGAAATGAGCATTTCTAAACCTTTAAACTCTTTAAGTTGCTTTGAACTTGATAATATTGTTTACATTGATTTTATCTTACCCATTGATTTTTCTCATATCCTTAGAAACAAAAGAGAACTCGAAGAGATGTTGGGGGTCTATTTGGTAAGGAGGAATAAATGGTTTTCAAGAATGGAGAGGGCAATGGAGTGTAAGCTCAAGAGAGTCGAATTTTTGAAGCTATGCTCGAAGGATGCAACTGAGGTCGTCACTTGCCACAAATGCCTAATAGAGGAAGAAGCACAAGGTTAAAATTCGATGGCAAGGACGAAAGATATTCGTGGCCATTCCGATGAGTTCTCCATATCCCGTCCGGCTTGAAGACGTTAAACTTAGCGCTAGATGGGAGGCAACCCATCATTATTTTTATTGCTTTATTTATTGCTTTCAATAAGGATGGTGGATTTGCTTGTTTTGCATTTTTTGTATGTATGTTGATTGTGCTTGTGAGGAGAATGCGTATTGGACAAACGATAAGTGCTTGATTTGAAGTGTGAAAAGTAAGTCACACCACTTTTTGCAAACTTACCTCGAAACTCTTGTTTCAATTTAAGTTTGGGGGGATATGGCGTGGTGTGACATACTTTGTCTTGAAAGCATATACTTTTCGTATTTTTGGGCTAATTTTAAAATTGTTCTCATGAGTTTGGTTTGATTTTGGTATGATTGGTGGTGTTGAAGTGCATGATAGTCCATATTTGTTAAATGTAATTGTTGAGCTAACGGTGTTTGTTGAGTATTTGAGCATGAATGAAAGGTATTGGAAGCATGAATGGAGCTTGGAGCGAACGCTTTTCTTACCAAATGCCTATTGAGGGAGTACTCTACACCTTATCATTTTTAATTGATTTTGATTTGAATTGAATTGATTAGCATGCTACTTTATGTGTTATGTTTTTTGGAGGTTTACTTTTCAATCAAAGGTTGGGATGATTGTGAGCTTACATTGTTATGGATGATTTGAATGTGTGCTTTATTGTCTAATGATGGTGATTGTTTTTGCATGTTATGTGTTTGTTTTGTTTCTTGTTTGTTGAGTCTTTATTTTATGTTTTGTGTGTTTTCTTATTTTTGTCTTGGTATGTTTGGTGGTTTATTTTGGGATGTTGTGAGTCATTTTTGAACATGAGTAGTGATATGTTGTGGTAGTAAGTGATGACAAGTTATGATTAAGAATCTCTACACTTTCGAATTGTGACATGTTTTATTTAACTTGTTCAATTTTGAGATGAATGTGGTGTAATAAGTTTCTTAAGGTCTGAGCACAAGCTTGTGAGAATTTGAGCCTCAACCGTGCATACATGGTTTTTCTTCATGAGTGGATTGGTTGTGTTTGATAAGCTAGAACTTGCTCAAGGACTATAGGAATGAGCCCGATTTGTGGAGATTAGTGAAATGATCTAAGGTCATCCTTGTCATTTATAGTCATTGCCAAATATTTTCTTACCATGAACATCATCCCTGGTCAACCACTTTGAGCCTTAAAGCCATTTTATTGTGAATTTAGCACACTACAAGCCTTAATTACCCACTTGAGCCTTACATACATACTTTTTGTGTGAGTCATTGAGGAGATGGTAACTAGAAATGTTTGATGAGGAAGAAAAAGAAAAGGAAATGGTAAACAAGTAAGAAAAATGATGAAAAAGAGCGCAAGAAAGAATGGACATGCAACCTCAAAATAAGAAAATGAGCAAAGCAATAACAATATGCTCAAGTACTTAAAAGTTCAAAGAAGGGAGCATGCATTAAAAGAAGCTCAAAATCTAAGGAAAGTTGATGATTAGTACTTGTGATTACCAAAGTTGAGAAAGGAAGAAAGAAAAGTGGAGAAGTTGAGGAAGTTGATCATCCCTTCGATTACTTACACTTGTTAGTCACTATTATCCATACTCTTCCTACCCTACCAAAGAACCTATCATTACATCCTTAATAAAAGACCTTTTTGATCACTAATGAAAACTTTGGTGGTTTGTGAATGTAGTCCACGAGCAAGCTTATAGTGAGTCGAGCCAATCGATTAATGAGTGTTGATTTACCTTACTTTAAAGAGTGTTGAGAGACATTGATATCCTATGTGAGGCTTGGACTAAAAAGGGACTATAGTACACTTTTATTCTCTTTAGATTGAACTTGTTAATTTTTCATGTTATGAGTTTAATGTTGTAGGATGACTTAGCATAAATTGTGATTCTTATTATTATTGATGTGTTATTACTTGTGTTCGTTTAGTTTTTTTTTACTAGGTGAAAATCACTCTCATTGGTTTATCATTTTCGTTGTGTGGGGACGCACAACACTTTAAGTTTGGGGGTGTGATGAGTGATATTTTCACCTAGATTTTAGTATCTTTTTATGTGAGTTTTCGTATATTTTTATCCGTATTTTACGTGTTATTTGGTTGTGTTTTGTATTTTTATGGAAATATGTGTGTGTAACAACAAATATTGTATTTATAATAAACACAAAAGAATTATAATAATAATCCAGACGGATTAAACTTGATGATTAAGGAAACAATCTCTATCAATCCTCTGATTCTTCTCTCGAACCAATTTGGACATTGACTTTGACTTGTTGACTTGTGTGTTGAGTCGGATCTTCAGTTGAAGCTTGTCCGAACTCGGATTTGGGACCTTATAACGTTAATCCAGAAGCGTCGAGCCTTTGTTTGGATTAAACGTACTTGATCCGAAGAACGCTCGATCTGGGGGGCTTAGCGCCTTAATCCCGGGTCGTATGCTGTTCTTGGCGCGAAGAACACCGAAGAACTCAGTATATGAAGAACGCTTGATTTGGGGGCTCCGCACCTTAATCCCGAATCGTTTGTCGTTCTTGACTTGAAGATGCTTGAAGATCTCAAGGGAGCACTGCTCGTATTCTTGATCTCTTCAGAGCATTTATGTCTTCAAGTATTTGAGTGTGTGTAGTGAATGGAGGAGGACTCCTTATATAGGTGAAGGATGAGGATACTCCATAAATATCTCGCAATCTGATTGGTCTATGATAGATTTGGCCTGGTTCTGCGGGCTTGGGCCATTCCAAATATATCACAGCTTGATTGGTCATTACTTAATTTGACCTGATTCTGGAACCTTCCATACTTTACTTAACTTAGGGGTCAAGTTTTACTTAATTTAAACCCTACTTAATTTGTTGGGTATTAAATTAATTATCAATTATTTATTAATCTATTTTAGGAATTAATTTATTAAATCCCCAAAATAAAATATAATAAATTAAAATTGATATTTAATCAATAAAATCCACGTGTCGCCATTTGATTGGACCGTGAATTTTAATTGCTTACAAATGCCCCCTTGCGATTTGTTCACGGACAGAATGTCTTGTGAAGGAATCCCAAAAGATTTGTTTCTTGTTCACCAAGATTTCATGAACCTTACCCAAAATTATCAAAGTTATTTGTAGTAAAGAATCTCTTACAATTTTGTAGAGATTGCACACCTCACAATAATCTCCATAATTATCCATGAGTCCACTAGTAGTTTCCATAATTATCCACAAATAATTTCCATAATTATCCATGAGTCCACAAGTAATTTCCATAATTATCCATGAATCCACTACTATATAATGGTACTTCATGAACTCAATTTTTTTATCAAAGCTATCCAACAAACAAGATATTCACTTCAGTTCTTGGTTCTTCCTTCTCTTATTTGAATTTTTCTCTTTCTTTCCAAAGTGTAGCATGAAGTGTTTCTAAATTTTTTTCTCTTCTTCAGCATTGCTCCAAGAGGCTGTCAAGACAAAGCACTCAATCAAAAGACATCATCCAAAGAATTCAATTTACAAGTGTAAGCTTTCAATTCCTTAATTTGCTCTTTTTTTGAACTGTTTATTCGTCTTGTTTGCTTGTTGCTCCTGCCTTCGACCAAGAACTTAGTAACATGCTTGTTCTTGCCCCTCTTTCTCGTCTGAGAAAATCATGGGCGAACCTCATCCTTGCTATTCTTTCTCATCTGAGAAATCGACAGCGAGCCTTGTCCTCGCCCCTCTTTCTCGTCTGAGAAAATCTACGGCGAGCCTCATCCTTTCTATTCTTTTTCGTTTGAGAAATCGACAGCGAGCCTTGTCCTCGCCCCTCTTTCTCGTCTGAGAAAATCTACGGCGAGCCTCGTCCTTGCTATTCTTTCTCTTCTGAGAAATCGACAGCGAGCCTTGTCCTAGCCCCTCTTTCTCGTCTGAGAAAATCTACGGTGAGCCTCGTCCTTGGTATTCTTTCTCTTCTGAGAAATCGATAGCGAGGTTTGTCCTCGCCCCTCTTTCTTGTCTGAGAAAATCTACGGCGAGCCTCGTCCTTGCTATTCTTTCTCTTCTGAGAAATCGATAGCGAGCCTTGTCCTCGTTCCTCTTTCTCGTCTGAGAAAATCTACGGCGAGCCTCGTCCTTGCTATTCTTTCTCTTCTGAGAAATCGATAGCGAGCTTTGTCCTCGCCCCTCTTTCTCGTCTGAGAAAATCTACGGCGAGCCTCATCCTTGCTATTCCTTCTCTTCTGAGAAATCGATAGCGAGCCTTGTCCTCACCCCTCTTTTTCGTTTGAGAAAATCTACGGCGAGCCTCGTCCTTGCTATTCTTTCTCCTCTGAGAAATCGATAGCGAGCCTTGTCCTCGATTGTCCCTTATGGAATTAAGAACCACTCCTCGGTTGTTGTCCCTCGGTTGTCCCTTATGGAATTAAGAACTGCTCCTCGGTTGCCTCTCGATATGATTGTCCCGACACGGTGATTGAACTGTGAGCTCGTGTCTTTTGGCAGTGGTTTCGAAAGGGTTCGAGGTCGCTTGTTGTTGGTGCTTAAGCTTACGAGAGGGGCGGTGAGTGCCGATCGAAAGCAAATTTAGCTGGTGTGATGTCTTCCGGCAGTGGCAACAACGCGCGATTCTCGACCGTTGGTGTCGAAATTCTTTCAAGGGATGGCGCGATAGGGTCGATCCGTGGGTACTTAGCACGGTTGAGGACGTACCCCGATCTGGGAAAGAACCTAGGAACAACAGCAGCAGCTGATGCTCTTGGTGATGACAGCCGATTCGCGCCTCGGCATAGGCAGCGGCAGCCTTGTGCGGTTGGACAGCAGCACGCGGCTGCTGTATTTTCCGAAGAAACCGACAGCGCGTCGGTGATCAGCAGTCGCGACAGGCGACAACCGCACGCGATTACACGGTGACGTGGGGGACCGCGGAGGCAGCCTTGCGTGGTTCGTGCACGTTGGCGTGGGGCGGCGGCGGCGTCTGCCAGGTCGCTGGTGGTGTGGACGACGAGCGGCGCATGGTGGTTCTCGGCTTCGACTGGGTGAGCAGTGGATCTGGTGCGGCGTGTGTGGCCTTCTCGCTCGTGTCTTCGATGGCAGCAGCGCGTGCCACGACGCGGCGGTCGAGGGACCGACGGCTGGCTATCGATAGTTGAGCTGTTCCCGATAAGAGATTGGACCGGTGAAGTGGTGGTCGTTGACGATCGAGCCTTCTGCTTCTGGAAGAGAAGCTTTCGTCAATTTGGGAGAATTAACTCCCCAATTTTGACTTTATGTCCCCAATTTTGACCAGCCCAAATGGGCTCAATAATTCAACATGGTTGCTGGGCTTCAGGGTTAGCTTGGGCCAATTTTGGGCTTGAGACCCACCATTGTAATTTGGGCTCCTTTATCTATATTGGACTAATTGTTTAGCAAATAAGCCACGTGAGCTATGTTCATGCTAGTTTGACTTCGGAAGTGGGTCAACTGCTTAGCAAATAAGCTACGTGGGCTTATGTTCATGCCAATTTTTATCCAATTATTTAGCAAATAAGCCATGTGAGCTTATATTCATGCCAATTTTGATCCGATTATTTAGCAAATAAGCCGTGTGGGCTTATGTTCATGCCAATTTTAATCCAATTATTTAGCAAATAAGCCATGTGGGCTATGTTCATGCCAATTTTGATCCAATTATTTAGCAAATAAGCTGTGTGGGCTTATGTTCGTGCCAAATGCCCATTAATTCAAATTACTTTGAGCTCCATGCATTCAAGCTTGTACTAACAATTCGGACCTCAACTCTTAAATTTAATTCATGCAATTTGGGCTTAGTTTATCAAGCTCAAATATGAATTACTTTAATTGCTCCTTTCAATATTTAGGCCCTTCCCATCATATGTTTAATTTATAATTTCGAATTTAATAATTAACTGACCCATGAATTTATTTTGGGCCTTGTAATTAATTAAATCAAAGAAATATAAATTAATTTGAACCCCCTTTTGCTGATATATTCTCCCTTATCTTCTTTCCTCTTCTTATTCATCACTGCATCTTTGGATTTGCTTTACTGGCTTTTGACGTTTACTTGCTGCCTTTATACCTTAATTTGCTTCGTGCTTCACAAACTTGATGCGAACAAACGAAAACATGACTGAACTTAACAAAATATTAAGCTGCCTACATAACTCCCTAAAGAGAATCAAGTCATAACGTAGTTCAAAGGACATGTTTGGTTTGAATGGGGGGGTGCCGTACACAGTTTAAACTCATGCGGGCCAGGAGTGACTATTCTTTAACCACTTTAGACAAAGTAGGATATTTAATGCTTTAACCACTTAAAATATCTGAGTGGGGTGAATTAATAGTTTAACCACATATAATTACCTTTGATGGGTGTCGTACACATTTTATACTCATGCGGACCAGGAGTTTGTCGTGCACAGTTTATACTCATGCGGACTAGGAGTTCGTCGTACACAGTTTATACTCATGCGGACCAGGAGTAACATGCAGTTTAGGCTCGTGCATCATGGAGCATTGAACTTGAATTTGCTGACAGTTTATACTCGTGTCAATGAGTCTTGAATTTGAACTTGTAGACAGTTTATACTCATATCAAGGAGCCTTGTGTGGACATTTTTCACTCATGTCAAGAAGCTTTGTGTGTAGACAGTTTATTCTCTTCCCAAGGAGATTTGATTTGATGTGTAGATAGTTTATACTCATATCAAGGAGTGTAATTGGAGGATTTTAGATAGTTTAAACTCGTATCAAGGAGTATTGTGTAGACATTTTTAGCTCATATCAAGGAGCCTTGTGTGGATAGTTTTAGCTCATATCAAGGAGCGTAATATGTAGAGAGTTTTGTCTCTTCTCAAGGAGATTTAATTTAAGTTAGACAGTTTAAGCTCGTATCAAGGAGCATAACTTGAGGATTTTAGATAGTTTAAACTCGTATCAAGGAGCATAATGCAGACAGTTATAGCTCGTGCCGAGGAGCTTTGCATTTGAGTTGGTCAATAGTTTATTGCCCCCAATCTTGGGATGCGCCACTTTCTCTATCATTATTATCATCTTTAGTAAAGATGATTCTTCGCACCTTAGCTTTCAATACTCTTCCACTTGAGACTGTCAAGATATTTTGCCGCTTGATGCGAGAAGGATTTTGACTTCGGAGTTTTCGGAGGTTAAGGGACTTGACATGATTTTGCCTCCTACACTTTCCTTTACAGGGTCCAAGCCTTTCGAAGATACTCCCAAGCCTTTCAAAAATAGATATTCTCTTGACTTCCCTATTACTTGCGTCAAACATATCCTCCGTGGATAAAGCTTCTCCCTCGGTGATATAATTTGTACTTGCTCTTCTAATTGCAATGCGGACTGGCTTTTGAGGGACATATCCCAAACCTGGCTTAGCCTTCTTAATAGTGTGACCACTATTTTTCAACATTTTCTGAATAACATTGAGCCCATGCCCTGGTGGGTTGATAGTTTCTTGACACACCTTGCTCGCCATCGCTTTTTTTCTTGGTTCATAACCAGCCTTCATAAGGAGTTTATAAGCTTGTGGACTATATGACTTGGTTATTTTGGCTTCAAACACTTCACCGTGTTCGATCTTTGGTCCTTCAATAGGACGTGTGAATCCTTTGAGTGGTGGAGAAGAAAGTTTACTATCATCAATTTTTGTTAAAGACAACGTTAACTCTTCCGAGGTCTCAAGCCCTTTTCTTTTGTCACTACAAGAAACTGTCTGATTACCGACGGAAAATTCCGTCGGTAAACAGTGAAAAATTCGTCGCTAACTTACTTACCGACAGATTACCGACGGAAATGAATTTGTCGCGAAAACATGCGTCGGTAATTTTTTAGCGACGGAATTTTAAATCCGTCGGTAATTACCGACGGAATTTTTCGTCAGTAAAAAAAGATATCCGTCGGTAATCAAACAATACAAATTCGTCGGAAAGGATAATATAGCGATGAATTTACCGACGGATTTTTCCGTCGGTAAATTAGCGACGGAAAAATCCGTCGGTAAATTATGTATATTTTAAAAAAAAAATTTAAATTTGACGACAAAATTTTATGTCGGTAATTTAAATTACTATATTCTATTTTAAATATAAATACCCATAAAACAATTAAAATTTCATATTAAATAATCGTTCAAAACATTACTTAATATAAATTATTCATCTAATATAATATTTAAATTATAAAATTTCCACAATCCAAATTCACCACAAAATATTCAATTCTAATAATTCTACTAAATCATGGATACAAAATATTTGACTAAATGATCTTCATTATAAATTCTCCTAAATCGGCATCAGCATCAATAAATACATCAGTTTGCAGTCGATTGACACATCGAATCCCCGAGAGCATTTGATTATTTTTGTTCCTGATAGTGTAAAAAAAGTCATACAACACCAATTACTAACTCTAATCAACTCTAATCAACTGAGACAGTAAATGCAATATGATTATGTTTACCTAAAATTGAGAAGAAGATCATGAAACCAACTGAAATTTGGATAACCCTCCGACTCCCAACTCTAGTGCTTCCAAGAAGATCAAAATTTGTTGTTACACATGCCTTTTGATCAGAATTCCCCAATAACTTATCAAATGTCACTGGAAATCCCGAAACATATATAAGGTCTAGAAATGGGCATAAAGCATAGACACTTGGATGAAAGGTAGATTTGTTGTCCTGAAAGCCCAATATAAGTGGTGTATGCATAAAGACCAATATAAACAAGTAGCAGGAAATGGAAATACTGTGGTACCGAAGATTGATTAGAGATACTTCACTTGAGCCAAGTGTCTTTGCCAAAATGAACAATGGAAGCAATCAGATCTATAATTAACTTTTGTGTTCAAGTCAAGTTCTTCTATTAGCTATTACAATCACACCTATAATAAGATAGTAATAGAAAGTAGACCATCAGGAGCAACAAGAAACAGGGAACATACTGAGCATAAGAGAATAAAGGATGTGCAGATATCCTACTACCACCAGCAATGAATGCAAAAAGTAGCTTCACATGAGATGACATGATAATATAAGTATTTAAACAACGCAATAAAGTTAAACAAAAGAATAAAATTTAGTTTGACTTTACCAGGAGTGACTCATCAGAGTAGCCTTCTTCAACTTTTGCGAGTCATTTGACACTTCAACTATAATAGAGTTTCCACTAGAATAGAGAGCTTTCCATCTAATGTGATCTTCACAACCGGTTCAACAGCACCTTCTTGAAAACCTGAATCTGAAATACTAGTAATAAGTGGATTAAGCATAAGTAAGATGAACCTGATATTCAAAGAAGAAACAAAAATCCAGCAAAACGAATAAGTAACATTGCATAAAATGCTGCAAGCCATTCATGATAGTTTGACAAGGGAGAATAAGCAGTACAATACAGAGTTTTTTTCAGCAAATAGTATCATTCAGAACCAGCAATTAATGGCTGAAACAATCAGATTGTAGTCGATCAGCAAACACTTGGAATTGCAAGTGTGGTAGTAGATTTGGCTTCGCTCTGCCCGTCGAAGCCATATGATGGCCCATATCACCTGAAAATCTAGAACAAGTATCATCGTTATACTCATTTGGTGGGATTAAAAAAAGAGGGATAGAGCAACAATCAGGCATCTCTGAGTTTGAAGATCGTCTCCCTAACACCAAACAGTCTCTCAAATTGGAATTGAAATTGGAATTGGAGAAATTCCAAATCCAATCATCATACACACCTCTTGCCGTAAAACCAGTGCCCCCAAACAAGCATAAGCCCAACTCGCCTCATCCATCATGTCTCCAAGCCCAACATCCCCTGGAATTTCTAATAGTTTAGTATAGTAATCCATTGTCCCAGCACAATATGTCCCGACATTCAATATTCTGACCTCGTCTTCCCGTTGGGGGCGACAATACACAAAATTTTCATGTCTTTATCAAGTTGACACTAGAACACTGTGAAACTCTAATCCGCAATTATCATGTCATATGGTGAATTGTCGCCCCTGGTGCATACTACATAACTAAATAATGCTTACACAAATGGATAGAAATCGCGACCTGCTAGCACAAGGAATTTCTTGTGTATTCGTAGGACAATAGGATCCCGCAGAACAGAACATCGAAGCGCCTCTACTAACATCTGCCCAAAGATTAGCCTCTCCACATGTATGATTTTCCTTTCCAGGAGGTAATTGGTATAGATATCTGCCACGGAGTATAGATAAACACAATGCACAAAACTATGTAATAAGATCAAGATTATGATGAACTTACGGGTCGCATAAGCCCGTCGTCGCATTGAGAGTCGCCAGAGGGCAGTAGGATCCCAATGGACAAGCTGCAAATATTCAAGAAATCGTAACACATTTAAATAGCTTTCAAATTCAAAGCTATATTATGGAATTGCACTTATTATTTCCCTGCTTCAACCAACAGCAACAAAAAAATGAACTATACACACCCTAGCCACAACAGAGAAATTCCAATGGCCATTGCAATTGGAAAACAGAATTATGATCAAAATGAAATTACAGAACAATTAAAAATAAAATTGATAGGGCACTCACGGATCATGCATGTAAGACCCTGAGGACAGAAGAAGCCCTCACAGCAGGGCTGGCAATCAGAAGTTCGGGCCAACCCCGCACTACATGCCCATCCGGGCTCGCAGCCCGAAACCCACGCCGTTGAATTGCAGTTCCGGTTGGGCTTTAGAAAAGTAGCCGAGGATTTTAAGCTTGCTATGAAATTACTGAAGTAGAATTTGAGCTCTGATGTTGTACAAATCCTCTGCGGCAAATCTCCTAATTATTTCAATTAAATAAAATCAGAAAATTTGTTATTTTAAATGCATAATAATTTGCTGTTGAGTAAGAAAATGTGGCAATTAATATCTCATCATTTCAAATTAAAAATCACTTTTTACAGAAATTAAAAACAGAAAGTTGATCATTTCCATTAGCAGAATCAATTAATATCTCATCATCAAATTAAAAAGAAATTAAAAACAGAAAGTTGATCATTTCCATTAACAGAATCTGATGATGGAAGGTCTTACCATTAGTTGTGAGAATGCAATTAGATAAGAAATCCAAATTTGAAGAATAATTGAAGGATCTGTTCCAATCTTCTTCCCTGCAATTACATTAACTCACAAAATCAATACAGAGAGAGAGAGAGAGCGCTATGGGGAGAGAGAGAGAGAGTTAGTTACGGGTCGGTAACGTAGAAGCTGGCTTTCTAAGCAATCTCACTATGTATTGACGTCTAGATCTGTTCGCCGCCGATCCGTTCGCTCTGCCGTCTGCTGTCAGCCGGGGGATACCGCCGTTCCGCCACCATTCGCGCTCCACCGCCGCAGCGCTAGGGCTCCGGTCAGCCCTCGTCCAGCCCTCCGCCACCGCCCTCTATCCAACCGCTGCTCAGACGTCGACAGCCTCCTGTCCTTCGACAGCCCACGAATCAACGACGAGAGGAAGGTAGCGTCGGAGAAGAAAAAATACAGACCTCGTGGTGGAGTGGTAGGGTTCTTCTTCAACCTCCAAGGGAGCAAGGCGCAGCGTGAATAATATGGGGGGAGAGAATGACAAAGTGAATGTTATCTAGGGTTTTGAGTTCATATATTTACCGACGGAATAATTCCGTCGGTAATTTTATGACTAAAATTAAATTTGATATATTTAGCGACGGATAATTCGTCGGTAAATTAAAGACTAATTTAATTTTTAAAAAATAAAATTTGATATATTTACCGACGGATTAATCCGTCGGTAATTTAATGACTAAAATTAATTTTCTTTTAATAAAAATTTTATATATTTACCGACGGAATAAATTCGTCGGTAAATTAAAGACTAAAATTATTTTTTAAAAAAGTAAATTTTATTATATTACCGACGGAAAAAATCCTTCGGTAAATTAAAGACTAAAATTATTTTTTTAAAAATAAAATTCAGAATATTTACCGACGGATAAATCCGTCGGTAATCTTCTGGGATTTATTTCCTCCAAAATACCGACGAATTTACCGACAAAAAAAATATGTCGCTAATTCCGTCGGTAATCCGTCGTAAACACCGTCAAAAATTTTTATTGATGATTTTTTTAAAATAAATCCCATTAAATCAATAAATCGTCAGTAATTCGTCGGTAAATCGTCGGTAATTACCGACGATTTTTGTCCGTCGGTAAATCCGTCGGTATTCTGGCAGTTTCTTGTAGTGTGTTCTCCTTGAGAGTGGCAGATGATGGACTACCTTCCTCATCCTTTATTTGTTTATTGCCCCCATTATCTTGCACTGGGGCTTCTTCACGCTTTACTTCCTTTGTACTCTTGAAGAAATATTTAGCATTTGCAAAGTAAGCTTTAGCTTTAGTAAACGGCTTGTCGTCACCGAATACTCTCTTCACATTATCACCTTCACTATATTTGAAGCACTGGTGTAATGTGGAAGGAATCACACCATTCTTATGTAGCCATGGGCGCCCCAAAAGCATGTTGTACGAAGTTTTTGCATCGATAACATGGAAGAGGACTATAGATTTCATCTCATCAATTAGCAAATCAAGAACTATTGTGCCGAGAGTTCTCTGCCCCTCATGGTTAAACCCTTGAATCATCAATCGGCTATGGTTGAGTTCATCCATTGGTATTTCTATCTTCTTCAACATTCTCAAGGACAAAATGTTCACTGCCGAACCTCCATCAACAAGTATGCGATTCACTCGCATCCCTTTAGTGTAACCAGTCACAAATAGAGGTCGATTATGAGATTGCATACCCAACAACATATCTTCATCCGTGAAGGTCACCTTCATGGAGTGAGCTTTACCCTTAGTTTCAAGTTGTTCGTTTTCATTGTCCTCGTTCATGACATGACATGAGCCTTCGTCATTACCTTCTTTTACAGAAGTAAAGTTTGTGCCTGCCTCATCTTCTAACACGATTTTTCCTTCCTTAGCTAGTTGCATGATCTTTTCCTTAAGAACGAAACAATCATGAATTGGATGACTCACCAACCTATGATACTTGCAGTATTTTGGGTTATTAGTTCGACCGGCTTCCTCTGGACGCTTCATCTCAGGAAGATCAAGGAGTTTGTTCTTCATTAGATCATCGAATATACCAGAAAGGTCTGAGTTCAGAAATGGATACTCTTTTTCTTGCATCTCTTTCAGAGTTAACCTTCTTTGCCCCCACTCTTGAGCAACCTGCTTCCCTTTGTCTTTCTTATCATTTTCATTCTTTCGAACCTTGACCGTCATAATATTTGTGGCCATTGACTCTTTGTTGGAACTTTTAGCATAGGACTTGCCCCCCTTTTTGAAATCTTGTTCATCTTTAGACTTGTAGGAGTCCGACATCGATGAATGTTTGATCCCACTAGCAGCCATACTTAATTCCATGTCATGGGCCCTAGTAGCCAACTCTTCGAAAGTCTTAGGTTGAATTCCTTTGAGTATATAAAGAAGATTCCATTCCATCCCTTGGATACACATCTCAATAGCAGACTCTCCGGATAATCGGTCCTTGCAATTTAAACTCAAATTTCTCCATCGATTGATATAATCAATCACAGGTTCTTCCTTCAACTGACGAGTATTAGTTAACTTAGACATGCTAACAGTTCTCCTCGTGCTGTAGAAACGATTAAGGAACTCATGTTCCATTTGTGCCCAACTATCAATGGATTCAGCTTGCAAGTCGATATACCAATCAAATGCATTTCCTTTGAGAGAGTGAACGAACTGCCTTATCATATGATCTCCATAAGTACCAGTGTCATGGAAAGTCTCAATAAAGTGTGCTATATGATGCCTCGGGTTTCCCTTGCCATCAAATTGTTGGAACATGGGAGGCTGGTAGCCAGCTGGCAACTTCAAGTTGTCTACTCTTTTCGTGTATGGCTTGACATAAGTAACAGTAGGCTTGGAATTCTCCTCAAACCTTTCTTTTATTGTTCCAAGTATAATATCCTTGAGTTGATCCACTTGGAGCATTCCATCAGCTGAAAGTGGCAACGTTCCTTGAGTTTGCTCCTTTTCAATAGTCTGGCGCCTTGTGACCTCTTCCACTTCACTATCGTCCATGACTCCTTTTCCATTTGCACGGCTAGTCTCTGCGACGTCTCTTTTTTCCATCAATTGGGAGATTTTTGAATCTTGAGCTTCTATGTGTTTTGTGAGCCCTTTGATAGCTTTCATCATACTTGCTAACTGCTCCTCAATAGTTGAGGCGCCTGCCATCATTATTGGAGCTGCAACGGAGTCAGATGAAGAGTTTGAAGAAGCAGAATCTTCATTACTATCATCTTTCATAGGTAGTTGTTTTCTCGAAGCCTCCTCAACCGAAGGGTTGGATCCAGATGAGGCTTCCGAACGAGCTTTTTCTGACATGCTCCTCGTAACAATAGCAACATATTCAGTCAACGACTCTGAGAGCTTAGAAGCAGCAGTCCTACCTACAGTAATCCTGACAGGAGTCATATCGTACTTTCGAGCTTGTAGAGAGAAGAGATGAGAGGTAGAGACTGTCCCACTGGGCATGCCAAAATTTGTAACAACAAATATTGTATTTATAATAAACACAAAAGAATTACAATAATAATCCAGACGGATTAAACTTGATGATTAAGGAAACAATCTCTATCAATCCTCTGATTCTTCTCTCGAACCAATTTGGACTTTGACTTTGACTTGTTGACTTGTGTGTTGAGTCGGATCTTCAGTTGAAGCTTGTCCGAACTCGGATTTGGGACCTTATAACGTTAATCCAGAAGCGTCGAGCCTTTGTTTGGATTAAACATACTTGATCCGAAGAACGCTCGATCTGGGGGGCTTAGCGCCTTAATCCCGGGTCGTATGCTGTTCTTGGCGCGAAGAACACCGAAGAACTCAGTATATGAAGAACGCTTGATTTGGGGGGCTCCGCACCTTAATCCCGAATCGTTTGTCGTTCTTGACTTGAAGATGCTTGAAGATCTCAAGGGAGCACTGCTCGTATTCTTGATCTCTTCAGAGCGTTTATGTCTTCAAGTATTTGAGTGTGTGTAGTGTATGGAGGAGGACTCCTTATATAGGTGAAGGATGAGGATACTCCATAAATATCTCGCAATCTGATTGATCTATGACAGATTTGGCTTGGTTCTGCGGGCTTGGGCCGTTCCAAATATATCACAGCTTGATTGGTCATTACTTAATTTGACCTGATTCTGGAACCTTCCATACTTTACTTAACTTAGGGGTCAAGTTTTACTTAATTTAAACCATACTTAATTTGTTGGGTATTAAATTAATTATCAATTATTTATTAATCTATTTTAGGAATTAATTTATTAAATCCCCAAAATAAAATATAATAAATTAAAATTGATATTTAATCAATAAAATCCACGTGTCGCCATTTGATTGGACCGTGAATTTTAATTGATAAAGGAAGAATGAGTCAAATCAAGCAAAATACTGAAAAAACGCACGTCCAACTTGTGTAATTTTTCTGTACTCTTGTGGAGCTCAAAACTAGAAGTGTAATACATGGTTGGAAATCCATAGAAAAGAGGATTATTTGGGTATGAGAAACACTTCAATTGGAGCCGAAACGAGAAAGTTATGATTAAAATGGTGACGTCGCGCAAGCTGTTCCTACTCAGCACGGTTGTGCTACTTTGCATGACTTGTTACACCCTCAAATATTGGAAGTTTTGTCAGATCTTTATATGGATAGAAAGCCAAAGAAAAAAGGATCACATGAGAGCAAGAATTACTCAAATCAGAGATCGGATGTGGAAGTTATGCGCGAAACAGTGAGACTGCGCAGCCCGTGTTACGCAACACGGCCCTGTAAGCCCTGGCCATTTTCTGACATAAAAAACGCCTACACGGCCACCCTGTGGTCGTGTTGCAGCACACGAGTCGTGTTGCTGCAGCATCAGAAACACATCAGAATCCTTCTAGAAGCCTCCCAAGGGGTATAAATACCCAACACTTCAATATTTTGAGATCAGATCTGAAATCCACTCTTCCACACACACCTCACACACCATTTCCTCCATTCTTCATCATTTGGATCTACCATTATCCAACCATCAAATCCTACATCCTTGGGACTCGCCCGGAACCCCAATTTGACTCGCCTGGAAATCTATCAAGACTCGACCGAGAAGCACGCCATGGCCGCTCGAAACGCCTGCCTACTTGCAGTCATGTTCGCCAAGATTTCAATCATGCGCGCCTAGCTTGCCCCTCAAGCCACACTTCAGCGCGCGGTAGCCTCCAAGTGTTACCAGCACACACCCACGTATGACTGGATCGACCCATAACACGTCAACGTTCAGACAAGAAAGCCGCTTGCATGTTGACTCGCGCCGACCACCCTTCTGCCGTGCTTTGCTTCCTGCGCCTTCACAACCAACATCGAGTTGTTTGCCCAGCACCATCGTGCCATCGAGAAGCCATATATGTGCCACACACCGCCATTGCCGCCGTGGTATTGACAGTTCCACTGTACCACATCGTTCGCAGCATCACCCATCAAACATCAACCAAAAGCCAACGGCTAATCTCCACCGCGCCACCGCCGCTCAACGCCGCCATCACACAGTCCCATCAAGCCACCACCGTGTCGCTGCCGATGGGCAGCCACGTCATATGTCTGTGTAGTGTACGTGTGTCCACGTATAATTAGAGTGTTCACCAAGAAACAAGATTCTAATACCCTAATATCATGTACACACATAAATCCTAGCCTAACGTGTCACGCTTCACCACAAAATCAAAACTCTGATACCAGTTGTTAGCGTTCGATCGTTTGGTTAACATGAACCGTTAGGGTTCCATATGTTTCTAACAGTCAGTGGAAGCAAGAAAACAAGAAACATATTACCTTTTACCAGGGTATGTTGGAGAAGATGAATTCTCGCCGGTAGCCTGCACAGCCTCACCGTTTTAGGCATAACTCTTTCATCCGATCTCTGATTTAAGTGATCTATACGCAAAATGATCTTCTCTTCTGTGGCTTTTCGACAGTATATCACACGTTAAATTCTGAGGTCTGTACAATTTTATAGTAATCATGTAAGTTCACGGACAGCAGCAGCAAACAATCTTCCGATCTTCTGCTGAATTCCCAAGTTCAATCTCGACGTTGTGTGGGCGAAGATCTTCGAGATCTTCTTTATCTGCTATTCTGTCTATCCTCTTCACATGTTAGGCATGTCTCTCTTAGGATTAGAACAGGTGAGATGACTTATATATGGGGTACAGTAGGGACCAGGAGGAGAAATTAGAGTTGGGCCTCCATTGGGCTTAAGTATCCAAGCTTAGCCCAAAGCTTATACTTAAGTCCAATAATAATAATATATACCACTAAAATATTATTACTGCACTACCGTTCTAATCCCATAATTATGTTATGGGCTCCTTCTTATTATGAGTCCGTAAGTCTCCCATTTTTAAGATATACAATGCCCATTAATTAATTAAGTTACTGAAAACTCCATTAATTAATATCTCATCCGTGAGTAGTACCACTCAATCTCATTATCATGCCGGAATAAATCCACCTGCAGGGTTTATATGATAATCCTTATGAGCTCCTCAAGGGGACATCATAAACCTATGTCGGACACGGATTCCTTCTACAATCAACAACACACCATAGAGACAGCACTATTTTCCAACTCACCGAGTTTGTTGATTTAATTATATGTAAATCTCAGCCATTGATGAATCAAAGAAATACATACTATCTTACGTGTTGAAGTTATTGTATAGGGATTAAGAGCACGGACATCCATAATAACTAAGATCAAGTTCTCCTATATAGTCAGTATAAGTCGAACAATCTCAAGCGGTCCTGCTCAATACACACAAGTGCACTAATGTGATTCTATAGTCAAGACAAACTAATACCAAATCACACTACAACCATTCCGATAGAGAGTCCCCATCTATCTCGGTTGTGGGCATCTATTTATACTTTATAAAGAAACCGATAATATGATCTTCCGCGTGTTGTCGCACGACATATTATCTACAGTAGAAAGTAAGTGGACTATTGCATCGACATATAAATAAGTTATAAGACGCAATCATTTGATCATATGATTTTCATTTCAAATAAATTGTTATAACATTGTTCATACTAAAGCTAGACTTTTAGTATACAATCCAACAGTAATAGAATGACTTTTAGTTATTATGATGAATATCCATATTCGCTAAATGCTCGTTCTTCAAGTGATGCAAATGTGAATGACGATGTTTGGCATGCTAGATTAGGTAATATTGGGCAAGATAGGATGAATAGACTTGTGAAAGGATTGTTGAATCTTTCTTCTAACATCAAATTATCTAAATGCTAACACTGTCTTACTGACAAAATGACTTGAAAACTTTTTGGTAAAGCTATTAGGTTTGAATCTCCATTAGAAGTAATCCATTCCGATGTATGTGGTCCTGTAAATATGAGGGCACAATATGGAGCTCACTATTTCATTACGTTCATTGATGATTATTCACGTTTTGGATATGTCTATTTGATATCTCATAAGTCTGAAGCATTGGATTGTTTTAGATGATACTTGAGTGATGTTGATAATCAAAAAGACAAATCTATCAAAGTTTTAAGAACTGATAGAGAACATGAAAATCTATCAGAACAATTCAAGGAATTTTGTAATGAAAAGGGTATAATCCAACAATTAACTGTTCCTTATACACCTCAACAAAATGGTGTTGTTGAAAGAAGGAATAGGACTTTGTTAGAGATGGTTAGATCCATGATGGCACAAGTTAATCTACCAATCTCTTTTTGGGGAGATGCGTTGCTTACGGTAGCTTATGTGCTTGATCGCGTTCCTTCTAAGTCAATTGCTTCAACTCCATATGAACTTTGGATGGGTAGAAAATCGGACTTGAGTAACCTTAGAGCTTGGGGATCAGCAGCTAGCGTAGATGATTCATCGAGTCTATATAGAAAGTTGAATCCTAGAGGCAAAAAGTATATCTTCATAAGATATTGCAAACATTCTAAGGGTTACGTGTTCATAGGAGATCAGGATGGGAGCTTAACTGAGACAGAATCACGTAATGCTCATTTTCTGGAAACAAAATTTCCTAGTAGAGGGGGCATCAGGGATGCTAAACCTATTTTCGAGGTCGTTGAAAATCAATACCTACAAGATTCAAGTGGGAGTAGTTTAGCTGATAGTATGGATCTTGATAGATATTTGCCGATTGATGGATCTTGATAGATATTTGTCGATTGAGGAACAGACGATTCCCAATGAGAGTATTTTGTCTACAGAAGACCATCAACATCTATCTCAGAAAAGTTCTAGGAAATATGTGCCCAAAAAGCATTTTGATATTGAAGGACATGCCTTGTTTGTTTCACCAGAAAATGAAGATGTTTCTCCTGTTGATGAGGAAGAACCCAAAAATGTTAGAAAAGCTCTGACTTGTCTGACAAAGGAGAAATGGATAAAGGCGATAAAAGAGGAGATGAAGTCTATGAAGTCAAATCAAGTTTGGGAACTTGTAGATCTTCCGAAGGGACGAAAGGCAATTAGGAATAAATGGATTCTCAACATCAAGAGAAAGGCTCAATAGGGAGGTATAAAGCTCGTCTGGTGGCAAAAGGTTATACTAAACAAGAGGGTATAGATTATGAAGAAACCTTTTTCACCTGTAGTGAGGTTTGTCTCGATTCATCTACTGTTGGCTATAGTGGCTAGTATAGATTTAGAGTTACACCAAATGGATGTTAAGACTGCATTTCTCAATGGAGAATTAGAAGAAGAAATCTACATGCAACAGCCTGTAGGATTTATTCTTCGAGGTCAAGAGGATAAAGTTTGTAGATTGAAGAAGTCGATCTACAGACTCAAATAACCTCTAGACAGTGGTATTTGAGATTTCACACTACGATCATCTCATATAACTTTTTTATGATAAATGAAGACCACTACGTTTATATTAAACGGTCCAAAAGTTATTTGTGATTCTATCCTTGTATGGGGATGACATACTACTAGCTGAAAATAACAAAGAGTATCTTGAAACCATAAAAAGATGATTATCTTCAAATTTCGAGATGAAAGATATGGGTAAAGCAGAGTGCATACTTGGTGTGAAGATCCATTGGGATCGTTCAAAAAATTATTGGGTTCGTCTCAAGAGACTTACATCAAGAAAATTTTAGAACGATTCAAGATGGACACCTGCAAACCTATAGATACTCCCATTGTGAAAGACGAATCATTGAGTTAGCAGATATGTCCCAAGACTCAAGATGAAAAGAATGAAATGACCAGAGTACCATATGCCAATGTGATTGAGTGCAGATTATTCTCTCCATTATCAAGGGAATAAAAATACACTGAATGGCTATACAGACGCTGACTGGAGTGATGATTTAGATAAATGTAAATCAACTCTCGGTTATGTCTTCTTGCTCAACAATGAAGCAATCTATTGGTGTAGCAAGAAACAGACTTGTATAACACTGTCTACTATGGAAGCCGAGTTTGTGTCATGTGCGTCTGCAGTTCAAGAGGCTATTTGGTTGAGAAGATTCATGAAATATTTAGAGGTCTCAAACAATCCAGTGGGAGCTGTTTTAATTAATTGTGATAATCAAGCAGCTATTTCTTACACAAAAGACCTCAAATATCATGGAAAGACCAAACCATTGACACGAAGTTCAACTTTGTTAGAGATATTGCAGACAAGAAGAAAGTGATTCTTAGTTACATTTCTACTCGTTCGATTTTAGCAGATCCTTTTACCAAATCAATTCCTAGAGATGTATACATAGTACATGTAAAGGGATTGGGTTTGCAAAGGATTTAAAATGATGTATTGAATATATTTATGTATGTTAATGGAATATTTAATGGCTTAACCATACATATATATTTTATAAATTATATGTGATGGTTCATATATAATAGTATGTCGACAAGTTATGATTAGCTCTCTCATACGAGCAATCACCTCTGGCTTAGTGGGAGCGCAGAGATGAGATTACGATAATTAATGTAATCAGAATAGATTTTGCCACGAATTGAATCCAACTTGTTGTAAAGCTAAATCAACGGAGATCATGTACTTTGGAGGGAGGATATCCGGGTTAAGTGTATGAGACATACTTGAACTTTGATTTACACGATGCCTAAATTAAATAAAATACGACATATGCTTTCTTGAAAGGAAGTTAAAGACATTGTGATATGTATTTTCGAAAAACGACATGTGCTAAGTTGACCCCAACAGGATTGAGGAAATTATCCCTATTTCCTCAAAAGTATGAGTCCTTATCTATTGGTTACCCTTATGACTTTCTACTATATTCTAAGTCTTCATTGTGGTGTTCTTACTTTAGCATGTTACCAAAAGAGTTATGGTTAATAACGGCGATGCGGTACATGTCTAGGAAAGCAACTACAATGGGAGACTGTAGATACTTAGTAAGATAAGAAGAACGTCTTAATTTAACATATACTATTGTGATTCATTGACTAGTCAATCAAGCAGGGTCTTGATTATGAATACATAGTATTTTGCAAAAGAGTTGAATATGCTCTGACAAATTCAGGGATTGAAAAGAGATATATCAACTTATGTTAAATGTTAAAGAGTTCTGGGGTATAACGAGCTTGTTGAGTTTCTTTGATAAATTGGTTGAGTTGCTATATATCTCTAACAAGTGTATAGCGATTAAAACTCATATCTCGTGGGTCACACGTTGTATTAATCTGTACGAGAATATGATTCATGAAGAAAATGAGTCAGACGACTTTTGACTTCATATGTGAGTGGGAGATGTAAATAATAATTAATATTATATGAATATTAATTAATCCACATATTGAAGTGGATAATGGAGAGAGATAGAGAGTTATGAAGTAGTTTCTTAACTCCTATTGGTGTAATAAATTATACTACGCAAGGCAGTTTTGAGACACATGTTGATATGCAAAAACGCGTAGGAGAATACAGAACGAAAACTTAAAACGAGAAAGTTTTTCTCTCTTGATTTTTCTCCCGATTTCACATCAGAAATCCAGTTCTTCATATTCACAATTAATACTATATCGTGAACAATAATTTTTCAACTCTATGTTGAAGGATTGATCCAGAGATCGCAGTCTATCGTGAGTACCAATCGGTTCGTAGAAACGATCATACGCACTCACTTCCGCTGCAACAAAAACTCCACAGAGAAATGTATGATTTCTCCCTACGAATTTTCGTGAGTTTTCCAACAGAAAGTAAGGCGTCGTAGCCGCGACTACATAACGGTTCTTCGATTGCGGAGGCGGATGCGATCCTCCGCCAGAGTTTCTTCGTCGATTGTATACTGTGCTACTGGTGTTACCCATTATATAGATCCCTTAATTAAATTTGATCACCGAGAGATTCGAGAGAAAGCCAAGAAGGGGAACAAGGTTTAACAAATTTGAGTTGCGTTAATTGAATTGCAGGATTTAAAGAGCTACATACAACATCGTTGTATGCCTAGTTCTTACATGTGGCCGTACATATAAATACACACAAGGGTACTTGGGTGGGCGAGGGATGAATCAAATGATATGGTGGAGATTAGGAGGGGGAGAGGATAGGGTTTTATGGGAAAAATGAGATTAGTGTATATATGTTGTGTGCGCAAAATTCAAAAACATAAAACGCTCAACAGAAGATGATTGGACATGTTCTCTCACCGGGGAAGTGGAGGCGGAGGCGGTGACATATAACAAGGCGGCATGTTCGGAAGGGGAGAGAATAAGATGATTTATTTAAGGGGATGTATAGTAATTTTGGGGTGTATTTAGTAACAAGGGTATTTTAGTCTTATTAGTTTTATAAAGATTAATTAGAAATATTTTGGGGTTTGTTTAGTAAGTTCGGGGGTGCAAATAGCCGCCCCTTTTGTTTATTTTTTATTTTAAAATATTGTACGATTCATAAGAAAGGCAAACACTATTGTACGATTCATAAGAAAGGCAAACACTTACCATGTGACACTGCCTCATGAAATGAATTGTGTGAGACAAAAATGATAACATTGAGTATGGACACAAGTTGTACCTTGGGAATACAAGAGACCAACTATTAAGAAAAAATTTGTGTCCTCGAGGGACACACCATGCGCCCTCGGGGGACACACCATGCGCTCATACTCTTTAGTATTAAATTATACAATTTACTAAAGAGTATGAGCGCACAGTGTACCTCCGAAGACACAAGAGACCAACTCTTTTAATAAGCAATGCCGATTAGTAAAAAGTGGTAATGATATAATTAAACTATTTCATGAATAATTTATAGTATAAATAAGAAATGATAATATATTTAATAAAAAATAATAACTACTTAAAGAAAATATTTAATTTTTTTTTATCTCTTACGCAAGTGTTGTGTTGCCCCCATTTTAAATAAGAACTATACTTATGTGCAACTTAAAAAAAATTACTATAAATCGTACGATCGGTCTGTTTTATATTTTCTTTATTACACTTAAAAAAAATACTCATTTCGTCTCATAATAAACTTCACCAGTATTATAAATACGAAGTTTAAGAAAAATTAATTTTTGACCAATTTTATTGACTTTTGGAGGGCAATATAATATTTTTAGGTAATAAATAAATTATAAAGTATATTATGTGTGCTACGTGGAAGTGATAAATTTGTAATTAAAATGTACTTATAGGGGTGGGGATTGATGTGATATTTCTATTTTCGGATAGTAAAATTTAATGTGAGACGGACAAAAATAGAAAGTGTGGAGTTTATTATAGGAAGGAGAGAGTGTTTTTTTTACTAAGGTAATGTTACATTAATGAAAACCTTAATTTTATTATTATTAAATTAATTTGTCAATGGATTAATAACAAAATTCGTTGATAAAATAGTGGTTGGTAAATTTTTACCAACGAAAATCTAATTTTGTTTGTAAATATTTCCGTTGGCAATAGTTCTACTGGCAATTTACATAATGATTTTATTAGTAATAAGTTGGTAAAAACATTATATATCAATTGACATTATGTTGTTAAAAGACAAATGATTTTTTGTTGTTAAATTCTGTTAGTAAAAAAAAGTTTTTTTAATTAGTTTTTTAGCGTTAGTTGTTACTCCTTTTGTTACATAATAAAGTTCACAATTATCTTAAAAAAACTATTTGACTTGTTTTTAGGGTAGTTTAAGATTTTTTGGTAACAATTTATAAATTAAGTTTTGTGAATTGAAAATAATGATAAATTTGAAATTAAAGTGTATTTCGAGGTTTTTGGATTAGGGCATGCAAGTCTCACGAGAGACAATTTTATACTTTTTAAATTAGCTAGGATCACTTTCGCTTTAAAATATTATCATTTTTCATTTATACTATATATTGTTAATGAAATAACATTATCACTTTTCATTAATTAAATATGAATTTTTATTATAGAAGTTTTTACTTTTTATCTATTTCACGTAAACCTCACGGTCTTACGCAAGTCTTTGTTTTTGGAATGAAATAGTATTATCATTTTTTATTAATTAAATATCAAATCTTATTATAGAAGTTTTTACTTTTTATCCGTCTCACGTAATCCCCACGATCTCATACAAGTCTTTATCTTTGAATTATGTAATATTTCTTTATTTGAGGATGTGAATTTATTTATGGGACAAATAAAAATAGTAAATATAAACTTATTAATTCAGTAAAATGTTATTAGTATATCATTTTAATTGGAGTAATATATTATCACTTTTTATTATATATTTTTATTTGCGTCTCACGAATATCATTAATTCCGTGACCATAAGTCTAGGTACTGCCTAATTAAAAACAATTGCGCGATTTATAATACTCCTACTATTTTTTATTCATAATTTTATTTTTAATCCAATAGCATATATATGTGTCCATTTAAAAAAAATAAATTAAATTGTCAATTTGAAATTTTAAAGTTAATTATACATTGACCCTAATACAAAATAAGTTAATACATAAGACTATGCATTAGGATAAGTTTAGTTGTTCCCAACACTTCTTTTATAACCATCATAGTTGTTATTTGAAAATGCAGGTCAACAGTACTCCACGAACAAAATGAAATTCCATTAACACATTAATTAAATCAGGGGGAAAAAAACAAAAAGCATATGAATGTATATATATTTATGTGTTATATTATTATTATTTTTATTTATGTTTTCATAAACTTTTGTATGAATATAGCGGGAATGAATTTCGATGAGAAATAATAATATTACACAAACGACTTAAGGGCTTTTGGAATTAAACTGTACGGATCATTTCAGACATTCTTTCTCTATATATATGGCTTTAGAATTCCTTATCAGAATTCAGAAAATTCACACATGCACATTAGAGTTCAGTAAGTTGGTGATTTATAAACATGAGCAGACCCCAGGATGGAGCAGTCTCATCTTCATCAAACAAATGGTAATAATTAATTACTCTACAATCCTTGTTACTTTCATTGTTTGTTTGTTTAATGCACACAAATAAATAAATAAATACTACCTCAATTTAATTATAATCTCAGTATACACTTTAATGTTAAAAATTATCACTTCAAATTAAAACTATATATATATATATATATATATATATATATATATATATATATATATATATATATATATATATATATATATATATATTATATCATAATTTACATGAATTAAATGCCAAATTACCAAGAAAAATCAATGAAGTTTGTCAATAAAGAGATTACTCTTTTAATAATACAGAACGTGAAGTGTTATGATGTTATCCATAAGTGTTTCATTAATTAATCTTCATCACATCATCTAACTAGCTTTTTCTTTTTTTAAAAAAAATTAAATAAAAAAAATAACAACCAATATATATAGTATATGGGATGAATATCAGACTGAGCATGCATGCATGCAGCTGTATGTGCTGTTCCGTGTGTGACATTCGGACAAGTAGCTGAATTAAGTACTTCAGGGGGCTGAACTTAATTAGTGGAGTAGTTTAATTTAAATGATTGATTGTTTTTAGAAATTACACAAAAATTAGAGTTGTCAAAATGGGTTAAGACGGGGCGCAATCTGCCGCACCCCACCAAACATACCCTACCAATAACGCAATCCGTAAATGGTTTGCTCCTCTCATAACCCGCCCCATCAATAACCCACCATGTTTAATTTCAAAAAGACATAATTTGATTTTTATGAATTTTTTTAATTAATATTCGTTTCGCTATCCTATTTTGATATGTTTATGACCCCGCCGCACCATCCTTGCTCTCGAATTCCAGGAGCTCCACAATTGTAATCTTGATCCATCTTCATTTTTCTTAAGGAGTTCTGACATGCTGCAAACCAATAGCTAGAAGAAAAGATAGCTACTGGACAAGCTGATCATGATGACTTGCTGAATACTTACACCATGTCTGAACTCTTTAAGAACAATGAATTTAGAGCTTGTCTCCTTTGAATCTATTATAAGGTAAATCCTAATTTTACCGAAATTACTTTTTATAACAACTTGAAAATTGACTATTCAGATATTAACTACTCCCTTCGTTTCATAGAAGTTGACACATTTTCCTTTTTTGTTTGTCCCATTAAAGTTGACACATTTCCTTTTTAATACATGGGACCCACATAAAAATAATTAATCTACTCTCATGGGCCCTACATATCACCTCTAATACAACTACCCACTACACATTAAATATTATTTCTCTCACTTCACTTTACTTCACTTTACATTAAATTATTATATTCCGTAATCTCCTAGCCAAAAAAATTATACCAACTTTAATGGGACGGAGGGAGTATTACTTTTCTACATGAAACATACGTGGGAGAATGATATTCTGAATGTTTGAAGGGAGATCATAATAAGCACGTGAAAGAGGGAGTTAGTGATGGAGATTGCAGTTGATATCTTTATGCTCAAAATAAAATAACCTGAGTATGCTTTGACATATAAAACTGACCCAAAGTCTTCATTCCTATAGTCACGTGAACATAAGAAGAAAACTACATCACACTCAAGGTGTTCTTAAAAGCTTAATCTAATCTCTATTTGGAGTATCGGATAGATGAAAGATCTCTTTTATGTTAGAAGATTGTAAGTGTCTTAAAACAATTTCAACACTTAGTGAATCCAAATTTCGTTATTATATATCACATGTTTTATCTTCCATTTGAGTAATACGTCGTCCGTCGTTAAATAATTTATCAATGAATTTTTAATATTTTACCAACAAATATTTTTCTCTAACTCAGTTATTTCTTGTATCATTATTTCTTTTATTTAGTTGAAAATTTATCACCTATTTACTTGGTTTTTCCATTTTGTCTCATAGTTCACACTTATGATGTGTGAATTCTTGTTTCATGGAAATTTCCATTGACGAAAAAAAAAGAAAAAAAAAATACCTTGAGAATGATTGAAGTATCAAATAGGGGTGGGCATCGCATGGGGTTTCAGGTATTTCGGGTTTTCGGATCGGGTACCCGAAATTTCGGGTTGAGAATTTCATTATCCGAACACGATTCGAAATTTCTTATATCCGAAAATTCGGGTACTCGAAAATACTTTTTTTTTAATAAGTATTCTTATACTAATAAATTAATTAGGTGTGATTTTTAAATAATTTTGTTTAATGTTTAATATTTGAGGTAATATTCTATTTGATTTCTTTTATTATTTTTTCAATAATTATATAAAAGAATATAATAAATCCATATCACATCATAATAATATTAATTTTCATAATAATGTTAGGATTTAGATAGTGAGTATATATTAATTATGTTGTGAGATATTTAAATTTATATATTTTTATATGTTATTTTACTTAATTAATTAAAAATATTTATTTATACATTAACGTATATGATAACAAAATTATTTATTTATTCATATTAAAATTAATGATATAAGGAGAATTCAAAATTAAATTTGATAAGATAAGGATGTAATAATACAAAATTATTTTTTATTATGGAAAAATAATTGATAATTAAAAAATTAAATAAATTTAATTAAGTAATGTTTAAAGGATAATAAATATATTTTATGATTAAAAAATTAAGAATGCATCGAAATATTAATATTTCATGAATCAAATTATTTTTTATAATTAGCATGAGTGTAAAAAAAAAACTTCGGGTACCCGATCGGGTATTTCGGGTACATTTTCAATACCCGAAACCCGAATCGAAGTTATAACTTCGGTTTCGGGTAAACCCGAAACTATCCGAAAAAATTGGATTTTTTTGGATAATTTTTTTGGGTCGGAATGGGTACCCGAACCCGAAAAAAATACCCACCCTAGTATCAAATAAACGTATGAATAATTAAATGAATTTATAAATTAAAAATATTAAAGTGGTGTTCTTAAAATTGAGATATCACATAAAAATGTAGAGAGAGAAAAAACGAAATGAAAATATGATTAGGTAATGAAAAGATTTAAATAAATAGATCAACTATTGTGATTAAAACAATCAATCTTATAGATTATCAAATGAAAAAAAGAGTTGAAAAATGACAAAAATAGCATTGAAATGTTTAATTATTACTCCCTCCGTCTCGTTTCTATTTTGAACGTCTCATTTCAATGTTTACGTTCTCCTTTTTGGAATATGGGACTCACCTAAAATAATTAATATATCATCCAACACTAATGCACCTACCCAATTTACATTAAATATTACTCCCTCCATCCCGTTTTAATGTTTATGTTTCTATTTTGCGCGTCTCATTTCAATGTTTACGTTTCCTTTTTGGAATATGGGACCCACCTAAAATAATTAATATATCATCCAACACTGATACACCTACCTACTTTGCATTAAATATTATATTTTTCCACACACTATCTATTAAAATATTATACTCCTTAATCAACGTGCAAAAAGCAAACGTAAATATTGAAACGGGACGGAGGGAGTATATTTTTCTACCCATTATCTATTAAAATATTATACTCCTTAATCAACGTGTAAAAAACAAAAGTAAACATTGAAACGGGACGGAGGGAGTATTATATTTGTATATATTCGTGCCAAGAAAAATAAGGAAAAGGAAAATTTAGTTGGAGATTTGGTGAATTTTTAGAGCATCAAGATGCAAAATTTTGAGTTTAAACTCAAATATATGTAACTCTCACCAATGTGAGTGAATGGGTTTAAACCCACTTGTATGGCCGGTTCAATGTTAAGAACTCAATTTATTGCAAAAAAATAAAAATAAAGGTACATACATTTAATATAATATATTTATTTTAGTATTGTGAAGAATATAATATTTTTTTTGCAATCAGTTTAAAATTAAACATCAATGCAGATGAGAGTTTAATTTAATGGAAAAATGTGAAAAGGTGAGGGGGAGGAGAGAGAGTTTAAACTCCATTGTGGATGTTGTGTTATTCTGTAGTGCACCAGGTGCACTGGATAGTTTATAGGATAAAAATAGGGCGTAATGGGATAGTTTTTAAATTTATTTTTAGTTATTTTATTTTATTGAGTGATGAAGATTAAATATAGATACGATTTAACGGATAAGATTATTTAAATGAATCGATGCCCCAGATGCACTGCAGTTAAACTCTAAAATTAAACATCAATGTAGATGAGAGTTTAATTTAATGGAAAAATGTGAACAGATGAAGTGGAGGAGAGAGAGGGAATTTAAACTCCATTGTGGATGATCTTAGTTAAAATATGATAGAAAATTAATTAGTATTGAAAGAAAATAGTAAAAGATATAAAAAGAAGGAAATTTTCGAAAATTCCCATATGCATTTATAGCGTTCTAGACATAATTTTCACATTCGTACTCCAATACGCCCAAATAATCCTAAAGCTAGGTTGTCAAAATTTCACAATTATCCAAATGCGAATATGTTATTATGGTTCACCATAAATTCAATATATTGAACTTATATTAATAATGAAAAATTACAAGCATATGCCGTCTTAGCTCAGCCGGTAGAGCGCGTGGCTTTTAACCACGTGGTCGTGGGTTCGATTCCCACAGACGGCGGAAATTTATTTATTTTATTATAATTTTTAATTTTTATTTTATATAATTTGAGTTTTACATTTATTTTATGGTTATCCACCCACCCATGGTAGTGTCGTGGTCTCTGTTCTCCTACAATGGCGCTTCAATCGTATATTTTGCATTTACCCACTCCATTTTCTCTTCACCGGATTCCGTCACATGTAATCTGTGCTTCAACGCCGCCATTAAGTAGAAGAAGAGCTCTGTCGCTGTTTACAATCACCACGTTTTTATCTGAAGTCGCATTATCGCATAATTACAGTTGGTCCAAACCTGCGATTTCGGATTTCGTGGAGCTCCCTGATTCCGGCGGTGTCAAGGCGTTAGTCCTTCGTATTGTTAATGATGGAGAAACGCCATCCAATGGGAATAAGGTACGATTTTATGGTTTGTTATTAACTCTTCGAATTCAGTGAATTAGTGTAATTTTGGTTTTGTGTTTGAAATGCTAGGTTTTAATTCATTACTATGGAAGATTAGCAGCGAAGCAAGGATGGCGCTTCGATTCCACTTATGATCATAAAGATGAAAATGGGGAACCAATTCCTTTTGAGTTTGTTCTTGGTTCGGGAAGGGTAATTTTTCTGTGCCAACTCTTTGATTTCTTAAATTGCTGTTATGAATAATTAAAATTTCATGTTTCCAATATTCTGTTTGGTAATCATACTCATCTGATCGATTGTGGGTGATTTATGATTTATCATGTGAACTTCACTGGAGGTGATGTTACTACACACTCTATAATATGTACAATCAGAGTATCTTTATCTGTTTCAGATAGATTTACAATAACTTAATTCCATAGTTCCATATCCCTGAAATTTTTAGTAATAAAGCTAACTTCGATCCGCCCTCCGTATAAGTAAAGAATTTTCACTTGCAACAAGTAGTTGAACAAGAGAAGAATATGAGTGTGAGATCAGTTCATAAGAGAAAATTGGATTAGTTCTTATAATTTGAGTTTTACATTTATTTTATGGTTATCCACCCACCCATGGTAGTGTCGTGGTCTCTGTTCTCCTACAATGGCGCTTCAATCGTATATTTTGCATTTACCCACTCCATTTTCTCTTCACCGGATTCCGTCACATGTAATCTGTGCTTCAACGCCGCCATTAAGTAGAAGAAGAGCTCTGTCGCTGTTTACAATCACCACGTTTTTATCTGAAGTCGCATTATCGCATAATTACAGTTGGTCCAAACCTGCGATTTCGGATTTCGTGGAGCTCCCTGATTCCGGCGGTGTCAAGGCGTTAGTCCTTCGTATTGTTAATGATGGAGAAACGCCATCCAATGGGAATAAGGTACGATTTTATGGTTTGTTATTAACTCTTCGAATTCAGTGAATTAGTGTAATTTTGGTTTTGTGTTTGAAATGCTAGGTTTTAATTCATTACTATGGAAGATTAGCAGCGAAGCAAGGATGGCGCTTCGATTCCACTTATGATCATAAAGATGAAAATGGGGAACCAATTCCTTTTGAGTTTGTTCTTGGTTCGGGAAGGGTAATTTTTCTGTGCCAACTCTTTGATTTCTTAAATTGCTGTTATGAATAATTAAAATTTCATGTTTCCAATATTCTGTTTGGTAATCATACTCATCTGATCGATTGTGGGTGATTTATGATTTATCATGTGAACTTCACTGGAGGTGATGTTACTACACACTCTATAATATGTACAATCAGAGTATCTTTATCTGTTTCAGATAGATTTACAATAACTTAATTCCATAGTTCCATATCCCTGAAATTTTTAGTAATAAAGCTAACTTCGATCCGCCCTCCGTATAAGTAAAGAATTTTCACTTGCAACAAGTAGTTGAACAAGAGAAGAATATGAGTGTGAGATCAGTTCATAAGAGAAAATTGGATTAGTTCTTATAATTATCTGAGTGAAATGCAGGTGAAGAAGAGAGGTGTGGTGTTCTTTTTGTGAATATCTGTAGTTCCTAAGTTGGCCAAATAAAGTTGGGTATCACATACTTATATGCAGGCTCTCCCACCCCTTTCACATCTGTTTTAGAATCTTCTTTTCTGATCTGTAGAGTATTTTTTGAGGTAGTAGTGGAGATTGTTTTCTGTACTTTTATGATCAATCTTCAGATATAATTAACTTTCATAATAGACATACCAGTCTAGCTATCATTCTCTAGTTCTCCCTTCTCTCTCCTCTCTCTCATTCTTGAAGAGCAAACTAATATCTGTTTGATGAGATGGCTAACTTATTTCAGGTGAAATCTATATGTCATGATTTAACAACCATAGCAGAAATGAAACATATAATTATGAAACATATAATTAGGTTCATATAGTTGAGATGCACCTGAGAATTATACATGTGCCCTCTCGTCATGCTTTATTTCAAACTGAAGATACTTGACTTCTCTCCTCTTGTATATCTCAATCATTTTATACCAACTTTTATATCGAGTAATTGCTGGTCCTTTTCTTTGGCTCATTTGAATTAACATAGGTTATATCCGGAATTGAATCTGCTGTGAGATCAATGAAAGTAGGTGGCATTCGTCGAGTCATTATCCCTCCATCAGAAGGATACCAAAATACATCTCAGGAGCCCATCCCACCTAATGTACGTCCTCTCTTCAATTATGTTCTATTCATGTTCCTTTTCTTTTAGGATCTGATTGACGTGAAATTGCTCACGTTGTGGTAGAGCATTAACTTTTTCCAGCGTTTAAATTTGATCACAGTGACAGAATAATGGCAATCATGTAGGTGATTTGGAACATAACACAGATCAAAGCGAGAAATTTGAGAGACTCAATGTAGAGAAATATGGTGATAATGAGAAAATAAATGAAATGAACGAGAAGGACCATAAATAATGCTCACTAGCTCAGCATTAAGAGATTTTGTAGGTTCTAATTATATTGAGCAGAAATTTCAAAACCTAAAATACTTATATAAACTGCATCTCCTTTACAGGTCTAAAAACAAATTAATGTATGCTTGCTTGTTCGAATTCTGACATGATTGCTGTTGTGCAGTTCTTCGACAGACAAAGGCTATTCACTACCATTTTCAATCCCACGCGTCTAGCCAATGGAGAAGGCTCAACATTAGGGACGCTAATATTCGATATTGAACTGGTCAGCGTGAGACATCAATGAGTTTCTTAACTATTTTGCAACTCTCTCATTCTATTGCAGCTATGTTGACACAATTTTGTTCCCATCTATGACTTCTAAATCAATGTCAGCTTTTCATATGCGATCGATTTAAGGAGACACAATATAGAATACTTCATTATGTGTTGAACTGTGTATATAGTTGAACAGATGAAAAATGCAAGATTTTCTAGTGGTATAGCTGGAGTCCAACACAGCTACTCAAAGAGTATCTTGTTTGCTCACAATTATGAGTATCTTGTTTGCTCACAATTATGACATGTAACTGAGCCAGTGTGGATCTGCCATTGTATATTTGTTTGTGAAATTTGAGAGTTAATAATGTTGTGGATTTGTAATCCGATTATTCGTGAGCAAATTAGTGCTTATTCTTATGTTTAGTCGCATTAATGGTGTACCCCACCATTAGGGGCCCCCACCGCCCCTGCC
The DNA here is from genome assembly GCA_023678885.1 of Pogostemon cablin. NCBI lineage: Eukaryota > Viridiplantae > Streptophyta > Magnoliopsida > Lamiales > Lamiaceae > Pogostemon > Pogostemon cablin. The sequence continues at coordinate 8,803,090 of CM042973.1, forward strand.
CTGGGGATTGGTGGAGGAGGTAAATCGCAGGATGTGCCTCAAGTGGCTTATAGGGAGGGCTCACTGTTAAACTTGTGCTTGCAAGGGGTCAAATCCATGCCAAAGGCAGGATTCGAACCCCCACCCTGCAGCAACCAAGCTCAGCTGGAAGACCTTTCCACCCTCCCCTCTACCACTTGAGCTATGCCCTGGGGGCGTTTAGTCGCATTAATGAACATATGGATGTGTAAGTATGATCGATTTTAATTTTATTTCTTTTCTTTATTTAGAATTCTCAATTTTGGTTTTTTTTTTCGATTTTGATGATTTTTGTCTAATTTTGGTCCAATTAATGTTCTAAATTTAGTTTTTTTTTTCTCCAAAATTTAGACTAAAATTGAATACATTCTTATATAAAAGGATTAAATTTAGACAAAAATGACTAGATTTGGACAAAAATAATCAAAATCAAACAAAATAATAACCAAAATTGACCGAACGAATTAGGGGTGATAACGGTGCGGTTTGGACGATTTTTCAATAAAATTTAAATTGTCTTGCGTGGTTCGGTTTTAACTTTAATTTTAAACCACGGTATTTCAACTATAATTTATCACTCAATTTTTAGCGGTTTGGTGGTTGGTTGTAGTGGTTTTAATAATAAGATAACATATACCTATATAAATAATATGAAACTTAATGTGTTTCAATAAATGATAACGATTACATAATGTATCATTCTAGGTTAATCTAAAATGTCAATTTCCAAATAATAAGAACCCATTTTCTCTTTTAAGTTTATAATGTCTCATTATAATCATGAATTGAAATGTCACTATGTAGTTAAAATGATACATTATAGTTCATGTTTTTTTTAAAACTGTTATCATTTGTTAGAAATGTAAACAACCATAAATTTATAATGAATTATAGGTTTAAAAGAGCACATAACAAGTTGAGATTCCAATATTTAAATAAGTTTAAATCATATACTCCCTTCATCCCAAGCTAAGAGGATCATTTTACCATTTTGGTCATCCTACCTAAAGAGTCTCATTTCCTTTGTTGGACACATGAAATCCACCCACACCCACTAATACAATTAAAACATGGGCCCCCACATCCACTAATACAACTACCCACTATACATTAAATAATAATACTCCATAATCCATGTGTTCAAAAGCAAATGAGACTCTTAAGTTGGGATGGAGGGAGTATATATATATATATATATATATATATACACACACACACACGCGGGATCATTTATTTAATTATTCTTATTTTTTGTAATTAAATAATCCGTGTTATATAACATAACAACATTAATTATTGAGATTTTTTTCTTATAGCTAGACTTTCTTTCTTCAATGTAAAGAATTTGCAATAAATTATAATATTTGACTTATGATAATATAACATATAGCTAAATCATGTATAAAGTTAATATGTATGTAATCTTGACTTGTACTATCTCTCTAAAATAATGTGCAACCACATAGGGACAATTTTATCTCTTTGCTGTATATTCATATAATTGTTAGTATTTCATTTTTTTCATTGTATTTAAGTGGAATTATGATCAAAATATGTAACTCTTAGTAATAAATCCTTAATTTTACTGTTTGTCTAAAATAAATACCAATTATATAGAAACAAATCTCAATTTATTCTTTTTTTTATATATGATTTGATTTTATACTAATTAATTAATGAGAAAACCATTAATAGGTACACACTTTTACCCTAAATTACTATGAGATATAATGAATTTAAATAATTACTCTCACATACAAAATATTAAAGTAAAATACCAAATATGACCTTATAATCCCATACACTTTTAAACCACAAACCCTACCCCTCACCCACCCACCCACTGCCGGACCGCCGGACCTCTGCAGGACCGCAGCCGGCTGTCGGACCTCCCCCAAAACTTAAAATGTGCAAACAAAATGTGCAAAAAAATTGTGCAAAATAAATTATGCAAAACAAAATTGTGCAAACCAAATTATACAAAAATAAGTGCAAACAAATTGTGCAAACACATAGGGGTATTTATGGTATCACAATCATAATTATGTAGTTATGAGTATTAATGCTTTAAGTCATGTAGTTTATAGCAATTATGCATTATTTTATGCATCCAATAGTAAGTGACCCTTAATTAATTTATTCTTAAAAGGTAAATCGATTCAAGAATACTTGAATTGATTTTTTAGGGGTAGATCGAATCTCTATTTGATTCGCTCTATCGAAATAAATTTTATACTTTCATAAATCAATTCTCTAGAGTAACTTGAAGAAAGCTCATATTTTTCTTGGAGAATCGAATGTTTGTATTTAGAATGAACCAAAAGTCTTTTTTATAGGTGGGGTGAGAGAGAATATTATATGGAATATTCTTTTTTCCTTTATATATATAATTAAATTTGATATTAATTAATTTATTGCATTAAAAGATTTAATAATTAATTAATAATACCCAAATAAATAAATAAAATATTAAAAATTTAATGATTATTAAAAATAAGAAATACATTATTTAAAAAGAAAATATTAAATAAGGAAGTTAATTAAAAGTAAATAAGGATAATATTTAAAAAAGTATTAAAAATCAAAAAAATTGAGAAAATTACACGTCACATTGGAGCGCTCTGGAGACGACACGTCAGCAAGAAAAGTTTATATATATATATATATATATATATATATATATATATATATATATATATATATGGTGCGGTGCAATTTTATGAAAAAATCGAAATTGCACCATTATGGCAGTGCGGTTTACTCAACTTTAAATAAACCACGATTTATGTAAACATATCACTAGTCGCGATGCAATTCGATGCGGATTGGGCGGTCAGAGCAATTTTAGAAATTTTTTGCTTACCCCTAAAACGAATTATGATATTTTCTCAATTTACTTCCTCTAGGGATACCTATATTTTCTTTTCATTTTTTGTACATCTCATACTTGTGTTTAAATGTAAAAATAAAAAAAATAAAAAATTGTCACCTTATAATATTTAATGTTATATTTTTTACTCTCTCTCATCAACTAACATAATTTGCTTTATGATTTTTTTATTATTTAAAAATTAAACTACCGAAGAAAAGAAATATTGTTTTTTGAGAAAGCAAGTAAAAGATATTGAGTGAGACTGTGAGAAACGAATGAAGTATTAGTTAGGTTAATTCCTAAATAATTCACCATCTTTTTTGGAGTTTTCAAATTTATCATGACTTTTTATTTTTTCCAATTCAATATACGAATTATTTAATAATTTCAATTATATCACGATCTTTTATTTTTTGTCAATTCAATATACGATCTATTTTATATTTTCAATTCTATCACAAGTTTTATTTTTGCACTTTGATACACTACTTATTTCATATTTTCAATTCAATTTAATTCATTATTATTATTATTATTATTATTATTATATCAAAACTTGTATTTATTAAATAATGGGATTAATACACTATTTTTTTAAGCTCAAATTAATTATTAATTTTATTTTTTTATAAAATCCTTATTTTCAATAAATAATTTCATTTATATACTCCCTCCGTCCCTCCCAAAGGGTCTCTTTTTTCCATTTTGGTCGTCCCACCCAAAGGGTCCCCATTCTTTTTTTATACACATGGGTCCACACTCACCCACTAATACAATTAAAATATGGGGCCTACACTCCCACTAATACAACTACTCACTACACATTAAATAATAATACTCTTTAATTCACATGTAAAAAAGCAAAATGCACCCTTGGTGTGGGACGGAGGGAGTAATATTTTTGTTACAATTTTAAATTTACTATAATAATAGTAATAAAGTCGAACATAATAATTAAAAAAAAATTATTCATTACAGTAAAATATAATTTTACATAAGGTAGATTTATTAAAATAATTGTCTTTCACAACTTAATTACAACTATGAATTTACTATAACAATAACAAGGAAAAAAAATTATTTGTTCGACCTATATTGTATTTGAATTTTTAATTAATTATTATTATTATTATTATTATTATTAATTATAATAATAGTAATAATAAAATTGCAATTGAAAATATAAAATAAGTGGTGTATTAAATTACAAAAATAAAAGTTGTGATAAAATTGAAAATATAAAATAAATTGTGTATTGAATTGACAAAAATAAAAGGTCGTGATAGAATTAAAACTATTAAATAGATACAAAATTAAAAATCGTAATAGATTTGAAAATCTTGCGGCGAATATCTTAGAAATTAACCCTAGTTATTAAATGAAGAATTTGAACATATCCAAATCCTGAAACGGGGGTTAACTATATTTTGAAGCAATGGCGGGAAACATTTCCCCTACCAAATTAGTACTGGTTTATTCGGAAGTCACTGTAAACGCCATGATTACGATTCGATTTGCTTTCTTCAACCTCACTCTTCTTTCTCCATTCCAACCCAACGACAGAGATGGATCCTCTGCTCCATCTACACATATTTAAGAAATCACACTCCATTGCTACTGATTTTGATACCACTACTTGAAATGGCGCAGAGCAGCCGTCCGAAGCTGATCTACGCGATGGTGGCTCGAGGAACGCCGCCGCTGCTACTGGCGGAGTACTCCGGATTCACCGGAAACTTCAATTTCATCGCCTACCAGTGTCTCCAGAAACTTCCTTCATCTAACAACAGATTTACCTACAATTGCGATAATAACATTTTCAATTACCTCGTTCATGATGGATTCAGTAAGTCAATTTTGCCCTAATTCGTTTGGGCAATTGGATTTGGATCGTCTGAATTTTGATCATCTTAAATGGTTAACAAGTATGCTGATGTGAAACTAATGAGCTTTATTCATGAATTGGAGGCTTCAAATTACAATTGTTATTATTCATATATATTTTCTTGCAAGTGATTTCTGTTAATCAGTTAAAACCAATTGTTTATGGTTGTAATTTAAAGCAGTAATTAAGTTCACATCATATTGCTAACTTTTATGCAGCATATTGTGTGGTTGCGGATGAATCAGCTGGAAGGCAAATCCCTTTGGCTCTTCTGGAGCGTATAAAGGATGACTTTGATTCGAAATACGGCGGTGGGAAGGCAGCACTGGTTCCAGAATATGGCCTTAACAAAGAATATGGGTATGTAAGCTTTTTTATTTTGATGCCGAGATGTTTAGATATCATTCTCTGTTTAATGGAAAACTGAGACGTCGAAAAAAGAGTTATTGCAGACCGAAGCTAAAGGAACATATCCAGTACTGCTTAGAGCACTTTGATGAGATAAGCAAACTTGCCAAGGTTAAGGCCAAGGTTTCTGAAGTTAAGGGTGTTATGATGGAAAATATAGAGAAGGTATGAGGTTCTGACTAGGGGTGGGCGGTATGACATACCGAAGATTTTTAGTCATACCATATACCGTACCAAAATTTTCGGTATTTAAAAAATCATACCGTTACCTTACCTAAACTTTCGGTATACCTTAGTTCGGTATACCAATATTTCGGTATAAGAAAATAGTATACCTTCTGCTTACCAATATTTCGGTATGCCATACCATACCTAAAATATCGGTATATATCATCCTATTACATAGTTTGCTATACCGTTATACATCTAAAATTCAATAAATCTTATAAAAACCATGTACTAGAAAAGTGAAAGATAGCTATAAAACATACTCTAATAAATAACAAATTCAAAAATATACGACAATCTGCAAACGACCAAATTAAATAAGAGTAAGTCTCATGAAAACCGGGTTTACAGGTAAGCCTTATTTTTTAATATTACTCTTTAATATATAAAAAATAACTCTTTGAAGAGTAATAATTTTTACACAATAGAGTAATAATTCGTATCTCTAAAAAGTAATTTTTCATGTACTTAAAGTAATCGATACATCGGGATTTACAAGAATTTGAAGAGTAATTTTTTAATTTAAAAAGTAACAACTCATGTGCTAAAGAGTAATTTTTTATGTACTAAACAGTAACCGAGTTTACATAATTAATATATCTAAACCCGTTTTACAAAGTGTTTGTCATTAAATAAATAGTACCTAAGAGATCTACACAAAAATATATGGAACTTATATTAAAATCAACACTTTTAAATTTTCATATACATAGAATTACTTAATTAAAAAATAAGTACTAATATCATGTAAGTCAATGATCTTTATCAATAATTTATAATTATGAAGAAATATACAGTAGGATTTTAGATTTAATCTTTAATAAAATAGTGTATATATATAATTTAATTAAAAATTATAATACATAAATAATAATTATAATTGTATGTATCATCTAATATGGTAATATCGTATCATATAACTCAAAAAATTGAATATTTTACGGTATTTCGGCATATACCAAAATACCGCGGTATTGATTATTTATATACCTTTATCGTACCAAAATTTTCAATACGGTATCATACCTTACCAAAAATTTTGGCATACCTAAAATTTTGGTAAAATCGGTATTTTTCGTTATGATAAGGGCGGTATACCAAAATTTCGGTATTTTTCCCCAGCCCTAGTTCTGACATAGCTATGATTGTCGAACTATATGTATTTCTTATAGATGTTCATTGCCTCCCAAGGAATGTGGCATCCAAGGTAACTGAGATAGCTGGTACAGATGCATCAATATGAATACAGTAATGAATAGGTTTATTGCTTCAAGTGATGTATCTCAAGTGTCATCAAGATTCGTCTTCTTTGAAGATACGAGGGTGCTTTGAAACCAACTTGTTTTCTAAATCTTTACATGTTAGTGTAGGTACTAGATCGCGGGGGAAAAATAGAGCTATTGGTGGATAAGACTGAAAATCTTCGTCAACAGGTTCATCTGTGTTTTTATGATTATCCATTTGCAAAAAACTTAACATTGCAATTAACTTATAGTCGTCGTCGTCGAAATGTATGAAAACAGGCCCAAGACTTCAGGTTGACAGGATCAAGGTTTCACAGGAAAATGTGGCTTAAAAGCAAGAAGAAGAAGCTGATTGTTATAGCAGTTGTGATTGCTTTGATCCTTATAATAGTGTTGTCTGCTTGCAGTGAATTCAATTGTGAAAACTGAGTTTGCTGCATAATGCTGTGATATCCCCTGCTATATATGATTCTTGATTTTGAAGCTTGTTACATCCGTGTATTCAACTATTGATTCACCACTTTTACAACATTGCTATGAGTTTTTTTAATCTGAAATTGTCAAAAGTTGTAATGTCATGCACATTTATTTTTTTAATATTCTTTCCAACAGGTATATTATTGTAGAATGATTTTTCCAATCCTTGGCTCACGTTTCTTCTAACCAATTATATATACAATTTTAATAAATTTACATCCCATAGAACCAAGGCAGGGTAGGGGTGGTGGGAACCCCTTACTTGGGGTTGGGATACACCATATAAGGTTGCATTAGTACATCATATAAGGTTGCATTAGTTCTCAGTCGTGTGATTTGGCCAATACCCTCCGCACACATAAGCTAACACATTTTCTTTTTCTTTTTTTTGGTTATCCTATAAAAATTTGATACATATTTTTCAATAGCAAATACTTATTGCACTAATAGATATCTTATCCTTAAAAAGTTAACACATATAGTTAATCATATACTTAAATAACACAAATGAACAATTCTACACCTAAAAAATAAATTGTTAAGTCAATAAATTGCACTTTCTTAATCCCAATGTAAAAAAAATGTGTCAACTTGAGTGGGTATATATGATTTAACATCAATCTATTGGTATTGATAAAAACCTTGAATGAGAATATTCAAACTAGTACACTACATCTTGAACTGTGATGCGAGGCACATCTATATTTGCAAATTGGATTGATTCCTACACGTAAAAATCAAGAATAGCAATCAAAATTATACCATCTCCATCAACCCCTCATCCTCTATAGTCTCACAGTGGGATCTAAATGAATCGAATCAACTCGAGTCGAGCAATTTAGTTTGATTTTCACGTTTCATGATCATCGTTCACACCATACCCTTTTTCCAACCCCAACACTCAATCTTCCAATAATCTTAGCATTATCCCCCATTTTGAAACTCACCCTCGCTCTCTCCACAGACTTCTCCAATTCCTCACCTCTCTCTCTCCTCACCATCTTCCTCTCACCACACTCCCCATCCCGATCTTCTTCTGCCTTTTCCTCCCCCCATCTCACTTCCCTTTCTCTCTTCTTCCCACTCTCCGCCGGCGGAAACGGCGGCACCACCGGCAACCACCTCGGTATATGATTCAACCCGCCTCCCTGATAATACACACGCCTATCCCTAAATCTCAACAATGTCCTCTTATTAACCCTTCTACTCGGCGGCAACGGCTGTGCGAACGGTATCTCATCGCTGTACTTGACAAAAATTTTCAAATCCCTAATCACAGTTGACCTGAATACGGAATGTGATCTCATACTGATATACCCTGGGAAACCTGCCAGATCTTCGAGTGAGTAAACGACGTCGGAGACGTTGGATTGAGTGCGGCCGTCGGAATTGGCGGAGGCGGCGCTCAATTTCGCTACTGCGCTCAAGTATCTGGTGGCGACGTCGGTGAGAGTGTTTAGGGCCGGGCTTGGGGCTCCGACGAACCCGATCGATTGAAGAATCTGCGCTACCGCCACGCGTACGATGATGAATGAGAATTCCGATTCCGATCCCGGCTCCGGCGGCGGAACCGACTCTTTGATTTTCTCTCGCTTTTTCATGATTGGCCAATGAGCTGTCATCAATATGGTACGAATCTTACGAATTTCGCAACCCGAAATCGCGTATAGAACGGAGCGGCGGCGGCGGAAATGGAGGAGCAGAAGCGGATTTTGGGGGAATCGGCGGCGATGGATGCTAGGGTTTGGAGGTTTGATGTAAATAGCTATACTCTGTTCAAAATGTAGGAACATATGTTTTGGCAGGGGCGGAATTTTTTTTCTCTAAAAGGGGTAGGTCGAGCGTTCGATTCCTTTTAACTTCTTTTTTTCAGTACGAATTTTATGTGATTTATTTATTTATATAATAACAACATCTTCGAGGATAGACATGCACCAAAAAATCGAAATCGGCGGTTCAAACCGGAAAACCGTTGGTTTTAACCGGAATCGGAACCGCCGATTTCGGAACCGGCAAAAAAACCGATAAAGGAAGATTCGGTTCCAGTTCCTCATTAATTGGGGAAAAACCGGCGGTTCGAACCATTTTTTTATTTTTTTTTACATTTTCACGCCTAAAACAAAAATTAAAAAATAAAAATCGGAACTGCCGGTTCTGGTTCCGAAACGAAACCTTCCTACCCCGGTTTGGTTCTGGTTCCCCCTACCTTGGAACCGGAACCGGCGGTTCCGAACCGGGGTGCATGTCTATTCAAGGACATATTTCCAAAAGGCAAAAATTCGAGGACATATTTCCAAAAGGCAAAAATTTGTGCGTGGGGGTGCACTTTTCGTGTGCCTTTAAAATTTTGTGTTAAATTGCATATCCTTTAGTATAAAGATGTGTATCCTTTATTCACTAAGGAAAAATAAAAAAATATTAATGAAAAGTGTATACCCTTTAGAACAAAATGGTGTACCCTTATTAATTAAAGTGTGTACCCTTATTAATTAAAGTGTATACCCTTTAGAACAAAATAATGTACTCTTATCAATAATACTAAATTCTAAAGGCGCAGTGCACCCGGGCGCACGCAAGCCTTACTCTTTCCAAAATACCGATAATTAAAAGAAAAAGTTATTCCCTCCGTCCCTCTAATATGTAACCTTTTATTTTATTCTAAAGGGAGTATACTATTTTAATGTGTAATGAGTTGAGAAAAATAATATTTTAATATGGAGTGAGCATTTGTATTAGTGTTGAGTGTGGTCCTTGTGTGTCACGTCAATCCAAAATGGATACTTTGTATTGAGACAGACTAAAATAGCAAAATTGATATATCAAGAGGACGAAAATTTTGCATTTTCATTATATGAAAAAAAAATGAGTGAGACTCTTGTGCATCCAGGCGCACGGAGCACGTTCCGTGTGCCTTTGTAATTTTCATGCCCCTTTGTAATTTAAACCCCTAGCAATATATATGTTTAAATAGAATTGGAGGGGGAAGATTGTATTCACATGGAGACACAGAGTATCCCTCCGTATCCCCGGGGCGCAGAGATTTTGAGGGTTTGATGTTTCGATATTTCGGAATCGGTATATTGTATCGTAAGTACCCAAAAATTTTATACTCCCTCCGTCCCACGTATTTTTATCCACTTTCCATTTTGGGGTGTCCCACGTATTTTTACCCATTCCATTTTTGGCAAAAATACATAATATTTTATTACATACTTTTTACAATCCCAACAACTTTAATTACTTTTTTACACTTTATTCATCATTCCCAATAACTTTATTCACTTTTTCTTTTTAATTTACTAATTTATCCCTATTTTCTCTTACATTATATATTAAAAAAATAAAACGTCTTAATCTCCGTGCCCGTACAAACAGGTAAAAATACCCGGGACGGAGGGAGTATTTATTTTCTTATAATTAATTACTCCCTACATTTCCTTTAAAGATGATCTTTTTTTCAATTTGGGCGTCTTACCCAAAGAGTCACATTTCATTTTTTAGACACATGAGACCCATACACGCTCAACTAATACAATTAATATATGAGTCACACACTCTCACTAATACAACTACTCACCTCACATTAAATAATCCGTCTCATAGTACTTTTCACGTTTACTGTTCCACACTTTTTAAGAAAATATGCACTTTTTGACCAACTTTATTGACTTTGGAGGGTATAGTGGTATTTTTAGATAATAAAAAAGTATAAAGTAATGATATGTGAGTTAAAAAGGAGTGACAAATTTGAAATTAAATGAACTTTTGATGTTGTTAGATAAAGTGATGTTTTATTTTTTGGGGTGTGAAAGGTTTTGTGGGACAAACATATGAGGAAAGTGTGAAAGATTTTATGGGACAGAGGGAGTATTTCTTAATCCACGTGCAAAAAGTAAAAGACCCTATTGCTATGAGATGGAGGGAGTATATATTATACTCTCTCTGCCCCATGCTTATGTTCACACTTTTCGTTTTTGTTCGTCCCACACTTATTTTCCTTACCCAAAAAAGAAAACTTCACATTAACCAACAATCTCAAAAGTTATCTTAATTTAAAAAATATCACTCCCACCTAACACACATAACATACTTCATAATTTATTTATTACTTAAAAATACCACAATACCCCTAAAAGTCAATAAAGTAAAAAAAACTCAACAATAGTTGTATTAGTGTTATGTGGGCCCATTGAGAAAAAAATAATTAATTTATATGGGTCCCATATACCAAAAAAAAGAAATGTAACCATTAGCATTGGACACCCAAAAACAAAAATATGTAACCATTAGGATGGAACGGGAGAAATACATAATTAAATCTAAATAAAATTGGATAAACCAAAACCTGCAATCTCCCTCTTCCGAGCTTACTGTGATTTTTTTGTCTCCTCTCGAATAGAATGAATTTTCCCTGTTTTAAACTTTCCTTTTCCATCAACTCTCTTTTTGGTAAGTTCTTTTTTGGTCTTGAATCTTTTCTTTCCCATCAATCCTGAGTCAAATTTCATTATTCCATCCAAATCAGCATGTAACAATAACTTTGAAAGGATATGACAACTGGGATGGATTTTGAGTATGAATATTTAATTTTGCTAGGTCTTGCTGATACCGATCCCTTCAATATTGAAGCAACGAAAAATTCTTCAATTCCTGCCTGTTTAAACAAAAACTTGGCTCATTAAAATAAATGTTCACAAGTGATAAAATAAATCGTAATTAACATGCAAATGATACACAAACTATTTAAATAGACAGGAGTGGACTCAAGATAATAATAGCAAATTACGAGTTACCAAATCCCTCTACACCAACCCTTTGCATGTCCTCAAACAAATAGACCAAGGATGGCGGAAATTAGAAAAGAAGAAGCATCAGACTTTTAGGGAAAATGAATATGACAGCACTTAAATAAAGTAACAATTGAGCATTTGAAACCAAGTGAAAAGAGTCTTTGCCTAAAGCTTGCAATTTTCATGGCATCAAAGTTTTCAAAATTTCATAGCCTCACCAAAATCACTTAAGTGTATGAATGTGTTGCAAAATCTCTCGAAAATTGAACAAAATAGGTCATTACCATAAGCTTACTCCTAAATCAAATTTCCATTAATTTTCAATGAATTATGTGCAATAATCAAAAGATCTTTCAATTGATTGTGACGGGACTTTAGGTTAAAGTAGGATAAGAAGGGATGAACTAGGGGTGGCATACCATACAGTACCAAAATTTTTTACTCATACTGTATATCGTACCGAAATATTCGGTATTAAAAAATCCATACAATTACTGTACCGATAATTTTGGTATACTTAATTGCGTTATACCGAAATTTCGGTATATTAACAACATATATCATTTTTTACCGTAATACCGAAATATATATTCATAAATACCAATATGAAAAAATATATAAAAATTTAAATTTCAATTCAATATATTCGATCCCAATAATCAAAATTTTCACAAACAAGAATCTGTGAAATATTTCCAACAACAAAAAATATTTAAAAACAAATAAAAATATATTTAAGTAAAGTAAAAACAAAACATTCCTCTTTCACTCTCAGATCTTTAAATGAGAGCATGGATATGATCGTTGTCAAGGAATCCAAGCAAACAGACTACTCCGAAGAGTTTCGAAAAACGTCAATATCTAAAGCGGGGATAGAGTTTTGAAACTTTGTGCGGTGAGACGAAAAATAGCCACAGAGAAGAAGAGAGTAAAGCAAAAACAGGAGGCAGCCATTAAAATCTTTTAGGAAGAAGAAAGATCGGTCATGGTGGGAAGAGAAAAGATAATGGGCGATGAGCGAGGAGAGAGACTGTGAGAGAGAGGGAGCTGCGCAAGGAGAGAGAAAGGGGATGCTGAGCAATAGAAATTGGAATTGTGAAGAGAAAGAAGGGAAAGGGGAAGGGACGGCTGTAATGTGGACAGAGAAATGGTAGGGTATTGTGTTTGACATTAATAATTTAATATATAAGTAGAATATTAGAATAGGTAGTAATATATGTAATTAAAATTATAATATTAATTAATTAAAAATCTATCAGCATACCAGTATATACCGTAATACCGTAAGTTTGTGGTATTTTGGTATATACCGAAATATCAAAAATCTTAAAATCACTTACCGATTCCGTACCAAAAATTTTGGTACGGCACTATGTCGTTCTGAAATTTTCGGTATACCTAAATTTTCGATAAATTCAGTAATTTTCGATACGGTAAATACGGGATACCAAAAAATCGATAATTTTGTCCACCCCTAGGATGAACGGCTAAAAATATATCATTTTTGCAGTGTGTTCATCCTGTGAAACAAGTTTGAAGTGATACAATCTCTTACTCTCGTCTTCCTTTTTTTCACTTCATTTCATAACTGTTTTTTTTACATATATCCCTTCCATTGTTTAACAACCATAGCCCCATCTCTATTTTTCTTCTTTTTTTTAACTTACTTTTTCTTGTTGCTTCCATTCCATTCCCCTTCTCTTTGCTCTTCAACCCCCCATTTTTTTCCCTTGCAACAATCACTTTTCCCCGTCATCTTCAATTCAATCATAAATTTTTGATGAGTTCAAAAAATTTCAAAAAATAACAAATAAAAAATAGTAGCGGGTTCAATTGGAGGGGTTTAAGCAAGAAAGTGTGAATTAGATTTATTGATCGTTCTCATTAATTAAGAAAATATTTAGGCTCAATATGGCTTTCCTAGTGTTAAATATGATCAGGTAGGTGAATATAGACCAAAATGGTTATGCCCAAATAACGCCCTTATCATTTTATTGCACAAATCCAATTGTATGATCTTGAAATGCATTATAAAAGAAAGTTTTAGAATAGCAAATCAAGTCGAATACACTCAAGAAAAGAAGACCAACAGAGTTTATAAAAAATGTGAATACTCTTTAAGGCTCAAAAGCTCACGGAAAGAGTTTAATTTTGCCATGAAATTTGAAAAAAATTCAGCCATTTATATCACAAAGATTTTTGCAAAAGAGACATCCACAAAATATTAGTTTTTTAAATCAATATTATCCCTTTTGTCATGCTATCAATCCTACTACACCAGGAAGTAATTCTCTAATTTTTAGACTCCAACTGTTGTCGTTTGATCGTTTGGTTAACATGAATCGTTAGGGTTCCATACAATTCTATATCAGCAGAAGTAAGAACATAAAATCATATTACCTTCCATCAGGGTATGTTGAAGAAGAAGAAGAATTCTCGCCAGCAGCATGCGCAGCCTCACCATTTTGGGCATAACTTCCTTATCCAATCTCCGATTTGAGTGATCTTTATGCCAAAATGATCCTCACTTCAGTGGCTTTCTAACGGTGTATCACACGTCCAGTTTGAAGTTCCACAAGATTTTAGAAAAATCATAGAAGTTGAAGAACAGCAGTAGCGAACAACCTCTTGATCTTCTGCTGTATTCCCAAGTCCAATCTTGACATCTTGTGGGCGACGATCTTCAAGATCTTCTAAATCTGTACTCCTCCCTATTTTTTTCGTATGTTAGGCACAGATTATTAGGGTTCTGAATAAGTTGAGATGACTTATATATGGGCTACAGCATGGACCAGGAGAAGAAATTAGAGTCGGGCCTCCAATTGGGCTTAAGTATCCAAGTTTAGCCCAAAACTTATACTTAAGTCCAATAATAATAATATATTCCACTAAAATATTGTTACTGCACTGCCGCTCCAATCCAAAAATTACGTTTTGGGCTCCATCTTATTATGAGTCTGTTAGTCTCCCCATGTTTAAGGTATACAACGCTCATTAATTAATTAAGTTACTGATAACTCCATTAATTAATATCTCATCCGAGAGTAGTGCCACTCAACCTTGTTATCATACCAGAATAAATCCACCTATAGGATTTACATGATAATCCAAATGAGCTCCTCAAAGGAACATCATCAACTTATTTAATAGGACACAGATTCCTTCTACAATCAACAGTACACCATAGAGAAAGCACTATTTTTCAACTCATCGAGTTTGTTGATTTAAAATTTAAATCTCACCCATTGATGAATCAAAGAGATATATACTGGCTTACGTGTCGAGTTTATTGTATAGGGATTAAGAGCACGCACATCCATAATAACTGAGATCAAGTTCTCCTATATAGTCAGTATAAGTTGAATGATCTCAAGCGGTCCTGCTCAATACATATAAAGTGCACTAATGTGATTATATAGTCAAAGCAAACTAATACCAAATCACACTACAACCATCCCGATAGAGAGTCCCCGTCTATCTTGGTTGTGAGCATCTGTTTATACTTTATAAGAAAATCAATAATATGATCTTCCGCGTGTTGTCGCACAACATATTATCTACATTATAAAGTAAATGGACTATTGCATTGGACATATAAATAAATTATAAGACGCAATTATTTGATCAATGATTCTTATTTCAAATATTGTTAAAACATTGTTCATACTAAAGCTAGGCTTTTAGTATACAATCCAACAATCTCCCACTTATACTAAAAGACTATGCTGCCATGTCTTCTGCCATACATCTGATTCACACTCCCATTACATGACCATCAAAAGCTTTCGCTTTAAAGTCCTTGTAAAAGAATTTACTAGGTTATCATCTGATGCAATCTTGGCGACTACAACCTTTCCCTCATCATACAATTTCTCTTAACAGGTGGTACTTGCGCTTAATGCGTTTAATTGCTTATGGACTCATGATTCCTTCAAGTTTACAACTGCACCATTATCATCACAGTAAATTGTGATAACTTTGGGCAAACTTAAAAACACTTCCAAGTTCATCGTGAAGTTTCCAGAGTCATACAGATACTTTAGCTGCCTCATGCTCCAATTTATCATTTTTCCATGGTGAAGTTCAATATATTTCTATATAGCACTCCTCCATATTATGGCTCAACTTTTAATATAAACACATAACATTGAGGTGGATTTACTGCAGTCCCTATCTGATTTGAAAAATCTGAATCTATGTAACCCACAGGAAGTAGTGAATCTGTCCGGTAAGTCCACATATAATTTCTGGTCCTTTTCAGGTACATAAGTATATGTCTTTTCACAGTTCAACATTCTTGTTTCGGGTTACCTTCATATCCACTGTTCAGGTCTTTGCCAAAACAGATATCCATTCTCGTGTATAGCATTCTTTAGATTAAGCTTCCTTATTTGCTAAAGCATAAGGAACTGCCTTTATCACTTTATCTTTTTTGTGTCATAAGACACATTTCCTTAGATAAAGTCATATGCTAAAACAAGTAAGGATTGTATCATTTTATGAAGCTTAAGATAAGCATAACACCCTATCTTGTGATCACCATGATCGCAAGGATATATTTTGCTTCTCTTAAGTCCTTCATTTCATACCGCTTTATCAACTATACCCATACGCCCAACAATACTCTTTCATTATCTCCAATGAGCAAGATACCATCTAAGTATAGTACTAAAAATACCACGACATTTCTGTCACTCTTTTCAATACACAAGACACATCCGCGCATTGTATAAATCCACATAACTGGATTTCCTCATCAAAGCGGATATTTCATGATCTTGAAGCTTACTTTAGTCCATCGATGGACACCTTTAAGCTTATACTCATAATGCTTTCACTCTTTACAATGAATCATTTTGGTTGCTTCACATATATGTTTTCTTCAAGACTTCCAATCAGGAAAGCTGTCTTGACATCTATTTGTTATTCATCATAATCAATATGATTAGCAAAAAATAAAAGAATTCGAATCAATATAGGCATAGCTACCGGCGAACAGGTTTCCTCATAATCGAACCTTTTTTTTCTGAGTACACCTTTTCGCAACAAGCTTTGCTTCCAAGTTTACACCTTTTCGTATGATCCTCTTTTATTTTGTAAGATCACTTCCAAGATTTTCACACCATTTAGTGGTTCTACAGGCTCCCAGATCTAATTTAGAATCCATAGATTCTAGTTCAAAATTCACTGCACTTGCTAAGATATCATATTTTTTTCTTGTAGTGCTTCGTCGTACTCATGGGTCGATTTTATGTTGACTAGGGACCAAGTCTTACGACTCTCCCAAAACATATAACTATCAGGTTGTAAAACAATCCTCCCACTATGACAAGGCGCCACAGGCAATTGTGTATCAGATGTGACACGCGATGCAGTTTACTTGTGGTATATCCTCTTGTACATTGGTATTATACTTTGTGTTTTCCCTCTCACTTCCTTTAGAATAACTTATACATAGGTTTGTGATTTATTTCATTGTCCTTTTCCAAAAATCTAGTGTTTGTTTTAACAATCACCCTTTAATCTTTTGGACTAATAAATAAATCACCCTTTATTTTTCTAGGATATCCAACAAACAGACAAACATTCATACAAATTATTGTTTCTAAGGCATATCCATAAAATAAATTTAATAATTCCAAATAACTCATCATCTATCTAACCATTTCCAAAAGAGTCTTTCTCTTATTATGATTAGAAGACGCGTTATTAATTTCAATTTATTGCACCTGTGGGATAAACATGATTTAAGAGTGTACAAATTGTCCATCAACGTACCACAACAGATTATAGCTCCATCCCTCATCACTATGACCATGTCATTTAAATGAAATGGAGTATCCATCCGTAATTGCATAGAAACTGAAATGAAATTCTCTATGAAAACGTACGTAAAGATAATTTCTCATAATCAAACGTTTATTCCTATCAAAAGATAAATAAACAACTCCCACTGCAACAACCACTACTCATAGTATTATCCATGTACATAATAATCTCATCATCATTTAGTTGCAGACATTCAGTGATTCCGGTATCTACACACAACGTGTCAGTAGATGCCATCACTAATCATGCTTCAACAACTAGTGAATAAAATATTAACCTTGTTCATTCCTTGATGAAAATTAATTTCCTTCGCCACTTGTTTTGTCAGAAGTTTTCCACTGAATACAACCTCTTGTATTTCAGGTAGAATTTGCTCAAAACATCTAGGCAAACTATGGAGAATAAAATTGACCCTTGGATACTTAAGCCTAATGGAGGCCCAACTCTAATTTCTTCTCATGTCCCTGCTGTAGCCCATATATAAGTCATCTCAGCTGTCCGGAAGCCCTATTCTAATTGATTAATCACGCCTAACACTATGAGGAGGATGAGGGAACAACAGATTGAGAAGATCTCGAAGATCGTCGCCCACAACGTCGAGATTGGACTTGGGAATACAGGAGAAGACCGGAAGGTTGTTTGCTCCTGCTGTCTGCCAACTTGCACGATTTTTCTAAAATCGTACAGAATTCCAAACTGAACATTTGATAAACTGATAGAAAGCCACGGAAGAGAGGATCGTTTTGGTGCATAGATCATTCAAATCCGACATCGGATGAGAGAGTTATGCCCAAAATGGTGAGGCTGCACAGGCTGCCAGCGAGAATTCATCTTCTTCAACATACCCTGGTGAAAGGTAATATATTTCTTTGTTTTCTTGCTTCCGCTGAATTAGAAACGTATGGAACCCTAATGGTTCATATTAACCAAATGATTGAACGCCAACACGAATGGCCTATAAGACACCGATTGGCATGTTCCCATATCAAATCGCCTATAGAAAGCCGTGCCACTTACTTGTGGAGCTTGAGCATAAAGCATGGTGGGCAATCCAAAAGTGCAACTTGGATCAAGAGGAAGCCGGAGTATAAAGAAAACTCCAATTGCAAGAGTTGGAGGAATTTAGGAATGAAGCCTATGAAAATTCAGTGATTTATAAAGCTAAAACAAAGACATTTCATGATGCAAGAATCTCAAGGAAAAATTTTAGTGTTGGGCAAAAAGTTTTACTTTACCACTCAAAGCATAAATTATTTCCTGGTAAGTTGCGTTCTCGTTGGATTGGTCCGTTCATTGTGACTAATGTTTTTCCTCATGCTGCAGTTGAAATAAGAAGCATAAATTCTGAAAGGAGTTTCAAAGTTAATGGGCACCAACTAAAGGAGTATCATAAAGGATTCCAGACGGTTGAGGTGGACCGAATGGAGTTGGAGGGCGTGATTTATCATTAATAAAAATACACCTTACCTAAGTCGAGCCAACGATAATAAAAAAGGCGCTGATTGGGAGGCAACCCAATTTTCTTGTTTTAATTTAATTTTATTTTATTTTCAATAAATTGTCTGATTGTTCACTCTTAATTTTCTGTTGTGATTAGCAGAAGTGATACAAACTGCAAGGGTTGATCGTGGTCAAAGCTCTACCCAAATTGAATCAGGTGCACTCTACCCAATTACATATTTGGTATTTCTTATATTGTGCTTTTCTTGGGGACAAGCAAACGTTTAGGTGCGGGGAGGGATTTTATATGATAATTGGGGTAGAAAAGTGATGTAAGTATGGTTCGTTTTGAATATTTTGCTGAGGCTCTTTGCTGAATTTCTTGTCCCATGTTTTGTTATTGTTATCCTCTGAATTTTATGTTGATGTGGAGTTTGAGAAATTGAGGAATAAAATCTTTTGAGGTGATGAGGGTGATGCATGATAGAGGGGGTGGCAGTGATGTTGAGGAGCTGTTGAAAAAGTGATATTCTTTGCAAAATTTTTGTGATTGTAGTGGATGTTTTTTTTTCAAATTTCATGGCAAATATACCTAATTTTTGGTGAGCTTTTGAGCCTTAACGAGCTATCATCTGTAAGCTCCATTGAAATTTCTTTCTTGAATGCATTGAATTTGAATTGCTCATTATATAACTTGCTATTTTGAATGCATTTCAAGATCATGTGAGTGGATGTGTGTGATAAAATGATAAGGACACTTAGGTTTAACCCTCTTGGCTTATATTGTTCCACCTGATTATGAAAACTCTAGGGAAGCCACATTGAGCCTAAGCCTTTTCTTCGAATTATGAGCACATAAATGAACCTTAAATCCCCATTTCTTTCTTTGACTCTTCCGTTTGAACCCTTTATTACTTTGCAATGTGTGAATCTTGTGAAAATACTTTATAGTTGTTGAAGTTGAAGGGAGTTGTGAAAAAAATAAATGAAGAAAGAAACATGAAAGGATGAAAAAAAAGGGATTGTAAAAAAAAGTAAGAAAAGGAAGAATGGAAAGTTGAGAAAATTGAAAAAAAAAAGAGAAAAATTCTTGAAAAAAAAAGGGAAAAAGGAGCTGCTGAAACTGTTCATTGAGTTGCTGGAATTTTATGACAAACATTGATTCTTCCAATAGTTACACCTGCTGTTCCAAATCTTGAAAAGGACCAGGTGTGGGGAGGTTAAAAGTGTAAGAAAAATGCTGTTTTGAAAGGAAAAATTTTGGGATGATGGTTGATTTGATTTGTAGAGATCACATGTTGTAAAGTGATGCATTTAGCCATTCTTGTCCTTTGTTACCTCACCCTGTCCTAAAGCCCCATTACGACCCTATCAAAGACCTTTGATTGTTGCATACGATCCATTTAAAATGGGTGGAGATTTGATTTGGGAGTAAGCCTATGGTAATGAATTTTCTCGTTCAATTTTTTAGTGATCTAGCTACCTAAATCGTACATTTGATTGTTATTGAGTGAATCTTTGTGTGGCCATGGAATTTTGAAAGATTTCATGCCATGAAAGTTACAAACTTTGAGTGAAGAGTCATTTTTCATATTAGTTCCGAATGCTCATTGGTTACTTTTCTCTTGTTGTGTTGTTAGTTTCATTTACCTTTTAAGATGGAGTTCTTTGGTTTTTTATTCTCTATGGTTTTGATTTGCTCCAGGACAAGAAAAGTTTAGGTGTGGGGAGATTTGATCAGTCATATTTTAGCACGATCATATGATTGAAATTCATGTTTATTTGATGGACTTATGTGCTAATTGGGTGCCTAAAACTGACTTATCTTGTCTTTTGAAAATTAGTGCTTTAATGTTATAAATTGATATGGAAACATGCTGTTTTGTGGAAGAAATTCATTGCTGTCAGATGAGCTAACACTGAACCCTTCAGTGTCAGTGGAGTCAAATGAAAATTCAGGACAAATAAGGAAATAAATATGCCAGCATATCTTCCACATATTTGAAGGACCAGATCTTCACCAAATCTGATGGAGGCTCGATTTTGAGGGAAAAAACAAGGTAAAAAAGAGATTATGGAAATCAAGCAAATAAGGAAAGAGATCAAGCAGGATTTCATGGGGACAAAGAAGATAAATATGGGAGGTTGGAGGAGAACATCAGACACGTGATTTTGGGGCTGCTACACACGATCATACGCGTGATTTCGAAGAGAAGAAAAGGCAGCGGCGTTAATCTTCCCCCAGGCAGAAGTGAAGAACAAAGAAGAATAATCTGACATCCTGGTTTTTATTATTTTTAATTTGTTTTACAGTATGAACATGCGGGGCTAATCCCCTTTTCTAGTTTAGGATTTCCTGAACCTCCCATTGAATGTTAGTTTAATTATTAAAGATTTTTATATTGAATCTTTTGTGTGAATTTATTTCATTACATGCTTTGAATTGATTTATAGCACTTTAACAATTATTTTAGCATGATTAACTAGTTTAATTATTTAATTGCTTATTGCTATTTCATGATTCATGATCCGTAATTGTTGTGAGGATTGAATATAGTAGCAAAATAGAGATTATTCCCTCTAGATGTAATAAGATCTAGGTTGTATGATTCCTAGCCGATTTTCGTAGCCTAGTAATTCTATGTTTGGAGTCTTAATGCATTTTCGAGTTCGAATCCATAGGGTCACTCGTTAATAGTTCAATTTAGTGGTCGTACCCTAATTGATGAACTTAAGAAAATTCAGAATGATTGGTCATACTGTCAATCTAGGGATTTGAGTTTGCACAATAGGCTGGATGTTTAATTCCTATAATTAATTAATTTAATAAACGGGAGGGGATCGTCATCCTAAACTAGATTTTTCTCACTTGGTTAATTTTATAATTAATTTTTGTTTACTTTGTTATTTAAAAATTGAGTTAATTTATTACTTGTGTTATTTTCGAATTTTCTCAAATAAAATTCCCCCTTTATTTATTTTAATCATTTTCAACACTTAAATTTAATTAAAATCTCATTATACTCTCTTGGATTCGACCCATACTCATTGCTATACTAAGTATTGGAGTGAGTCGGAAATAAAATTATATTTTGGTAGGCCGACGACAACTTATCAAATTTGGCGCCGTTTGCTTGGGGAGTAAAATTAAAATTTGTTAAATTTCTGTGTTTCTGATATTTTTCTGCATTTTTACAAGTTTTGAAATTTTTTAGAATTTTTCTGGAATTTTTGATTTTTTCCAGTAACACTGACACTGAACCCTTCTGTGTCAGTAGTGCCCTATTTTCGAAAATTTTTATGTGAATAATCACCCATTCTTCTGGTCCAAAATAGCCTGAATACATACTATAAATCGAGAGAACTACCTGGAGATTGAGAAAGGAGTCCCAGAAGAAGAAAAAACAAGTTCGTCCACTGATATAACCACCGGAAACCTTACCGAACTCGAACTTGCAGCTGATCCACTTAATCTTGGAGAGGAGAATTATGAATTTTCTAATTTAGAGGAGGAAGATACCGTAGGTTCTGAGTCAGGAGAGGAAAACATGGCTAAAGATGTAGTAGAAAAAACTTTGAATGAATTGGTAAATCTGGACATAGTCCATCAGCCACTATGCATTAACCTTCCTGCGATTAATGATAATACTACATTTGAATTAAAATCGGGATTGATTAACTTACTTCATGCTTTTCATGGTCTTTCAGGTGAAAATCCTCTCAAGTTTTTGAAAGAATTCGCAGTTGTATGCACAAGCATAAAACCAACCGGAGTGACGGAGGAACAAATCAAGCTTAGGGCATTCCCCTTTGCGTTGAAGACATGGCAAAGGATCGGTTGTATATATCTCCATCCTGGATCGATTGATACGTGGGCTGAAATGGAGAAATTTTTCTCCAAACTTACTTTTCGGCCACTAGACTTGCTGTATTGCGTATGGAGATATCTTGGGCTCGTCAAATGCAAGGGGAAAGTTTACATGAGTATTGGAAGAGGTTTAAACACCTCACATCAGCATGCCTCCAACATCAAATAAGCAACCAGTTGCTATTGCAATACTTCTATGAAGGGTTGTCAATCATGGATCGAAACATGCTTGATGCCGCAAGGGGAGAAGCAATCATGATGAAGACACCTACTGCTGATAGGAGTTTGATTGCTAGCATGGCTGCCAATACCCAACAGTTTGGCACACGTGATCCATCACTTAAAAAAGTAAAGAAGGTCCATGATTCTAAGATGGAGGAGACTTTGAATAAGTTTACAGTTGCTGTAAAGAATCTTGCTAAAGGAATAGGGGTAAACCCTCCATCTTGTCAAAATTGCTTAAGCTATGACCATTCTTCTCTTGATTGCAGGGCTGTACCTAGCGAGGAACAAGTAAACACTGTGGGTGACCTTATAATCCCTTCTCTCAAACCTACAATCAGGGTTGGAGAGATTATCCTAATTTTAGGTATGGCAGTGGACAAGGAGGAAATAGGGGGCAACAACAGTTTCAAGAGCAGAGAGAGGTGAATAGGCAAAAAGATCACCCTCAAGATGGTGGAAATCGCCAACAAGGCGGGACAAACTCCGGAGCTTCTTTTGAGGAAATGATGAAAGAGATTACTGCCAACAATCTGAAATTTAAAGTATCTACTCAGACATCCATCCAAAACTTGAAAAATCAAATGAGTCAATTGGCTACAACTATAGGCCAGATGCAGGCCCAAAACAGTTGAAAGTTGCCTTCACAAACAGAGGTTAATCCTAAAAATGTGAGTACTATTACACTGCATAGTGGAAAACAGTTGGAGGAGGTTGTATCGCCCAAAAGGCCTGACCAAGACGTGGAAAAAAATAATGCAGAACCTGCTGGAACAGTGGAAGATCAGACCAATCAGTTTGGGGCAAAAAAATTTGATGGGTAGAAACGTAACACTGACACTGAACCCTTCAGTGTCAGAAGGTCAAAAAAAAATCAGGTTAAAATTTCTGACATGTTCCTTTTAATTATAACCATTTACCTTTTCCAAGCAGGATGAGGGAGCCGGACACTACTGATAAGAATAAGCAGATATTTGAGGTGTTTCGAAAAGTGGAGATCAATTTACCTATCATTGAGGCGATTAAACAGATTCTGAGATACGCCAAGTTCTTGAAGGAGTTGTGTACTAACAAAAAGAAGTTGAAGGGCGATGAAAAAGTGGTGATGGGAGAAAACGTTTCAGCTGTCTTCCAGCAAACGTTACCTCACAAGCGTAAGGATCCTAGCATATTTGTGGTTCCTTGCAAGATTAGGAATTTTAAGGTGGAAAGAGCCATGTTAGACCTTTGAGCTTCCATTAATGTGATGCCTCGGTCAGTGTTTGAGAAGTTGAGTGTAGGGGAGTTGAAAAAGACCGGAGTTGTTATACAACTTGCTGATCAAAGCCATGCATACCCAGATGGAGTCATAGAGGATGTTCTTGTTCAGGTTGACAAACTCTTATTTCCTGCTGATTTTTATATGTTAGAAATGAATGACCACCCATTGAATTCCACTTCGATTTTGTTGGGGAGACCATTCCTCAACACTTCACGCACTAAGATGGATGTGAGTGAAGGTGCTCTCACGATGGAATTTGATGGGCAGATCATTAAATTCAACATATATGATGCTATGAAATACCCTGATGATGCTAACTTGCTTTTTGTTGTGAGTACTATTGAGCGTATTGTCTAGGAACACTTCGAACTCACTAGTAAGGATGCATTAGATACAGTCATTGAACATGGAATCATGAAGGAGGATGCTGAAAAATGGGATAATGAGGAAATGAATCACTATGTCAATGCTTTGCACAGTTCTTCTCAGAGACCAAGCACCTTAGATGTAGCTTCTACTAAATTGCCTGACATTTTTCTAAAAATTCTTCCATCTATAGTGCAGGCACCGAAGCTGGAGTTAAAGACACTTCCTAAGCACTTGAAGTACGCCTAATTAGGGCCAAATTCTACTCTACCGGTGATTACTTCATCCAAGCTGACGAATGAGAAAGAGAGCTTATTGTTCGATATGTTGAAGAGACATAAAACTGCTATTGGATGGACGGTAGCGGATTTGAAGGGTATCAGTCCCGCAATTTGCATGCATCGCATTTTGCTTGAGGAAGATGCGAAGCCGTCTTGCGATACCCGAGCTTCTCACTACTCTTGTGCCAATATAATTTAATTTGTGTTATGTGTATTTTATAATTATATGATAATCATGTGGCAATTATGTGATAATAATGTGGCAATTATGTGACAATTATTTTTACATTTTACTTATCCTTATATTTTATTTGAGACATCTGTGTTAAAAATGGTGACAATATATGAATATATATGTGCATAAATATTTACGTGTATTAATTTGAATATATAATTAAATTTTCTTATGTGTATAAATACATT
The DNA here is from genome assembly GCA_023678885.1 of Pogostemon cablin. Taxonomy (NCBI): domain Eukaryota; kingdom Viridiplantae; phylum Streptophyta; class Magnoliopsida; order Lamiales; family Lamiaceae; genus Pogostemon; species Pogostemon cablin. Next base: position 8,828,702 of record CM042973.1, read on the forward strand.
ATTTCTTAATTATTAAGTATTACACGTGTTCTCGTAATAATAATAGTGGTAAGAAAATATACACGTATATGTATTAATTTGTAAATGTATTATATCTTGGTCATTAAGTATTTCACGTATATTTGTAATGAATAATAATAATAATAGATAATAGATAATAAATAAATACAGGGTGAACAACACGTTGATTTCTAATTCAAATGGGTAAATTGGCTTAAAGAATAATACGTGGTAAATTGACATCCACATGGGGTAAGTGGGTCAATAACAAGAAACGTGGGTGATTGCTATGATAATACGTGGCTTCTCTCCTTTCATTTCCTTAATAAATACCTTCAACTCACCCTACTATATATAACTTAATTACCATATTGTAACTTATTTGAGGCAATGTGAGAAAGAGAGAGAGAGAGAGAGAGATAGAGAGAGAGAGAGAGAGAGAGAGAGAGAGAAAAGAAGAGAGAAAAAGGAAAAGAGGAGCATGTCGGAACAAGAAGGAAGGAATTAGTTACAGTTCTTCACGAGTCTTTAGTGTTACTATTGTCGGAGTCCAGGTAAGTAGAAGTCCAACTACAATGCATAAACATATGTTATGTGTGAATTATTTGGGATTAATATATGATAATTATGTTATGAATTATTTGTGATTAGTTTAATTACGTTATGAATTATTTGTGATTAATTTTTTATACAAGCTATGGATTATTTGAGAGAAGCATATTTCATATGCAACTCTATATATTAATTTGTAAATTATTTGTGATAAATTTGCGATATAAGTTGTGTATCTATGTGATTTGAAATAATATCATTGTCCTATATAGATCTGTGTGATTGGAAACTGTTGAAAAATATATTTGTATAGCTTGAGAAGATTTTGGTTATAAGGATTTGTGTGATCTAAGATGAAGTTGTTATTCCAAAAAGGGATCCTTGTGATCCAAGGTGAAGTGGTTATTCTATAAATGGATCTATGAGATTGAGGTGAAGTTGTTATTTAGAAGTGGTTCTGTGTGAATTGAAGTTAAGTTGTTGCTTTATTGTGATTAAATGTTGATATTAATATGGTAAATAGTTTATGATTCATATTTAATTGTCCTGGTTGCATACCATGCATAATCATGAAAAGTATTTTTTCCAAAATTAATAAGATACTAATGGTGTGTGCGGCCACTATATATGCATCTCTGTCAGGGTTCAAAAAAATTATTCTCGACACTTTATTCAGGGTTTGAAAAATCATTCCTGGCACTTTATTCGAGGTTCAGAAAAATTGTCCCCAACACTCTGCTAGGATTCGGAAAAATCCTTTCTGGTACTATATTCAGGGTTCAAAAAAATCATCCCCATTGAGCTCATTTGGGGTGCATATCATAAGTGTGTCGTGGAAATCCCGCAACGTGAACAGTTTTTAAAATAAAAGAGACCAACTAGAAAAATTAGGAAATAAGCGATAGAGAACTAAATGCATTTTCATGCACTGACATGCATGATTTATACTTACTGAGATTTTTGTCTCACTAGTTTATGCATTGTAGGTGAGCCTGTTGATGATTGAGTTTTGTGATGTGTCTGTGCAAGCTGTGGAGCTCCTACAGGGTTTTGAGCAGATGTACATATATGACGACCTGCTGGGCTAGGCCGTGGGTTTATTTTGTTTCCGCTGATGTTCTATTATGTAACATAATTAGTATTGTCATGAGTTTGTCTGAACTGATGTGGTGTCAGAAACTGATGACGTATGTTAGACTATGGTTTTGAATATATTATGTGAAAAAAAAATATGCAGGATTATATAATGATGTTTATGTTAAATTAGTACTCCCTCCGTCCCATTGAAACGTATGTGTTTTTCTATTTTGGTCCGTCCCAATACAAAGTGTGCATTTTCTCTTTTGGTAAAGAGGACCCATACATATTAATTACTTCTCTCTTCATGGGCCCACATGTCATACTAATACACCTACTAACTTTACATTAATATATTATTTCTCTCACCTCACTACACATTAAAATAATATACTCCTTAATCAACGTGCAAAAAGTAAATGCCCACGTTTCAACGGGACGGAGGGAGTATTTGAAGTGTAAGTTTTATAAGGTGGGTAGTGTCAGAGTGGTATCAGAGCACAGTTTGGGTCCTGCAGACTGTCTATGTACATGAGCTCATTCCTTGGGAGCGCAGCTTTGCATGTAAGTATTATTTTCATTATATTGTGTTATGTGTTTTATAAATTATATTGGCCATGTGGTGTAGAACTCATAGTTGGATAGTGCAAATTGGTAAATGCTACAAGTGAGAACAGTGGAAAGGATAGAACTCCTCGTTGATTTATTTGTGCTAAGTATGAATGACTATGATGTGATATTAGGAATGGATTGATTGTCAAAGTACGGTGCTACAATCGATTGTCAGAAAAAGAGTATTACTTTTCAGCCATTGAGAGGAGAATCGTTTACTTTTGTTGGGATTAAGAAGAACTTCAGATTTTCTGTGATATCAGCAGCTAAAGCACAACAATTATTAGAAAGTGGTTGTGAGGGGTATCTGGTGAGTGTGATGAATGTTGAAGGACAGCAGTGTCCAGTACTCGGTGATGAACCAGTAGTTCGGGAATACCCGGAGGTGTTTTCAAATAATCATCCAGGGTTGCCACTAGATCGAAAAATAAAGTTTGTTATAGGAACTACTCTTATATCTAAAGCGCCATACAGAATGACACCAACTGAACTGAAAGAATTGAAGATACAGTTGTAAGAGTTGCTAGACAAAGGTTTCATCTGACCTAGTTTCTCACCTTGGGGAGCACCAGTTCTTTTTGTTCGTAAGAAGAATGACACATTGAGGATATGCATCAATTATCGGGAGCTCAACAAAGTTATAGTCAAGAATAAGTATCATTTGCCTTGCATTGATGATCTGTTCGATCCATTACAGGGTGCAGCTATCTTTTCAAAGATTGATTTGCGATCAGGTTATCATCATTTGAAAAATAAAAGAGGTGGATATTCTGAAGACTGCATTCACTACAAGGTATGGACATTATAAGTTTTTGGTGAGGCTGTTTGGTTTGACGAATACTCCGGCAGCATTTATGGATTTGATGAATAGAGTATTTCAAGAATTCCTCGATAAGTTTGTGATTGTATTTATCGATGACATTCTGATTTACTCTAAAAATAAGGAGGATCATACTCTGCATTTAAGAAAGGTGTTGGAGATTCTGAATGAGAAGCATTTATATACGAAGTTTAAGAAGTATGAGTTCTGGTTAGACCAAGTTGTTTTCTTGGGCCACGTGGTATCAGGAGAAGAAATTTCGGTGGATCCAAGCGAAGTTAAAGCAATTCATGATTGGCCACAACCCTCAAATCCCACTGAGGTTCGTAGCTTTCTTGGATTGGCAGGATATTATCGATAGTTTGTTGAAGGATTTTCTAAGATCGCTTCACCATTAATACAGTTGACTAGAAAGAATGTGAAGTTCACATGGACGGAGGCATGTGAACAAAGTTTTCAAGAATTGAAGGGACGGTTGACATCAGCACCGATCTTAACTATTCCTACAGAGATAGGAAACTTCAAGATTTACAGTGATGCCTCGAAGAATGGTCTTGGATGTGTACTGATACAAAATGGAAAAGTGATAGCGTATGCATCCAGACAGTTAAGGGAGTACGAGAAGAACTACCCAACTCATGATTTGGAGTTAGCTGCAGTGGTATTTCCACTCAAGATTTGGAGGCATTATCTGTATGGGGAACGTTGTGAGATATATACTGATCATAAGAGTTTGAAGTACTTTTTCACTTAGAAAGAGTTGAATATGAGGCAAAGAAGATGGTTGGAATTGGTGAAAGATTACGACTGTGCTATCAATTGTCATCCGGGTAAAGCCAATGTGGTTGCTGATGCATTGAGTTGAAAGACAATACAGAGTGTAGCTGCTATGACCATAAGTCAGAAACCAGAGTTGGTTGACTTGCAAGGGATGATGTGGAGATCATTCAAGAAGGATCGTTTGAAGCAAAGATTGCAGCTCTGACACTTCGACCAACTTTGATGGATAAGATTCGATAGGGACAAGAGGTGGATAAATTGTTTGACAAGATGAGGAATGATATCAGTTCTGGAAAGTCTTCTGACTTTCAATTGACAAATGATGGTGTGATTCATTATAGAGGTCGATTATGTATACCTGAAGTGGATGACATTCGGAAGAAAGTAATGACAGAAGCTCATTCAACACCGTACTCTATACATCCAGGAGCTACTAAGATGTATAGAGATTTGATGTCACATTATTGGTGGCCAGGGATGAAGAGAGATGTTGCCCAATATATGGAGCAATGTTTGACTTGTTAGCAAGTCAAAGCCGAGCATCAGAGGCCAGCAGGAACTTTACAGCCTTTATTTATTCTAGAGTGGAAGTGGGAGAATATCACTATGGATTTTGTTATCGCGCTACCGAAGACAGTAAAAGGTCATGATGTCATTTGGGTTATCATGGATCGGATAACTAAGTCAGCTCATTTTCTTCCTATTTACTCTACGTATTATATGGATCGCTATGCACAAATATATATTCAAGAGATTGTCAGACTCGATGGCGTACCACTTACCATTGTGTCATATAGAGACATAAGATTTTTGTTTGCTTTTTGAAAGAGCTTACATAAGGCGTTGGAGACACAGTTATCTTTCAGCACAATATTCCATCCATAGACAGACAGGCAATCGGAGCGTACGATACAGATTTTGGAGGATATGGTCAGAGCATGTGTGTTGGGTTTTCAAGGTCAGTGGAGTAAATTTTTGCCTTTGATAGAATTCTCATACAACAATAGTTATTAGTCCACTATCGGGATGGCTCCATATGAAGCATTGTACGGGAGGAAGTGTAGATCTCCTGTACATTGGGATGAAGTTGGAGAGAGGAAACTTTTGGGTCCAGACTTGATTTGTGAAATTTCAGAAGTTGTTACCCGTATTCGAGAGAAGATGAAAGTTGTCCAAGATTGGCAGAAAAGTTATACAGACAAACGGAGGAGAGAATTGGAATTTGAAGTGGTTGATCAGGTATTCTTGAAAGTATCTCCAATGAAAGGGATAATGCGGTTTGGAAGGAAAGAGAAACTCAGCCCAAGATACGTTGGACCGTTCACTATCATTGAGAGAGTTGGCAGTGTTGCATATAGGTTGGACTTACCAGCATCGATGTCTAGAGTAAATGACGTATTTCATGTGTCGGTGTTGAGGAAATATGATCCGAATCCATCTCATGTCCTCAGGCATGAACCAGTTGAGTTGAAAGAAGATTTGAGTTATGAGGAAATACCAGTTAAGATCTTGTGGCGAGAAGTGAAGAAGCTCAGAAATAAAGAGATACAGTTAGTTAAGGTTTTATGGAGAAACCAGTTAGTTGAGGAGGCCACTTAGGAAAGAGAGGATGAGATGATGGCTAAGTATCCAGAACTCTTCAGGTAAGTAAATTTAGAGGACGAATTTTTTATAAGGTGGGGAGGATGTGATACCCGAGCTTCTCACTACTCATGTGCTAATATAATTTAATTTGTGTTATGTGCATTTTATAATTATATGATAATCATGTGGCAATTATGTGATAATAATGTGGCAATTATGTGATAATTGTTTTTACATTTTACTTATCCTTATATTTTATTTGAGACATCTGTGATAAAAATTGTGACAATATATGAATATATATGTGCATAAATATTTATGTGCATTAATTTGAATATATAATTAAATTATCTTATGTGTATAAATATATTATTTCTTAATTATTAAGTATCACACGTGTTCTCGTAATAATAATAGTGGTAAGAAAATATACACGTATGTGTATTAATTTGTAAATGTATTATATCTTAGTCATTAAGTATTGCACGTATATTTATAATGGATAATAATAATAATAATAATAATAGATAATAGATAAATACGGGGTGAACAACACGTTGATTTCTAATTCAAATGGGTAAATTGGTGTAAAGAATAATACGTGGTAAATTGACATCCACATGAGGTAAGTGGGTCAATAACTAGAAACGTGGCTGATTGCTATGATAATACGTGGCTTCTCTCCTTTCATTTCCTTAACAAACACCTTCAACTCACCCTACTATATATAACTTAGTTACCATATTGTAACTTATTTGAGGCAGCGTGAGGAAAAGAGAGAGAGATAGAGAAAAAAAGAAGAAGAGAGAAAAAGGAAAAGAGGAGCCTGCCGGAACGAGAAGGAAGGAATTAGTTACAGTTCTTAATGGGTCTTTAGTGTTACTATTGTCGGAGTCCAGGTAAGTAGAAGTCCAACTACAATGCATAAACATATGTTGTGTGTGAATTATTTGTGATTAATATGTGATAATTATGTTATGAATTATTTGTGATTAGTTTATGGGGCCGGCTATTTGCACCTCCGGAATTGTTAAATAAACCCCAATTATAAAATGTACCCCACTAATTAAAAGTTTTATATTTAAAATACTAAATACACCCCATACAAAGACAACTCTATCCTTTAAATTAATTATACACCAGAAAAACTAATTACTCACAAAATTAAAAAGAAAAGAAAAAAGAGAAGAACACATTGGAACAACAACTGGTGTGTTCTGTAAATCTGCTGCGAAGAAGCGAAAGGAAAGAAGACGCAAGAACTCCTTCTTGCGTGTACACCTTCCATGCGTTCACCAGTTTTTGCCGTGTCATTGCATTTTTAAAATAATATTTTTAGGAATTATTGAATAATGTATCAGATATCGCTTTAAGGCTTGACACATCAGATAAAAAAAGTATGTTCGATTACTAAAACTGAACACGATTAAATCTGTTCGGTCATAGGAAGCGAATAGTGAGAAATAACACCCAACTGTTCGATCACAAACGTCGAACAGATTTAACTATTCGACTACTGTGATCGAACACTACACCATAGCGGTCTATCATTGAATTAAGGTTGAATCTTTTAAGCAGAAGGTGTTGTTAAACTTGAATTAGTTTTCATTTCCTAAATCATTGCTACACTAGCTATGTTTCTTTTGGATGATCCTTATTTTTTTTGGATGATACGTTTTAATTAGGCCTCCAAGAATTTCTCATTGTAGGGCAAACCAACTTCCCCTGCCAGTGACCTCTTGAAGGAGGTACTTTATTACCTCATCCTCTAAACTTTTCCCATGCCATGGCCACTGTTCGATCACAACGTTTAACAAATTTAACTGTTCGACTGCTGTGATCGAACACTACATCATAGCGGTATATAACGAAATGATTTAGCATATCGCATAAATTGACTACGTAGAACTTATTTAACTCAATTTCTATGCAGTAATTAATATCGCCCTCATCATGGTTCCATGTTTATGATTATTACTTATTTCGGATGATCATCATTCTCAGTTTTTGCTTGTTCCATGATACTACGCTGATGCAGAAGGGTTAGAGTTTAGGTTTGATCGTAGTTTAGTGATTATAACAATGGGGTAAATTTAGAAATCTGATTGGGGTATATTTAGAAATTTAATTATAATTTATTTTATTTTATTATTTATAAAAGGGTATTTACATCTTCTCACATTATCATATTTTAATTCTATAAATTATTGGGGTTCATTTAATAATTTTGGGGGTGCAAATAGCCACTCCCGTAATTTAATTACATTATGAATTATTTGTGATTAATTTTTGATACAAGCTATGGATTTATATTATTTGAGAAAAGCAGATTTCATATGCAACTCTATATATTAATTTGTAAATTATCTGTGATAAATTTGAGATACAAGTTGTGGATCTATATGATTTGAAAAATATCATTGTCCTATATAGATCTATGTGATTGGAAACTGTTGAAAAATATATTTGTATGGCTTTAGAAGATATTGGTTATAAGGATATGTGTGATCCGAGATGAAGTTGTTATTCCAAAAAGGGATCCGTGTGATCCAAGGTAAAGTGGTTATTCTATAAATGGATCTATGGGATTGAGGTGAAGTTGTTATTTCAGAAGTGGATCTGTGTGAATTGAAGTTAAGTTGTTGCTTTATTGTGATTAAATATTGATATTGATATGGTAAATGGTTTATGATGCATATTTAATTGTCCTGGTTGCATACCATGCATAATCATGAAAAGCATTTTTCCCAAAATTAATAAGATACTTGTTGGATTGTATACTAAAAGTCTAGCTTTAGTATGAACAATGTTATAATAATTTATTTGAAATGAGAATCATATGATCAAATGATTGCGTCTTATAATTTATTTATATGCATGATGCAATAGTCCACTTACTTTATACTGTAGATAATATGTTGTGCGACAATACGCAGAAGATCATATTATCGATTTCCTTATAAAGTATAAACAGATGCTCACAACCGAGATAGATGGGGACTCTCTATTGTGATGGTTGTAGTGTGGTCTGGTATTAGCTTGTCTTGGCTATAGAATCACATTAGTGCACTCTGTGTATTGACCAGGACCGCTTGAGATCATTCGACTTATAATGACTTATAGAAGAACTTGATCTCTATTATTATGGATGTTCGTGCTCTTAATCCCTATACAATAACCTCGACACGTAGGGCGGTATGTATTTCTCTGATTCATCAATGGGTGAGATTTACATGTAATTAAATCAATAAACTCGGTGAGTTGGGAGATAGTGTTGTCTCTATGGTGTGCTGTTGATTGTAGAAGGAATCCGTGTCCGTTATAGATTGATAATGTCCCATTGAGGAGCTCATAAGGATTATCATGTAAATCCTGTAGGTGAATTTATTTCGGCATGATAATGAGGTTGAGTGGTACTACTCTTGGATGAGATATTAATTAATGGAGTTGTCAGTAACTTAATTAATTAATGGACATTGTATATCTTAAACATGGGGAGACTAACGGGCTCATAATAAGAAGGAGCCCAAAATATAATTTTGGGATTAGAACGGTAGTGCAGTAATAATATTTTAGTGGTATATATTATTATTATTGGACTTAAGTAAAAACTTTGGGCTAAGCTTGGATACTTAAGCCCAATAGAGGCCCAACTCTAATTTCTCCTCCTGGTCTCTTGATGAGTGATATTTTCACCTAGATTTTAGTATCTTTTTATGTGAGTTTTCGTATGATATTATCCGTATTTTATGTGTTATTTGGTTGTATTTTGTGTTTTTATTGAAATGTGTGTGAATGAGCTTAAACTTATGATTTTTAGGTAAAAATGGATCCTAGACGTGATAAGGAAGATGTAGGAAAAAGCGGATCTCAATTCGGAGTTGAAACGAGGGAGAATGAGTCAAATCAAGCAAAATGCTGAAAAAACGCACGTCCAACTTTTGTAATACTTCTGTACTCTTGTGGAGCTCAAAACTAGAAGTGTAATATATGTTTGGAAAGCCATAGAAAGAGGATTATTTTGGTATGAGAAACACTTCAATTGGAGCCGAAACGAGAAAGTTATGATTAAAATGGTGACGTCGCGCAAGCTGTTCCTACTCAGCACGGTTGTGCTACTTTGCATGACTTGTTACACCCACAAATATTGGAAGTTTTGTCAGATCTTTATATGGATAGAAAGCCAAAGAAAAGAGGATCACATGAGCGCAAGAATTACTCAAATCAGAGATCGGATGTCGAAGTTATGCGCGAAACGGTGAGACTGCGCAGCCCATGTTACGCAACACGACCCGTGTTACGCAACACGGCCCTGTAAGCCCTGGCCGTTTTCTGACATCAGAAATGCCTACACGGCCACCCTGTGGTCGTGTTGCAGCACACGAGTCGTATTGCTGCAGTATCAGAAACACATCAGAATCCTTCTAGAAGCCTCCTAAGGGGTATAAATACCCAATACTTCAATATGTGAAAAGAAGATCCGATTTCCACCCCTTCCACACACACATCACACACCTTTTCCTCCATTCTTCACCTTCACCTTCATCCATTCTTCATCCTTTGGATCTACCTTCATCCAACCATCAAATCCTTCATCCAAGTAGTTAGAGAAGCAAGGAAGAGAGGTGAATTGCAAGGGAAAGAAGAAGATCACCATTGGAGACATCCAAGGGAGTTTTCATCTACACTTTGTATTGAAACCTATTGTTTATCATGTTTTGTAAGGAATTTAATGTCTATGTTAATTTTCTTATGGATATGAGAGGCTAATCTCCCTTGTGAGATTAGCAATATGAATTGTGTTGGATAATTTTTGGTATTTTGCAATTGAATGATTATGTTGATTGGGTTAATTGATTTTCTATCATTGATGCTTTAGATCTTGAGGTTTATGATGATTTGTGTGTTTAATTGTTTTAAGCATGTGATTAGATTGAGAAGTCAATTGCATATTTAGGATAATTAAGTGAATCATTTCATCAAACACTTCATGTGCATTATAGATTGTGAAGAGATTGAGAAGTCCTTCATAGTTTAGAACCCTTTGATAGAACATATCATTTATTAGATTGAGAAGTCAATAGATTATGTGAAGGGACTCTCATTTCAAGCTTAGTACCTAGTTGGAATTGTTTGAGTGAGAACCAATCCAATGAATGTCATTCCATATCCTATTCATTCCGAGAGGGAGTTTAGGTGATCTTAGTGTTGGCCCTTAGCCTTTTTCCCATGACACATATGAATTCATTGCATGATACCTAGATTTTCCATGCTTTAAGTATTGTTAATCTCATCTCTATCTACTTGGCTCATTCATCCATCTCCCATTCATCTATCCATTTATTTTATTGTCATTTCTTGATTATCTCCCCTTCTCGTTCATCTCTATAATACTATGACAAACACGAGATCGCTTAGACCCTAGTACCTTCCTCCCTGTGGTTCGATAATTTCTTTAATTGGTCATTCTCCACTATATTATGGCTAAACAAATGGCGCCGTTGCCGGGGAGGCAACGGTTGCTAGCGGTTTAACGAAGGAGTGTTTCGATTGGTATTAATAGAGATATTTTTATTGCTTTTTATTATTTGTTTTGGAAAATTTTTGATCTCATTTTTTTCATTTTGATAGGTACTTGACACTACCTTGAGAGAAGAGGAAGGGGGATCAAAGCCAAAAATAGCAAGTTTGAGAAGAATTGTAGTAAGCCTTGAGAAGAGCATTTAAATGGATGGTTGGAACCAATTCACAAATGTCTTTGGGGATCAATTTGCAAGGGTTCCACCTCCACAATCAAGAGGCTATATGAATGAGAGCAACTATGGGTACAACTTCCAAATGAATCAAGAAAGCTCTCAATACTACAATCAAGGAAGAAATGGAGAATGGCAACAAGCTTACAATGCAAATACATTCCATCCGTATCAAGCATACACTTATTCTCCACCAAATCCCAACACCAACACTTCCCTCCGTTTCAAAACTACGCCTTACTTGAATTATATAGAAGAAGTGCTCAAGGAAGTGATGAAGGTCAAGATCCTCAATCAAGTTTTCTTCAAAATGAATCCTCCGAGATAATTACCCAAGTTACTTTGGAAGTGACAAGACAAATAAGGATGATGAATCAAGGTGCTTATAGTCAAGTCTTGTCTAGTTCAAGTTTGGGGGGTGCTCAAAATGTGCAAGGTGTGTCGATTCCTAGTCCTATGGAGCAAAAAGAGTGGAGGATGCCTACGCATCAAGTAGGAGATGTTTCTTTCATGGGAGTGGATGATTTCCAAGGAAATTTTCAACATAACTATGAAGGAAGTTTTCATGGGAATTATCCACCAAATCAAGAATGGAATTGTGACAACCAAGAGGGAGGAGACTTTCAACAAGTCGAAGAAGAAAAATCATCTTTAGAAGTATTGATTGAGAAGTTGATTGAATCTAACAAAACTCAAGATGAAGTTAATGAAAGAAGATTCAAGGCTATTGAGGAAAATAATGATAAAAGATTCAAAGCCTTGGAGCATCAAGTGAGCCAAATTGTAAGTGCTTTGAACAATTTTCAACAAGTTGAAGAATTGGAAGAGGAGAGCAAAGTCGAAGAAGAGTTGGAGAAAGAAGAGAATCTGTGGGATGAAGAATCAAATGAGGTGATTGAAGAGCCTATTGAGGCAAATGATGTTGATGAAGAGGAACAAAGTCTAGAAACAAATGATGATGACTTGAAGAGTGAAATGAGTATTTCTAAACCTTTAAACTCTTTAAGTTGCTTTGAACTTGATAATATTGTTTACATTGATTTTGTTTTACCCATTGATTTTTCTCATATCCTTAGAAACAAAAGAGAACTCGAAGAGATGTTGGATATCTATTTGGTAAGGAGGAATAAGTGGTGTTCAAGAATGGAGAGGGCAATGGAGTGTAAGCTCAAGAGAGTCGAATTTTTGAAGCCATGCTCGAAGGATGTAACTGAGGTCGTCACTTGCCACAAATGCCTAATAGAGGAAGAAGCACAACGTTTAAAATTTGATGGCAAGGACGAAAGATATCCGTGGCCATTTCGATGAGTTCTCCATATCCCGTCCGGCTTGAAGACGTTAAACTTAGCGCTAGATGGGAGGCAACCCATCATTATCTTTATTGCTTTATTTATTGCTTTCAATAAGGATGGTGGATTTGCTTGTTTTGCATTTTTGGTATGTATGTTGATTGTGCTTGTGAGGAGAATGCGTATTGGATAAACGATAAGTGCTTGATTTGAAGTGTGAAAGTAAGTCACACCACTTTTTGCAAACTTACCTCGAAACTCTTGTTTCAATTTAAGTTTGGGGGGATATGGCGTGGTGTGACATACTTTGTCTTGAAAGCATATACTTTTCGTATTTTTGGGCTAATTTTGAATTTTTCTCATGAGCATTGGTTTGATTTTGGTATGATTGGTCGTGTTGAAGTGCATGATAGTCCATATTTTTAATGAAATTGTTGAGCTAATGGTTTTGTTGAGCATGTATGAAGGGTATTGGAAGCACGAATTGAGCTCGGAGCTAACAACTTCCACTATCAAATGCTTATTGAGGGAGTTCATTCTACACCCTACCACTTTTATGTGCTTAGCATAATTTGATTTGATTTGTATTGATGTGATTAGCATGCTACTTTATGTGTTATGTTTTTGGGAGGTTTACTTTTCAATCAAAGGTTTTTGATGATTGTGAGCTTACATTGTTATGGATGGTTTGAATGTGTGTTTCATTTTTCAATGATGGTGATTTTTGTTTTTGCATGTTATGTGTTTTTGTTTTGTTTCTTGTTTGTTGAGTCTTTATTTTATGTTTTGTGTGTTTTCTTATTTTTGTCTTGGTATATTTGGTGGTTTTTTTTGGGATGTTGTGAGTCATTTTTGAACATGAGTGATGACATGTTGTTGTGATAAGTGATGACAAGTTATGATTAAGAATCTCTACACTTTCGAATTGTGACATGTTTTACTTAACTTGTTCAATTTTGAGATGAATGTGGTGTAATAAGTTTCTTAAGGTCCAATGCATAAGCTTGTGAGAATTTGAGCCTCAACCGTGCATACATATTTTTTTTTTCTTCATGAGTGGATTGGTTGTGTTTGATAAGCTAGAACTTGCTCAAGGACTATAGGAACGAGCCCGATTAGTGGAGATTAGTGACATGATCTAAGGTCATCCTTGTTATTATAGTCATTACCATATATTTCCCTACCATGAACATCATCCCTAGTCAACCACTTTGAGCCTTAAAGCCATTTTATTGTGAATTTAGCACACTACAAGCCTTAATTACCCACTTGAGCCTTACATACATACCTTTTGTGTGAGTGATTGAGGAGATGTTGTTTAGAAAGGTTTGATGAGAATTGTGCAAGAAAAGACAGGAAATGGTAAACAAGCAAGAAAAAGGATGAAAAAGAGCACAAGAAAGAATGGACATGCAACCCAAAATAAGAAAATGAGCAAAGCAATAACAATATGCTCAAGTACTTAAAAGTTCAAAGAAGGAAACATGCATTAAAAGAAGCTCAAAATCTAAGGAAAGTTGATGATTAGTGCTTGTGATTACCAAAGTTGAGAAAGGAAGAAAGAAAAGTGGAGAAGTTGAGGAAGTTGATCATCTCTTCGATTACTTATACTTGTTAGTCACTATTATCCATACTCTTCCTACCTTACCAAAGAGCCTATCATTACATCCCAATTAAAGACCTTTTTGATCATTAATTTAAACTTTAGTGGTTTGTGAATGTAGTCCACGAGCAAGCTTATAGCGAGTCGAGCCAATCGATTGATGAGTATTTTTTTACCCTACTTAAAATAGTGTTGAGTGAAATTTATATCTTATGTGAGGCTTGGACTAAAAGGGACTATATTACACTTTATTTTCTTGTGATTGAACTCGTTAATTCTTCATGTCATGAATCTAATGTTGTAGGATGCCTTAGCATAGTTTGTAATTCTTATTATTATTGATGTGTTGTTACTTATGTTCGTTTAGTCTTTTCCTAGGTGAAAATCACTCTCCTTGGTTTATCATTTTCGTTGTGCGGGGACGCACAACACTTTAAGTTTGGGGATGTGATGAGTGATATTTTCACCTAGATTTTAGTATCTTTTTATGTGAGTTTTCGTATGATATTATCCGTATTTTATGTGTTATTTGGTTGTATTTTGTGTTTTTATTGAAATGTGTGTGAATGAGCTTAAACTTATGATTTTTAGGTAAAAATGGATCCTAGACGTGATAAGGAAGATGTAGGAAAAAGCGGATCTCAATTCGGAGTTGAAACGAGGGAGAATGAGTCAAATCAAGCAAAATGCTGAAAAAACGCACGTCCAACTTTTGTAATATTTCTGTACTCTTGTGGAGCTCAAAACTAGAAGTGTAATATATGTTTGGAAAGCCATAGAAAGAGGATTATTTTAGTATGAGAAACACTTCAATTGGAGCCGAAACGAGAAAGTTATGATTAAAATGGTGACGTCGTGCAAGCTGTTCCTACTCAGCACGGTTGTGCTACTTTGCATGACTTGTTACACCCACAAATATTGGAAGTTTTGTCAGATCTTTATATTGATAGAAAGCCAAAGAAAAGAGGATCACATGAGCGCAAGAATTACTCAAATCAGAGATCGGATGTGGAAGTTATGCGCGAAACGGTGAGACTGCGCAGCCCGTGTTACGCAACACGACCCGTGTTACGCAACACGGCCCTGTAAGCCCTGGCCTTTTTCTGACATCAGAAACGCCTACACGGCCACCCTGTGGTCGTGTTGCAGCACACGAGTTGTGTTGCTGCAGTATCAGAAACACATCAGAATCCTTCTAGAAGCCTCCCAAGGGGTATAAATACCCAATACTTCAATATGTGAAAAGAAGATCCGATTTCCACCCCTTCCACACACACATCACACACCTTTTCCTCCATTCTTCACCTTCACCTTCATCCATTCTTCATCCTTTGGATCTACCTTCATCCAACCATCAAATCCTTCATCCAAGTAGTTAGAGAAGCAAGGAAGAGAGGTGAATTGCAAGGGAAAGAAGAAGATCACCATTGGAGACATCCAAGGGAGTTTTCATCTACACTTTGTATTGAAATCTATTGTTTATCATGTTTTGTAAGGAATTTAATGTCTATGTTAATTTTCTTATGGATATGAGAGGCTAATCTCCCTTGTGAGATTAGCAATATGAATTGTGTTGGATAATTTTTGGTATTTTGCAATTGAATGATTATGTTGATTGGGTTAATTGATTTTCTATCATTGATGCTTTAGATCTTGAGGTTTATGATGATTTGTGTGTTTAATTGTTTTAAGCATGTGATTAGATTGAGAAGTCAATTGCATATTTAGGATAATTAAGTGAATCATTTCATCAAACACTTCATGTGCATTATAGATTGTGAAGAGATTGAGAAGTCCTTCATAGTTTAGAACCCTTTGATAGAACATATCATTTATTAGATTGAGAAGTCAATAGATTATGTGAAGGGACTCTCATTTCAAGCTTAGTACCTAGTTGGAATTGTTTGAGTGAGAACCAATCCAATGAATGTCATTCCATATCCTATTCATTCCGAGAGGGAGTTTAGGTGATCTTAGTGTTGGCCCTTAGCCTTTTTCCCATGACACATATGAATTCATTGCATGATACCTAGATTTTCCATGCTTTAAGTATTGTTAATCTCATCTCTATCTACTTGGCTCATTCATCCATCTCCCATTCATCTATCCATTTATTTTATTGTCATTTCTTGATTATATCCCCTTCTCGTTCATCTCTATAATACTATGACAAACACGAGATCGCTTAGACCCTAGTACCTTCCTCCCTGTGGTTCGATAATTTCTTTAATTGGTTATTCTCCACTATATTATGGCTAATCATCTCTGCTGTAGCATATATATAAGTCATCTCTGCTATTCTAAACCTAATTCTCTATGCCTAACATACGTGAGATAGAGACTGAACAGCAGATTGAGAAGATCTCGAGGATCGTCGTCCACACGACGTCGTGATTGGACTTTGGAATATAGCAGAAGACCGAAAGGTCATTTGCTGCTGCTGTCCGCCACGTTGTACCATTTTTATAAAATATTACAGACCTCATAATCATACGTGTATATAATTTTGGAAAGCCACGGAAGAGAGGATCGTTTTGGCATGTAGATCACTCAATTCTGATATCGGATAAGAGAGTTATGCCCAAAACGGTGGGACTGCGCAGGCTGCCGACGAGATTGCATCTTCTCCAACATACCCTAGTGAAAGGTAAATCGTTTCTTGTTTACTTGCTTCCGCTGCTTGTTAGAAACATTTAGAACTCTAATGGGTCATGTTAACCAAACGATCGAATGCCAACAATTGGTTTCAGAGCTTCGGTTTCTTGGTGAAACGTGAAATGTTAGGCTAGAGTTTATGTGTTTATACGATATTAGGGTTTTAGAATTTGATTTCTTGGTGGATACCCTAACTGTACACGACATACACAATCACTGCATGATGACTCAACGACGGCGGTGAGAGGCGGATGACTCCCTATGGCATGGCTGGACACACGACATCGTGCAGGGTGTTGCGTCTTGATGCTGGAAAACAAGCAAGGTCGGCGGGCACATGGCCCAGTGTGCAGGCGGGCAGCTTGGCACACTAGTGATGCAACGGTGATTGACTCGCACAGGATGGAAGCGCTGGTGAAGGCTAGGAGCATAGGATTGCCATGCTGTGCAAGTCAGATGTGTTCTAGGCAAGAAGGGCACGTATCCGGACGAGTTCACCTTCAGTTCCGAGCGGGTGTTTTGGGTCAGCAGCAGTGTTCTGATCGAGTTCTGTAGGGTTCTGATTGGTTCGGGGTGCTGACTGGTCGAGTCAGCATGGCTGGGGGAACGGCGCCGTGTGGAAAGCTTTTTGATAGGATGCACTGTGGCGTCTTGAAAGCGCGCTAGCGGTGGGAGGCTGATGGCACAAAAAAGCTGAGCCACGACGTGCTAGCGGCTGGTGGCACGGCGTGACTGTCAGAAAGCCTAGCCGGCTGGCGCATGGGGGTGATCCATCAACTCTTGGCGATGGGTTGTCACTAGGTTGGGATGTGGTGATGGGGCTAGACAGACGTCGAGCAGGGCTGGTACGGAGGCAGTACGAAGCAGATGATGTACGCGGGCGCAAGGCGTGCTGGGCACGATTTTGGGCAGTCTCACAAGATTCCCGGTCGAGTCTTATAATTTTTCCTTGAGTTCTGAGCATTCCGAGAGTCTCCAGAAACTCCTTTTGAATCTCCAGATAGTTGGTGAGCAGGAGCAAACAGCGCACGTGAGAGCTGCTGTACATACACATCATCGTGCAGAAGCTGTAGCAGAAAACATCGACGATCTGGGCGAGTCCACTTTCAGTTCCGAGTGGGTCAGCTTTAGGCTCTAATCGAATCTGTGATGGGCATGAGACACGGCAGCAGGCTGGGCACGAATTATACTGGAGGAAATCATTGCTGGAGTGGCGTGTGTGAATCAGCAAGCAAGCTCAAAGTGGGTGCGGGGCTTCTGGGCGCTGAGGACACGCAGCTGCTGGGCATTCACGGGAGGTTGCTGGGCACTGAGGACACGCAGCTACTGGGCATGCGAGGAGGCTGCCGAGTGGTGTCGGGCTGGCACATGATAGCTGTCGTATGAAGGTAAGTTGGCAAGCGCTGGGCACTATCTGCCAGGCGATACGTGCGCCGCTGCTGGTCGTGCGGCTATTGCATAGGCTGACACGAATGTGGCAAGATGGTGACACAATCAATGCAGCCGAGCTGCATCTCTCATGTGGACGGGAGTATTCAGTGCATTCGGGTTTGCTGGAGGCGCCAAGCTGGGTAGTCGACGGCACGAGTGGCGATGGCTGTCGGCAAGATCGCCGACAGCAGGAGGCACGAGTCGTGCCGGCGTATGGCACGACCCGTCGCAGTTGCTCGCATTCATGATTGGTGGTGAACAATCGAATTCGCCATGATATATAACTGTCAATAATTGATTTAATTATTTAATTATTGTTATATATGCTATGCATGATACTCTGGGATTTACTGCCTTATTTGCCGTAATAGGAGTATGCTAGGTTGCGTATTTTATTTTGAATGTTATATGCATGTAAAAAAACCCTCGGTAATAAATAACTAAGTGGGAGAGTGGATTGGTAAATAATTCCCGCGGCCTCCATTATTGGTTTGTAAGTGATGTGAGTAAACTTGCGTGCTGGCATATACCTTTCTTCCCATCAAATGAGTTTATTCACGGATCATTGGTACAGACTTCATTAAATAATTATTGTTTGTAATGTGATGCACATGAACTTGCATGTTGGCATAGACCTTCCTCCCTATCGGATGAGTTTATTTGTGGATCACTGTACAAACTTATAGTTAATGACTGTAGGAAGTTATCCGAGCGCGTGTGTACTTCTCCATCTGTAAGGCACATAAGCTTGGGCCGCGGACTTTGGGTCAAATAATGGTGTACACTTAGATGCAAATAATAAGTATCCTCCCCATCGGAGTCACTGCTTATATTTGCATGGCTAAAGAAGAACCGACTATTAATTATTTTGTCATGAGGTTAGGTTGACAAATAAAATTAATGGGTAAAACCTTCTCTTGTAAATGTTCGAGTTTGTAAACGTCCACACTATCGTAGCTTGAGGACTCACGGTGCTTGAGATGTCGGTGAATTTTAATTTTATATTGTTTTGAAGAAATCAATATAAATGGATAAAATTCGAAGATTTGATCGGTGTATTTATTTGTGATTCTCTGAATTTCAAATGATTTTATCTCACTTATTGTTTACTGAAAGGAATTATATTTACTGGTCCAAAATTAGATGATTAGAAAAGAATCTTGGTTTTGAATATTACTGCTTAGAAAAATATAAGTGTGTTCTTACTAAGGATATCCCATGATGCCTTTTAAAGTCTCTAGTGAAGAGGTGAGAGGTTCATAGAAATATGATGGTCTTATGCGACTCTTCAGATACTTGAGTAAGTTAAAAAGGCGGAGATCATGGTTGAATTGATGAATGAATTAGAAATGCTTGGAATAGAAATTGAAAGGGAAACCTAGATCAATTTAATTCTCCGTAGTTTGCTTAGGTGTTTTGAGCAAGTTCTACCTGAAATACAAGAGGTTGTATATGGTGGAGAACTTCTGACAAAACATGTGGCAAAGGAAAAAAATTTTATCATGATGTGAACAAGGTTAGTATCTCATTCACTAGTCGTTGAAGCATGATTAGTGTTGGCATCTACTAACACACTGTGTGTAGATACCAGAATCACTAAAAGCGTGTAACTAAGTGATGATGAGATTATTATTGAGTACGTGGGTATACTACGAGAGTAGTGGCTGTTGCAGTGGGAGTTGTTTATTTATCTCATGATATGAATAAACGCTTGATTATGAGAAATTGTCTTTACGTACGTTTTCATAGAAAGAATTTCATTTCAGTTTCTATGCATTTACAGATGGATACTCCATTTCATTTAAATGACATGGTCATAGTAATGAAGGATGGAGCTATAATCTGTTGTTGTACATTGGCGACAATTTGTACACTCTTAAATCATGTTTATCCCACGGATGCAACAAATAGTAATTAATAACACATACTCTAATCCTAATAAGAGTAAGACTCTTATGTAAATGGTTAGATAGATGATGAGTTATTTGGAATTATTAAATTCATTTTATGGATATGCCCTAGAAACAGTAATTCGTATGAATGTTTGTCTGTTTGTGGGATATCCTAGAAAAATGAAGGGTGTTGATATATTAAGTCTAAAGATCGAAGGTGATTGTTAACACAAACACTAGATTTTGGAAAATGACTATGTAATAAATCACAAAACCATGTATAAATTGTTCTAACGGAAGTGAGAGGGATAACACAAAGTAATAGTACCAAGTGTACAAGAGGATATACCACAAGGTAAACTACAACGCGTGTCACGTCTGATACACAATTGCGTGTAGTGCCTTGTCGTAGTGGGAGGGTAGCTCGACAACCTAAAAAATATATATTTTGGGAGAGTCGTGAGACTTGGTCCCTAGTAAACATGGAGTTGACCCACGGATATAATGAAACACTACAAAATCAAAATGCGATATCTTAGCAAGTGCAATGATGTTGAATTAGAATCGATGAATTCTAAATTAGATTTGACTGCTTGTAGAACCACGGATGGTGTGAAAGCCATTGGAAGTGGCTCTATAAAATAAAAGAGGATCATAGAATAAGGTGAAAACCTTGGATGCAAAGCTTTTTGCGAGAAGGTATAATCAGAAAAAAAATGTTCGATTATGAGGAAACCTATTCGCCAGTTGATATGCTTATGTTGAGCCAGAATCTATTATCTGTTGCTACTCATGTGAAATATGAGGAATAGCAAATAGATGTCAAGATAGCTTTCATGATTGGAAGTCTTGAGGAAAACATCTATGTGAAGCAACCAGAGTGATTCATTGCAAAAGGCTAAGAGCATTTTGATAGAAATCTTAAAAGTGTCCATCGATGGACTAAATCAAGCTTAGAGATCATGAAAAATCCATTTTGATGAGGAATCCAGGCATATGGATTTATTCAATGTGCGAATGTGTCTTGTGTATTGAAAAGAGTGACGGAAACATGGTGGTATTTCTTGTACTGTACGTAGATGATATATTGCTCATTGGAAATAATGAAAAAGTATTGTCGGGCGTATGAGTATGGTTGATAAAGCAGTATGAAATGAAGGACTTAAGAAAAGCAAAATATATTCTTTTGATCACGGTAATACGGATCACAAGAAAGAATATTATGCTTATCTCAAGCTTCATGAATAGATATAATTCCTACTCGTTTAGCATGTAACTTTATCTAAGGAAATGTGTCTTAAGACACAAAAAGAAGATAAAGGTGATGAAAGTGGTTCCTTATACTTTGGCGAATAAGGAAGCTTAATCTAAGGAATGCTATGCACGAGAATGGATATCTGTTTTACCGAAGACACGAACAGTGGGTATCAAGGTAACCCGAAATAAGAATGATGAACTGTGGTAAGACATATACTTATGTACCTGAAAAGGACCAGAAATTATATGTGGGCTTACCGAACAGATTCACTGTTCTTATGGGTTACATAGATTCAGATTTTTTCAAATCAGATAGGGACAACAGTAAATCCACCTCAAAGGTTATGTGTTTAATTTTAGGAAGTTGAGTCATAATATGGAGGAGTGTTATATAGAAATATATTTTAGACTCCGGACTCATGGAAAGATGATGAATTGGAGCCTATGAGGCAGCCAAAGTATCTGTATGACTCTAGAAACTTCATGATGGACTTTGAAGTGTTTTTAAGTTTGCCCAAGGTTATCACAACTTATTTTGATGATAACGGTGCAGTTACAAACTTGAAGGAATCACAAGTCCATAAGGTAATTAAACACATGGAGCGCGAGTATCACCTGTTACGAGAAATTATATGAAGAGCGGAAGGTTGTTGTCGCCTAGATTGCATCAGATGATAACCTAATAAATCCATTTACAAAGACCTTAAAGCGAGAGCTTTTGATGGTCATGTGGTGGGAGTGGAAATAAGATATATGGCAGAAGACATGATAGCATAGTCTTTTAGTATAAGTGGGAGATTGTTGGATTGTATACTAAAAGTCTAGCTTTAGTATGAACAATGTTATAATAATTTATTTGAAATGAGAATCATATGATCAAATGATTGCGTCTTATAATTTATTTATATGCACGATGCAATAGTCCACTTACTTTATACTGTAGATAATATATTGTGCGACAACACGCGGAAGATTATATTATCGGTTTCCTTATAAAGTATAAATAGATGCTCACAACCGAGATAGACGGAGACTCTCTATCGGGATGGTTATAGTGTGGTTTGGTATTAGCTTGTCTTGGCTATAGAATCACATTAGTGCACTCTGTGTATTGAGCAGGACTGCTTGAGATCATTCGACTTATACTGACTTATAGAAGAACTTGATCTCTGTTATTATGGATGTTCCTGCTCTTAATCCCTATACAATAACCTCGACACGTAAGGCAGTGTGCATTTGTTTGATTCATCAATGGATGAGATTTACATGTAATTAAATCAATAAACTCGGTGAGTTGAAAGAGAAAGCTGTCTCTATGGTGTGCTATTGATTGTAGAAGGAATCCGTGTCCGTTATAGGTTGATAATATCCCCTTGAGGAGCTCATAAGGATTATCATGTAAACCCTGCAGGTGGATTTATTCCAGCATGATAATGAGGTTTAGTGGTACTACTCTTGGATGAGATATTAATTAATGGAATTGTCAGTAACTTAATTAATTAATGGACATTGTATATCTTAAACATGGGGAGACTAACCGACTCATAATAAGAAGGAGCCCAAAATATAATTTTGGGATTAGAACGATAGTGCAGTAATAATATTTTAGTGGTATATATTATTATTATTGGACTTAAGCTTTAAGCTTGGATACTTAAGCCCAATGGAGGCCCAACTCTAATTTCTCCTCCTGGTCCCTTCTGTAGCCCATATATAAGTCATCTCAACTGTTCTAAACCTAATTCTCTGTGCCTAACATACGTGAGATAGAGAGTGAATAGTAGATTGAGAAGATCTCGAGGATCGTCGCCCATACGACATCGAGATTGGACTTCGGAATACAGCAGATGACCCGGAAGGTCATTTGCTGCTGCTATCTGCCACATTGTACAATTTTTATAAACTCTTATAGACCTCAGCATCAAACGTGTCAATATTGACGGAAAGCCACGGAAGATAGGATCATTTTGGCATGTAGATAACTCAATTCCGACATCGGATACGAGAGTTATGCCCAAAACGGTGAGACTGCGCAGGCTGCCAGCGAGATTGCATCTTCTCCAACATACCCTGGTGAAAGGTAAATCGTTTCTTGTTTACTTGCTTCCACTGCTTGTTAGAAACGTATGGAACCCTAACGGGTCACATTAACCAAATGATCGAATGTCAACAATACTAATGGTGAGTGCGGCCACTATATAAGCATCTCTGTCAGTGTTCGGAAAAATATTCCCGACACTTTATTCAGGGTTCGAAAAAATTATTCCTGGCACTTTATTTGAGGTTCAAAAAAATCATCCCCAACACTATGCCAGGGTTCAGAAAAATTATTCCCGGCACTATATTCAGGGTTTGGAAAAATCATCCCCATTGAGCTCATTTGGGGTGCATATCATAAGTGTGTCGTGGGGATCCCGCAACGTGAACAGTTTTCAAAATAAAATAGACCAACTAGAAAAACTAGGAAATAGGCGATAGAGAACTAAATGCATTTTCATGCACTGACATGCATGATTTCTACTTACTGAGATTTTTGTCTTACTAGTTTATGTATTGTAGGTGAGCCTGTTGATGATTGAGTTTTTTATGATGTGATTGTGCAAGCTGTGGAGCTCCTACAGGGTTTTGAGCAGACGTACATAGATGACGACCTATTGGGCTAGGTCGTGGGTTTATTTTGTTTTCGCTGATATTCTATTATGTAACATAATAAGTATTATCATGAGTTTGTCTGGATTGATGTGGTGTCAGAAACTGATGACGTATGTTAGACTATGGTTTTAAATATATTATGTGGAAAAAAATATGCAGGATTATATAATGATGTTTATGTTAAATTAGTATTTGAAGTGTAAGTTTTATAAGGTGGGTCGTGTCACGTCTCGAGAAGCTCAGCGCCGGTTGAATCCGCCCATGATAGAGGTGGTAAAGAAATACGTTTTGAAACTTCTGAGTGTGGGGATTATTTATCCCATCTCAGATAGTAAGTGGGTTAGTCTGACACAAGTGGTTCCTAATAAATCTGGAGTGACTGTGGTTGAAAATGACAAGGGTGATATGGTTCCAACACATTTGCAAATGGGTTGAAGAGTGTGCATGGACTACCGCAAGCTCAATAACATGACTAGAAAGGATCATTTCCTTTACCCATTATTGATCAAATATTAGAAAAACTTGCAGGTTATTCTTACTGTTGTTATCTTGATGGTTTTTCTGGTTATTTTCAGATTGCTATAGCTCCTGAGGATCAAGAGAAGACAACCTTCATATGCTCTTTTGGGATTTTTGCATGTCGTCGGTTACCTTTCAGGCTTTGCAACGCACTTGCCATATTTCAAAGGTGTATGACAAATATTTTTTCCTGAATTTGTGGGTAATGTAATAGAGGTCTTTATGGATGATTTTATTGTCTATGGAGAATCCTTTAGAAGTTGCCTTGGAAATCTTGAATTGATTTTGAAAAGATGTGTAGAAACAAGGTTGAATTGGGAAAAGTATCACTTTATGGTCGAACAAGGCATCGTTTTAGGTCATGTCATTTCAAAGAATGGGATTGAAGTTGATAAGTCCATGGTAGACCTTATATCTGCATTGCCTTACCTCGCATCTGTGCGGGAATTTCATTCTTTACTCGGACATGCAGGTTTCTATAGAAGGTTTATCAAGGATTTTTCAAAGATAGTCAAGCCACTTTGTGAGTTGTTGCAAAAAGATATAAAGTTTGAGATGAATGATGCCTGTGTTGAGAGTGGAATTTCACGTATTTTAGGTCTCACATTACACCGTTTTTGATAGAATGTGACCATGATTTTGTATAAAATGACATGGTTTTCATATCTTGCATAATTAAGATGCTACTAAGGTGTTTTGTTGAGTTTTGAAGGGTAAAACATGATCAAAAGTTCAAAGTTGGAATGAGGAGTGAAAGTGAGAAGGAATGCTGAAAAATACAGTCCATGTTGCACAAATTTCTGTATTCTTATAGAAGTCCAAATTGATCATATGATATATGGTTGGAAATCCACAGAAGAGAGGGTCGTTTTGACGTAAAGAACACTCCAATTGGATTCCAAACGAGAAAGTTATGATCAAAGTGCTAACGTCGCACATGCTGAACCGAAGAGCCACTTTGCATGACTTTTTACATATTCAAATGTTGGAGTTTCTGAGAGATCTTTATATGGATAGAAAGCCAAGGAAGAGAGGAACGCGTGAGGGCAAAAATCACTCAAATCAGAGTCCGTATGAAGAAGTTATACTCAAAACGGTGAGATCGCGCAGTACAGTTTCTGCAGCTCGGCGGGTAGCTCGCGGCGAGCGGCCCTTCGACGTGGCCAAAAGCTGCCGAGCTGGGATCCGTCAGAGCCCACACTATGGCCCCATTCCAACCATATGCTGCTCGGCTGGTTTGGGGGCCGCTCGGCCATGAGCTCGGCTCGAGCAAGGTGCCGAGCGGCCCAAAATCGGGCCCAGACGAGACCTGTTCGATGCAGCAGCGTATATATACCCTCAAGTCACGATTCTGAAGCAGTATTGGTCGCGAAAAAGCCCTGCATCAGTCCAAGAAATAATTAGGGAGATCAAGACACAAATTGGAGAGAACCCATCCATAACCCATCATCAATTCACACCTCCAACACCTCCATATCAGATTAACAACCTGATTTCATCATCCATCCACTTCCAAGAGGGTTCCAAGTGCTAATCAAGGGAGAATTGAGCAATTGGAGAGACGGAGAAGGAACGAAAGACTACGTCTACACTAGGGTTTCATAATTCCTATCTTTCTCTTTCTTTTACTTTGATTTTTGATATGAATTGCTTAGCCATGAGTGTTGCTTGTGACCTCATGGGCTAATTTTATATACAGTTCTAGGGTTTGATGGATTGATTTAATTGATTTGGGGATTTAGACCAAATATTGGGATTTTATGCAGTTGAGCTTTTGATTTTACTTATTTTATTAAGACATGCTTTTCTGCTTCGTAACGTCTTCATAATATATTCATGACATCCGCTATAATGCTTGGATTATTGTGTTAGCTTGTGTGCGTTCATGATTGGTATTGTCTATCTGTTAGGGATTAGAGTAGCTCCGCTATAAGCACTTTAATTTCATGAACTGGTTAATCAAATACTTGATTAGTTTAGTGGAACAATGCAATTAGACAATCAAGTAGGAAGTGAATAGAACCTTGTAGTAATTCCAGAAAATATCTTGTTAGTCGGGCTTACCATCCGGAGGTATTGTTGTTCGCTGGATTAGTATCTAGGAATAAGGCTTGGTAATATTTGCGCACCTTAGGATTTAAACCAGATTATACTGTTAGCTTAGAATCGAATCATATTCGGTGGGATAACAGGGATATGTGGTGTATTTTCAGTGAAACTGCATGAATGAACAATCGTAAGTTTAATAACCCAAATTGATTGGTCTCTACCTGATACCTTAGAACTGTTTGTCATCTCTTGATTAGAAACTTGCTTTTATTTTTCCTTACTTTTAAATAATTCAGTTATTTAATATTTCGTTAATTAGATTAATTCAACAAAACATTGGAAATTGGTTACACAATTCTGATTAATTAGTAATTCATAGTAAATAAATAATTAGCTGTCTTAGCGGGATCGATAATTTAACTTGGGTACTTGCTACTACAATTGATATCCTTACACTTGAGGATTAAATTATAGTGCGCAGAAAAAGCCTATCAAGTTTTTGGCGCCGTTGTGCCGGGGACAGTTTTAATTATTTATTTTCTTTTATTACTTAGTTAATTAGAATATTTTCTTTGGGATTTAATTGTTTTACTTTGGATTTTTCTTGAAGTTGCATGCAAACTAGGTCAAAGACGAGAGCACAAGATCTTGAATTTGATCCGGAAATTGAAGCTTCTGCGAGGAAAAGAAGAGTAAAATCAAAGAATACCAAAGCACCTCCTAAAGCAATTTTAGAGGAGTAAGAAGTGCAGATTGAGAATCAGGCTATCCTAGAAGAGGCTGAATCGGAGTTTGAATCAGAATCTGAGACAGAACCTGAAACAACATCAATGGGAGAAAGAGTCGATGAGGATGACATCGTCATCCGAGAAACTTTTAAGTCCACCAATCTAGGAGGATCAGGCATAGTTGGAGCCGTTCAAGCTGATGAAACGAACGACATAAGGCCAGCCCTGATTCATATGGTGGAGAAAAACCCCTTTGCCGGAGGCGTTTTTGGTGAGCCCTATGGCCATCTTAAGCGTTTCAACAGCTACATGGATACAGTGAAAGCTGCTGATGCTACTAATGATAGATGGAAGATGAGGCTTTTTCAGTTTTCATTGGTTGATAAGGCAAGGGAGTGGTATGATAAGCTAAAGGGAGACAGTTGCTCAAACTGGACTGAGTTGCAGCAGCTGTTCGTGGATCGATTTATGCCACCAGGAAAGGTTCTTTTACTGAAACAGGAGATCAATCAATTCAAGCAGCGGAGAGATGAGTCGTTTGGAGAGGCTTGGGAAAGGTTTACTGATGCGTTGAGGAGATGCCCTCAGCATGGATTCAAAAAGTTTCAACTCATCAGTGTCTTCTATAATGGCCTTGACAACGAATCGAGAGTGTTGGTTGATGCTTCTGCTGGAGGAACAATCTTTGGCAAGACATCCAATGCAGTAGAGAAATTGTTTGATGATATCTCTTTGAACTCAAGGGATTGGCCATCTGAGAGGATCCGAGGGACTTATATACTTGGTAAAGTTGCAAAGGTTGAAGAGAAATTTTCTGAAGCTGATAAGAATGATAAGGTTGTCGCTCAATTGGAACAGATGAATAAGAACCTGATTACTCTGATATCAGGTAATAATGGGGGAGGCAACCGAGGGTCTGCTAGTGATGATGTAGTGATGAACCTTCAAGAGGTCGAGGATGCTAATTGGGCTATGGGGCAGAGTCTTCAGTGTTCGAGAGCTCCTCAAAATTGGCAAGGAAATAGGTACCCTCAAGGTAATTCGAACCAGAGGAATATCCAAGGGGGAGGTCCTAATAATCAAGGAGGCAATTGGCAGAATCAGAGGCATGAGAACTTCTCTTATTCAAATCCGAATAATGCAGTTCCATATCCTCCTAATTTTGATCCTGGTGCTAAGACTGAAGAAGGGAAGTCCAGTATTGACGATGTGTTAGCAAGATACATGAAGAAGAATGATGCCGACATAAACAAGATCAATAACTGCATTGTACTCATGGATTCGAATATGACAAAGCAGCATGAAGAAGTGAACAAGCAGTTGAAGAATTTGTCATATAACATAGGGCAGATCTCCACTACAGTAAATCAGCAGCAAGTGCAGTTGCAGAAAGGAAAGTTTCCTTCGGATACGGAAATCAACCCAAAGGAGAGTGTTAATGCGATCACGTTGAGATCCGAGAAGCATTGTAAAGGTCCAAAACTGATGCAGGACGTCACAGAACTTGTACAGAATAAAGCAGAACAGAAGCAGTACGAAACAGGGATGGAGCAGGACCGATTAGACGCCACTCGGCTACCGGCTCGGCCCGAGCAGACTGCCGAGCAGGTTCAGATGCTGTCGAGCGGGACTCTTGCTAGTTCCAACGTGTCTTCCAGTTCTGGTGGGACCCAGCTCGGCACCGCTCGACTTCCGCTCGAGCCGAGTGAGCCGACGAGCTACCCTCCAGGGTTTTCTGCGCGTCCGAATTCTGTACAGAGTCAATCTGATCTGGAAATTTCTGATAAAAAGTGGCAGAGAGCGAAGAAACTGAGAGAAGCAGAACAAGTATTCGAGAGAGACAGTTTGGGACTTCCAATTACAAAGGTACCAATTCCTTTCCCTCAGAGATTCTTGTCGAAGAGCCTTGATGAGAAGTTTCGTAAGTTCGCTGATGTTATGAGGGATGTCCAAGTCACTATTCCTTTCTCGGAAGCATTGGAAGAGATGCCACATTATTCAAAGTTCATCAAGGAACTTATCTCCAGAAAGAGGAAGCTTAACAGTGTGGAGACAGTGAATTTGACAGAGAACTGCAGCTCTATTATTCAGAAAAAGCTTCCAGAAAAATTGAAGGATCCAGGGAGCTTCATCATTCCCTGTGAGATTGAAAAAAGACCATCTAGGAGAGCACTGTGTGATTTAGGAGCCAGTATAAATTTGATGTCTTTATCAGTGTTCAAGAAACTTGGTTTGGGGGAGTTGAAACCTGCGTCTGTTGCCCTACAGTTAGCAGATCGATCGTTGACATACCCCGAGGGAGTGATTGAAGATGTGCTAGTGAAGGTGTCGAATTTGACTTTTCCTGTGGATTTCCTTGTACTTGACATGGAGGATGAAAAGGATGGTGCGCCTCTGATCTTGGGGCGTCCATTCCTTGCAACTGGAAGGGCTCTGATTGATGTGTTCAAAGGTGAGTTGAGGCTTGGGGCTGATGATAAGGAGATTGTCTTTTCTTTGAATAAGGAGATGCAGTGGCCCACGGATCAGCAGCAGTGCAAGTCTGTGGATGTAGTGGACGCAGTGCATGATGAGAACTTTATCCTTTCTGATGCAGAGTTTGAGAATTTGTCTAATGATGTATGTATTGATTATCTTGAGAAGCTATTTTCATTGGGCAATGCTAGTGTGAATCGGAATAAGAGGTCCACTGTTGAAGTGGGGATGAAGCCTACTGCTAAGGAAGAGAAGCAAAAGAGCCAAAGCATTGAGGTGGTAGAGGAGATCGCAGGACCAGACGTATCTCTTACTTTTCCTACTACTAATTCTAATGTGATATTTGATAATCTTTTAGTTGCAGTAAAGATGGATGATCCATATCTGAAGCCTCCGAACATACCTCCGGATTTTTATTCTTATATTGATGTTGAAAATTCTAACTTGTTTGATCCTTGTTTTGCTACACAGGTTGAGCCTACAATTGAGTGGAGGATTGACAAGAAGGACTCAAGACAGTCATGGGAGGAAAAGAATTCAAAGGATCATGTTGGAGTGACAAAGAAGGGTGAGATGATTGGTGATGTAAATAAGAGAGGAAAGAAGTACCTTAAGGTACGAATGCGAGAGAGCTGTCCTCCGATCCAGTAGTTGAAAAGAGGTATCCCGTCGTGACTCTCCGACGTTAAACATGAGCGCTTGTTGGGGGCTGTCCCTTCCGTTTTATTGCTTCTATATGTCTGTGTTGGTGTAGGAGTTTTATTAGGTGTTGCTTGACTACGGTATATACTTCTTTGCAAACTTAGTTTCTCACTTCGTTTAATCTAAGTTTGGGGGGGTAACGTACATACCTTGTCTTGCAGTGTCGAAATAGAATTTTTACATTGTGTTGTTGCTTGGAGAGTCGATTTTTTGCAGATTCTTAATATTTTTGATTTATTTGAGAATATTGAGGGTTCGATTTTTTGCGATTTTTCAGGTTTTGTGTTTTGTGGTGTTTATTGTTTGTTTTGTGTTAATCCTAGTGTCGGTGTAGTAGATTTATGGTTCTCTAGGATGATTTTCTGATTTTTTATGGCACTTGATTATATGTGTGATTGTGTTTGAGAAGCAGTTTGAGATTGTGCTTGGATGTTGAGATACTTGAAATTTATTTATGTGCATGAAAGATTAGCTATGTAACTTTATTAGGATTGCTCGTTCATTCCTACAGCCATGTGAGATTTTGATCCTTTTGAAATCATGACAAATTGCATGATTCAGTTTATTCTTGTGAGTGTCGTTCATACACACGTATTCTAGAACTTGGCTTTATATCTTGCTTGAAGCTACGTGTTTAATTAAATGATAGGAAATGATCTTAGGCCATCTTTGTTATTTATTAGTCACTAGCCAAATTATTATCCTACCTAATGAAATTATCCGTAGTTAACCCTTTTGAGCATAAAAGCCTTATTTGTTGGAAGCCTACGTGATTAGCCAATTGATCCCTTTTGCTAGCCTTTAAAAAATTCCTACCTAGTAGAGAGTTGAAGGAATCAAGTTGGTGTCTTGTGATGAAGTATATAAGGAGAAATAAGTTGGAAGTGATGAAATTTGTTGAAGAGAGTGGTTAAATTGTTGCATAAAGGGGTAGTGCCCGAAACTGGTACCCCATGAAAAGGGTAGTGCCTGAAACTGGTACCCTTATTTGAAAAAGAAAAAAAAGAAAAGAGGGAAGAAGAAAAAAATTTCAAGTAAGGATGTGGTGTTCAAAAGTGAAGGAGGAATCAAATTGCAAGAAGCATTGAAGAGCGTTGAAGAAGAAAGAAGAACGTAAAGCTGTTTCTTGAAAAGCTGTAAGTCTTCTTTGATTCTCTACTAGTGATTGAGTCACCTTATCCATATACTCCCTACCTTTACCAAAGAGCCAACATTACAACCTAATGCAAGACCTTTGTGATCCTATTGTTGAAATTATCCCTTTAGTCGAGAGTTGAGATGATTGTCAAGCTTATGGTTACGCGTGTGTTTGAATTGACTTTGAGTGTAAACACCTTACCCTGAAGTGTATATCTCACACTTGAGCGATGAACGTAAATACTACCCGTGAGAATGGTGGATGAGCATTCCGAAAAAGTGAAGTAGTTGATTTGAATTGTATGTTCTTAGATGGATGGTTGTCTTAGTATTTGAAGTATGATTTTTGGATTGTTATATTTTCTTGGATGTGAAGTTGTGAAATTTCCTCTCAATTACTCTATTGGTTTTATATGTCGTTACCTCGGGACGAGCAACAGGTAAGTTTGGGGGTTTGTTGAGAGTGGAATTTCACGTATTTTAGGTCTCACATTACACCGTTTTTGATAGAATGTGACCATGATTTTGTATAAAATGACATGGTTTTCATATCTTGCATAATTAAGATGCTACTAAGGTGTTTTGTTGAGTTTTGAAGGGTAAAACATGATCAAAAGTTCAAAGTTGGAATGAGGAGTGAAAGTGAGAAGGAATGCTGAAAAATACAGTCCATGTTGCACAAATTTCTGTATTCTTATAGAAGTCCAAATTGATCATATGATATATGGTTGGAAAGCCACAGAAGAGAGGGTCGTTTTGACGTAAAGAACACTCCAATTGGATTCCAAATGAGAAAGTTATGATCAAAGTGCTAACGTCGCACATGCTGCACCGAGGAGCCACTTTGCATGACTTTTTACATATTCAAATGTTGGAGTTTCTGAGAGATCTTTATATGGATAGAAAGCCAAGGAAGAGAGAAACGCGTGAGTGTAAAAATCACTCAAATCAAAGTCCGTATGAAGAAGTTATACTCAAAACGGTGAGATCGCGCAGTACAGTTTCTGCAGCTCGGCGGGTAGCTCGCGGCGAGCGGCCCTTCGACGTGGCCAAAAGCTGCCGAGCTGGGATCCGTCAGAGCCCACACTATGGCCCCATTCCAACCATATGCTGCTCGGCTGGTTTGGGGGCCGCTCGGCCATGAGCTCGGCTCGAGCAAGGTGCCGAGCGGCCCAAAATCGGGCCCAGACGAGACCTGTTCGATGCAGCAGCGTATATATACCCTCAAGTCACGATTCTGAAGCAGTATTGGTCGCGAAAAAGCCCTGCATCAGTCCAAGAAATAATTAGGGAGATCAAGACACAAATTGGAGAGAACCCATCCATAACCCATCATCAATTCACACCTCCAACACCTCCATATCAGATTAACAACCTGATTTCATCATCCATCCACTTCCAAGAGGGTTCCAAGTGCTAATCAAGGGAGAATTGAGCAATTGGAGAGACGGAGAAGGAACGAAAGACTACGTCTACACTAGGGTTTCATAATTCCTATCTTTCTCTTTCTTTTACTTTGATTTTTGATATGAATTGCTTAGCCATGAGTGTTGCTTGTGACCTCATGGGCTAATTTTATATACAGTTCTAGGGTTTGATGGATTGATTTAATTGATTTGGGGATTTAGACCAAATATTGGGATTTTATGCAGTTGAGCTTTTGATTTTACTTATTTTATTAAGACATGCTTTTCTGCTTCGTAACGTCTTCATAATATATTCATGACATCCGCTATAATGCTTGGATTATTGTGTTAGCTTGTGTGCGTTCATGATTGGTATTGTCTATCTGTTAGGGATTAGAGTAGCTCCGCTATAAGCACTTTAATTTCATGAACTGGTTAATCAAATACTTGATTAGTTTAGTGGAACAATGCAATTAGACAATCAAGTAGGAAGTGAATAGAACCTTGTAGTAATTCCAGAAAATATCTTGTTAGTCGGGCTTACCATCCGGAGGTATTGTTGTTCGCTGGATTAGTATCTAGGAATAAGGCTTGGTAATATTTGCGCACCTTAGGATTTAAACCAGATTATACTGTTAGCTTAGAATCGAATCATATTCGGTGGGATAACAGGGATATGTGGTGTATTTTCAGTGAAACTACATGAATGAACAATCGTAAGTTTAATAACCCAAATTGATTGGTCTCTACCTGATACCTTAGAACTGTTTGTCATCTCTTGATTAGAAACTTGCTTTTATTTTTCCTTGCTTTTAAATAATTCAGTTATTTAATATTTCGTTAATTAGATTAATTCAACAAAACATTGGAAATTGGTTACACAATTCTGATTAATTAGTAATTCATAGTAAATAAATAATTAGCTGTCTTAGCGGGATCGATAATTTAACTTGGGTACTTGCTACTACAATTGATATCCTTACACTTGAGGATTAAATTATAGTGCGCAGAAAAAGCCTATCAGCCTGTAAGAAAGCTTTTGATAAGTTGAAGGAGTTGCTAACCACACCACCCATAATTCAGCCGCCGGATTGGAGCTTGCCTTTTGAAATAATATGTGATGCTAGTGACTATGCCATATGAGCAGTGTTGGGGCAACGAGTAGACAAGGCTGCACATGTGATCTACTACGCTTTAAAAACCTTGGATAACACTCAAGCCAACTACTCCACTACGGAAAAAAACTCTTGGCTGTGGTTTTTGCTCTAGAAAAATTTCGATCTTACTTGTTGGGTACTAAAGTCACGTTTTCTCTGATCATGCAGCTCTTCGTTATCTAATGATGAAAAAGGAAACAAAACCTTGGTTGATTCGATGGATTTTGCTTCTTCAAGAGCTAAGCCGGCTGATTAGAGATGAAGATGAGCAGAAAATTCTAGAAAAATTCCCGGATTAACAGTTGCTGGCCGTTCTGCAAAATCTAGAAAATTCTAATCAACTGACACTAAACCCTTCAGTGTCAGAAGGCTATGTTCCATAGTTTGCCGATTTGGCGAATTTTCTGACCTCCCATCAGTTTCCAGCCCATATGAGTAAAGAAAAATGTGATAAGCTCCGTAGTGATGCCAAGTACTACATGTGGGATGATTTGTATTTGTAGATACGTTGTGCTGATAAAGTGATAAGAAGATGTGTTCCTGAGATTGAATTTAATTCAATACTCACCTTTTGTCATAATCATGCATGTGGTGGTCATTTTGATTTTAGGAGAACTGCTTTCAAATTGCTTGAGTGTGGATTTTATTGGCCGACACTATTTAAGGAAGCTTATGAATTTTGCAAGTCTTGGATAGATGTCAGCGTGTAAGAAACATATCTCAACGAAATGAAATGCCCAAAAACCCTATAATCGTTTGTGAGATCTTTGATGTGTGGGGAATGGATTTTATGGGACCTTTTTCTTTTTTGTTTAGTTTCACCTACATATTTCTTGCTAATGATTATGTGTCAAAGTGGGTGGAAGCGAAGGCCACCCGAACTAATGATTCTAAAGTGGTTGCAGATTTCCTTCGATCTAGCATATTTTGTAGGTTTGAAATTCCTCGAGCCATCATCAGTGACAAGGGCATGCATTTTTACAACTGAACGGTGGAAGCTTTGTTGCGCAAGTATTAGATGTTTCATAAAACTTCCACGCCCTACCATCATCAAACGAGTGGCCAGCCGAAAGTATCCAACCGTGAGATCAAGAGGATTTTGGAGAAGACGGTTAATCCATCTAGGAAGGATTGGATCTCACGTTTGGAAGATGCATTATAGGCCTATCGAACTGTTGGATTGTATACTAAAAGTCTAGCTTTTTGTATGAATAATGTTTACACAATGAATTTGAAATGAGAATCAAATGATCAAATGATTGCGTCTTATAATTTATTTATATGTCGATGCAATAGTCCACTTACTTCATATTGTAGATAATATGTTGTGCGACAACACGCGGAAGATCATATTATCAATTTCCTTATAAAGTATAAACAGATGCTCAAAATGAGATAGACGAGAACTCTCTATCGGGATGATTGTAGTGTGATTTGGTATTAGTTTGTCTTAACTATAGAATCACATTAGTGCACTTGTGTGTATTGAGCAAGACCGCTTGAGATCGTTCGACTTATATTGACTTATAGGAGAACTTGATCTCAGTTATTATGGATGTTCGTGCTCTTAATCCATATACAATAACCTCAACACGTAAGGCAATATGTATTTCTTTTATTCATCAATGGGTGAGATTTACATGTAATTAAATCAATAAACTCGGTAAGTTGGGAAATAATATTGTCTCTATGGTGTGTTGTTGATTGTAGAAAGAATCCGTGTCCGATATATATTGATGATGTCCCCTTGA
Organism: Pogostemon cablin; assembly: GCA_023678885.1. Classification (NCBI taxonomy): domain Eukaryota; kingdom Viridiplantae; phylum Streptophyta; class Magnoliopsida; order Lamiales; family Lamiaceae; genus Pogostemon; species Pogostemon cablin. The sequence continues at coordinate 8,864,583 of CM042973.1, forward strand.
GGAGCTCATAAGGATTATCATGTAAACCCTGCAGGTAGATTTATTCCGGCATGATAATGAGTTGAGTGGTACTACTCTCGGATGAGATATTAATTAATGGAGTTGTTAGTAACTTAATTATTTAATGGGCATTGTATATCTTAAACATGGGGAAACTGTCAGGCTCATAATAAGAAGGAGCCCATAACATAATTATGAGATTAGAACGGTAGTGCAGTAATAATATTTTAGTGGTATATATTATTATTATTGGACTTATGTATAAGCTTTGGGCTAAGCTTGGATACTTAAACCCAATGGAGGCCCAACTCTAATTTCTCCTCCTGGTCCCTGCTGTAGCTCATATATAAGTCATCTCAGCTGACCAATTAAAGAAATTATCGAACCACAGGGAGGAAGGTACTAGGGTCTAAGCGATCTCGTGTTTGTCATAGTATTATAGAGATGAACGAGAAGGGGGGATAATCAAGAAATGACAATAAAATAAATGGATAGATGAATGAGAGATGGATGAATGAGCAAGTAGATAGAGATGAGATTAACAATACTTAAAGCATGGAAAATCTAGGTATCATGTAATGAATTCATATGTGTCATGGGAAAAAGGCTAAGGGCCAACACTAAGATCACCTAAACTCCCTCTCGGAATGAATAGGATATGGAATGACATTCATTGGATTGGTTCTCACTCAAACAATTCCAACTAGGTACTAAGCTTGAAATGAGAGTCCCTTCACATAATCTATTGACTTCTCAATCTAATAAATGATATGTTCTATCAAAGGGTTCTAAACTATGAAGGACTTCTCAATCTCTTCACAATCTATAATGCACATGAAGTGTTTGATGAAATGATTCACTTAATTATCCTAAATATGCAATTGACTTCTCAATCTAATCACATGCTTAAAACAATTAAACACATAAATCATCATAAACCTCAAGATCTAAAGCATCAATGATAGAAAATCAATTAACCCAATCAACATAATCATTCAATTGCAAAATACCAAAAATTATCCAACACAATTCATATTGCTAATCTCACAAGGGAGATTAGCCTCTCATATCCATAAGAAAATTAACATAGACATTAAATTCCTTACAAAACATGATAAACAATAGGTTTCAATACAAAGTTTGGATGAAAACTCCCTTGGATGTCTCCAATGGTGATTTTTCTTCTTCCCCTTGCAATTCACCTCTCTTCCTTGCTTCTCTACTACTTGGATGGAGGATGTGATGGTTGGATGAAGGTGGATCCAAAGGATGAAGAATGGATGAAGGTGAAGGTGAAAAATGGAGGAAAAGGTGTGTGAGGTGTGTGTGGAAGAGTGGATTTCGGATCTGATCTCAAAATATTGAAGTGTTGGGTATTTATACCCCTTGGGAGGCTTCTAGAAGGATTCTGATGTGTTTCTGATGCTGCAGCAACACGACTCGTGTGCTGCAACACGACCACAGGGTGGCCGTGTAGGCGTTTTTGATGTCAGAAAACGGCCAGGGCTTACAGGGCCGTGTTGCGTAACACGTGTCGTGTTGCGTAACACGGGCTGCGCAGTCTCACTGTTTCGCGCATAACTTCCACATCCGATCTTTGATTTGAGTAATTCTTGCGCTCATGTGATCCTCTTTTCTTTGGCTTTCTATCCATATAAAGATCTGACAAAAATTCCAATATTTGAGGGTGTAACAAGTCATGCAAAGTAGCACAACCGTGCTGAGTAGGAACAGCTTGCGCGACGTCACCATTTTAATCATAACTTTCTCGTTTCGGCTCCAATTGAAGTGTTTCTCATACCAAAATAATCCTCTTTTCTATGGCTTTCCAACCATATATTAAACTTCTAGTTTTGAGCTCCACAAGAGTACAGAAAAATTACACAAGTTGGACGTGCATTTTTTCAGCATTTTGCTTGATTTGACTCATTCTCCCTCGTTTCAACTCCGAATTGAGATCCGCTTTTTTCTACATCTTCCTTATCATGTCTAGGATCCATTTTTATCAAAAATCATACGTTTAAGCTCATTCACATACATTTACATAAAAATACAAAACACAACCAAATAACACATAAATACGGATAACAATATACGAAAACACATATAAAAAGACACTAAAATCTAGGTGAAAATATCACTCATTACACCCCCAAACTTAAAGTGTTGTGCGTCCCCGCACAACGAAAATGATAAACCAAGGAGAGTGATTTTCACCTAGTAAAAAAAAACTAAACAAACACAAGTAATAACACATCATTAGCAACAAGAATTACAAATTATGCTAAGCTATCCTACAATATTAGATTTATGATATGAGAAATTAACAAGTTCAATCAAAAGAGGATAAGGTGCAATATAGTCCCTTTTAGTCTAAGCCTCACATAAGTTTATCAATTTCACTCAACACTCTTTGAAGTAGGGTTAATCAACACTCATTAACCGATTGGCTTGACTCGCTATAAGCTTGCTCGCAGACTACATTCACAACCCACCAAAGTTTCCATTAGTGATCAAAAAGGTCTTTTATTAAGGATGTAATGATAGGCTCTTTGGTAGGGTAGGAAGAATATAGGTAAGAGTGACTAATCAAGTGTAAGTAATCAAAGAGATGGTCAATTTCTCCAACTTCTCCACTTTTCTTTCTTCCTTTCTTGTCTTTAATGTTCACAAGCACTAATCATCAACTTTCTCCTTTGGATTGAGCTTCTTATGATGCATGTTTCCTTCTTTAAACTTTTAAATACTTGAGCATATTGTTGTTGCTTTGCTCATTTTCTTGTTTTGAGGTTGCATGTTCATTCTTTCTTGAGCTCTTTTCATCCTTTTTCTCTCTTTCTTGTTTACCATTTCTTTTCCTTCTTTTACCATCTCATCAATCTTTTCTAGCTACCATCTCCTCAATCACCCACACAATGGTATATATAAAAGGCTTACGTGGGTAATCATGGCTTGTAATGTGCTAAATTCACAAGAAATAGGCTTAAAGGCTCAAAATGGTTAACTAAGGATAATGTTCATGGTATGAAAATATTTGGCAATGACTATAATAACAAGGATGGCCTTAGATCATTTCACTAATCTCCATAAATTGGGCTCGTTCCTATAGTCCTTGAGCAAGTTCTAGCTTATCAAACTCAATCGATCCACTCATGAAGGAAAAACCATGTATGCATGGTTGAGGCTCAAATGCTCACAAGCTTATGCATTGAACCTTAAGAAACTTATTACACCACATTCATCTCAAAATTGAACAAGTTAAATAAAACATGTCACAATTCGAAAGTGTAGAGATTCTTAATCATAACTTGTTATCACTTATTACCACAACATATCATCACTCATATTCAAAAATGACTCACAACCTCCCTAAACAAACTACCAAACATACCAAGACAAAAATAAGAAAACACACAAAACATAAAATAAAGACTCAACAAACATGAAACAAAACAAAAACACATAACATGCAAAAATAAAAATCACCATCATTAAACAATAAAGCACACATTCTATATCATCCATAACATTTAAGCTCACATTCATCCCAACCTTGATTGAAAAGGAAACCTCCCAAACATAACAAATGAAGTAGCATGCTAATCACATCAATTCACATCAAAATATGTCAAGCAACTAGAAGTGATAAGGTGTAGAGTACTCCCTCAATAGTCATTTGGTAAGGAAAGCGTTAACTTCAAGCTCCATTTGTGCTTCCAATACCCTTCATTCATACTCAAAACTCATACAACACCATTATTTCAACAATTTCATTAAAAATATGGATTCACATGCACTTCAACACAACCAATCATACCAAAATCAAAACAATACTCATGAGAAAAATTTTAAAATTAGCCCAAAAATACGAAAAGTATATGCCTTCAAAACAAAGTATGCCACACCACGCCATATCCCCCCAAACTTAAATTGAAACAAGAGTTTCAAGATAAGTTTGCAAAAAGTGGTGTGACTTACTTTCACACTTCAAATCAAGCACTTATCGTTTCTCCAATACACATTCTCCTCATGAACACAATCAATCTACATGCCAAAAATGCAAACAAACAAATCCATCAACCTTATTGAAAGCATTAAATAAAGCAATAAAAGGTAATGATGGGTTGCCTCCCATCTAGCGCTAAGTTTAACGTCTTCAAGCCGGACGGGATATGGAGAACTCATCGGAATGGCCACGGATATCTTTCGTCCTTGCCATCGAATTTTAACCGTTGTGCTTCTTCCTCTATTAGGAATTTGTGGAAAGTGACGACCTCAGTTGCATCCTTTGAGCATGGCTTCAAAAATTCGACTCTCTTGGGCTTACACTCCATTGTCCTCTCCATTCTTGAAAACCACTTATTCCTCCTTACCAAATAGACCCCCAACATCTCTTCGAGTTCTCTTTTGTTTCTAAGGATATGAGAAAAATCAATGGGTAAGACAAAGTCAATGTAAACAATATTATCAAATTCAAAGCAACTTAAAGAGTTTAAAGGTTTAGAAATGCTCATTTCACTCTTCAAGTCATCATCATTTGCTTCTTGACTTTGTTCCTTCTCTTCAACATCATGTGCTTCAACAGGCTCTTCGAATACCTCTTTTGATTCTACATCTCCCAAATTCTTTTCTTCCTCTAGCTCTTCTTCAACCTTACTTTCTCCTTCAAGGTCTTCAACTTGTTGAAAATTGGTCAAAGCACTTATAATTTGGCTCACTTGATGCTCTAAGGCTTCAAACCTCTCTTCATCTCTTTTCTTGCTCTCCTCAAAACTAGCTTCATCTCTTTTCTTTCTCTCCTCAAGACAAGCTTCATCTCTTTTCTTGCTCTCCTCAAGGTTTGCTATCATCATTTCAATCAAGACGTCTACAGACGATTTTTCTTCTTCGACTTGTTGAAAGTCTCATCCCTCTTGGTTGTCAAAATTCCATCCTTGCATTGGTGGATAATTCCCATGAAAACTTCCTTCATAGTTATGTTGAAAATTTCCTTGGAAATCATCCACTCCCATGAAAGAAACATCTCCTACTTGATGCGTAGGCATCCTCCACTCTTCTTGCTCCATAGGACTAGGAATCGACACACCTTGCATATTTTGAGCACCCCCCAAACTTAAACTAGACAAGACTTGACCATAAGCACCTTGATTCATCATCCTTATTTGTCTTGTCACTTCCAAAGTAACTTGGGTATATAATTTAAGTAAGGCGTAGTTTTGGAACGGATGAGAAGTGTTGGTGTTGGATTTGGTGGAGAATAAGTGTATGTTTGATACGGATGGAATGTATTTGCATTGTAAGCTTGTTGACATTCTCCATTTCTTCCTTGATTGTAGTATTGAGAGCTATCTTGATTCATTTGGAAGTTGTACCCATAGTTGCTCTCATTCATGTAGTCTCTTGATTGTGGAGGTGGAACCCTATAACTTTGATCGTCAAAGACATTTGTGAATATGTTCCAACCATCCATTTGAATGCTCTTCTCAAGGCTTACTACAATTCTTCTTCCAACTTGCTATTTTTGGCTTTGATCCCCCTTCCTCTTCTCTCAAGGTAGTTTCACGTACCTATCAAAACGAAAAAGTGAGATCAAAAATTTTCCAAAACAAATAATAAAAAGTAATAAAAATATCTCTATTAATACCAATCGAAACACTCCTTCGTTAAACCACTAGCAACCGTTGCCTCCCCGGCAACGGCGCCATTTGATTAGCCATAGTTTAGTGGGCATGACCAATTAAAGAAATTATCGAACCACAGGGAGGAAGGTACTAGGGTCTAAGCGATCTCGTGTTTGTCATAGTATTATAGAGATGAACGAGAAGGGGAGATAATCAAGAAATTACAATAAAATAAATGGATAGATGAATGGGAGATGGATGAATGAGCCAAGTAGATAGAGATGAGATTAACAATACTTAAAGCATGGAAAATCTAGGTATCATGCAATGAATTCATATGTGTCATGGGAAAAAGGCTAAGGGCCAACACTAAGATCACCTAAACTCCCTCTCGGAATGAATAGGATATGGAATGACATTCATTGGACTGGTTCTCACTCAAACAATTCCAACTAGGTACTAAGCTTGAAATGAGAGTCCCTTCACATAATCTATTGACTTCTCAATCTAATAAATGATATGTTCTATCAAAGGGTTCTAAACTATGAAGGACTTCTCAATCTCTTCAGAATCTATAATGCACATGAAGTGTTTGATGAAATGATTCACTTAATTATCCTAAATATGCAATTGACTTCTCAATCTAATCACATACTTAAAACAATTAAACACACAAATCATCATAAACCTCAAGATCTAAAGCATCAATGATAGAAAATCAATTAACCCAATCAACATAATCATTCAATTGCAAAATACCAAAAATTATCCAACACAATTCATATTGTTAATCTCACAAGGGAGATTAGCCTCTCATATCCATAAGAAAATTAACATAGACATTAAATTCCTTACAAAACATGATAAACAATAGGTTTCAATACAAAGTTTGGATGAAAACTCCCTTGGATGTCTCCAATGGTGATTTTTCTTCTTCCCCTTGCAATTCACCTCTCTTCCTTGCTTCTCTACTACTTGGATGGAGGATGTGATGGTTGGATGAAGGTGGATCCAAAGGATGAAGAATGGATGAAGGTGAAGGTGAAAAATAGAGGAAAAGGTGTGTGAGGTGTGTGTGGAAGAGTGGATTTCGGATCTGATCTCAAAATATTGAAGTGTTGGGTATTTATACCCCTTGGGAGGCTTCTAGAAGGATTCTGATGTGTTTCTGATGCTGCAGCAACACGACTCGTGTGCTGCAACACGACCACAGGGTGGCCGTGTAGGCGTTTTTGATGTCAGAAAACGGCCAGGGCTTACAGGGCCGTGTTGCGTAACACGTGTCGTGTTGCGTAACACGGGCTGCGCAGTCTCACTGTTTCGCGCATAACTTCCACATTCGATCACTGATTTGAGTAATTCTTGCGCTCATGTGATCCTCTTTTCTTTGGCTTTCTATCCATATAAAGATCTGACAAAACTTCCAATATTTGAGGGTGTAACAAGTTATGCAAAGTAGCACAATCGTGCTGAGTAGGAATAGCTTGCGCGACGTCACCATTTTAATCATAACTTTCTCGTTTCGGCTCCAATTGAAGTGTTTCTCATACCACAATAATCCTCTTTTCTATGGATTTCCAACCATTTATTACACTTCTAGTTTTGAGCTTCACAAGAGTACAGAAAAATTACACAATTTGGACGTGCATTTTTTCAGCATTTTGCTTGATTTGACTCATTCTCCCTCGTTTCAACTCCGAATTGAGATCCGCTTTTTCATACATCTTCCTTATCACGTCTAGGATCAATTTTTACCAAAAATCATATGTTTAAGCTCATTCACATACATTTACATAAAAACACAAAACACAACCAAATAACACATAAATACGGATAACAATATATGAAAACACATATAAAAAGACACTAAAATCTAGGTGAAAATATCACTCATTACACCCCCAAACTTAAAGTGTTGTGCGTCCCCGAACAACGAAAATGATAAACCAAGGAGAGTGATTTTCACCTAGTAAAAAAAAACTAAACGAACACAAGTAATAACACATCATTAGCAACAAGAATTACAAATTATGCTAAGCTATCCTACAACATTAGATTTATGATATGAGAAATTAACAAGTTCAATCAAAAGAGAATAAGGTGCAATATAGTCCCTTTTAGTCTAAGCCTCACATAAGTTTATCAATTTCACTCAACACTCTTTGAAGTAGGGTTAATCAACACTCATCAACCGATTGGCTTGACTCGCTATAAGCTTGCTCGCAGACTACATTCACAACCCACCAAAGTTTCCATTAGTGATCAAAAAAGTCTTTTATTAAGGATGTAATGATAGGCTCTTTGGTAGGGTAGGAAGAATATAGGTAAGAGTGACTAATCAAGTGTAAGTAATCAAAGAGATGGTCAATTTCTCCAACTTCTCCACTTTTCTTTCTTCCTTTCTTGTCTTTAATGTTCACAAGCACTAATCATCAACTTTCTCCTTTGGATTGAGCTTCTTATGATGCATGTTTCCTTCTTTAAACTTTTAAATACTTGAGCATATTGTTGTTGCTTTGCTCATTTTCTTGTTTTGAGGTTGCATGTTCATTCTTTCTTGAGCTCTTTTCATCCTTTTTCTCTCTTTCTTGTTTACCATTTCTTTTCCTTCTTTTACCATCTCATCAATCTTTTCTAGCTACCATCTCCTCAATCACCCACACAAAGGTATATATAAAAGGCTTACGTGGGTAATCATGGCTTGTAATGTGCTAAATTCACAAGAAATAAGCTTAAAGGCACAAAATGGTTAACTAAGGATAATGTTCATGGTATGAAAATATTTGGCAATGACTATAATAACAAGGATGGCCTTAGATCATTTCACTAATCTCCATAAATTGGGCTCGTTCCTATAGTCCTTGAGCAAGTTCTAGCTTATCAAACTCAATCGATCCACTCATGAAGGAAAAACCATGTATGCATGGTTGAGGCTCAAATGCTCACAAGCTTATGCATTGAACCTTAAGAAACTTATTACACCACATTCATCTCAAAATTGAACAAGTTAAATAAAACATGTCACAATTCGAAAGTGTAGAGATTCTTAATCATAACTTGTTATCACTTATTACCACAACATATCATCACTCATATTCAAAAATGACTCACAACCTCCCTAAACAAACCACCAAACATACCAAGACAAAAATAAGAAAACACACAAAACATAAAATAAAGACTCAACAAACAAGAAACAAAACAAAAACACATAACATGCAAAAATAAAAATCACCATCATTAAACAATAAAGCACACATTCTATATCATCTATAACATTTAAGCTCACATTCATCCCAACCTTGATTGAAAAGGAAACCTCCCAAACATAACAAATGACGTAGCATGCTAATCACATCAATTCACATCAAAATATGTCAAGCAACTAGAAGTGATAAGGTGTAGAGTACTCCCTCAATAGTCATTTGGTAAGGAAAGCGTTAACTTCAAGCTCCATTTGTGCTTCCAATACCCTTCATTCATACTCAAAACTCATACAACACCATTATTTCAACAATTTCATTAAAAATATGGATTCACATGCACTTCAACACAACCAATCATACCAAAATCAAAACAATACTCATGAGAAAAATTTTAAAATTAGCCCAAAAATACGAAAAGTATATGCCTTCAAAACAAAGTATGCCACACCACGCCATATCCCCCCAAACTTAAATTGAAACAAGAGTTTCAAGTTAAGTTTGCAAAAAGTGGTGTGACTTACTTTCACACTTCAAATCAAGCACTTATCGTTTCTCCAATACACATTCTCCTCATGAACACAATCAATCTACATGCCAAAAATGCAAACAAACAAATCCATCAACCTTATTGAAAGCATTAAATAAAGCAATAAAAGGTAATGATGGGTTGCCTCCCATCTAGCGCTAAGTTTAACGTCTTCAAGCCGGACGGGATATGGAGAACTCATCGGAATGGCCACGGATATCTTTCGTCCTTGCCATCGAATTTTAACCGTTGTGCTTCTTCCTCTATTAGGCATTTGTGGAAAGTGACGACCTCAGTTGCATCCTTTGAGCATGGCTTCAAAAATTCGACTCTCTTGGGCTTACACTCCATTGTCCTCTCCATTCTTGAAAACCACTTATTCCTCCTTACCAAATAGACCCCCAACATCTCTTCGAGTTCTCTTTTGTTTCTAAGGATATGAGAAAAATCAATGGGTAAGACAAAGTCAATGTAAACAATATTATCAAATTCAAAGCAACTTAAAGAGTTTAAAGGTTTAGAAATGCTCATTTCACTCTTCAAGTCATCATCATTTGCTTCTTGACTTTGTTCCTTCTCTTCAACATCATGTGCTTCAACAGGCTCTTCGAATACCTCTTTTGATTCTACATCTCCCAAATTCTTTTCTTCCTCTAGCTCTTCTTCAACCTTACTTTCTCCTTCAAGGTCTTCAACTTGTTGAAAATTGGTCAAAGCACTTATAATTTGGCTCACTTGATGCTCTAAGGCTTCAAACCTCTCTTCATCTCTTTTCTTGCTCTCCTCAAAACTAGCTTCATCTCTTTTCTTTCTCTCCTCAAGACTAGCTTCATCTCTTTTCTTGCTCTCCTCAAGGTTTGCTATCATCATTTCAATCAAGACGTCTACAGACGATTTTTCTTCCTCGACTTGTTGAAAGTCTCCTCCCTCTTGGTTGTCAAAATTCCATCCTTGCATTGGTGGATAATTCCCATGAAAACTTCCTTCATAGTTATGTTGAAAATTTCCTTGGAAATCATCCACTCCCATGAAAGAAACATCTCCTACTTGATGCGTAGGCATCCTCCACTCTTCTTGCTCCATAGGACTAGGAATAAACACACCTTGCATATTTTGAGCACCCCCAAGCTTAAACTAGACAAGACTTGACCATAAGCACCTTGATTCATCATCCTTATTTGTCTTGTCACTTCCAAAGTAACTTGGGTATATAATTCAAGTAAGGCGTAGTTTTGGAACGGATGAGAAGTGTTGGTGTTGGGATTTGGTGGATAATAAGTGTATGTTTGATACGGATGGAATGTATTTGCATTGTAAGCTTGTTGCCATTCTCCATTTCTTCCTTGATTGTAGTATTGAGAGCTATCTTGATTCATTTGGAAGTTGTACCCATAGTTGCTCTCATTCATGTAGCCTCTTGATTGTGGAGGTGGAACCCTATAACTTTGATCATCAAAGACATTTGTGAATATGTTCCAACCATCCATTTGAATGCTCTTCTCAAGGCTTACTACAATTCTTCTTCCAACTTGCTATTTTTAGCTTTGATCCCCCTTCCTCTTCTCTCAAGGTAGTTTCACGTACCTATCAAAACGAAAAAGTGAGATCAAAAATTTTCCAAATCAAATAATAAAAAGTAATAAAAATATCTCTATTAATACCAATCAAAACACTCCTTCGTTAAACCACTAGCAACCGTTGCCTCCCCGGCAACGGCGCCATTTGATTAGCCATAGTTTAGTGGGCATGACCAATTAAAGAAATTATCGAACCACAGGGAGGAAGGTACTAGGGTCTAAGCGATCTCGTGTTTGTCATAGTATTATAGAGATGAACGAGAAGGGGAGATAATCAAGAAATTACAATAAAATAAATGGATAGATGAATGGGAGATGGATGAATGAGCCAAGTAGATAGAGATGAGATTAACAATACTTAAAGCATGGAAAATCTAGGTATCATGCAATGAATTCATATGTGTCATGGGAAAAAGGCTAAGGGCCAACACTAAGATCACCTAAACTCCCTCTCGGAATGAATAGGATATGGAATGACATTCATTGGACTGGTTCTCACTCAAACAATTCCAACTAGGTACTAAGCTTGAAATGAGAGTCCCTTCACATAATCTATTGACTTCTCAATCTAATAAATGATATGTTCTATCAAAGGGTTCTAAACTATGAAGGACTTCTCAATCTCTTCACAATCTATAATGCACATGAAGTGTTTGATGAAATGATTCACTTAATTATCCTAAATATGCAATTGACTTCTCAATCTAATCACATGCTTAAAACAATTAAACACACAAATCATCATAAACCTCAAGATCTAAAGCATCAATGATAGAAAATCAATTAACCCAATCAACATAATCATTCAATTGCAAAATACCAAAAATTATCCAACACAATTCATATTGCTAGTCTCACAAGGGAGATTAGCCTCTCATATCCATAAGAAAATTAACATAGACATTAAATTCCTTACAAAACATGATAAACAATAGGTTTCAATACAAAGTTTGGATGAAAACTCCCTTGGATGTCTCCAATGGTGATTTTTCTTCTTCCCCTTGCAATTCACCTCTCTTCCTTGCTTCTCTACTACTTGGATGGAGGATGTGATGGTTGGATGAAGGTAGATCCAAAGGATGAAGAATGGATGAAGGTGAAGGTGAAAAATGGAGGAAAAGGTGTGTGAGGTGTGTGTGGAAGAGTGGATTTCAGATCTGATCTCAAAATATTGAAGTATTGGGTATTTATACCCCTTGGGAGGCTTCTAGAAGGATTCTGATGTATTTCTGATGCTGCAGCAACACGACTCTGTGCTGCAACACGACCACAGGGTGGCCGTGTAGGCGTTTTTGATGTCAGAAAACGGCCAGGGCTTACAGGGCCGTGTTGCGTAACACGGGCTGCACAGTCTCACTGTTTCGCACATAACTTCCACATCTGATCTCTGATTTGAGTAATTCTTGCGCTCATGTGATCCTCTTTTCTTTGTCTTTCTATCCATATAAATATCTGAAAAACTTCCAATATTTGAGGGTGTAACAAGTCATGCAAAGTAGCACAACCGTGCTGAGTAGGAACAGCTTGCGCGACGTCACCATTTTAATCATAACTTTCTCGTTTCGGCTCCAATTGAAGTGTTTCTCATACCAAAATAATCCTCTTTTCTATGGCTTTCCAACCATGTATTACACTTATAGTTTTGAGCTCCACAAGAGTATAGAAAAATTACACAAGTTGGACGTGTGTTTTTTCAGCATTTTGCTTGATTTGTCTCATTCTCCCTCGTTTCAACTCCGAATTGAGATCCACTTTTTCCTACATCTTCCTTATCACGTCTAGGATCCATTTTTACCAAAAATCATATGTTTAAGCTCATTCACACATATTTACATAAAAACACAAAACACAACCAAATAACACATAAATACGGATAACAATATACGAAAACACATATAAAAAGACACTAAAATGTAGGTGAAAATATCACTCATTAGGTATGCCCTAGAAACAGTATGTCGTGCAACGTTTGTCTGTTTGTGGGATATCCTAGAAAAATAAAGGGTGATGATTTATTTAGTCCAAAAGATCGAAGGGTAATTGTTAAAACAAACACTAGATTTTTAGAAAAGGACTATATATTAAAATCATAAACCCATGTATATATTATTCTAAAGGAAGTGAGAGGGAAAATACAAAGTATTAGTACCAATTGTACAAGAGGATATATACAAGTAAACTGCATCACGTGTCACGTCTGATACACAATTTGCATGTAGTGCCTTATCATAGTGAGAGGGTTGTTCGACATCCCGTAAGATATATATTTTATGAGAGTCGTGAGACTTGGTCTCTAGTAAACATAGAATCGACCCACGGATACGACGAAGCACTACAAGATAAAAATATGATATCTTAGCAAGTTGCAAAATGATTTATGAAATAGAATCTAGGGATTTTAAATAAGTTCTGGGAGCTTGTAGGACCATTAAATGGTGTAAAAGCCATTGAAAGTGGTCATACAAAATAAAAGAGGATCATACGGTAAGGTGAAAACCTTGGAAGCAAAGCTTGTAGCGAAAGGTATACTCAAAAAGAAAGGGTTCGATTATAAGAGAACCTGTTCGCCGGTAGCTATGTCTATGTTGATCCGGATTCTTTTATTTGTTGCTAATCATATTAATTTTAAGGAATAGCAAATAGATATCAAGACAACTTTCCTGATTGGAAGTCTTGAGGAAAACATCTATGTGAAGTAACTAGAGTGATTTATTGCAAAGAGCTGAGAGTATTTTGATTGTAAGCTTAAAAGTGTTCCTCGATGGACTAAAGCAAGCTTCAAGAACATGAAACATCTATTTTGATGAGGTAATCCAGTCATATGAATTTAATCAATGCACGGATGTGTCTTATGTATTGAAAAGAGTGACGAAAACATGGTGGTATTTCTTGTACTGTACGTAGTTGATATATTACTCATTGGAGACAATGAAAAAGTATTGTCGGGCGTATGGGTATGGTTGATAAAGTAGTATGAAATGAAGGACTTAAGAAAAGCAAAATATATCCTTTTGTTCACGGTAATACGGATCACAAGAAAGGATGTCATGCTTGTCTCAAGCTTCATGAAATGATACAATCCCTACTTGTTTTAGCATGTGACTTTATCTAAGAAAATGTGTCTTAGGACACAAAAGAAGATAAAGGAGATGGAAGCGGTTCTTTATTTTTCGGCGAATAAGGAAGCTTAATTTAAGAAATACTATGCACGAGATAGGATATTTGTTTTGCTAAAGGCATGGTCAGTGAGTATCAAGGTAACCCAACACAAAAATGATGAACTGTGGTAAGACATATACTTATGTACCTATATGTGGACTTACCAAACATATTCACTGCTTCTTATGGGTTACATATATTTAGATTTTTCAAATCAGATAGGGACGACAGTAAATCCATCTCAAAGGTCATGTGTTTAATTTTAGGAAGTTAAGTCATAATATGGAGGAGTGTTATATAGGATATATTTCAAACTCCGGACTCCATCATGGAAAGATGATAATAATGTAGCCTATGAGGCAACCAAAGTATCTATATGACTCTAGAAACTTCATGATGGACTTCGAAGTGTTTCTAATTTTGCCCAAGGTTATCACAATTTATTGTGATAATAATGGTGCAGTTGCAAACTTGAAGGAATCACGAGCCCATAAGGCAATTAAAGACATGGAGCACGAGTACTACCTGTTACGAGAAATTGTATGATGAGGGGATGGTTGTTGCCTAGATTGCATCGGATGATGACCTAGTAAATTCTTTTACAAGGACCTTAAGGCGAGAGCTTATGATGGTCGTGTAGTGGGAGTGGAAATCAGATGTATGGCAGAAGACATAACAGTATAGTCTTTTAGTATAAGTGGAAGATTGTTAGATTGTATACCAAAAGTCTAGCTTTTTGTATGAACAATGTTTACACAATGAATTTGGAATGAGAATCATATGATCAAATGATTGTGTCTTATAATTTATTTATATGTCGTTGCAATAGTCCACTTACATTATACTGTAGATAATATGTTGTGCGACAACATGCGAAAGATTATATTATCAGTTTCCTTATAAAGTATAAACAGATGCTCACAACCGAGATAGACGGGGACTCTCTATTGGGATGGTTGTAGTGTGATTTGGTATTAGTTTGTCTTGACTATAGTATCACATTAGTGCACTTGTGTGTATTGAGATGGACCGCTTGAGATCGTTCGACTTATACTGATTTATAGGAGAACTTGATCTCAGTTATTATGGATGTTCGTACTCTTAATCCATATACAATAACCTCGACACGCAAGACAGTATGTATTTCTTTGATTCATCAATGGGTGAGATTTATATGTAATTAAATCAATAAACTCGGTGAGTTGGGAAATAATGCTGTCTCTATGGTATGATGTTGATTGTAGAAGGAATCCATGTCCGATATAGGTTGATGATGTCCCCTTAAGGAGCTCATAAGGATTATCATGTAAACCCTGCAGGTGGATTTATTCCGACATGATAATGACATTGAGTGGTACTACTCTCGGATGAGATATTAATTAATAGAGTTATCAGTAACTTAATTAATTAATGGGCATTGTATATCTTAAACATGGGGAGACTGTCGGGCTCATAATAAGAAAGAGCCCATAACATAATTATGGGATTAGAACGGTAGTGCAGTAATAATATTTTAGTGGTATATATTATTATTATTGGACTTAAGTATAAGCTTTGGGCTAAGCTTGGATACTTAAGCCCAATGGAGGCCCAACTCTAATTTCTCCTCCTGGTCCCTACTGTAGCCCATATATAAGTCATCTCAACTGTCCGAAAACCCTAATCTAATTGATTAATCACGCCTAACATTGTGAAGAGGGTGAGGGGATAGCAGATTGAGAAGATTTCTAAGATCGTCGCCCACACGACGTCGAGATTGGACTTGAGAATACAGCAGAAGACCGGAAGGTTGTTTGCTGCTTTTGTCCACCAACTTAAAAAATTTTTCTAAAATTGTATGGAACTCCAAACAGAACATGTGATATACTGACAGAAATTCACGGAAGAGAGGATAGTGTATAGATCACTCAAATCTGACATCGGATGAGAGAGTTATGCCCAAAACAGTGAGGCTGCACATGTTGCCAGCGAGAATTCATCTTCTTGAATATACCCTGGTGAAAGGTAATACGTTTCTTTGTTTTCTTGCTTCCGCTGAATTAAAAACGTATGGAACCCTAATGGTTCATGTTAACTAATTGATTGAACGCCAACACGAACGGCCTATAAGATACTGATTGGCATGTCCCCATATCGAATCGCCTATGGAAAGCCGTGCCACTTACCTGTGGAGCTTGAGCATAAAGCGTGGTGGGCAATCTAAAAGTGCAACTTGGATCAAGAGGAAGCCGGAGTACAAAGAAAACTCCAATTGTAAAAGTTGGAGGAATTGAGGAATGAGGCCTATGAAAATTCAGTAATTTATAAAGCTAAAACAAATACATTTCATGATGCAAGAATCTCAAGAAAAATTTTTAGCATTGGGCAAAAAGTTTTACTTTACCACTCGAAGCTTAAATTATTTCCTGGTAAGTTGCGTTCTCGTTGGATAGGTCCGTTCATTGTGACTAATGTTTTTCCTCATGCTGCAGTTGAAATAAGAAGCATAAATTCAGAAAGAAGTTTCAAAGTTAATGGGCACCAACTAAAGGAGTATCATGAAGGATTCCAGAAGGTTGAGGTGGACCGAATGGAGTTGGAGGACATGATTTATCATTAATAAAAATACACCTTGCCTAAGTCGAGCCAACGACAATAAAAAAAGGCGCTGATTGAGAGGCAACCCAATTTTCTTATTTTATTTTTATTTTTATTTTATTTTATTTTATTTTCAATAAATTGTCTGATTGTTCACTCTTAAGTTTCTGTTGTGATTAGCAGAAGTGATACAAACTGCAATGGTTGATCGTGGTCAAAGCTCAACCCAAAATTGAATCAGGTGCACTCTACCCAATTACATATTTGGTCTTTCTTATATTGTGCTTTGCTTGGGGACAAGCAAACGTTTAGGTGTGGAGAAGGATTTTATATGATAATTGGGGTAGAAAAGTGATGTAAGAATGGTTTGTTTTGAATATTTTGTTGAGGCTCTTTGCTGAATTTCTTGTCCCATGTTTTGTTCTTTTTATCCTCTGAATTTTATGTTGATGTGGAGTTTGGAAAATTGAGGAATAAAATCTTTTGAGGTTATGAGGGTGATGCATGATTGAGGGGGTGTCAGTGATGTTAAGGAGCTGTTGAAAAAGTGATATTCTTTGTAAAATTTTTGTGATTGTAGTGGCTGATTTTTTTTTTCAAATTTCATGGCAAATATACCTAATTTTTTGTGAGCTTTTGAGCCTTAACGAGCTATCATCTATAAGCTCCATTGAAATTTCTTTCTTGAGTGCATTGAATTTGAATTGCTCATTCTAGAACTTGCTCTTTTGAATGCATTTTAAGATCATGTGAGTGAATGTGTGTGATAAAATGATAAGGGCACTTAGGTTTAACCCTCTTGGCTTATATTGTTCCACCTGATTATGAAAACTCTAGGGAAGCCACGTTGAGCCTAAGCCTTTTCTTCGAAATATGAGCACATAAATGAACATTAAATCCCCATTTTTTTCTTTGACTCTTCCGTTTAAACCCTTTATTACTTTGCAATGTGCGAATCTTGTGGAAATACGTTATGGTTGTTGAAGTTGAAGGGAGTTGTTAAAAAAAGAAATGAAGAAAGAAACATGGAAGGATGGAAAAAAAAAAGGGTTGTAAAAAAAAGTAAGAAAAGGAATAATGGAAAGTTGAGAAAATTGAAAAAAAAGAGAAAAATTCTTGAAAAAAAAAGGAAAAAATGAGCTGCTGAAACTGCTCATTGAGTTGCTGAAATTTTATGACAAACACTGATTCGTCCAAGTGTTACACCTGCTGTTCCAAATCTTGAAAAGAAGCAGGTGTGGGGAGATTAAAAGTGTAAGAAAAATATTATTTTGAAAGGAAAATTTTTGGGATGATGATTGATTTGATTTGTAGAGATCACATGTTGTAAAGTGATGCATTTAGCCATTCTTATCCTTTGTTATCTCACCCTGTCCTAAAGCCCCATTATAACCCTATCAAAGACCCTTTGATTGTTGCATACGATCCATTTAAAATGGGTGGAGATTTGATTTGGGAGCAAGCCTATGGTAATGAATTTTCTCGTTCAATTTTTGAGTGATCTTGCAACCTAAATCATACATTTGAGTGTTATTGAGTGAATCTTTGTGAGGCCATGGAATTTTGAAAGATTAAACGCCATGAAAGTTGCAAACTTTGAGTGAAGAGTCATTTTTCATATTAGTTCCGAATGCTCATCGGTTACTTTTCTCTTGTTGTGTTGTTACTTTCATTTACCTTTTAAGATGGAGTTTTTTGGTTTTCTATTCTCTATGGTTTTGATTTTCTCGAGGACAAGCAAAGTTTATGTGTGGGGAGATTTGATCAGTCATATTTTAGCACGATTATATGATTGAAATTCATGTTTATTTGATGGACTTATGTGCTAATTGGGTGCTAAAACTAACTTATCTTGTCTTTTGGAAATTAGTGCTTTAATGTTATAAATTGATGTGGAAACTGACTATTTTGTGGAAGAAATTTGTTGCTGCCAGATAAGCATATACTGAACCCTTCAGTGTCAGTGGAGTCAAACAAAAATTCAGGACAAATAAGAAAATAAATCAGCCAGCATATCTTCCACATATTTGAAGGACCAGATCTTCTCCAAATCTGATGGAGGCTCGATTTTGAGGGAAAAACACGGTAAAAAAGAGATTCTGGAAATCAAGCAAATAAGGAAAGAGATCAAGCAGGATTTCTTGGAGACAAAGAAGATAAATTAGGGAGGTTGGAGGAGAACATCAGACACGTGATTTTGGGGCTGCTGCACACGATCAGACGCGTGATTTCTAAGAGAAGAAAAGGCAACGACGTTAATCTTCCCCCAGGCACAAGTGAAGAACAACTAAGAACAATCTGACATCCTGGTTTTTATTATTTTTAATTTTTTTTCAGTATGAACATGCGGGGCTAATCCCCTTTTCTAGTTTAGGATTTCGTGAACCTCCCGTTGAATGTTAGTTTAATTATTAAAGATTTTTATATTGAATCTTTTGTGTGAATTTATTTCATTACATGCTTTGAATTGATTTATAGAAATTAAACAATTATTTTAGCCTGATTAACTAGTTTAATTATTTAATTGCTTATTGCTATTTCATGATCCATGATCCGTAATTGTTGTGAGGATTGAATATAGTAGCAAAATAGAGATTATTTCCTCTAGATGTAATGGGATCTAGGTTGTATGATTCCTAGTCGGTTTTCGTAGCCTAATAATTTTATGTTTGGAGTCTTAATGCGTTTTCAAGTTCGAATTCATAGGGTCACTCGTTAATAGTTCATTTAGTGGTCGTACCCTAATTGATAAACTTAAGAACATTCGGGTTGATTGGTCGTACCGTCAATCTAGAAATTTGAGTTTGCACACTAGGCTAGATGTTTAATTCCTATAATTAATTAATTCAGTAAGCGGGAGGGGATCGTAATCCTAAACAAGGTTTTTCTCACTTGATTAATTTTATAATTAATTTTCATTTACTTTGTTATTTAAAAATTGAGTTGATTTATTACTTGTGTTATTTTTGAATTTTCTCAAACAAAATTCCCCCTTTATTTATTTCAATCGTTTTCAACACTTAAATTTAATTAAAATCTCATTATACTCTCTTGGGTTCTACCTGTACTCATTACTATACTAAGTATTGGAGTGAGTCAGAAATAAAATTATATTTTGGTAGGCCGGCGACAGCTTATCAACGGGTTAATCGTCTTTTATAGAATTCTTTTGATCTCACGATTTTATGCCTCCATCTAGCCACTCAACACCGAATATAAATGCAATAATGCTTCCACTGTCTGGTTGCAAAAGTGCATGCCATTATCACTTATAATAGCCTTAGAAATTCCAAACCTACAAAAAAATATTAGAATGTAAGAAACCTGCAACAACTTTGAATCATTAGTCTGGGTGGCTTTTCACCCACTTTGATACATAGTCAACGGCAAGTAGGATGTATCTAAGAATTACCAAATGATTAAGAAAATTGTCCCATAAAATCCATTCCCCACACATAAAAAAATTTTACAAACAATTATAGGGGTTTGGGGCATTTGATCATTTCTTTGGAAATATTTCCTACACTTTGACATCTATCACAAGACTTGCAAAACACATATGCATCCTTAAATAGTGTTGGTTAGTAAAATCCACTCTCAAGCACTTTAAAGTAGTTTTTTTAAAACCAAAATGACCCCCACACTAAATGGAGATAACAAAGAGACACTAGTAATACCACTCCAAATTATGTACTAGAGTCAATCTAACACACTTAATGTTTGTTGATGATCTGTTAATTATGTGCCATGGGGATATTGCTACGGCTAAGATATGGCAAAGACTCTTAAAGTGTTTGAAGAAGCTTTTAGACTGATGGTAAGCTCTGAAAAGTCCAACCTTTTAACGATGGGGATCTCTTATAATCAGCAACTATCCCAAATTAAAAGACTTCTTCCTTTTGAAATGGGAAACATTCCAGCTAAGTACTTGGGAAACCCACTGACTATTAAAAAAATCAGAGTGGAACAGCTTGAACCTCTTATGTAGATAATTCAAAACTGGATTACTACTTGGTCTTCAAAGTTGCTCTTATATGTAGAGAGGTCGGAACGTATCTATAAGAATACCGGATATATAAGGTTTTAACCTTTTGGTGTTGTTAGGGGTTGGATTTATATAAGGAGGTAAAGAGGCAAGAAGGCCTACAATTTACATGAATGGTCAAATAAATATTAAATAGAGCATTTATTGCTGCTATATGGCTGTCAAACTTCTCAAAGGCCAGAAGTCTATAAATTCATCCTAGTAATTGATAGGAGGCATCAAATATTTATTGTCAAAATTGTGGTTTCGGCTTTGGCTTGGGCAGGAGATTCTTCTTGAATCTTTCTGAGAACCTTTATATTCATCTTATCCTCTATTTAATATATATTATTCATCTTTGTTCTTCTTTCAATACCCTTGTCTCTATCAATTGGTCCAACCTGCAGGATGTGACAAATGCACATATGGAACATCGACTTGAAACTATAGAGAAGTGTATTCAGGCATTATCTTCTGAAATAGCTCAGTGGCGACCACAAGTGGAAAAATTAGCCACATTGGATACTCAATTTGCTGAGCTGCGTACGATGCTTCAGTCTATAGTTTTTTTTATCGGTAAATGTTAGTTGTTAGTATAGTTAGTAGTTAGTTCACCAAGCACACATACATCCCCTTCTCCAAGCCTCCTTATATCTCTCCTCCTAATTCGTTCCCAATGAGAATCGAACATGTGTCTCTCACCTACTTCAGTGTATAGTATGTGACAACGTAATTACAAATTCTAATACACCCCACACCGAGGCATCACACTCACGGTCTTCAACAAAGACTACAGATTTTTCACCCACAAAAGTAATGCTGGAAAGCATAATACTAGGGCGAGGATTGGAATTTCCAATGTTCAATGGATCCCATCTAGAGGCATGGATTTCGCGAGCTGAACAATATTTCAGGTTAAACATAATTCTAAATGAAAATCGTGTTGAGTTAGCACTAGTTGTCAAATTCCGAGAACCGATCAACTCAAGAGCTTCACCAAGAGATGGAGGAACAAGTTCCACATGTAGAATCCAGACATGGAAATGACAAACCTTAATGTTTTCAGACTGTGGGTGTATGACAGCATTACAACTTTAGTTGAGGCAATCAAGCGTGTTGGTACAACTCTCAGTGGTCCAAGAAGCCATGTGGAAGTAGAAATTCGAGAGATTTGGAATTAATGGGGGCTTCAAATGGTGGAGAATCGTTTGTACGTTTGATCAAAAACTTTACTTCAAAAGGGTTAATTGGCGATTTCAGTATATATAATGGTAAATTGTAGGCGTCTGTATATGAGGTAGTGACTGTGATTGGGAAGAGTGAAACCAGAGCTGGATTTTTTACATCGGAATATGGGATTTCAGAGGTTTTGAACTCAACAAAGAAAGAGAATCTTGCAATTGTATGGCCAGGCAAGACAGATAAAGTGCATAGAGGCTTGGAAATTCCTATAAGAGGGAAGAAATTGAGAGTTGGAATTCCTTTAATGGGTGGATTTAGTGAATTCATCAAAGCTGAAAGGAATTAATCTACAAAAATATAATGTTAGAGCCACCGATTTCGGCACTGGTGTTTTCGAATATGTCATACACCCATTGTCATACACTTTCCCATTCGACTAGTTGTTATCCTTTCATAACACTTGATGGCCACAGAACTAAAAGTTAAGATGATCTTATTTGTCAGATACACTTAAAGGAATACGATGCAGTACTGGTGGAAGATGTCACCATCACAACTAATAAATCAGAGTATGTAGATTTCACTATTCCCTATACAGAATCTGGGATGCTACCATTGGAGCTTTCTTTGTCTTCGTCCAACTAGTAGTTTGGGTTCTTTGTCTTCAAGGTATGCCTCACCAGCAAGTTGGGAGGATGTTTTGGTTCTCCTTCTCAACATTTGTGTTTGCACATAGGGAAAGAGTAACTAGCAACTTAACAAGATTTATGGTGATTATAGGGGTGATTGTGGTGATTATATGGGTGTTTGTGGTGTTGGTTCTGACATCAAGTTACACATCAAACTTGATATCCATGTTGGCCGTGCAGCAGCTTCAACTAGAAATTACATACATCAATAATTTGATCACCCATGGTGAATATGTTGGCTATCAATATGACTCATTCGTCTATGGATTATTGGTCATCATGATATTCGATAAAGCCATTCATATTTCCTTATTAAAGAAAGTATTAGGAAAACACAAGCTAGTCTCCCAACTTCCCAACAAGTTTATAATTTTAAAGGTTCCCAAGTTTATTCCAGAATTTTTAGTACAAAACCAAGAGGTGAGGTGAGGTGAGGGGATGATAGCTACAAGCAAGAAAAATCCATTGACAGAACTTGGGGAATTGTTGAGGATTTCTATGATCAAATTCTAGATTTCCGCCTTGAGGACAAGGTGCTTTCGAAGGAGGGAGGAATTTTTAGGGGTCAGATTTATATACAAAGGTAAAGAGGCAAGAAGGACTGCAATCTATATGAGTGGTCAAATAAATATTAAATAGAGCATTTGTTGCTGCTATATGGCTGTCAAACTTCTCAAGGCCAAAAGTCTATAAATTCATCCTAGTAATTGATAGGAGGCATCAAATATTTATTTTCAAAATTGTGGTTTCAGCTTTGGCTTGGGCAGGAGATTCTTCTTGAATCTCTGATCTGTGGTATTTTTACCTAAAATTTAGTGTCTTTTATTATGTATTTTGTGTGTTTTTATTCATTTTGTATATCATTTGGTGGTGTTATATGAAGATATGGAGATGTGTGCTTTGAAATGATAAGTGTGTGATTTTAATGAATAAGTGCCTTTACTGCAC
Source organism: Pogostemon cablin (assembly GCA_023678885.1). NCBI lineage: Eukaryota > Viridiplantae > Streptophyta > Magnoliopsida > Lamiales > Lamiaceae > Pogostemon > Pogostemon cablin. The sequence continues at coordinate 8,888,092 of CM042973.1, forward strand.
GAAATTTGTAAATATTTAGAGAACTGGTGTTTTGGTGTAATTTGTATGATTTTTAGGTAAAAGTGATTCTACATGCGATAAAGAAGATGTGAGAAAAAACGAAGCTCAATTCGGAGTTGAAACGAGGGAAAACAAGCCAAAACAAAATGTTGAAAAAATACACGTTCAATTTATATAATTTTTCTGTATTTATGTGGAGCACAAAACTAGAGATGTGATATATGGTTGGAAAGCCAAGGAAGAGAGAATCGCGTGAGCATAAGAATCATTCGAATCGGAAATCGAATATAGAAGTTATGCACGAAACGGTGAGACTGCGCTGCTGAAAATAACCCAACTCGAGTTGCAAGGTCCAACTCAATATGCAACTCGAGTCGAGCTGTGAGTCGAGCAAAATCAGAATTCATGCAGTGACTCAACTCGAGTTGCAAGGTCCAACTCGACTTGCAACTCGAGTCGAGTTGAGTACCAAGAAAATTCTAGTTTCTCATCGACACGACACGAGTTGACAGGCAAGAGCTCGAGTTGCCAACTCGACTCGAGTTGGGTATTGTCCAACTCATGTTACAAGCCGTGCAAAGCAGAAAAGTTGTCCAGAGAGCCAACTCGACTTGCAACTCAAGTCGAGCTGTGCTTAAAAATCAGAAAAATTCAAGAAGCTTCTAGAAGGTTCCATGGGGGTATAAGTGCAAGTTTTGATCACAAAGTACGAGAGAAATCATTTTGGATCAGTTTTCACACACACTAGACACCTAAATCACATACATTCATCTCCATCTCTTCTCTCCTTCATTTCATCCATCCAATCCACTTGATCTTCTCAAATCCAACCATAAATCCATCAATCTACCAATCTAAGAAGACGAATTCATCATTGGTTGAAAATTTTAGCATGATCAATGAGGAGGAAGTTCACCATCAAAAGGGAGCCAACTTACCTTTATTTTGTTATTTTCTTCATTATTTGGCTCAATTGGAGCATGCCATGAATTGTATTGATTTAATCATGATTTGTAGTGGCTAGTCCTCATGTGAGGCTAGCAATATGATTGGTTAGGAATTATGTAGATTTTGGACACCACATGTTTGATGAAATGATTGTTATGAATATTTTCTATCATGAATGCTTATTCTCATTTTATGTATGATTTGTGTGATTAAATTCTCTGTTCATAGTGTTAGAATGATCATTCAAATACTATGCTTAGTGGTTTAATTGAATCATTGATTGCATGAGAGGACTTAGTTAGTGTGAGGAGAGGTAAGTCATACCCTTCAAGTGCTTAGAACCTCATGATAGGACATTAGTGATGAACTAGTGAGGGGAACCAAACTTATGATCATAGTACCTTAAGGGAATTAAGAGTAAGAGACAATCCTAGGAGATTTAAACTTGTAAAAGAGTTGAGAACCTAATTGCCTTGGCCATAGAGATTAGGGGTACATACGTGATTGCCCTTAATATCATAACATGAAAACCATCAATGCATGTGTGTGTGTGAGTCTATATATACCTTATCCATGAATGTTTCTTGCCTTACATACTTCTTAGATTGTTCACCTTCATCCATATTCCATCACATGTATACATGTTCTATCTTTAATTGCTTTCCTAGTTGTTAGTTTTAGTTAATTAACCCTATCCTTATTTATTAGTCCTACTAGAGTCAAACATCTCTCAAACACGGCTACCCACTTTCGCCCTTGGGTTCGATATTATATAAATTTTGCACTTGGTTGCTTACATGCTATACACGATAGAGTACACTTGCTCTAAATTAATTTAAACCAAAATTGAAACCAAGTTCATGGCGCCGTTGCCGGGGCGAAAGCCTTCGGTGTAACGTGTTTGAATTTGTTAGCTTTACTTAAGATATTTTTCTTATTTTTGCATCTTATATTTGTTTTGAAAATTTTGTTCTAACTTGTTCTTCTTGATAGGTACGACAACCTTGAAAGAAGGGGAGAAGGAACAAACCAAAAATAGTAAGTGAAGAAAGTTGTAGTAAGCCTTGAAAAGAAGAGTATGAACATGGATGGGTGGAACCAATACTTGGGAGGAAATTTTGGAAATCTACTTGGTTTGGTTCCACCACAACAATCAAATGGCTACAAGGATGAGAACAACTATGGGTATAGTAATCAAATGAGTCAAGCAAGCTCTCAAGGCTACAACAATGGGAGTTATGAGGAATGACAAGGAGCTTACAATGGGAATACATTTCAACTATATCAAGAAAACACTTATTCTGTACCAAGTTCCTACAACCAAGTGCCTAAGGTTACTCCTTTTTCCGAAAATAGTGCCTTAATGGAATTGTGTGGAAGATATGCTCAAGGGAGCAATGCAAGGCAAAGTTTTCAACTAAGTCTTTCAAGCTATGAGCCTCAAAATGCCTACTCAATACTTACTTCCAACTTTAATGGGGGACTAGTGTGGAACATCCCTAGTTACCAAATGGGAAATGGAATATGTATACAAAACGGGTATGTCCAAGGGAATTTCCAAGAAGAGTGTCCACCATATGATGATGGAAAACCTTCCTTGCAAGATCAATTAAGTCAAGTGTTGGAATTTATGAAAGGAGCTAAAGAAGGAATAGATGAAATGAAACATGAAATGAGACAATAAAATGAAGTAAATGAGAGGAGATTTGAGGCCATTGAAAGTCAATTGAGTCAAATGGAACGAGAAAGGAGCACTCTTCATGAAATGAAGAATTTTGATGAAAAGATTGAAGAAGAGTTAGATATAGAAGATTGTTCGGGGGATAGTGAAGATTCAAGAGATGTTGAGCTTTTTGAGGATAAGGAAGACAAGGTAGAAGAAAGCTTAGAGAAGGAAGAGATTATCCATGATTTCTTGTCTCTTGTTGATAAGGAAAATTCAAGTGAAGATGAAGAATCAAGAGATGAGTATGAATTTGATGAAGTGGAACAAGGTCTTGAAGCACTTGATTATGAGTTTGGGAGTGAAATGAGCATTTCTATACCTTTTAACTCTTCAAGTTGCATTGAATTTCCAAATATTGTTTATATTGACTTTGTCTTAACTATTGATTCTTCTCAAAACCTTAGGTACAAGAAAGAGCTTGAAGAGATGTTGGGGACATACTTGATAAAAAGGAATAAGTGGTGGTCGAGAAAAGAAAGGTTAATGGAATGCAAGCTCAAACGAGTGGAATTTTTAAAGCCAATCTCAAAGGACACTACTGAGGTCGTTACATGCCACAAATGCCTAATAGAGGAAGAAGCACAAAGATTAAAATTTGATGGCAAGAACGAACGATATCCTTGGCCATTCCGATGAGTTCTCCATAATCCGTTCGGCTTGAAAACGTTAAACTTAGCGCTGGATGGGAGGCAACTCATTATTTGTTTTATTGCTTTCATTTAAATGCTTTGATTTAGTTTTCTTGTATTTTTGGCATTTAGGTTGATTGTTCTCATGGAGAAGAATGCGTATTGAAAATACGAGAAATGGTTGATTTGAAGTTTGAAGGGACGTCTCACCACTTTTTGCAAACTTAAATCGAAACTCTTATTTCAATTTAAGTTTGGGGGGATAGCGCGTGGTGGACGTACCTTGAGTGTTGTGATGCATATGCTTCTCTACAAGAAGATCATTGGTGAAAACTACAAGGGTAAGTCCCACCATTTTTTGCAAACTTAATTCTCAATTTATTTCGATTTAAGTTTGGGGGGGAGTGCGTGGTGTGACTCACCACTTGAGTAGGCTTATTATGATGATTGAGAGGTCTTCTTATAAAATTGGGTAAATTTTAAAATTTTCTCATGAGTATTGGTTTGACTTTGGTTAGTTTGGTTATGTTGAAGTGCATGTTAGTTCATTATTTTCTAGTAATTATTGTGCTAATGGTGTTGATAAGTTGTTGAGCATAAATGAAGCGTAGTGAAAGCATGAATTGAGCTCGAAAATTAATGTCGAGATTCGTTGTGCATGCAATCTCCGGAAGCTTGTGTCAACCATTTCTATTACCAAAAGCCTTTTCAGGAAGTTCACTTTACTACTCATCATTTCATTTGCTTAGCATATACTTGATTTGATTTGGATTGTTTGGATTAGTATGCAACTTCATGTGTTATGTACTTGGGAGGTTTACTTGCTTTATTTAGGTAGTTTACTTGCTTTATTTTTCTTATTTTTGAATATGGTGGCAAATTCTTGAGCCTACATGTTATTGGATGATGTGGATATATGCTTAAATTTCTTATGATGGATGGAAGGTTATTTTTGCTTGTTATGTGTTCTTGTGTTATTTTTGTTTGGTGAGTCTTTGCTCATGTGTTTGGTTTGTATTTTTATCCTTGTACAGGGTTTTTTGGTGGTTTGTTTCAGGATGTTGTGAGTCATTTTTGAATGTGAGTAATGGCATGTTGTTTATGATAAGTGATGGCGAATTATGTTAAAAATCTCTACTCTTCAAAATTGTGACATGTTCTATTTAACTTGTTCAATTTTGAGATGAATTGAGGTGTAATGAGTTCCTAAGGGTCCGAGCAAAAGATTGTGAGCGTTTGAGCCTCAACCATGGATCCATGTTAATTTTTTCTAAAGTGGATCGATTGATCCTTGGTAAACTAGAACTTGCTCATGGACTACGGGAATGAGCCCAATTCGTGGAGATTAGTGATATGATCTTAGGTCATCCTTGTTACTTTAAAGTCATTGCCATATATTTACTTACCTTATACATCATCCCTAGTTAACCACTTTGAGCCTTAAAGCCTATTCTTTATGATATAAGCATATTACAAGCCATGATTACCCACTTAAGCTTTTTATATATACCTTTTGTGTGGGTGATTGAGGAGATTATGGTTTACAAGGTTTAATGTGAGAATTGTGCTAGAGAAGAAAGGAAATGGTAAACAAGCAAGAAATGGATGAAAAGAGCTCAAGCAAAATGTACATGCAACCGCAACATAAGAAAAAAGGAGCAAATCAACAAAAATATGCTCAAGAAAATCAAAAGTCAAAAGGAAGGAAGTATGAAATCAAGAGAAGCTCAAGAAATCAAATGAATGATAATGATTAATGCTTGTGATTTGAAAAGAAAATAAAGGAAGATAGAAACATGAAGAAGTTGAAGAAGTTGATCATCTCTTCGATTATCTACACTTGAATAGTCACTTTTATCCATATTCTCCCTACCCTTACCAAAAAGCCTATCATTATATCCAAAAGTAAAGTCCCTTTTTATCACTAATTGAAGCAATGGTGGCTTGTGAATGTAGTCCGTGAGTAAGCCTATGGTGCGTCGGGTTTAATCGATTGATGAGTGAAAATTACCCTACTTCATAGAGTGTTGAGTGCATTTTGATATCCGACGTGAGGTTTGGACCCGAAGGGACTTTATTACTCTTAATTTTCTTAGACTTGAACTTATTAATTTTTCATGTCATGATTTTAATGTTGTAGTGTGTCTTGATATGATTTGTAGTCCTTGTTACTTATAATGTGTTATTGCTTATGTTCTTTAGGTCTTTCTCTAGGTGAAAATTCCCCCTCTCGTTTTCTCATTTTCGTTGCTCGAGGAGGAGCAACACTTTAAGTTTGGGGGGTTAATCGGTGTCATTTTCACCTATATTTTGGTGTCTTTTATTATGTATTTTTTGTGTGTTTTTATTTATTTTGTATATCATTTGGTGGTGTTATATGAAGATATGGAGATTTGTGCTTTGAAATGATAAATGTGTGATTTTAATGAATAAGTGCCTTTATTGCGCGATATTTGTAAATATTTAGAGAATTTATGTTTTGGTGTAATTTGTGTGATTTTTAGTAAAAATAGATTCTAGACGCGATAAAGAAGATGTGGAAAAAAATAGAGCTCAATTCGGAGTTGAAACGAGGGAAAACACGCCAAAACAAATACTGAAAAAATACGTCCAAATTCTATAATTTTTCTGTATTGATGTGGAGCACAAAACTGGAGGTGTGATATATGGTTGGAAAGCCAAGGAAGAGAGGATCGCGTGAGCGCAATAATCATTCGAATCGGAGATCGGATATAGAAGTTATGCACAAAACATTGAGACTGCGCCGCTGAAAATAACCCAACTCGAGTTGCAAGGTCCAACACAACTTGCAACTCGAGTCGAGCTGTGAGTCGAGCAAGGTCAGAATGCATGCAGTGACTCAACTCGAGTTGCAAGGTCCAACTCGACTTGCAACTCGAGTCGAGCTGAGTGCCGTGAAAATTCCTGTTTCTGATCGACACGACACGACTTGACAGGCGAGAGCTCGAGTTGTCAACTCGACTCGAGTTGGGTATTGTCCAACTCGTGTTACAAGCTGTGCGGAGTAGAAAAGTTGTCCAGAGAGCCAACTCGAGTTGAAAGGTCCAACTCGACTTGCAACTCGAGTCGAGCTGTGCTTAAAAATCAGAAAAATTCAAGAAGCTTCAAGAAGGTTCCATGGGGGTATAAATGCAAGTTTTGATCACAAAATACGAGAGGAATCATTTTGGATCAGTTTCCACACACACTAGACACCTAAATCACACACATTCATCTCCATCTCTTCCATCCTTCACTTCATCCATCCAATCCACTTGATCTTCTCAAATCCATCTATAAATCCATCCATCCACCAATCTAAGAAGAAGAATTCATCATTGGTTGAAGATTTTAGCATGATCAAGGAGGAGGAAGTTCACCATCAAATGGGAGCCAACTTACCTTTATTTTGTTATTTTCTTCATTATTTGGCTCAATTGGGGCATGTCATGGATTATATTGATTTAGTCATGATTTGTAGTGGTTACTCCTCATGTGAGGCTAGTAATATGATTGGTTAGGAATTATGTAGATTTTGCACACCACATGTTTGATGAAATGATTGTTATGAATATTTTCTATCATGAATGCATATTCTCATTTTATGTATGATTTGTGTGATTAAATTCTCTATTCATAGTGTTAGGATGGCCATTCCAATATTATGCTTAGTAGTTTAATTGAATCATTGATTGCATGAGATAACTTAGTTAGTGTGAGGAGAAGTAAGTCATACCCTTCAAGTGCTTAGAACCTCATGATAGGACATCAGTGATGAACTAGTGAGGAGAACCAAACTTATGATCATAGTACCTTAAGGCTGTGTTTGGATTGAGTCATTTCAAATCCAATGGATTAGAAAATGAGTGGATTTTAAATTTCTTGGATTTAACTCAATTCATTTGAATTCCACTGTTTGGATAAATTATGGATCTTTGAAATGATTTCAAATCCATTATTCAAAAATTATTTTTTAAAATAGAATTTTATATATAATAAATAAAAATAATAAAATTTTATTATATTAAATACTAAAATCTAAAATTTTATTAAAAATAACTTTTTCTAGGGAATTTTACCACCCAACCTACCCCTTACCCACCACCCCACCCCCCCAAAAAAAAAATTTTATAAAATTTTAGATTTTTTATATTTGAATAATAAAAAATATTACCACTCAGCTCTACGCCTACCCACCCACCCACCCTCCCTAATCCAAAATTTTTTTATATAAAATTTTAGATTTTAATATTTAAATAATAAAAATATTATCACCCTATCTATCCATCCACCCACCCCATCCCCACGTGGTCTCACCACCCCCCCAACCCACCAAATTTTTTTAAAAAATAGATTTTAATATTTAAAAAATAAAATTTAAAATTTTATTAATTTTTTTTTGGTGGTGTGGGGTTGGGTAGGGATGATGGAGGGGGATGGGTTGGGTTGGGTGGTAATATTTTTATTTTTAAATATTAAAATCTAAAAATTTATAAAAAAAAAAAATTTTGGGTGGTGGGTGGGGGGGTGGGTAGGGGTAGGTTGGCTGATAATATTTTTATTATTTATTTAAATAATAAAATTTTAAATTTTAAAAAAAAAATTTGGAGTGGGGGTGGTGTTGGTGGGGTGAGGTGGGGGTGGGTGGGGGGTAGGGCAGGTGGTAATTTTTTTTATTATTCAAATATTAAAAATCTAAAATTTAAAAAAAGATTGGGTGTGGGGGTGGGGGTGGGTAGGGGTAGGCTGGGTGGTAGAGTTTAAAACATAAAAAAAAATAAAAAATATATGTTTAACATTATATATTTTTTAATTAATTTATTAATTTTTTATATTATTTTTATATATTTATATATCAATTACACAACAGCGGAATGATTTCAAATGACACGGTTTCAGTGAGGATTTGAAATCCATTCAGAAACAACAAAAAAAATTCAAAATTAAATCCATTGATTTAAAATCTTGGATTTATAAATCCATTGATTTCAATGTTATCTAAACATGATGGAGGGATTTGAGGGAAGGATTTATAAATCCCTCCTCAAATTTTTCCATCCAAACACAACCTAAGGGAATTGAGAGTAAGAGACAATTCTAGGAGATTTAAACTTGTAAAAGAGTTGAGAACCTAATTGCCTTGGTCATAGGGATTAGGGGTACAAACATGATTGTCCTTAATATCATAATATAAAAATCATTAATGCATGTGTGTGTGAATCTATATATACCTTATCCATGAATGTTGATTGCCTTACATACTTCTTAGATTGTTCACCTTCATCCATCTTCCATCACATGTGTACATGTTCTATCTTTAATTTCATTCCTAGTTGTTAGTTTTAGTTAATCAACCCCATCCTTATTGATTAGTCCTACTAGAGTCAAACATCTCTCAAACACGGCTACCCACTTTCGCCCTTGGGTTCGATATTATATAAATTTTACACTTGGTCGCTTACGTGCTACACACGATAGAGTACACTTGCTCTAAATCAATTTAAACCAAAATTGAAATCAAGTTCAATCTCTCTAAGAACCTTTCGTCTTATCCTCTATTCAATATATATTATCATCTTTGTTCTTCTTTCAATACCCTTGTCTTTATCAGGTGTTCAATGGTGAGGATGCTTGCCCTCAATAGTTGTCTTTAGAATAGAGAAAATAATTTGACATTTTCTTTGGTGTTCTAAGCATAATTAGATGGGATGGGAGGTAGGGGCGGAGCTAGACCGATTTTGAAGGCCGGGGGGCTAAAAATAAATTCACATTGATATTAGAGCATTAAATAATAAGTACTTCTTTCATCTTGGTTTTATTTGCACCAATAATGTTGATACATAATTTAAGAAAAAGAATTATTTGACTAGTTTTATTGATTTTTAGGGGTAATGTAGTCTTTTTTTTAAAATAATAAAGTGTAAAGCGTACATGTATTAGGTGAGAGTGTTATTTTTAAAATTACATTGTATTTTAAGATGTGATTTTTTATTTTTTTGAATTGCAAGCTATTATGGGACGAACAAAAATATAAAGTGTGATTATAATTGTGCGATGATGGAGTACAAACTAATGCAATGTAAAAGTATAACTTGTAAAAAAATAAAAATTTTAGAGATATTTTTATACAATTTTCAATGTTTAAAATTAGACAAAAAGTGTAGATAATATTTTTTCATTGATTCAAAATAAGAAATTATAGTGTTTGTAGTAAAAGTGATACATGTTTCTTTATCAAATTATTATTCGGGGGGTGGGGGGGGGGGGGGGGGGGAGGACATCTTGAAACCAAATAAGGCGAGTGGTTTGGGATTGAAGGATATAAAAGATTGGAATGATGCACTACTGTGTCATGCCCTTTGAGATGTCCATTCAGAGACCAACTCCTTATGGGTAAGGTGGATACATGTTGTATACCTTAAGACTCAGCAATGGTGGACTGCTACACTGAGAGCACATTCTTCATTTTGTTAAAGGAACTTGTTACACATAAGAGATAGATTGAAAGGTGTATCAGGGAGTTAGAAGGTTGTATCATTACATGCAGATTGTGTAGCAGAAAAGTGTACAACTTACTTAGATATCCTAAACAAGGTGACACTTGTATCACCTATAAGTTCATTTGACACAAATGGATATTGTGGAAATATAGTGTGAGGCTTTGGTTATTTCGTAGAGGAAGACTCCTAACCAAGGACGGGTTCTGGATTGAAGAGGATGACAAGGACTATGGCTTTTGTATTGGAAACGTGTGGAAACACAACAACATTTATTCTTCCAATGAATTTAGTTCGAGCAGATTTGGAAGATAGTAATGTAGTGGATAGGCAAGAAGAGAAGATTCAACACATTACCTACAATGGTAAGGAAAGTCTACAGAGATACTATAGCAAAACCTAAAGCCAAGAGGATCCTCTTCATAACCCTTGCAGTAGTCATATACCAGATTTGGCAAAAGAGGAATGTGGCGATGTTAGTATGTGGGGATGTTTGCTAACAGTAGGCTATCACCAAACCAAACAAATAGAAGATGAGTTTGTAACTATGGTGTATGTCATGCATTGTATTTGTACTTGTATATTACAATAGTTGATTACCCTTTTGAAATTAATAAATTTAGTAAAATGTAACTTTGGTAAAAAATAAAGTGTATAGTGAACTGGATTCACAAAACGAGTTCTTATAATTTATATTAATAATTTTTCATAAACACAATTAAAGATTGATTTTGTAATTTATCAAATCAATCTTACCCACAAATCTAAAATCGATTTTTAAAAAAAATTATTACTCATTAATTTCTTTTTAATTTTTAACCTCATGTAGTTTTTAATTTATTTTAAGCATTGTTGCAAAATACACTCAATGTGTGGAGCCAGAGGATATTGATAAGATCTCAGTGACAAATATAGAGTCTAATAAATTCTGGCAGAAGTTATTTGATGATACATTGGCCCATAAAGAAAATGCTGCTTTGGTTTCTTCTTCACCAAAAGGTCCGATAAATTGCCATCAGCTGGTGAGAAGTGAAACTTATTCGAAGGAAGGAGATATACTTCTCCACACATATTGTCCCCAGATTCCAGTTTTTCTTAAAGATGGGAAGATGGGGTTTAAAGGTGGGGTTCTTCTTTGTAATTGGTTGCGTTTTGCAACCATTCTTAAAAATAAGGGTTTTCATTACAATTTTTTAAAGATGGGGATTAATTTACAATAGAAAAAGTTGTAATTTTTCTTTCAATTAACCCTTTATTTTATGATAAATATATTGATTTTAACTTTAAAGAGTAATTCAGTAACATTTTTATTTTTACATGTGTCCCCTAAAATCATAGAACTGACGTTGAATGTATCCATACAATCAATTGACTTTCAATTTTAGCAATCTCAAACTAATTTAATAAAGTTGATTATGTTAGAAATTGAGCGATTTCAATGGAAGTTAGGTTTTCATTTATAGTTATATACATCATGAAGTTATTCAAAACTTTGGGTAGGGTTTACTTTTCAACCACGTTTTGGAAATATAGAATCTGTGGTATGTGACGACCTTTGCTTTGGTACAACGATGGAACAGTTTGGTCAAATTTGGAAACGAAAATGACCATTAATTTGCTCCAGAGTTTGGTGAAGAACTAAATGTACGTCTATGTGAGCCCTATTTGGGAAATTAATTTGTACATGAGATTTATAGAGGAGAGTGAAGATTAATTTATTGCACATAAAAGAGCTAATTTCTATGAATTAAAGTGTACGGTAGATATTCACTTTTTTTTCTTCACTCAAAAGTGTAATTACCCTTAAATATAAGAGAATAATCGTAGCACAAATATCACACTTATACAAGGTTTATCAAGATTGAAGCGTGATTACCCTCATAAATAATAAATTAATTGATCCCTTATATTTGAGGATTAACAAATTTCACTAATTGATCCCTAATACTTAGGATAATCACCCTTCAATATTTGTGAACCCTGTATAAATATGATTACTAGTATTTGATCCCTTTTTATTTGAGGGTAATTACACTTCCGTCTCTTAAACCCTATCACATGTGATTGAAAATTTTTATTTGAACACACTATATGTGAATCCTCACTATCTATCAATTTTAAGGACAATTATATCTTTAAAGATTTTAAACACCAAGAATAAAATATAAATCATTAAAATTCACCTAATTAATTATATGAACTCGGTTATCAATAAGTTCCAAGAAAATTATCGTGTTTTGTAATCTTAAAAATAATATTAATGATGTGTATATATGCGCAGGGTTGTAAATGAATCAAATAATTCGAATTCGATTTGATATTCGAATGCGAATATCAACATTCGAATTCGAAAAATTCGAATGCGAATTCGAATAAATATTTTAGTTCGAATAATATTCGAATCGAATATGATTCATAAGATATTCGATTCGAATATTCGCGAATATATTCGAATAATAATATATAATATATATTAATTATATATTATTAATATTAAATAATTATATATTTTTATATATTAAATATAATATTTTGTTTTATAAATATAAATAAATATATATTATCTAATTGATTACTATCTTAAAATAAAGGGGAAAAGACATATTTTTATTATTTTTATTATATATATAATGTGAATTATTTAATAATAATTTTTAATAATTTAATGGTTGATGTATTTAGTGGGTATTTCTTCTTAATAGTATAATAAATTAAAAAATATTATTTAAAAAAAATAAATTTACAATTTCGAATCGAATTCGAATACAAATATTCAATTTCGAATGTTCAAATTCAAATACTCGAATATATTCAAATAGTTCATTTCTTACTTTCGAATCGAATACGAATTCGATTTCGAATTTGATTATAATCGAATTCAAATTCGATTATAATCGAATTCGAATTCGAATATTTAATCAAATACCATTTAAATATCTTAGTATTCGATTCTATTCGATTCGTTTACAACCCTATATATGCGTATGAATATATTACATATTCCCTCCGTCTCGTGTTAAGGTTTACGTTTTCCGTTTTGAATTGTCCAAAGTTAAGGTTTACATTTCTTTTTTTATCAAGTTGGGCCCATAGAAAACAATTAATTATTCAATATAGGGCCACACACAACATTAATACAATTACTCACTTTACATTAAATATTATTTCTCTCACCTCACTACACATTAAAATATTATATTTCTTAATCTCAGTGCAAAATGCAAATGTCAACATTAACGCGGGATGGGGGGAGTATGTGTAACATTTATTCATTACATATAATTTTATGTGCATATAAATATTTAAAATTTTATTTTTATTCTATTAAATTTAAAAATGTAAGAGATAAGCGAATACATACAAATATACGACGTAACAATCTGAAAAATGGATGATTATCGGTGGACGGAGATTATGTGACGTTTACCATGAGTGGGTAGAGGCAATATTTTTGTAATAAAAGAGTGCATGGGATCCACATGGCGTGGGGCCCACTAATGTGATCACGTTTTGTGGAAACACACGTAATAATGAAAAAAGATCCCCATGTCTTGACCAAAAATGTTTGCGTACGGTGACATGGGGTCCCGTACCTGCATTTGCAACGTGGCTTAGACCCGCCGTGTCCGTTAGTGCGTCCCCACATTTACTAAACTGCCCCCACTCCATTTGGGAAAGGAAACACTCAATTCCCTTTAGTCGTGGTCCATTTGATTCCTTATTTATGGATATACATCGCACCACGCCCGCCCCTCCGCCATGGATGTACGTCCCGATCAGAGTGTGTCATTTGTTTTTTGCACGTAAATTAAGGAGTATTGCCATGGATGTACGTCCCGATCAGAGTGTGACATTTGTTTTTTACACGTAGATTAAGAAGTATTATTATTTTATGTAAAATGGATAGGTGTATTAGAGAGGTGTGGTGGGTAGTGGTAGGCCATTAGTGAGCCTTTTTTACTAAAAGAGAAAAATTATGCAATTTGAACAGAACTCCCAATATAGTAAAATAGTGTTATTTGGACGGGACGGAGGGAGTAATATTGAAATTTTGATGTGACATCTTTTATAATTTTTTATTCCACCCTACATTAGGGTTTGTCTTTTAACAATTTGTTTTTTTAAGAGATCTAATAATATTTTAATAGGTAATAAATTTAAAAATATACTTCATTCATGTATTAGTGTGATTTGTGAGTCCAAAAAAAGAGAAATAATTAATTTGTGTGGACCCTTTTATCAAAGGAAAATGCACACTTTGTATGGGAAAATAAAAAAATGCATATGTTTCAATGTGATGGATGAAGTAATATTTAATGTATAGTTGGATGTTGTATAATTATTTTGCGTGGAAAAGGAAATGTAAACTTAATTTGGAACAAAGTAAAATAGAATTGTAAATCTTAATGCGAGAAAGATGTAATAGATTGATTTCCTTAAACTTAACTTGGAACAAAGTAAAATAGAAACATAAATCTTAATGCGAGAAAGATGGAATAGATTGATACATGGCACACCGATCTTCTGCGCCATTTCCGTGCATCATCTTCTGTGTCACACGTTAAGTGATTGACTCGTAAGAGGGGAAAATAAATCCAACCATTGCCCCTAGGATATAAGGATTAGGGTATAGTTTCTCTCTCCTGCGTAACGGTGTGGCACAGGAGATGATGTACAAAATGGCACAGAGAATCCGAGCTGGATACGCGGGATGAGAAATTTAATCTCTTGACCTAAAATTTACAAATGAGATTATTTACTCTACAATTAAAAAAATACTCCCTCCGTCCCCTTAAAAGGTATCCATTTCACTATTCCTGTCATCCGCTTCAAAAGCATCAATTTTCTCTATTTAATAAAGAAAATACATAATATGACCCACCACTTCCCTCTAATACAATTACTCACCTTATCTATAATAATACTCCTTAATTTACGTGCAAAAAGCAAATAAAGACCTTAGAACCGTCCACGTACAAACAGCAAATGAGTACTTTTCAAGGGAAGGAGGGAGTATATATATATATTTAACTTGGAACAAACAAAATAGAACGTAAATCTTAATGCGAAAAAAATGGAATAGATTGATTCGTGGGATGAGAAATTTAATCTCTTTACCTAGAATTTACAAATGAGATTTTTTACTTTACAATAATGTTATCTCTTATTCAACGGTCCACGTGTCATGAACAATGCCTATATTATCACAATTAATCAGGATATAATAATATTTTAATAAAATCATGTGTGTTTGATAATTGATTAGGGTATATTAATATTTTAATAAAAAATAAATAAATTATGAAACATCAAACGAAATATCATCTAGCTAGAATAGAAGATTTGAACCGTATGATTTTCCATTTTCATGCACAGATCTTTTATCCTTTTCGCTCATATATTCTGTGCCACTAAGTTTTATGATTGAGATTGTATAAAACTAAATCAAATCATTACCCGTAAAATTATGGATTCTTTTATAGAGTTTAATTTTCGTTTCTCTTAAATATCATCCATCAATAATATACTCCCTTCGTTTCGGAGAGTCTTTTATTTTTTTTCACGTAGATTAAATAATATTATTATTAATGTGTAGTGAATAGTTGTATTAATGGGATGTGAATCATATATTTTAATTGTATTAGAGGGATATGTGAATACCATGTATATAAAAAAAGAAAAAGAAATATTTTTATTGAGATAACCAAAATAGAAAAGAAGACCTCCTTGGACGAAGGGAGTATAATACAAGAGGAGATGATGTAAAAAATGGTTTCACATCCAATTAAGTGTCATAAAACACGTCACATGAATACCGATCTCTATCCATTTATTTCTTTTTCACTTCCAACGTTTATTTATTTAATTAATTTAATTAATTAACTTTATGGTTTCCATAATTCAATGCCATTTTCATCTTCTCAGTCCACGCAACACTCTCTCTCATCTTTAAATTTTGGATGATTCTCTCCATATATATCACATTCTATTAAATTTCTTGAATAAATTAAACCCCTCGCCAACCTTTTTCCTCTCTCTTCTGTTTCCTTCCCTTGCATGCTTCTCTCCTCTCCCAAATTTCATTCATCTCTCTCATGGCAGTCGAAGCACACCGGCGTTGTAATCTCTTTCCGAGGTGATTTACCTTTTTATGTTTGTTTACTGAATCCGTTCCATTTCTTCTTAATTGTATCTAATTCATCCGTTTATGGCAGGGATTTTGTGAATTGTTCACATCAATTAAACCAACAGCAGATGCTTTTCCCGGCGATTCCGATTCCGATACCGGCGATATTGGTTTCCGATCAGCCATTAGTTTGCAATTCGATTCTACCTAAAGCATCCATCAAAACTGAAAGCGGCGTCACTTCTTCTTCACGAAAGCGATGCAGAGAGGATTCCTTCGCCGGAGTGAATTTTCCGACGAGAATTCCGCCGTGTGGCGGCGGAAGCTTTTTGCTTCAAATACAGCAGCAGCAACAGATGGAGATCGACGCCATAGTATCTCACCACACGAAGAAAATCAAATCGGAATTACAGCAACGGCAGAAGGAACAGACGAAGATGTTGATCGCCACCATTGGAGAAGGCGTGATGACAAATTTGAAGGAAAAAGATGAACAGATTCAGAGAATGGTGAAATTAAACATGGTTCTTCAAGAGAGAGTGAAGAATCTTTACCTCGAAAATCAGTTATGGCGTGACGTGGCGCAAACCAACGAGGCTACCGCCATGTCGCTGCGGTCCGACCTTGAACAGGCACTGCAGGCGCAGGTCGGTTGCGGCGGCGAACGCGCCGCAGTGGATGACGACGTCGTATCCTTCTGTGATAGTAATACAGCAGAAGGTGATAATAATATGGAGTGTGACGGTGGCATTGGGAAGAGTTGTCACAGTGAGAGGAAGTGCAGGTGGTGCGGTGAGGGTGAGGCGTGCGTGTTGCTATTGCCGTGCCGGCATCTCTGCCTGTGCAGCGCCTGCGGAAGTGGATCCCACCAGGCCAAGTCATGCCCCGTGTGTGACTCTAGCATGAATGCCACATTACATGTTAATTACATGTAATGTAATCAAATTAATGATCATAGATAGGAAGAATCAGGAGAACCATAGAGGATTTAATTAGTTCCTTGTATTATACAGGTTTTCTTTTTTTTTTTTTAAAGTAAAACTATAGATTATTATTAAATCTTGTCTTATAATTTTACTCTAGTATACTTTGGATGTTTTGATTTGTCCTACGTTTTGCATTTTTATTGATTTAATTATGTTCTTATGATTTTTCCTAGGAAACATTGTGTACTTATTTGTGATTCAAAGAACGTGAGTTGAGGAGTGCGAATACAGTAATATTATAATATTGATCAACATTATAGATTTTTTTTTTTAAGAATTAAGATCAACAATAATAATCTCTTGGAGAACATTAATTTATTTTTTAGATAAATAATAAATTATCATATAAAAAATAAATAATGTATTATGCATAAAAAATAATTTTAAATGGATTTTCAAATCAAACGGTGACAAAGTCTCTTATGAGACATTACTTACGAGTTAAATTATATTTATTATTTAGATAAATTATGTTTAATAGTGATTAAATTATATTTTCTAAAGTATATTACATTATTCATTAAAAGCATATTTTATCTGTGCAGAACATACTGATGGGTTTGTTGAACTATATAATACCATGTTTTACATTTGTAGTCTCTTTAATGCGCAGATAGCCAATAGTATTTTGAGTCATATTGTACATTTTGAGCCATACATTAAATCATATATAAAATATCTAAAAAATTCATTTTTTTACTTAAAATATCGGTATTAAAAAATTCATATCTTTAATAATATCGATATTAAAAATTCATATTTTTATTGTACCGAAAATTTCTGTATACCGAAAAATTCATATCTTTACCATACCGAATTTAAATATATTAACAACACATGCAATTCAAATTTAAATATATTAAGAAAACTTAATAAATTTAAGAATCTAAATCATAATACAGTGAGTATACCTCAAAACTAATGAATTTGAGTCACTAAGTCCTAGATTAATTAATAATAACTACACACTCTTAATTTTTTTTTTAAAAAAAACTATAATTATACATTAAATTTAAAACTAAAAAGAGTGACGCTTGCATACGCTGACGCACGCCGTGCTCCTTTAGAATTTAGTATTATGGATAAGGTACATTATTTTGTTCTAAATTATATACACTTTAATTAATAAGGGTACACCATTTTGTTATAAATGGTATACACTTTTCATTATATTTTTTATTTTTCTTCCGAAAATAAAGCGTACACATCTTTATACTAAATGGTATACAATTTAACACAAAATTATAAAAGCACACGAAGTGTGCTTCCGTGCGCCCGGGCGCACACAAGTTTTTATCTTGTAAAATAAAAGGTACACATCTTTATACAAAGGGTATACAATTTAACACAAAATTCTAAAGACATACGGGATGTGCTCCCGTGTGCCATGACACACACAAGCTTTTACCAACTAAAAATCGCATTCCCACGCTGAATGTGCTCTAAAGTTATCTTAAATGTAATGATTTGGTCAATATTTTTTAAATATTAGATTTTTTCTTTTTTAAAAAAAAAAGTTATATATATTACTTACTAAATTAATTTTCATACCTTTACTGTATTAAAAATTATACTTTATCAAAATTTCTATATACTTAAAATTTCGATAAATTTGATATCTTTCAATATGATAAGTACGATATACTATCAAGAATTTTATATACCTAAAATTTCAATAGAATTGATATCTTTCAGTATGATAAATACTATATACTGAAATTTCGGTATTTTTTCAACTTGTATGTGGATTAAAGAGTATTATTATCTAATGTGTACTCTCTCTGTCTGCATTCAAGGGTATCATTTTTCCATTTTGGGCGTCCGCTCCCAAGGGTCTCATTTCCTTTTTTATCCACACACACCCACTAATACAATTAAAAAATGAGACTCACATCTCCTCTAATATAACGTCTCCACTAATATAACTACCCACTGCACATTAAATAACAATATTTCTTAATCTCCGTGCCCAAAAACAAATAGCACCCTTAAATCCGGACGGAGAAAGTAGTGGGTAGTTGTATTATAGGAAGTGTGCGCCCATATTTTAATTATATTAATAGGTGTGTGTGATTCTCATATGTATAAAAAAAATAAAATGAGACTATTTATATAGGACGCCCAAAATAGAAAAAAAGATCACACTAGGAGAGAGTTAATAATTAAAGAAAAAAAATAATAGTCATTACAGATTTCACATTTCTTCCTTTATTTGTTTCAATTAACTTTAAAATTTTAAATATGAAAAATCACTCGATACGTATAGTTTTTTCTATATGCTTTTTATTTTAAATAATGTCACAACAATGTAACACATGACTGCTATATAATCTCTTCTAGTCTAACTATATACTGCCTTAAATTTTTGTCTAAAATTTAAGGCACTACCTTAAATCTAAATATAAAAAAACAAATGTATACAATAATTTAAAACAAAATGATTGTTTTTTTTTTATACCTAATAAAAACTATATCATCCTCCACAAAATCAATAAAATAAGTTAATAAAATAATAATTTTAAAAAATAGTGTAGAGTAACCGTAAAATCAAAGTTGTAAGGGGAGAAGTTAAGTTGGCATATATAAAAGAAAACATGTCTAACATGAGTTTGGTCCCCAGTAAAAAGATCTGGTAACATGGTCGACTTTTTGGTAGGAATCCTATTTATGAAACCTACTCATCATTCTTTATCTGTCTATGTGGTCCTATTCCAACCACAACAACAATAATAATAATGAGTGTATATTGGGTGCACCCATATGTATGTCTTTTTATTCTATTTTGTATATATATTATTCTATTTTGTATACGTATTTTGTAATAATTGTATACTTTGTTCACATTAAGTTTTTATTAAAAAAACTAACATCCATATGTGTATAACTTTTTATTGAATATTATATACAAATTTTCATTAAAAAAATTAACAATTAAATTGTATACATTTTTACTTTTAATTGTATATGTTTTTGTTTATATTTGTATATGGGTGCACCAGGTTGCACACTATAAATTGCCAATAATAATAATAATAATAATAATAATCTCTCCTCCCGTTTCACCTTTAATTAAATTATAAAAATATAATTTTTTGGAGTATTATGATATTTTTTTAGTAATAAAAAATATAAATTATGTTTGATTTGTTAGAGTATAGTTTTTTTTTTTAAAAAAAAAACAAAATGTATAAGAGAGGATTGTTGTATTGAGTATTTGAATCGAGAATCACCATAAACATTCAAATGTGGCATAGACATTCAAATATAAAGGAAATCACATCGACATTCAAACGTGGGATGGTTGCCATTAAATAATGAAGGTTTTAGACAACTAATGTCCAGTGAATTAAGTTCTCAACACAAAAGATCGAGATCATCCGTAATTGAATAATTAAATAGAAAAATTAATGTTAATTAAGTGCAAAAGAGGGTTTAAATCAATGCAAAAAAGAATGTTTATAACTGTAACTTAATCATGATAATTGGACATTCAAATAACTTAATTAGTTTAATAAGATATATAATTCATAACCTGAAAAATACTTTAACTCGTTATTAAATACTTCAAGCGTCGTTATAAAGGTAAACTTTTTAAAAGCTTTTAATTATTTTTATACATTTAATGGAGGAGTAATGTATAATAAGATAATTCTTTTTGGCCCATGGATCAGATTTAAGTGTGAAGTTCGGACGTTTTAAATAAGAAACACAGTTACGAATCCAAAATGATCCAGCTAATTTGGACACAATATAAGAACGAAGGATATTAGAATTGTTATTGTGTAGATGTCAGTTCCTTAGTTTACATAAAGCGCTGAGTCACTGACTAATTCAAGATATCGCGTTCACTAAGCAGCAAACATATCTGATGATGTCATTGTACTAAGGAAGCTTCATAGTCGAAAGCTACCTAGTCTGATGCAGTAATGGTTCACCAGAACATGCAATAGAGTATTATATTTTTGTGCTGGGAATTGTTGGAATTAAGTTTTTAAAGTGTTAAAAGATGGAGTGTAAAACATGATCATGGTCCCATGCAAACGGTGTATTATATCAGCTGATAGCATGTGAGCAATGCATACGTATTTCTTGGTGTTTGTACGTTGGAATGAGATCACACACTAGTTGCATGAGTGCATGTTGTTATTAGGGTTTGTTAGGTGGTTATTGATCAGTTGAGTTGGTTAGGGAGCTGAATCCAAGAAGCTTTTGAGGGAGTTAGTTTGTTAAGTATGTTGTTAGGGAAGTGCTGATGTGTCAAAGCCTCATTGGAAGGTGAAAGGCATCAGTTGTGCGGCTGAAACAAGCCAACTGTCCAGCTTGGTGTATAAAGCAGCAAGGCTGCTGCTATGAAGAGGAGAGTTCAATTTTCTGCAAGTTTTTGAGTTCATCTTCTGCTAGTTTGAGAGGTTGATCCATGAGTGATCAGTTTAAGTAGTCTATCTTCATCTTCAAGTGTAATGGTCTATCAATGAAAGAGTGCTCGATTTCCTTTGAAAGTTAATGTAGATCATCTCGATCGAACCACTATAAACCTTGTGTGTTTCTTCTTTATTTCCTACTGTTTTTCATTGTTGCTTAGCTTTCAATTTCAGATCGAGAGCGTGAGTGTGTGTTCTTGATATATTGAGTGATTGAGAGTAGTAATCTAGGGAGTTGATTGCTGCAAGTTTCACAACAATTGGCGCCGTCTGTGGGAAGCGAGGAAGCTGAACAAGGAAGATGAACACCACCCGGTTTGACATTAAGAAGCTCTCTGAGAAAATGGATTTCAGCCTATGAAAACTCAAGATGAAGGTGATCTTGACACAGTAAGGGCTCATTGATGCATTGAAGCCTCCTCCACCGGTCAAGACTGAGATCATAAAAGATCCTTCAGCAGCAGGTCCTCCAAGAGTTCAAGTGGATGATGAGGTACTTCGAAGAGCTCATTCTACCATCATTTTATGTTTGGGGAAT
The DNA here is from genome assembly GCA_023678885.1 of Pogostemon cablin. Classification (NCBI taxonomy): domain Eukaryota; kingdom Viridiplantae; phylum Streptophyta; class Magnoliopsida; order Lamiales; family Lamiaceae; genus Pogostemon; species Pogostemon cablin. The sequence continues at coordinate 8,909,964 of CM042973.1, forward strand.
AAGGCATTATGTGAAGTAGCTAGAGAAACTACTGCCATTGGTGTTTGGGAGAAACTAGAGTCTCTGCACATGGTGAAAACACTTGCAAATAGGCTACACATCAGAGAGAAAATTCATGCATTCAAGATAACTGATGAAAAGCCTATACTAAGTCAAGTTGATGAATTCATCAAGATTTTGGATGATCTTGAAAGTGTTGATGTCAAGATTTCAGAAGAAGAGAGAGTCCTCATGTTGATGACTGCACTTCCAAAGTCTTTTCAAAGTTTTAAAGACACTTTGTTATATGCAAATCAAGCCACTGTCAAGTTTGACAGTGTATTGCTTGCCCTCAAGTCTAGAGAATTGCAGCTGACATCACAGAATGTTGCAAGCTCTGGGGGAGAAGGATTGGTTGTCAAGAAGAACAATCAATCCAAGAAAAATAACAAGAAGTATAAGTCTAATACTAGCAGTGGAAGGACAGAAAGAAAAGAAGGTGAAACAACAAAGGAAGGTGAAGTAAGAAAGTGTTACTACTGTCACCAACCTGGCCACATGAGGAGGAATTGTTATAAATGGAAAGCTGACAAGGCAAAGGGAATAGAGAAGGGCAAAGAATCAGAACCAAAAGATCAAGTAAATCAGACTGTACAAGCCAAAGAAGGTGGTGAAGGTTTCATTGAAGCTCTGACAGTTGCAAATTCAGAAGTTAATTCTGAATGGGTAATGGATTCAGGCTGTACTTTCCACATGACACCAATTAAGCACTGGCTCATTGATTTCAAGCAACAAAATGGAGGCTCTGTCTTGCTTGGTAATGATCAGACATGCAACATCAAGGGCATGGGATCAATCAAGTTTAAAATGACAGATGGTGCAGTCAAGATTCTTCATGATGTAAGATATGTCCCTGATTTAAGAAGGAATTTAATTTCCCTTGGTAAACTTGACTTCATGGGATATAGTTTTCAATCCATAGATGGTCTTCTTACTGTCACAAAGGGAGATGATATATTCTTGAAAGGTACTAGAAAACATGACTTGTATTTCTTGTGTGGATGTGCTGTTGCTGCTCATGCTCATGCAATAGGAAAATAGAATAGTACTTTGTTATGGCATGGCAGATTAGGACATATTAGTGAGAGGGGGATGCAAGAATTGATAAAACAGGACCTGTTATGTGGAGAAACATCAGTTAATCTGAAGCTATCTGAACACTGTGTTATGGGAAAGTCAAAGAGGCTCAGATTTGGTGCTGCTGAACATACATCTGTATCAATACTTGATTATGTTCACTCTGACTTGTGGGGGCCTTCCAAGAGTCCAACAAAAGGAGGAGGAAAATATTTCATCTCATTCATAGATGATTACTCAAGGAAAGCATGGACATATATTCTAAAATCCAAGGATGAAGCCATTGGAAAGTTTAAAGATTGGCTTACAGAAGTTGAAAACACCACTGGAAAGACATTGAAATGCTTCAGAACTGATAATGGTTTAGAATATCTCTCAGAAGAGTTCAACAAGTTTTGTAGAGATAAGGGAATCAAGAGACATAGGACTGTTCCATCAACTCCACAACAAAATGGAGTTGCAGAAAGACTAAATCAAACTCTCCTAGAGAGAGTGAGATGTATGATCAGTGCAGGTGGATTTCAAAAGAGCTTCTGAGGGGAACTTGTAACAACAGTTGCATACTTGATTAACAGGTGTCCCTCTACACCTTTAAAGTTCAAGACACCTGAAGAAGTTTGGAAGGGAAAACCTGCTGACTACAGCAACCTTAGAGTTATTGGATGTCTTGCTTATGCACACATAAAGCAAGATAAACTAGATCCAAGGGCTTTGAAATGTGTGATGGTAGGATACCCATCAGGAGTGAAGGGTTACAAGTTATGGAGTTTAGATGATCATAAATTCCTAGTAAGTAGAGATGTCAAGTTTGATGAGTCAAGGATGCCATTTCTGGAGCAATCTGAGCATGCTACAATAGTTGATAAGAGAGTTGACTCTAAGGTGGAGCTTGAAGAAACTTCAGAGAGAAATCTAGAGGTAGCAGATCACAGAAATGAGCTAGGTACTTACCACCTTGCAAGAGATAGACAAATGAGGGAAATTCACCCACCATCAAGATATGTACAAGCTGATCATATATCATATGCCTTCTACACAGCCACTGAAATTGAATCCAGTGAACCCAAGAGCTACAAGGAAGCTATAACAAGCACTGATAATGATCAGTGGATTACTACCATTAATGAAGAGCTTATGTCACTTGAGAGGAATGGAACATGGGTGATTGTTAACAAACCTCAGAGACAGAAATTAGTGGGTTGCAAATGGATTTTCAAGAGGAAGCCATCTGCAGTCCCAAATGGAAAAGTCAGATATAAAGCTAGACTTGTAGCCAAAGGTTTTTCACAGAGAGAAGGAGTGAATTACAATGAAATTTTCTCACCAGTTGTCAAACATTGCTCCATAAGGATTATACTTTCATTAGTTACTCAGTATGATCTTGAGTTACATCAAATGGATGTGACAACAGTTTTTTACATGGTGAATTGGAAGAGAAAATTTACATGGCTGTACCAGAGGGAGTTAGTGTTCAGAATCACAATTCTAAAGCTTGTTTGCTTAAGAAATCTCTCTATGGTCTTAAGCAAAGTCCTAGACAATGGTATTTGAGGTTTGATCAATACATTGTGGGCTGTGAATTTACTAGGAGATCATATGACAGCTGTGTGTATTATTTACAAGAAAAGAATCAATACACTTATCTGCTGCTCTATGTAGATGATATGTTGATAGCTAGTCACTCCATGATTGGTATTCAGAGAGTGAAAGACATGCTGGAATCAGAGTTTGACATGAAAGATTTAGGGGAAGCTAAAATGATACTTGGTATGTCTATCAACAGAAACAGGAGCAAGGGAAGTTTGATGATTAACCAGGAGTCTTACCTGTGTAAAGTGTTGAAGAGGTACAATATGTATGAAAGTAAATCAGTTTCAACACCATTCAAACAAGGTTTGAAACTGTCTCTGCAGCAAGGACCATCATCTGCATCAGAATCAACAGAAATGGACAAAATTCCCTATGCTAGTGCAGTTGGCAGCCTCATGTACTGTATGGTGTGCTGCAGGCCAAATATGGGATATGTCATGAGTATCTTGAGCAGATTTATGGCATGTCCAGGGAAACCACATTGGCAGGCAGTAAAATGGGCAATGAAGTACATCAAAGGTTCTGCTCATAGAGGACTAAAATTTCAAAAAAACCAGGAACAATGTCAGGTGTTGTATGGATATGTGGATGCTGACTATGGACACAAGAAAATCACTGACTGGTTATGTCTTTACTCTATTTGGAACAGCCATAAGTTGGAAAGCAAGCCACCAGTCAGTTGTAGCTTTGTCCACAACTGAGGCTGAGTTTGTAGCCTTGACAGAAGCAATCAAGGAAGGATTGTGGATCTCTGGAATGCTACATGAGCTTGGTATTAAGTAAGATTGTGTAGAGGTATTTTGTGACAATCAAAGTGCAATTCATTTAGCCAAACATCAGGGCTATCATGAAAGTACAAAACACATTGATGTCAAGTTGTATTTTGTGAGAGATCTTGTAGAGAATAGAGTTGTAAAGGTACACAAGATTGACACATCTGTCAATCCAGTAGACTGTCTAACCAAAGCCTTGCCTAGTTCAAAGTTTGAACTAAGCTTGAGCTTAGTTGGAATGTATCTCCACTGATCTTGAAGGAAGCTGCTCATAATGGAGCAGCAACAAAGGGAATTGAGCAGAAATTTGTTGAAAGATATGATACTTGTTTTAAGGTGGAGAATTGTTAGAAGATGGAGTGTAAAACATGATCATGGTCCCATGCAAACGGTGCATTATGTCAGCTGATAGTATGTGAGCAATGCATACGTATTTCTTGGTGTTTGTACTTTGGAATGAGATCACACACTAGCTACATGAGTGCATGTTGTTATTAGGGTTTGTTAGGTGGTTATTGATCAGTTGAGTTGGTTAGGGAGCTGAATCCAAGAAGCTTTTGAGGGAGTTAGTTTATTAAGTATGTTATTAGGGAAGTGCTGATGTGTCAAAGCCTCATTGGAAGGTGAAAGGCATCAGTTGTGCGGCTGAAACAAGCCAACTGTCCAGCTTGGTGTATAAAGCAGCAAGGCTGCTGCTATGAAGAGGAGAGTTCAGTTTTCTGCAAGTTTTTGAGTTCATCTTCTGCTAGTTTGAGAGGTTGATCCATGAGTGATCAGTTTAAGTAGGCTATCTTCATCTTCAAGTGTAATGGTTTATCAATGAAAGAGTGCTCGATTTCCTTTAAAAGTGGATGTAGATCATCTCGATCGAACCACTATAAACCTTGTGTGTTTCTTCTTTATTTCCTACTGTTTTTCGTTGTTGCTTAGCTTTCAATTTCAGATCGAGAGTGTGAGTGTGTGTTCTTGATATATTGAGTGATTAAGAGTAGTAATCTAGGGAGTTGATTGCTGCAAGTTTCACAACATAAAGGATGGATCAATTCCATCTTTGATCACTATTCTTAAGATGCTCTTATTGTTGGAAATAAAATCGAGTTGCATATTCGAAAACAATATTATAAAAAAACTTAATCAAATTTACAAGTTTACTAATTAATACGTTATAAAGATTGCATCTGAAGGGAAAAAATTAAAAGAAAAAAAAATTGAACTGAAAAGTTTTTCTACACAAAATAATTATTAAAGATTGGAACTACTTATGAGTGCATTCACACCATATGTAATTACTTTAAGTGCGTGATCCATATGGGAAACGCGATGATGCAACAAGGTCATTCAATGATGTATCACTCTCACCTACGTGTAATTCATCCAATGATGTGGCATGTAAAAAATAACACATAGAATCCGAACCACATTTCCATGACATGCATCTCAATTTCCCCTTAAATAAAATCCTAAAATTTACATTTAACCCGCAATTTCAACATTGCAATCCTTAGTACTCCATTTTCTTTCATTATCTTCCATAAAAAAAAACTTCAACGTATAGTGTTTCTCACCACACAGAATTAAACTAATTAATTAAGGAGAAAAAAAAGAGAGGAAATAAATAAAAATAAACTAAAATGAAATTTTAACGAGTAACAACGTGTTCAATATCTTTTCCTTTTGAAGTTTGGAAACTGATGTATCATGCACAAATGAGATTTACTTATTTCATTTTATTTTCATCTTCTGATCTATTTATTAGATATTTTCCATGCTTTATAATCAATACTCAAATTAACACTACGTGTAGAGTTAAATAGTCATTAATTAGAATGTAATTTGTTTAATAAAATAAGTTATTAAACACCCAATGAAATACCGGTTCGAATCTCCTGTTACATTTTGGTGTTACATCTCCTGTTACAAACCGTTGGATGATTGACACGTAGGATAAACTAATCTATACCCTAACAATCAACCCTAAGGGGAAAGGTTGAGATTTTACTCTCCGCATACGTGTCACTCATCTAGCGCGTGTAACAGGAGATGTAACACCAAAATGTAACAGGACATCCAATGTGATGAAATACCAATATAAAATAGTGGATAGGGACCTGTATTATGCATATTGAGGAGGTGAATTGGCGAAAAATAAATTGCAAGAAATAATTGGAGTTATTAAATTACAATAAAAATATTGTATGAGTATGAATTGAAATGTCGTAGCAAGATGTAATAAGGACACATGCGAATAAAGAGATGGACCAATATATTTTCCTAACTTTCCCGGCAGTTGAAGTGGATGTCAAAGCGCAATTAATTGCAACAATTTAAGAATGATGTTAAAATCAATGTCCCCTCCACCCTTTCTATAGCCCACACTTAAAAGCTATTCAATTCTTGCAAGTTTGAACATACAATTATTCATCCACTCTGTTTTTCCTTCATCTTCAACTATAATTCATCAATTACATCTACCCTCAATTAATTATATATATATATATATGGTCTAGAATTAAATTATGATGATATACAATTAAGAGTTGATTAATTGTGAAATGAAAAATGAGAAAAGAGATACCCACAACTTTGTTTAATGAATTGGTGGAGGGAATTTTTTTTATTTTTTATATTTTATTTTTCGTGTTATTATATATTGATAACAATTGTACTTTCGTGATTAATAAAGTTGATATGAATGATGTCTTTAAAGTTTTTCGATGTCATTAACATGAATCGAATCTTCAACTGTAATAACCAGCTCAATTAAAAGAATTTTTCAAGATTTTTGGATCACTAGAGTTTTGTCCTAAACACTCACTAATTTTGAGATATAGGAGTATAAGTGGGAAATTATTACTAGCTCTATACCTACTTTTGCAATTAATTCATTTCATAACTCTATTGGAATGGAATCGAGTCTTTATCTGAGAAAATATCAATTTTAGTCATATATCTTCTACAAAATTCAATTTTAGTCCTGTAACTTTTAATATTTTTAATTTTAGTCATTTTAATTTCAATTTTGGTCCTATAATTTTTAAATTTCAATTTTAGTCTTGTAAGTTTCAAATTTAGTCCTGTATCTTTTAAAATTATCAAAATTAGTCCTGTATCTTTTGAGATATGATATATTTATAATAGGACTAATTTTGAAAATTCAAAAAGACATAGGACTAAATTTGAAACTTATAGGACTAAATTTAAAATTTTAAAAGTTACAGGACCAAAATTAAAACATAAAGGACTAAAATTAAAAATAATAAAAATTACAGAACTAAAATTGAATTTGGTAAAAGATACGGGACTAAAATGGATATTTTCTCGTCTTTATCCTATAATTGTAAAGCATTAATTTACCACTGCTACTAGGAGTCATTTTTTGAGGGGGCAAAGGCATAAATTTAATATCTCTATAGATCAACCGAATGAGATGAGTATTTAGCACTCCTATATATATTAATTAATGCGTTAGATTATTGTTATTATTATGTTTTTTTTGAGTGTTATAGTATGATTCACTATTAACATACTTTAAATGTCAATATACATATTTTACTTATATAACAAACATACTTTAGCAATGAATCGACTCATCTCATAATCTGTCTCATATATAACCGTCTCACAAAAGAGTAGCTCTTATTTTTATTGTATCATAATACTTGGTTTTAAATTTATTTTTTTTAAAGAAAAAATGAGAAATGTATTCTCAAGCTCCTTATCGTACAGTTCGAATTCTCTTACCACATTCACGTTTAATTTTTTAAGGTTGTGTTTGGGTGTAATTTGAAATCAATAGAATTATGAACCCAATTTTTTAAATTAATGGATTTCAAATCATAGATTTGATTTTGAAACTTTTTTAATTGTTTTGGATGGATTTTCAAATGAGTTAGTCTCCTTACTCAAATCGTGTCATTTGAAATCCTTTCGTTGTGTAATTAATATATTAATTAATATAAAAATAGTTTATATAATTAATAAAATAATTAAAAATATTTATTTTAAAATAATAATATATTTTAAAAAAATATATATTAATAAAATACATTATATATATATATGTATTTTAAAATTTTAACCCCTTACTACCCAGTCTACTCCCTACCCACCCCCACCACCACAAAAAAAATTATAAAATTTTAGATTTTAATATTTAAATAATAAAAATATTATCATCCCCTCCCCGTCCACCCACCCTATCCCTGCCACAACCCCACTCCCATCAAAAAAATTTTTTATAAAATTTTAAATTTTAATATTTAAATAATAAAAATATTATCACCCGCCTTCCATTCAAATTTTTTTTTTCTTACATAATCTTGCAAAATTCAATAAAATTAATTGAAAAGTAACTTTTTTTTAATTCACATAAAAATGCAATCGTTCACATTTCACCAGATTAATATATTTAGGGATATAGGCATATAATTAAGCCACGAGAATGTATAATTATATATAAGTATACTTAATAATTAAATCCAAAAATAAAGATTAACTGAGTAAAATAGACATTAACCATGAGATTCTATAATCAAATAATAAAATAAATCATGAATTATAAAAATAAAATATTATAAACAGATTTAACTTTTTCAAAAAAAAATCCAAGAATAAAAATTAAAAGAAATTATCTTATGTGAACCTGTTGTATGATGCGATTGAATAGAACATAAAATAATAACTTTAGAGAAATGACCTATCACTTTAAAAAAAAAACTTCGGTCCCATATTAAGGGTAGTTTTTACTTTTTTGCACGTAAATTAAGGAGTATTATTATTTAATGTGGAGTGGGTAGTTGTATTAGTGGGAGTGTGAGTCCCATATTTTAATTGTATTAGTGTGCATGTGTATGTGGGTATTATGTGTGTGTAAAAAAGGAAAGTATACTCTTTGGGTGGGACGACCAAAATGAAAAAAATACTCTTTTGGGTGGGAAGGAGGGAGTATATTTTTTAGTAACTAAATTTACCAATGAAATTTAATCCGTTGGTAATTACCAATGGATTACCAAAAAAAATGACATTTTTATTTTAGCAACGGAATGCCAACAGATTTATTCTCTATTTTACCAACGGAATTCAATCCGTTGGTAACTACTAACGGATTACCAAGAGAATCATTATATAAATTACCAACGGAATTATTAGCAACGGATTACCAACGGAATTGATTTTTCGTTGCTAAAAGTTTACCAACCTCCACTTTACCAACAGAATTTTACCAACGGATTCCGTTGCTAATCCGTTGGTAAACCAATTTAACAATGGAATTAAAGATTTTATCAACGAAATATTCCATTAATAAAAAACAGTTTTTTTTAGTGTATTATTTTTCCGAACAACAAATATTATTTATGTTAGAAATGAATATCATGAAAATTTTACAATATAAGAGTAGAATAATAATTTTCCATTCAAATGGTAAAAAATGCACTACTTTGAAAAATATTCAAGTACGAGTATAATAGGCAACACTTACGTACGTTATTTTTAAGGAAAAAACTATAACGAGACCGTCTCACAAATCCTATGTGAGACGGAGCTTAGCGAATTCGATAGGTGATCGGCGAAAGTTGCAAGAGTTGATATATGCTCATTTTTATTGAATGTACTTCCAGTAATTCGTTGAATTAATTACGGCTCCCCAACTAAAATGTTTAATTTATGTCGTTATATGCGGTTTTATTGTTTTTTTTTCTGTTCATATTTTACTATAATCATTTTTTAAATTAAAAAAAAAAACTCTATGTTAAGTAAAAATAATTTATCTTTTATAAGTATATACTCCCTATTTTTCTTAAAACAAAAATTATAAGAAAGAATAAAAAATGATACTCCCTCCGTCCCAGTGCATTGCGAACACTACCTTATTATAAACTATAGGTAACTGTCTCCATTTCACTGGGACGGAGGGAGTAGTATTTTTAATTAAGAAAGAAGTGATAACCAATCTCATAAACATAATAATGAGACGAATAAAAAGTGATAATATTTTTAATAAAATGTGATACTTAATTAAGAAAAAGTGATAAGCAATCTCACAAGATAAATTCATGAGATTTATAAAATAAAATAATTTTTTTAATAAAAAATAATATCTAATTAAGAAAAAGTGATCATCCAACCATTGAACTAGTTTGTGACAATTAATATGACAAATAAAAAGTTATAACATTTTTAATAAAGAGTGATTATCAATCAATAAAATGTGATAATCATTCATTGAATTATTTCATGTATTGCATAAATTTATATGAAAAATAAAAAGTAATAACATTTTTAATATTAAGTGATTCTTTGATCATGAAAAAATGATAATCGTCCAATTAAATTATTTCATAAACATTAAATAGTAGAATAGTAAAAAGTGATGATATTTTTTTAATAAATGTAATAACTAATAAAGAAAAATTATAGTCATCAATTAAATTATTTTATATATGTGAATAATTTATAGGATAAATAAAATGTGATAACAATTTTAATAAATAATGATATTCAATTAACGAAATCCATTTAGTTAAATTATTTCGTTTTAAAATGTATTGTATAATATTTTTTGGGTAGGTCTTGCGTGAGACCGTTTCACGTGAGACCATTTTTCACTTTTTTAAAATAGTTATCACCTTCGCTATAAAACATTATCACTTTCGCTATAAAATGTTATCACTTTTTATTTATATACTATAAATTGTTCATGAAATAGCATTACCACTTTTATTAATTTATTATCACTTTCCTATATAAAAGTTATCACTTTCTGACCATCACTTTCCTATATAAAAGTTATCACTTTCTGACCGTCTCATGTAAGCTCTTACGTGAGACTCACGCAAGTCTTTGCCTTATTTGTTATAAAATATTTATCTTATATTTTAATTAAAAAATTTGAATAATAATTTTTTACCTCACAATATCATTATATTTAAATAGTTAATGAATTTAAATATAAAAGATTTGGTTAAAAAGTAATTAATGTAATTCAATTTTAAAAATTGAACGGCTTTAACAAAAATAATAATAATAATAATAATAATAATAATAATAATAATAATAATAATAATAATAATAATAATAATAATAATAATAATAAAGAAAGATAAAGATTATTGTTGAATCTAAAGTAACGGTTGAAAACAAGCAATGGATTTAGTAATGCACGTAAGAGGAGGATCCAGCGCGTCTTTTAAATTGCTAAATGGGTAGGGCAGGATCCGTCTCACGTAAGAGGATTCGTGAAATTGTCTAACCTAAGACTCACCCTATATTTAATGGAGTAATTATTATTATTTTTTATAAAATGTATTATCACTTTTTATCAAAAAAAAAAATATTATAATTTTTTTATTTATATTACAAATTATTACTGAAATAATTCAATATACTACTATAATTTTTTATTAATTTAATTATTATTATTTATTTAAATATTATTACTTTTTATTTTGTCTTACAGGTGTCAAGCGTTTGGTCAGGGAATAATATGTCAAATTAAAAACTAAGAATCCACGAAAAAAGGTTTCCACCCAAGATAATTCCTTATTCAAATGAAAGAGGAAAAAGTCATACACTATAATGAGATATAATGAGACAAAATGATGAAAATGAGAACTTAGGAAAAAATAGCCTGATGACTTATCCCACCAATTCCGTGTTTGGTGCATGATTTAGACAAGGGAGGATGCCTCATTTATTATTCTTTTATACCTATTCCACTTAATTAATGGACCCCCATAACTTACCCATCTATCTTGGCCCATTTATCAGTACAACCCAGTGGGCCATCTATTTGAAAAAGAAATACAAAGCTGTCTCACCAAAAGATGTCCACTTTTTAGATTCATCATTTTTCCAAATTTTTTTTTTGGAAAAAAAATTTGATGCGACAGAGGCATGGTTGAATTTATTGGTTAAATAAAAAATTACATACACCTTAAAAAAAAATTACACGTCCCATGCATGCATGTAAGTGTTTTGTTCACAATCTTATAGTAAATAGAATACTGATATTATTATTATCAAATAAAAATAACAATCTTCAGCAAACACTAGTACAAGATTCTTGAAAAACCATCTTATAAAGAGTATTTATAATATTATCAAATAATCTTCGGCAAACACTTGCATATGATTTGCTCTGTCAAAAAATACGCTTTCATGAAACGAGTAAGTATAATATTTATATAAAATTGGATACACCATGATAAAAGTATAATATTTATATAAAATTGGATATACCATGATAAAAATTGATAACTATAATTATAGTAGAACAATTTATATTATAAATAAAAAATAATAACTTTAAAAAATAAAGGGATCTTCATTTAGAAGGCCTAATCAACATTAAATCTTATTTAAAAGATCCAAGGTTATAAAATTTTGTGTAAATGGTCTCCCTTTAAAAAATAGGGTTTTTATTTAATTATTAATACTTTAGGGACTTTTAAGAAAACAATAAAAGTTTGGGACATTTTTGTAAAATAAAAAAATAGGGGATTTTACTAAATTATTACTCCCTCCGTCCCATAGAAGTTGACACACTTTCCTTTTTGGTTTGTCCCACTAAAGTTGACACATTTCATTTTTAATACATGGACCCACACAAAAAACAATTAATCTATTCTCATGGGCCCCACATATCACCTCTAATACAACTACCCACTACACATTAAATATTATTTCTCTCACTTCACTTTATTCCACTTTACATTAAATTATTATACTCCTTAATCTCCGTGCCCAAAAAAAATTATACCAACTTCTATGGGACGGAGGGAGTAATATTTTATGAATTTTTGAAAAATTAGCATTTATGCCCATAACGGTAACCATTTCGTTATACCGACTTGTATGTCGTTATTTAAAATTCAAGTTATCCCGGGATCGTTTCAATCAAAATTTCTCACATTTACCTCATTATACATCATTCGATTTATTTTTCTAGTGAATAGTCAATTGAGCATTGTCTACCTCCATAACGGAATCTTTCCGTTATAACGACTTGCACGCCGTTATTCAAAATTTAATCAATTTTAGGGGTCTTTCATTCGCTTGGATCTTCACATACAATATCAAAACATAATATTCTAATAAACTAACAAATGGATGTTGATATTCAGTCACATATGAAGTATTTCATACATGTTAAATAAAACAAGTATATAAAGTATACAGTTTGAATGCGAAGTATTACAAATATGAAGTATCTCACTTAAATTTTTGAATGGGCTTGTAGAAATATTATGAAATCAAGACATGTATTTAATATGAAGTCCAAACGTACAACTTAATTGTCATGTACGAAATTATGCGTGTTTATGCTCATAGCGGAATCATTCTGTTATACCCACTTGTATATCATTATTCAAAATTCGAGTTATCTCGGGGTTGTCTCAGTCAAAATTTCTCACTTTTACCATCATTTTATGCTATTTGATTGATTTCTATAGAGAATAGCAAATTTAGCATTGTTTGACCCCATAACGGAATCATTCCGTTTTAACAACTTGCACACTGTTATTCGAAATTCGATCGATTTTAGGGGTCTTTCATTCGCTTGGATCTCCACATACAATGTTAAACATAATATTCTAATAAACTAACAATTGAATGTTGATATTCAGTCACATATGAAATATCTCATATATGTTAAATAAAACAAGTATATATGTATATAATTTGAATGCGAAGTAATACAAATATGAAGTATCCCACTTAAATTTTTGAATGGGCTTGTAGAAATATTATGAAATCAAGACATGTGTTTAGTATGAGGTCTAAATGCACAACTTAATTGTCATGTACGAAAATATGCGTGTTTATGCTCATAACGGAATTATTCCGTTATACCCACTTGTATGTCGTTATTCAAAATTTGAGTTATCTCGTGGTCGTCTCAGTAAAAGTTTCTCACTTTTACCATCATTGTATAGTATTTGACTGATTTCTCTAGTGAATAGAAAATTTAGCATTGTCTGACCCCATAACGGAATCATTTTGTTATAACGACTTGCACATCATTATTTGAAATTCAAGCGATTTAAGGGGCCTTTCATTCGCTTAGATCTCTACATACAATGTCAAAATATAATATTTGGATAAACTAACAAACAGATATTTATATTGAGTCACATGAATTATTTCATACATGTCATATGAATAAGTGTATAAAGTATAAATGTTTGGATGCGAAACATTACAAATATGAAGTATCCCACTTGAATTTTCGAATGAGCTTGTAGTATTATGATGAAATCAAGGTTGATGTTTAAAATGAGGTCCAAAATGACTACTTGATTGGAATGTACAAAAATATGTGCATTTATGTCCATAACGGAATAATTCTGTTAAACCCACTTGTATGTCGTTATTCAAAATTCGAGTTATCCTGGGGTTGCCTCAGTCAAAAATTTTTACCTTTAACTTCATTGTACACCCATTTGAGTTGTTTCTCTAGTGGATACCCGATTTAGCATTGTTTAGCCACATAACGGAACAATTCCGTTATAACGACTTATATGACGTTATTTGAAATTCGAATGATTTTAGGAGTCTTAGAGTTGCTCGGATCTCTATATCTAGATATAAAGCCTAATATTATCATAAGGTCATAAAAAAATGCTGATATTGACTCACTTATGGAATATCTCATAAATGTTCTAAGTAGCATGTGATAAGTTTGGATATGAAGCATTACAAATATGAAGTATCTACTTGTATTTTGAATGAGCTTATAGAAATATGATGAAATCAAAACATGTGTTTAATATGAGGTCCAAAATCACTACTTGATTGGTGTGTACAAAAATATATGCGTTTATACCAATAACAGAATCATTTCTGTTATAACGACTTGCACGCCGCTATTTAAAATTCGAGTTATCCCTTAATCGTCTCAGTCAAAATTTCTCACGTTTAACTTCAATATACACCATTTGAGTTGTTTCTCTAGTGGATAGCAGATTTAGCATTGTTTGGCCACATAATTGTTTGCCTATTTTTATAGCACTCACGAGCAAGAATACTCGATCGTTGTAGTAGTATATCCCAAGAAAAATTATCAATCCAATAAGGAGTTATGTTCGGACTAGCAAAATACGTGAGCTCATGTTCATGTCGTTTTTGTAAAGATGATCGGGGGGTTTTGAGATTGATTAACAACAAAAACAAGTAGCAAGTAAATAAGATAGCAAATAAGATAAATGACAAGTAAAGAAAATGGGTGCTAAAGTTCAAGTATGGAAAAACATGGGATTAGAAACATCCAAGCACACTCAATTCATATTATCATGCAAACGGAATTCAACTCAATTGATGTAGACTAAGGGTGATCACGATTGTATCCTAAGCTCCCTTTCGGGTTACAAAGGTTGTTGATCCATTTTGGACTCCCAAAAGCACTTAAGATCAAAGCCCAACATTAACCCCTTCCATCTAGGTACTAGTTAGACTAAACTCTCCCTTTTTGTGTACTAAGGCCAACGAATGGATTGGTTCCCCTCATTGAATTCAAATATCCTTTCGGTCAAACCCAAACTCAATGTCTATTCATGCCTTCCTAATACTATAGAGGGTCGTTTCCGTCTCACTCCAAGCAATACATACATGAAGATCATGATAGCATTTAATTACCACAAATAATCCATTGATCAACAATCCATTAAACCAATAAACATTCATGAATAACAAACCATGCCATCACAACATCAAGACAATTAAACTCCATGAATAGAAATCAACATCAATTAAATCAAAAACTAATTTAATCCACATGATAATATAAATCTAATATGCTCTTCATATTCCTAATCCCACTAGAGGGATTAGCCTAACATGATAAAAGTAATAAAATAAATAAATGATTCATTACAAATACCCATAGTCTTAGATCTAAAGAAATACAAAATGAATGGATTCTTCCCTATCAATTTCTTGAAGAGAATCTTCTATTCTTCTTGATCTCCACCTCTAGCTCTTGATTCCTTGAGATCTCTCACACCCAATGGAAGGGATGAAGTTTTGATGGAGAATTAATGGAGATGATGAAGATGGATCAAAATGGATGAAGGTTGATGAAGATGATGGTGAAAAATGGAAGAAATGGTGTGTGATGTGTGTGTAGATGATGGATATTTCGGATTCTCTTCCAATTGTTGAATAAAGGGGTATTTATACCCCTTTGGAGGCTTCTAGAAGGATCTGGAAATTTCTGCAGGAAAATACCCAACACGAGTCGTGCTCTGTAACACGGCCACGGGGTGGCCGTGTTGTGTCTTCTGATGCTGCCGCACGGCCTCGCCTTACAGGGCCGTGTTACGCAACACGGCTCGTGTGCTGCAACACGAGTCGTGTGTTGTAACACGGGCACAGGTGTGGTCGTGTTGGCTCTTCTGATGTCGCCACACGGCCACCTTCTTACAGGGCCGTGTTGGTGACACGGCTCGTTCTCCCGACTCGACTCGTGCAACTGGACACGATCTGGAGTTGCCCGTGTTGAGTGACTAGATGTCGCCACACGGCCAACTCTTACAGGGCCGTGTTGGCTACACGGCTCGTGTGCTGGCTCCTGCATTTCTTCACTGTTTTGGCTCGTTCTCCCTCGTTTCAACTCCGAATTGAGATCCGTTTTTTCCTAAATCTTCCTTATCATGTTTAACATCCAATAAAAAGTGAAAATCTTACGTTTAAGCTCATTCACACACATTTCAATAAAAATACAAAACACAACCAAATAACATATAAAATACGAATAAAATAATACAAAAATATATATATAAAGACACTAAAATCTAGGTGAAAATAGCTCTAATCAACCCCCCAAACTTAAGGTGTTGCTCGTCCCCGAGCAACGAAAATGACAAATCAAAAGGAGAAATTTTCATCTAGAAAAAGACTCAACAAACATAAGCAATAACACATCATTAGCAATAATAACAACAAACTATGCTAAGTCATCCTACAACATTTAAATCATGACATGAGAAATTAACAAGCTCAATCAAAAGAGAATAAAGTGTAATATAGTCCCTTTTACGTCCAAGCCTCACAATGGATATTGATGTCTCTCAACACTATTTTGAAATAGGGTAAATCACACTCATTAATCGATTGACTCGACTCGCTATAAGCTTGCTCGCGGACTATATTCACAAACCACCAAAGTTTCAATCAATGATCAAAAAGGTCTTTAATTAGGATGTAATGATAGGCTCTTTGGTAGGGTAGGAAGTATATGGATAAGAGTGACTCAATAAGTGTAAGTAATCAAAGAGATGGCCAATTTCCTCAACTTCTCCACTTTTCTTTCTTCCTTTCTTATCTTTACAATCTAAAGCACTATTCATTAACTTTCCTTGGATTGAGCTTCTTTTGATGCATGCTTCCTATCTTTGAATTTTGTTTACTTGAGCATTTTGATGTTGTTTTACTCTTTCTCTTGCTTTGAGGTTGCATGTCCATTTCTTAATTTTGCTCTTTTCATCCTTTTTCTTGCTTGTTTACCATTCCCTTCTCTTCTTTTGCTAATCAATCAATCCTTTCTAGCTACCATCTCCTCAATCACCCACACAAAGGTATATATAAGCTTGAATGGGTAATTAAGGCTTGTAATGTGCTAAATTCACAAGAAATAGGCTTATAGGCTCAAAATGGTTAACTAAAGATGATGTTCATGGTAGGGAACCTATATGGCAATGACTATAATAACAAGGATGGCCTTAGATCATTTCACCACTCTCCACTAATCGGGCTCGTTCCTATAGTCCTTGAGCAAGTTCTAACTTATCAAACACAACCGATCCACTCATGAAGAAATACCATGTATGCATGGTTGAGGCTCAAATGCTCACAAGCTTGTGCTCGGACCCTAAGGAACTTATTACACCACATTCATCTCAAAATTGAACAAGTTAAGTAAAACATGTCACAATTTGAAAGTATAGAGCTTCTTAATCATAATTTGTCATCACTTATCACCACAACATATCATCACTCACATTCAAAAATGACTCACGACATCCCTAAACAAACCACCAAACATCCCAAGACAAGAATGAAAATACACAAAACATACAAATAAGGACTCAACAAACAAGACACAACAAAAACACAAAACATGCAAAAACACAAAATACCACCATCCATAAGAAAATTAAGCACACATTCATCCCAACCTTTATTGAAAATGAAATCCTAATATACGAAAGTAAACCTCCAACAAACATAACACATGAAGTAGCATGCTAGTCACAACAATCCAACTCAAACTCAATTCATTTCAAGTAATAAAATGATAAGGTGTAGAGTACTCCCTCAATAGGCATTTGGTAAGTAAAGCGTTAGCTTCAAGCTCCATCATGCTTCCAATACCTCTCATTCATGCTCAACACTCAACAAACACCATAATTTCAAAAATTTCATTATAAATGTGGACTATCATGCACTTCAACACCACCAATCATGCCAAAATCAACCCAAACTCATGAGAAAAATTTTAAAATTGACCCAATTTTTACAAGAATCATACTCAAGTGGTGAGTCACACCACACACTCTCCCCCCAAACTTAAATCGAAACAAGAGTGGAGACTTAAGTTTGCAAAAAGTGGTGAGACTTACCCTTGACCCTTGTAGTTTCCATTGATGATCTTCTTGTTGAGAAGTAACCGCATCTACACGACTCAAGCGATGTCCACCACGCACTATCACCCCCCAAACTTAACTCGAGACAAGAGTCACGAATTAAGTTTGCAACAAATGTTTGAAACATATCAACTTGAATCCATGAAGTATTTCTCTTTTCTTCAATGTGCATTTTTCTCCATGAGCACAATCAACCTACAAGGCCAAAACAACCAAGCAACAAAAGATAAAAAGAATGGGTTGCCTCCCATTTAGCGCTAAGTTTAACGTCTTCAAGCCAGACGAATTTAAGCTCTTAACAATCGGAAAAATCCAAGACCCCATCGGGCCTCATCTTCACTTTGAGAAATTTCTTGGCTCTTTTCTTTTCCATCAACATGATTTCTCCATTCTTGCTTATAATTATCAAATCATCACGAAGAATTGTGGATGGAAATGCTTCGTCTCCATAAGGCCAATGAAATTCTTCTTTATCAACCTTCCATTCAATGTCCGAGTCCTCATTCCTATACATATCAAGCAAATACAAGTTAAGATTAAAATCTTCAATATAATCATGAAAAAGAGAATTAGAAGATTCAAAAGAGTAAGAATTTTCAAATCCATAAGGATCATCCGGAGGTAGGATTGGAGGCTTGAGGTAAGAATCTTCCTTCTTTCTTGCCTTGTTACATGAAAATGTAACACTCTCCGTATTTGAACTCAAAGAAAGTTCTCCTCTTTCCACATCAATATGAGCTTTTCCCGTAGCTAAGAATGGTCTTCCCAAGATCATAGGCGTTTGAGGATCAACCTTCATCTCCAAGACAACAAAATCCACCGGAAAAGTCAACTTCTTCACTTCAACCACTACATCCTCCACCACCCCTAAGGGCTTAATAGTTGATCCATCCGCCACTTGAAGGCATGTGGTGGAAGGCTTGAGCTCTCCAATATCCAATTCTTCAAAAAGAGAATGAGGCATAACATTCACACTAGCTCTCAAGTCACACAATGCATTAACAACCTTCTTTCCTTCAACTTCACAAGGGATAACGAACTTCCCCGGATCACCAACTTTCATAGAAGGCTCCTCATGCAATGGTTCATTTGTTTCAACTAGCTTCGCTTTCTTTCTCTCTTCAAATTTCTTCTTCAAAGTTTCAACAAACTTTTGAAATTCCTCCATCTTTTCTTTTTTAACAAATCTTTGAGGATAAGGGAGTGGATAAGGAGTAATCGGAATTCCTCAATAATCACGTTCATATTCCACTTCTTTTTCCCTTTTCTCCTTAGCCTTTTTCCACTTGGGCACATGTTCTTCTATCCATTTCTTCCTCTTTTCTTCTAACTCAATTTCTACTCTTTTTGCTTCTTCTTTTTCTTCATCCACCGTGCAATCCACCAAACCTTCTTCAACCAAGCTATCCTCTTTCACCTTTATGCACATGCAATGCTCTTTTGGATTTATTTCCGTGGTAGATGGGAATTTTCCTTGTTGGTGTTGTGATCCCACGGAAGAAGCAATTTGCCCCATTTGATGCTCAAACGCTCTCATCCTATTGTTGGATTTCCGTTCATTCTCCTCCATTCTAGCCTCAAGCTTTTTCATGAATGCTAGCAATGTCTCTTCCACCGATGACTTCCCTTCTCCATTGGGCGACTTAGCACTCGGATCGAATCCCGGAGGAAATGACATGGCGGCTTGAGGATTAGAATAAGAAAGATTTTCATGCTTTCTCGGCGCTTGATAATTTCCTCCATGAAAATTTCCTTGATTAGAGGGAAAATTACCTTGGAAATTCCCTTGATGTTGAAAATTCCCTTGGTAATTTCTCCTATCCAAATAGGCAACATCCTCTACACTTTGCATCACATTACTCTTCTCGTTCAAGGTAGTACTCGTACTTTTCCCTTGACTCACTCCTTGAGTGATCAAATTCAATTGCTTAGTTAAAGCATTGATGCTCTCATTAAATTCTTTCATGCCTTGGCTTTGAAACACATCGCTCTTCACTTTATGCACACTTTCCACTTGAGCTACCGTTCCAAATGCACAACTTCCCATTACTCGCTCGGAAGGCCATTGATAAGCATTCATTGCAATATCTTCAAAAATTTCCATCGCTTTCATAGCATCCACTCCAAATATAGACCCTCCGGATGAGGCATCTACATGCATCCGATTTTGTTGGCTCAACCCTTGATAGAAGAACGCCACTTGTTGATTCTCATGAAAATCATGTTGAGGACACTTTCGGAGCATCTCTTTGTAGCGTTCCCATGCTTCATAAAAATTTTCATCCGGAAGTTGCCTAAATTGAGTTATAAGGCTTTTCAATTGGAGCGTCTTTGAAGGAGGAAAGTACTTGTTTAGGAATCTTTGCTCAAGATCTTCCCATGTATTACAACTTCCCAAAGGAATTGCATTATACCATGCCTTAGCCTTGTCTCTTAAAGAAAAAGAGAACAACCTCATCCGAATAGCATCTTCCGATACTCCATTCATCTTAATGGTATTTGCAACCTCCAAGAAGCTAGCTAGATGCATGTTTGGATTCTCAAGAGGACCTCCCCCAAACTGATTTTCTTTGACCATGTTGATCAATCCGGTCTTGATTTCTAAATTGTTGGCTTGAACCGGAGGAACCATGTTGTGTACGGCTCTCGGTTGGAAGTAATCCCGGATTGCTCTAGGCCTTGGCCTCTCTTGAGGTATTTGCACATTTCCTTGCATTGCTTGGTTATTGAACATATTAACCATCTCTTGGACATTTCTACGAACATGTGGTTGTGCCTCTTGTTGTTGGAGTATCCTTTGAGCCTCTTGATTGGCAAGCAATTGCATATATTCTTGATTTTGAGCAAAGAAATTCCTCATTATCTCCGCTTGATTCTCTTGCACTCCTTCTTGTACCCCTCTTTGATCTTGTAAAGGATCTTGGGGTGGGTTATAATTAGCATTCTCTCCACGTTGATTCTCCATCTTTTCTTTTCTAGCTTTACGCCTCTCTCGCTTCCTTTGTCGTGTGGTCCTTTCAATCTCCAAATTCAAAGGAATGATCGATTGATTTCCCTTTGATCTTGTGATCATAAAACACCTACGAAAAGGCCAAGAGTGAGACCACAAACAACAATAGTAAATAAAATAAAATAAAAAAAATCCTTATCAAGAACAACTAAAACAATAACACAGTACTCGACTAGTCCGTCAAACTCCCCTTTGGCAACGGCGCCATTTTCTTGTTTGCCTATTTTTATAGCACTCACGAGCAAGAATACTCGATCGTTGTAGTAGTATATCCCAAGAAAATTTATCAATCCAATAAGGAGTTATGTTCGGACTAGCAAAATACGTGAGCTCATGTTCATGTCATTTTTGTAAAGATGATCGGGGGGTTTTGAGATTGATTAACAACAAAAACAAGTAGCAAGTAAATAAGATAGCAAATAAGATAAATGACAAGTAAAGAAAATGGGTGCTAAAGTTCAAGTATGGAAAAACATGGGATTAGAAACATCCAAGCACACTCAATTCATATTATCATGCAAACGGAATTCAACTCAATTGATGTAGACTAAGGGTGATCACGATTGTATCCTAAGCTCCCTTTCGGGTTACAAAGGTTGTTGATCCATTTTGGACTCCCAAAAGCACTTAAGATCAAAGCCCAACATTAACCCCTTCCATCTAGGTACTAGTTAGACTAAACTCTCCCTTTTTGTGTACTAAGGCCAACGAATGGATTGGTTCCCCTCATTGAATTCAAATATCCTTTCGGTCAAACCCAAACTCAATGTCTATTCATGCCTTCCTAATACTATAGAGGGTCGTTTCCGTCTCACTCCAAGCAATACATACATGAAGATCATGATAGCATTTAATTACCATAAATAATCCATTGATCAACAATCCATTAAACCAATAAACATTCATGAATAACAAACCATGTCATCACAACATCAAGACAATTAAACTCCATGAATAGAAATCAACATCAATTAAATCAAAAACCAATTTAATCCACATGATAATATAAATCTAATATGCTCTTCATATTCCTAATCCCACTAGAGGGATTAGCCTAACATGATAAAAGTAATAAAATAAATAAATGATTCATTACAAATACCCATAGTCTTAGATCTAAAGAAATACAAAATGAATGGATTCTTCCCTATCAATTTCTTGAAGAGAATCTTCTATTCTTCTTGATCTCCACCTCTAGCTCTTGATTCCTTGAGATCTCTCACACCCAATGGAAGGGATGAAGTTTTGATGGAGAATTAATGGAGATGATGAAGATGGATCAAAATGGATGAAGGTTGATGAAGATGATGGTGAAAAATGGAAGAAATGGTGTGTGATGTGTGTGTAGATGATGGATATTTCGGATTCTCTTCCAATTGTTGAATAAAGGGGTATTTATACCCCTTTGGAGGCTTCTAGAAGGATCTGGAAATTTCTGCAGGAAAATACCCAACACGAGTCGTGCTCTGTAACACGGCCACGGGGTGGCCGTGTTGTGTCTTCTGATGCTGCCGCACGGCCTCGCCTTATAGGGCCGTGTTACGCAACACGGCTCGTGTGCTGCAACACGAGTCGTGTGTTGTAACACGGGCACAGGTGTGGTCGTGTTGGCTCTTCTGATGTCGCCACACGGCCACCTTCTTACAGGGCCGTGTTGGTGACACGGCTCGTGCTCCCGACTCGACTCGTGCAACTGGACACGACCTGGAGTTGCCCGTGTTGAGTGACTAGATGTCGCCACACGGCCAACTCTTACAGGGCCGTGTTGGCTACACGGCTCGTGTGCTGGCTCCTGCATTTCTTCACTGTTTTGGCTCGTTCTCCCTCGTTTCAACTCCGAATTGAGATCCGCTTTTTCCTACATCTTCCTTATCATGTTTAACATCCAATAAAAAGTGAAAATCTTACGTTTAAGCTCATTCACACACATTTCAATAAAAATACAAAACACAACCAAATAACATATAAAATACGAATAAAATAATACGAAAATATATATATAAAGACACTAAAATCTAGGTGAAAATAGCTCTAATCAATAACGGAATATTTTGTTATAACGACTTGCACTTCGTTATTCAAAATTTGAGTGATTTTGGTGTCCTTGTAGCAAAAAATTCTCATTGTTATCATTATTGCACACTATTTAATTGATTTCTTTAATGCATAACCAATTTAGCATTATATTTCTTTATAGCGGAATCATTCCTCTATAACGACTTTCACGTTGTTTTTCAAAATTTGATCGATGTTAGGTTCTAAATTAGCAATTTTCATTATTTAATTATAACGTTTTTAATGTTGTTATTTAAAAATAAGTAAAAGAGCAGATAAACAAATAAAAATTAAATGACATTTATTAAAATAAGAAGTGATAAAATTAGTTGTCAAAATATATATAACACCACTGTTTTACATATGTTCAAAAGAACGAAATAAGTTTTTTTCTTTTCTTTTTCTCTAGCAAAACAACTACCTTGTAGTCTTTTTCTCCATCATCTTTTCTCCTAAATATTAAAAATGAACAGATTCAGTTATAAGCATCAATCCAATTAATCCAAATTCCAAACAATTACACAAAAATAAAAATCACAAGAACAAGAAAAGTATTCAAAAATAAAATAATAAAAACAGTCAATTCAAAGCTTAAGATGCTTATTTTCTTAGCAAGGATTTATGTATCTCATCGCTTCTATAATTTTTTAGCCTAAATTTCATACATCAATGCATCACATCTTCTCCCATGAACAACAAGTTCTCAACTTATAACATAATGAAATACATAAAATATAAAAAAATTCAATTAAGCTTTTCATCAAACAATTGGTGTGCACAATTTTTCAACTTTTAAGATTCATGATTCTTTTTTCATTCAACCTCATTCTTTCAACAATAAGCCCAAAACCATGCATCATTTTACCACACTCTTCTTTCATTAAAAATTGTTCAATTAAATCACCATGAAGTATTTTAAAATAAAATTTTCCTCTTAACCATTTTATCAAACACCTTGCATGCATTCTCAAGTCATAAGAACATCATTCATATTTTCAAAGCAATTTTCATCAAAGTTTAAAGCAAACCAAATTAATCATAGTGGGAGGGTTGTTTGACAACCCATAAATATATGTTTTGGGCGAGTTGCGAGACTTGATCCCTAGTAAACATGGTATTGTCCCACGGATACGACGTAGCACTACAAGATAAAAATACGGAATCTTAGCAAGATGCAATGAATGATGAAATAGAATCTATGGATTCTAAATTAAGTCTGGAGCTTGAACGATCACTAAAATGGTGTAAAAGCCATTGCAAGTGGTCATAGGGAAATAAAAGAGGATCATGCGGAAAGGTGAAAATCTTGGAAGCAAAGCTTGTTGCGAAAAGATGTACTCAGAAAGAAATGGTTCGATTATGAGGGAACATATTCGCTGGTAGCTATGCTTAAATTGATCCGGATTCTTTTATTGATTGCTGCTCATATTGAATTATGAGGAACAACAAATAGATGTCAAGACAGCTTTCCTGATTGGAAGTCTTGAGGAAAACATCTATGTGAAGCAACCAGAGTAATTCATTGCAAAGTGCTAATAGCATTTCTGATAGTAAGCTTAAAAGTGTCCAGCGATGGACTAAAGCAAGCTTTGAGATCGTGAAGCATCTGTTTTAATTAGGTAATCCAGTGGCATGGATTTAAATCAATGAGCGGATGAGTCTTGTGTGTTGTAAAGAGTGACGAAAACGTGGTGGTGTTTCTTATACTATACGTAGATGGTATCTTGCTCATTGGAGACAATGAAAGAGTATTATCAGGCGTATGGATACGGTTAATAAAGCGGTAGAGATGAAGGACTTAAGAAAGACAAAATATATCCTTTTGATCACGGTAATACGGATCACAAGAAAGGATGTTATGCTTATCTCAAGTTTCATAAAATGATACAGTCCACACTCGTTTAGCATGTGAATTTATCTAAGTAAATGTGTCTTTGAGACACAAAAAGAAGATAAAATAGATGAAAGCGGTTCCTTATGCTTCGGCGAATAAGGAAGCTTAATCTAAAGAATGCTATGAACGAAGTTGGATATCTGTTTTGCTGAACGCATGAACAGAAGGTATCAACGTAAGCCGGAACAAGAATGATGAACTGTAGTAAGACATATATAAAGTGCCTGAGAAGGACTGAAAATTATATGTGGACTTACTGGACAGATTCACTGCTTCTTGTGGATTACGTAGATTCGGATTTTTTAGTCAAATTGGACGGTAGTAAATTCTCCTCAAAGGTTATGTGTTTAATTTTAGGAAGTAGAGTCATAATGTGGAGGAGTGTTATATAGAAATATATTTCAAACTCCGGACTCCATCATGGAAAGATGATAAATTGGAGCCTATGAGGCAGCAAAAGTATCTATATGATTCTAGAGACTTCATGATGGATTTTGAAGTGTTTCTAAGTTTGCCCAAGGTAATCACAATTTACATTGATGATATTGGTGCAATTGCAAACTTGAAGGAATCACGAGTCCATAAGGCAATTAAACACGTGGAGCGCGAGTACCACCTATTACGAGAAATCGTATGTTGAGGGAAAGATTGTTGTTGCCTAGATTACATCGGATGATGACCTAGTAAATCAATTTACAAGGACCTTAAGGCGAGAGCTTTTAATGGTCGTGTAGTGGGAGTAGGAATCAGATGTATGACAGAAGACATGACAGCATAGTCTTTTAGTATAAGTGGGAGATTGTTGGATTGTATACTAAAAGTCTAGCTTTAGTATGAACAATGTCACAACAATATTTGTAATGAGAATCATATGATCAAATGATTGCATCTTATAATTTATTTTATATGCATGATGCAATAGTCCATTTACTTTATACTGTAGATAATATGTTGTACGAAAACACGCAGAAGATCATATTATCGGTTTCCTCATAAAGTATAAACAGATGCTCACAACTGAGATAGACGGGGACTCTCTATCGGTATGGTTGTAGTGTGGTTTGATATTAGCTTGTATTGGCTATAGAATCACATTAGTGCACTTGTATGTATTGAGCAGGACCGTCTGAGGTCGTTCTTCTTATACTGACTATATAGTAGAACTTGATCTCTGTTATTATGGAAGTTAGTGCTCTTAATCCCTATACAATAACCTCGATACGTAGGGCAGTATGTATTTCTTTGATTCATCAATGGGTGAGATTTATATGTATTAAATCAACAAACTTGGTGAGTTGGGAAGTAGTGTTGTATCTATGGTGTGCTGTTGATTGTAGAAGGAATCCATGTCCGTCATAGGTTGATGATGTCCACTTGAGGAGCTCATAAGGTTTATCATGTAAATCTTGCAAGTGGATTAATTTCCGGCATGATAATAAGGTTGAGTGGTACTACTCTCGGATGAGATATTAATTAATTTGAGTTGTCAGTAACTTAATTAATTAATGGACATTGTTTTTCTTAAACATGGGGAGACCATCGGGCTTATAATAAGAAGGAGCCCAGAACATAATTTTGGGATTGGACGGGTAGTGCAGTAATAATATTTTAGTGGACTATATTATTATTATTGGATTTAATTAAAAGCTTTTCATCAAACAATTGGTGTGCACAATTTTTCAACTTTTAAGATTCATGATTCTTGTTTTCATTCAACCTCATTCTTTCAACAATAAGCCCAAAACCATGCATCATTTTACCACACTCTTCTTTCATTAAAAATTGTTCAATTAAATCACCATGAAGTATTTTAAAATAAAATTTTCCTCTTAACCATTTTATCAAACACCTTGCATGCATTCTCAAGTCATAAGAACATCATTCATATTTTCAAAGCAATTTTCATCAAAGTTTAAAGCAAACCAAATTAATCATACAACTCCCACTTGAACACTTCAAACACTTATTCCACATTTAAGAACCTAAGCAAAACAAGGTAAGAAAATTTCACACCATGCACAAATGAAACTGGCAACTTATAGCCATGCCCTAGCAAGAACATATTTAAACCTCATTTCATCTAACTAAAACTATACTAAAGTAAGAGTTTAGAAACACATACCTTGATTGTTTTCACGCTCCAAAACTTGAGAGGGAGAAAAGTCGGATGTTGAGAAGAAAAAATTTGGCTTAGAGTCTCCAGGCTTGTTTCTTCCTATAGATAGAAGATGATAGAATTTTCACGCTACAAAACTTGAGACGGAGAAAAGTCGGATATGTTGGGAAAAAAAATAAAATTTTGACATAGAGTTTCCAGACTTGTTTCTTCCTGATTTTGGAAGATTTGGGGCAAATATTAATTAAAGAAAAATTTTAGTCTCAATTGTAAATAATAATTTATATTTTTTCTTTTTTCCAATTAATATTTTAATGTCATTTTGGTCAAAGGCCATTTACATAAAGTTTTAACTAGATTGACCCATTACAACTAATTTCCCAAAAAAAAAATATTTTTTTAAAAAAAGTGATAACCAAGAAAAATAATAATAATTTCACTATGTGCGGGGTTTATTATGGGGATTGCTATAGTAGTTTTGTTATCAGATTTCTTTTGCTGCACGATCTCTTTTGCTACACTTATTTCTCTTGTTCGTGAATGGCGTTATTCTATAATTGCAGGATTATTACGAGGAAAATGGTGGATGAGAAAATGGTGGGAGCGGGTATCCAGAGCCGAAGAGGAATTGGTGGGAGCGGGTATTGAGAGCTGAAGAAGACTATTTCGTTCAGCGTTTTAGGCATCCGGCTGAAGATTAAGAAGACGAGGACTAAGTTATGACCCTTCAGAAATCTCGCGATGTTTACGCTTATTTATTACTTTCTGGCCTTAATGCTCCGTATAATATTTTTCGTGCAATGTATATTATATAAAATAATGTGTGATATCGTAATTGATTCACGAACTTGTTTACAATTTCACAATTTCAAATTTAGATTCTTGATTTAATTAATTTTTTATATTATTAAATTGAGAATTTATAATATTGAGATTTTGTATAAAATTGAAAAATTGTGAAATTGTTTCAAATGGTGCGAATGTTATATAACAGGGTTACAAATGTAATTTTACATTATACATGATATTTTTTATTTTGTCTCATCTATTAAATGGGCCGATGAATTGTAGATCGAACTATTTTGGTCCGTTAACTATAATAGATTTTTGAGCGACACAATTGCCACCTGAGTATTTGCTGCTAGTTTAAACTTTAAATTACTAAAATTATCTTACACTCAAAATTACAGTAAAAAATTATGCAATTTTACTTTCCCCACCCAATATTTCTTAATCAGTCTGCCAACCATGGAGGGTATGCTTACTCTCCTTCCACCACTACCGCCACCTCCTTCTCCCGCCTCTCCCTCCCCCGTTTTCGCCCCGCCCCATCCCTCCTCCCAACTCCGCCCCCTCAATTCTGCAATAGATCAAATCCTCTGTTCCCCACCCTGTTACATCTCATGTTTCATAGGGTGGGGAGTGAGACATGTGTCCCATTTACACACACAATTGTGTGTAAATGGGACACATGTCTCACTCCCCACCCTATGAAACATGAGATGTAACAGGGTGGGGAACAGGCAATCCCATGCCATTCTGCAAACCCCTCAACCTCTCTCTCTCCCCCAAGACCCACAGAAGACTCCTCGTCTCTGCCACAATGGCCTCCTCCACCGCCGTCGAATCCCAACCGCCGTCTCCTACTCCTGCTCTAAAAGGCGTCAAACCCATCCTCCTTATCATCTCAATTACCATCGGTGTTGTCGTCCGCTTCTTCGTTCCAAAACCCCCTAGGTCACGCCTCATTATGGCAACTGCTCTCCATTTTCCTCCCCACCATCACCGGACTCGTGCTCAACCCTCTCCCCGTCGACACATGGGCCTTCATCTGCCTCACCACCTCGATAATCACCAAAACATAAAATTACAAAACATAATTTTTTTTCCCGTCATTTCTCTCTCTACTTGTTAATGTTTCTCTCTCTCTTTTTTTAATTTCTGGATATTATGTAGAGTTTTTTCTCCTCCTCAATTATCTCTAGATTGTTCAGATTCACGTTTCTTTTTATGTTTTTGGGTGTTGTTAAATGATAATATAATTAAGAATTTGGGTGGCAAAGTAAAAATATTTATTTTAAATATAAATTTGAGTGGAGGTTATTTTAGTAATTTTAATATAATTTTTTAAGATTGTTGGGTGCCTTCAACAAATATTCGGGTGGCAATAGTGCCACCCTAGATTTTTAAGAAGAAATTCCTAACTACAAGTTTTGGAACCATTTTAAAATTTCTTGATTCTTACGGGACCAAACGGTAGGTACCTCATTTTTTAATATAAAATATTTAATTATTAAATACAAATAAATATATAATATAGTTATTTTTTAATTATTAAGTACAAATAAATATATACTAATATATACTAATGAAACAAATAAATAAAATTAACGAACGCGTTCACAAGAAACTAACGAGCCCATTAACAATATATTTGCGAGCCTCAAGCAATATTCTTAAGTTTGAGTTTGGTTTGTAAATTATTCTAATTCAAAATTCAAGTTTAGTTTAACTCGTTAAGATTAACAAACGACTTGAATGAATATTTTATCAAATTGTGATTTGAGTAGGTTGTGAACGATTTAGTTCGCTTACGTCCCTTTTAGAAATATATTTTAAAATTAGACAAAAAAAAACTACCTATGTCCTATTTTTATCTCCACGTTTACTATTTGTACTAATATTAATAAGAGTAACATTTTCACTTGTTTTTTTGAGTAATTTGATATTTTTAGATAATAAATAAATAATAAAATATGTTATACTTCATATATTAAAAAGGTGATAGCAATTTTAAAATTAAAGTGTTTTTAAAGAGATATTAATTAAGTGTTTTCTCATTATACGAAAATATGAAGTTGGAATTTGGTGGACAATAACAAAAATTGTGAAGTTAAAATTATTACCTAGAAAGTATATTTTAAAAGACTCTTGAATTTAGACGATGCATTTGTCCAAATAAACTTGATTTAGAAGCTACAATCTTCCAAACATTTGACACAAAAATTTAACAATTTATTCACTCTTAAAACGAAAAGAAACTTCAAGAAAATTACAGGATGGTCATAACTTTTTATGCAACGATTTCAACAAACCCTAAAAATATAGTTTATCCTAAAGACAAATGTATAGGTTTGTCTTACCACTCATGCAACAAACACAAAGAGAGAGAGAGAGAAAAAGTGTAACAAAGTAGAAATGAACATAAAATATATGACACAAGAATTAAAATTAAAGTTAATGAAAGAGGTTGATCAAGCCCATTTGGCCATGAGAGACATTCCTCCAGCACCCAAGAGAACAGCCATGAAAGACTTGATTTGGAGTTTGACACTACCCTGCAACTTGGGGCCCATGAAATCGGCAGCGAGAAGGTCAACGAGAGCCATGTAGATGAGCAGGCCGGCAGACGAGGCGTTGAGCAATCCGACGGTGATGAGAGCACGAGGGCTATTCTCTTGGTAAGTGCTGGCTAAGGCAATCCCTAATGCTATTCCGAATGGGGTTGTGACTGCGAAGAAGAACGCCATTGCTGCTTTTTTTACAAACTTGTATTCAGCCTGCAGTGCACTCCTCCACGTTATAAATTACACCAATTTGTTCCATAATATATACAAGAGTATTAAAAGGAGCACGGTGACTTGCAATGTCTCGGACGTCAAAAAATGTTTATGCAATACGAGTACCAGATAACCCTTCATGTTTACTATTTTTACGTTGTTTAAGAATATTTGTTCTTTATTACTAACTTTGTCTAATTAAAGATGTATTGTAGTATTTTTTTTAAGTAATAAAAAGGAATATAAAGTAATGGTATGTGTATTTAAGCTTATGGATAAAATTTTTTTTTTTTTAATTTATGTGAAGGGTGTGATAAAACGAATAAATCTAGATAGTGTGAACGAGGAGAATATTTTTATAAATAATGTGTAATTTTAAAAGAAAAACTAACTCCGTCTCATTATACTCTATTACATATTTTCCAAAATAAAACTCTCTGATACATAACTTATTTTATAATTTATTTATTACTTTAAAAAGTCCGTATTACTCGCAAAAATCAATAAAGTCCATAAGGAAAAAAATTAATTTAAAACTCTGTATTTGCAGTAACAGTGAATAATGTTTCACAACGGAAGGAAGGAGTATGTTTTTGGGAGGGGAAAATAGTAATAAAAAAGAAAAAATAACCTGGAGAATGCAACCTCCAAGACCCATTCCTTCAAACATTTGATGGAAGCAGAGTGCAGCGATGAGTCCTTTGATTGAGCAGGTGTTGTTTGATGCCCCCATTGAAAGTCCTATCACTACTGAATGAACGATGATCCCTAGCTCCAATACCTATATTTTAATTATAATTTCTATTTTCATTAGAATAATCATACTAATAAAGAATTACCCCTTTCGATATAATATCTAGTGTTATTCTTTTCAGAAGAGTTATTTGTTAATCATATAATATTACTCCTAATATGCAAGAGTATCGATCAGAAGATCAGTAACATTTCATTGTACAGAAGAGTAGAACAATCACATGAACACAACTAATTGCATAACAGTATTTGTCATACGTTTAATGCAAAAACTAAATTAATACAGTTATTGCTCTACAATAGGTATAAACTTTATTAAAAAAAAGTTAAAATAATAAGTATATTTTTTTATGTAGAGTGATATTCTTGTTTGTCATTTTCACTTTATAATGTTAATAAATTATGGACATACCTTAGGACTTAAAAAAAAAAATAGTACTCCATATGATTATTTTATCGGGGCATATGTTATAAATAAATAGTACATCCATGAATCTTATTAATTCATAATTCATCCACCTTTTATTCATTATTTCACATTAACTAATAAACTCTCTCTCATTCTCTCCTTCTCATCCTTTCTCTCACATCAATTAATATACTTTTATTACATCATCACACTTCTTATATACTATTAATTTGATACAAAATTAAATTCTAACCAACCAAATATCCAATATAAATATATAACACTACTTCAATAATTTTCAAATACTACATAAATTCTAATCAAATGAATTGGTCTCTTATGTTCCTGGATGTACAAAGCGTATATGAATATAATACTTTAAGTAATAATGGTATAATTTTTTCATTGAAAAAGTTAGTTGAAGTATAAATAATATAAATGTTTAATTAAAACAATTAAGTTTTTTTCCTAAAAAATCAAGGGTATAACATTTAGCACTATATAAGATTTTTGGAAAAAGATAAATTTGAGTACATGGTGTCCCCAAAGACACAAATTTTAGCGAACAAAGATAATAATTACTAATTAAAATGAATATATTTTAAAATAAAATATAATAACCATGAACATTTTGTTCGCCTGATTACATTGGATACCAACTCCTTTAAAAAATTGTACTTCATATTAATTTATTTATGTGTAACAACTAATAGTTTTCAATTTTACGTACATTATACTATGCATATCTCTTGAGCTTGACAAAAAATCCTATGCCAGACAAATAAATAATGATTTGACAAATTCAATTAGTGAAAATGATAGTTAATCAAATTTTCATTTCCATATCACTTGACTAGCTAGATCCACATGGATTTAATAATGATATCTTATCAATGAACAAACCACTAATTACATATGCTCACATCCTTTTATATATGTACGATTCCTGTACTTCTTTTGTTTGACTTATACAATTATATAATTCCTCTGCTCCATCCTATTAATATGGCACTATTTTATTTACTCTCGTCGTCCACATAAAATGACTAACTTGCTTTTTTTTATGTGAATTATATAGTAATCCATATTATTATCTCCCCATCCACATAAAATGACTCATTTGCTTTTTTTAATGTGAATAAATAGTAGGGTTAATTGCCAAAAAAAATCACGAACTTTACTCCTATTGCAAATTAATCCTCACTTTTGAGAAGTTGCAAAAAAAAAAAAACCACCACTTTTAAGTATTGTTACAAAAAAAATCCAAAAAAACCCTACTTTTAGTCCCAAATTGGGTTTTTTTTGCAACAATACTTAAAGGTGGTGATTTTTTTTGTAATTTCTCAAAAGTGAGGATTAATTTGCAATAGGAGTAAAAGTTGTGATTTTATTTGCAATTAACCCTAAATAGTATTATTATTTTATGTGTATGATTGGAGTGGTGGTCACAGTAGGTTTTTTACTTAAAAAAAAGGAAATTGAATTTTTTTAGACACCCAAAATAATAAAATGAAAATTTTGAATAGGAGGGATTATAATTTTTAATTTTATTCTATCACTAATATATTCATTTAAAGTACATCTATAAACCTAATATGAAACAAAAAGAACTCAGGACTTTCTGTGAAAATAAATATATGACCTTAGTCTGTGTGAAAAAATGGAAATGGGTTAATTAGGAGGAGTATTGATTGATTAAACTCCACAAAAACTGGTTAATTTATTAATTACTCCCCCTCATTTATCCATTTTATCATTTTGGATCGTCCACTCTTAATCAATCCATTTTCCTTTTTAGATACATGGATCCACCCACACAATAATACAATTAAAATATGGAACCCACATATCCTAATAATACAACTACCCACTACAAATAAATAATAATACTTCTTAATCTATGTGCAAAAAGCAAAAGAATAGATTGATGTTGGATGGAGGGAGTAATTCATAGATAAATATGATATATTATACTATTAACTTGTTTGATTGGAATTTTTCAATAACTCAATTGTTATATACATGTAAAAAATTCAATTAATCAATAGGTAAATATGTAGGGTGTGCAAAGAGTGTTACACAATAACTAATAAAGGGTCCATTTAATTCAAAATCAAGAATAAAAATGGTAATGTAAGTGAGTATTAAAAGTGTAAATGATCATTTTGATCTATGTGGAAAAGCGTTTCACTTTTCTTAGTTATCAAACTCCATTTATATATTTCATAACGATCTTTGTTAAGTTTGAAAACTATATTGGGACAAAGAGAATATTTATTAAATATGTTAGAATTCAATTTCAAAATAAATTGTTGACACACCATGCCCCATGAGAACACAAGAGCACATGAGTTTTTGTCTTTCAAAATAATCACTCCCAATTCATTAGTGTTATCATTTAACATTAAAGATGTTATCAATCTTATTCACACTTGTTTTCGTCTAATCAAACAAGTTTTTTGTGTATAATTTTACTTCCCTTTTACCTCATTTATTTCGTTCTAAATTTTCTATGTTATTTTTGTATGACATCTCTTATGATATATTGTTGAATGTGTAACATATGCGAGACAGAAAGTAACTATACCACATAAAGAAAAGCGTAAAACCTAAAAGTAATTGTTGAATTTTTTTTTTCTCCCTCCCTTGTCAAAATATAAGGAGTGGAGCAGAAACTATACACTGAGATAGCAGTGTGCATTTACTCACCCAAAACCCCTCTAATCAATAATGAATGAGTTATCAGTAGTTGACTTAGATGTAGAAGCATTAAATAAAGGAATAATTAATTATTACCATGGCAATGACACGATAACGAAGCAGCTGTGAGCCCTCAACTTCCAGCTTCCCTCCATGGTGGTGGCCGTGGAAATGACCACCATGCCCACCTCCGCCACCTTCCACCTCCGCCAACTCCCTCTCTCCGCCTCCGCCGTCCGGCTGCACCGCTCCCCCTCTGTGTTTCTTCGAGTAAAGGCTGGTGGCCATGGAGTCGATCATCAGAGTGATGATCGCCGACAGCATGGCCACGAAGCCAGTGAAGGGAAACTTATGCCACGGGTTCTCCTTCAGACAGCTAGACGACAACATGTCGAACGAATCCGGCAACACGTGCATGAACCCTGTGGCCAGGATGATCCCGGCGGCGAACGCCTTCACGATCACGAAGAGGTTCCGTTCTGGGCTTAACGCCGGAACGGAACGCGTGACGAGCGGCAGAGTGACGCCGATCATGCTGGTGATTAAGATGGAGACGATGGCGATGATCTTGAGAGGAAGAGCTTTCTTCTTGTCGGTGCAGCTGTCGTCCTCGGCGGCGCTGCAGTCCTGCACGACGGCGAGGACTTGGCCGGAGAGGATTAGGAAGGAGATGGAGAAGGTGGTTATGACTTTAATGGAAATCATCGTCTTTTTGTGAGTTTGGAGTTTTGATTTGGTGATGATTTTGATTGGATGAGTGGAATGATTGGATTTGGGGGGATTTATAGAGGTGTCGGAATTAGTATGAAGCGGCGGTGGGATGAATATTTAAAACTGAGTCAACTCGGTTGTGCTCTTGCATCGGTGTGCGTACGGATGGCGCGTGTTCGGCTTGTTACGTGGCAAATTTGGGTTTAAACGTGGCAGTTCAAGACAAATGAATAGTTAGATGCAAGGCCATCTTTGTTTTTGGGTTAAATTTGAATAAATAATGATAATTTTTTTTTTTTTTGGATTATGGTAGAATATGTTAAAATTGTACTCCTATGTGAAATTAATATATAAGAAGTGTGCAATAAAATGGGTAAAAGTGTATTAATTGATGAAAGATGATAGAAAAGGAAAAAATTAATTGAAAAGAGTTAATGTAGCATCATTAGATTTGTTGGGTATGAATTAATAGAGTTTGTATGTATAAATAAATAAAATTATTAAATTTAGATAAAGTTTCTTGTGAGACAATATTTATGTGAGACGAGTTGTAAGACGGATCAATCCGTTCTAATTAAACTACTAAACTCAAAACAAAATGTAGCATATAAATTCGAGAAATATTCACGTGTGTGGATGAATAAAAAGTGACAATATATTAAACGAATAGTTATAATCCTTATTAAATGACTACCTCGTTTAAAGTCTAAGTATTAAAACATGAGTTGTGGAATTTCTTTTATAAATCTGTAGCAATGAAGTTTGAATTCTGATTCTAATATTATACTACTCTCTTGGTCTGTTGGATAGATGGATATTTTTTTCATGTGAATTAAGGAGTATAATTATTTAATGTATAGTGTGTAGTTATATTATTGAGGTGTGTAGGTCGTATTAGTGATATGTGTAAATCTCATGTGTTTAAAAAATGAAATGTATACATTTGATGTGGACGCTCAAAATGACAAAATGCCTACCTATCCGGCGGACGAAGAGAGTAATTAAATAACCACAACTCAATTAAAGCTTATATCAGTGTAAAAAGAGTATATATAACACTTAGTATGAAACCCGCGTATAACGCAGGATCATTCAATTATTATTTTTATTTTTTATAATTAAATAATCCATGTTATAAAACGTAACAACATTAATTAAGGAGGTTTTTTTCTTATGGCTAGGCAATATCTTTCATCAATGTAAAGAATTTGTAAAAAATTATAATAATATTTGACTTTTGATAATATAACGTATAACTAAATCATGTAAAAAGTTAATATATATATCTACATATATTCTACTTATTTGAAAGAATCTTGACTTGTATTTTTTTTTAAATATTACCTTATAACATAATACAATTGAAAATTATAAGATACAAAAAAAGATAAACAAAGATACTAATCTATTGATTCTACAAAGAATACCAGAATAGTGAATAGATGTCTATTCGAACGTTGATTCTTCACACAAGAATACCGTAGGAGTAAACAGAAATACGATTAAGAGTATTAGTCCGTTTATTCAAGAGGAATACCGGAAGAACACAAATAAAACACGAAAAAAGGGAATAAACCCAAATTTTTCTTTAATCAAATTCAACTCCCTTTTTACAATAGCATGAACACCTATTCATAAGTGATAACATAATCTTATGTAATAATGACAATTATAAATAAAAGAAAACAAATCAAAACCTAATTATATTAATTATTCTATATCTCCACTATATCTGCATCATTCTCCTCTGCTTGGAAACTATTCGCCCTCAAATCGTGCAGGTTGTATCACGAACAAAATAAGTGTAGAGACGCGCCAAAACATCTTTGAATTCATGTAACAGAAAATTCTTCAGTCGAGCACCTTCATATCCAGTAGTATCGCTAATTATAAGATCCATAAAATATGAATCTTTTGAATCAAGTGAACCTTCTGGATTAAGTTCATCATATTTAGCAATAATTTCAATCCTGTGGACAATTGCCTCGTCTTCCACATCGAAAATTGGTAGACTATCTAGTTACCATAAAAATCTTCATATTCTTCATGAAAAATCGGCGGGCCTTCATAGCCACCACCATCAAACTCGTTCAAATCAGGATTGAACGGAGAAAATAGATAAAAAAAAAAGATTATCATATTCATAGATATGCTCAGCATACATGATATCATTGTTGGATTGTATACTAAAAGTCTAGCTTTAGTATGAACAATGTCACAACAATATTTGTAATGAGAATCATATGATCAAATGATTGCATCTTATAATTTATTTTATATGCATGATGCAATAGTCCATTTACTTTATACTGTAGATAATATGTTGTGCGAAAACATGCAGAAGATCATATTATCGGTTTCCTTATAAAGTATAAACAGATGCTCACAACTGAGATAGACGGGGACTCTCTATCGGTATGGTTGTAGTGTGGTTTGGTATTAGCTTGTCTTGGCTATAGAATCACATTAGTGCACTTGTGTGTATTGAGCAGGACCGCCTGAGGTCGTTCTTCTTATACTGACTATATAGTAGAACTTGATCTCTGTTATTATGGAAGTTCGTGCTCTTAATCCCTATACAATAACCTCGACACGTAGGGCAGTATGTATTTCTTTGATTCATCAATGGGTGAGATTTATATGTATTAAATCAACAAACTCAGTGAGTTGGGAAGTAGTGTTGTATCTATGGTGTGCTGTTGATTGTAGAAGGAATCCATGTCCGTCATAGGTTGATGATGTCTCCTTGAGGAGCTCATAAGGTTTATCATGTAAATCTTGCAAGTGGATTAATTTTCGGCATGATAATAAGGTTGAGTGGTACTACTCTCGGATGAGATATTAATTAATTTGAGCTGTCAGTAACTTAATTAATTAATGGACATTGTTTTTCTTAAACATGGGGAGACCATCGGGCTTATAATAAGAAGGGGCCCAGAACATAATTTTGGGATTGGACGGGTAGTGCAGTAATAATATTTTAGTGGACTATATTATTATTATTCGATTTAATTAAAAGCTTTGGGCTAAGCTTGGTTAATTAAATTCAATTGAGGCCCAGCCCAATTTCTCCTCCTGGTCCCTGCTGTAGCCCAATATATAAGTGGACTCAGCTTCCTGGAACCCTCAGATAATTCCTGCGCCTCTTTTGGTGAGAGAAGGGAAAAGAAGCAGATTGAGAGATCCTGCAGACTGTTGCCCACACAACAGTAGGATCACACTTGGGACATACAGTAGAAGATCAGAGGTAGTTCTCTGCAGTTCATCCTCTACACCAACCCAGAAGTACGGTAAACAATTCTAATTGCTTCCGCTGAATTTTGTTTTACTGTTTATCCTAATGGATCACGTTGAACCGCATGATCCAATTGCCAACAATTGGTATCAGAGCGTTGGTTTTGTGGTGATACGTGAATCGTAAGGTTGGGTTTTATGTGATTATGTGATATAATCTGTATTAAGAACATGTTTATCAACCCAGAAAATATGTGATTAAAGTATTATCTTGGTAATCGCATATTGCTTGATGATCTACTGTTGTGATATGCTGTTGTGTATTTTTCTTTGGTTTTATACACTGTACACACTTATCACATACACCAAGAATAGTCAACTGT
Organism: Pogostemon cablin; assembly: GCA_023678885.1. Lineage (NCBI taxonomy): Eukaryota > Viridiplantae > Streptophyta > Magnoliopsida > Lamiales > Lamiaceae > Pogostemon > Pogostemon cablin. The sequence continues at coordinate 8,948,910 of CM042973.1, forward strand.
AATCTATCACACTGGTCATATCACACACACACACGATTATCATCGTTGTCGGGCTATTCATGGGCTGCTATCGGAAAGCAGGCTGATCATCGAACGCGTGATGTCTGATGTTAACGACAAACCTGTCGGTGACTGTATTGTTGTCATGATCGAAGAGGACTGATGGGCAGCCTTGGCGATTGTCAACGGCGGCGGCGGGGTTCGCTGCAAGACGGAGACATAGGCAGGTTAGGGCCAGAATTGATGGTCGATAACTGGTGACTGTGTAGTCTACGGGAAGCATCAGACCAGGCTTTGGCGTGTCGATGGTGGTTTCGCATGAGCCTACGTCTTCTCCGAGAGGGTCTGCTGTGCGGTTGCCGATCACGGCGGCTGTCTCGACTGGTGCAAGGCGGATTTCAGACGAGTCCATGGTGCTACCGGATGGGTCGAAGACGGCGGTTGTACACTGATATTTTCAGAGTGCGACAAGGTAACTCCGTGGATGTGCAGCAACAGTTCCTGTCGAACAAGGAGGGGAGTTCTGGGTAGATTCCAGGCGAATCGAGCATTGCATCTTCACTCCCGGGCTGGTGTGCCACGACTGGCGCTGACTGGTGCGACGACGGAGTTGCTGTGGGGCAGTTGAGGGCGGTCGTCTTCACGGAGGCTGGAGCGGCGACTCCAGTTGGCGACGATGATAGCATGGCAGTGGTCAGCGGCAGCGCTGATGGGCAGGAGGCGGTGAATGCGCGACGCCGGTGAATGGCTACGCGTGACAGCTGCCGTGTGGTTTCTTCTCGCGGCTGGAAGGTTGTAGAAGCGACGGCAGACTTGGTCAACACTGCTGAAGGCGGTTGTTGTTCTAGGGCAGCAGCCTTAGATATGGGCTGCCTTGTTGGGCTTGGTTAATGGGTTGTGGATTCATGGCTGTGTTTTTTAATTTGTTTTGGGGTTGGTTTGCTGGGCCCAAATTTTAATTAAAATGGATATGGCTGTTGGACCTTAAAGCCCAATTCAGTAATAAATAAAAGGCTGCTCATTTTTTAATTTGATTTTGGGCTATTGGGCCCAAATTTTATTAAAATGGAAATAGGCTGCTGGGCTATTATTTTATTGCTGGTTTTAATTAATTGTGGATAATGGGCCAATCATGAAATTAATTTTATTAATGGACTAATTTTGTGCTAGTGGGCTTGGTGGATTTAATTTGATTTTGAGCTAAGATTATGGGTCATGGATAATGGGCTTGATTAATTATTTAATCTGCTGCTCATTTTGTGCTTATTTGTTGCTCTTGAGGCCCAAATTAATTGATCCACTATTTATACAATTAATTATGTTATATAACTGATTAATTGATTTAATTGTCAATTATTGTTGTATATGTGAAAGGCTTGTCCTATGTGATTTATTTATTTAAATTGCTGTTAATAGAAGCATGTCTAAGTTGTATATTTTATTCTGGAATATTATATGCATGTTAAATACCCTCGGTGTTAAATAACTAAGTGGGAGAGGGGATTGGTAATTAATTCCCGCGGCCTCCATTATTGGTTTGTAAGTGATGTGAGTAAACTTGCGCGTTGGCAATAGAGCCTTCCTCCCTAACGGATGAGTTTATTCACGGATCACTGGTACAAACTTCTTTAAATAATTATTATTTGTAATGTGATGCATATGGACTTGCGCGTTGGCTATAGTGTCTTCCTCCCTAACGGATGAGCTTATATGCAGTTCACTAGTACAAACTTATATAATTGATGGTTGTAGAAAGTTATCTGAGCGCGTGTGTACTTCTCCAACAGTAAGGCACACAAGCTTGGGCAGCGGACTTGGGATCAAATAATGGTGTACACTTAGATGTGAATAATTAGTATCCTCCCCAACGGAGTCACTGCTATTGTTTGCATGGCTAAAGAGGAACCGACTATTAATTATTTTGTCATAAAGTTAGGTTGACAAATGAAATTAATGGGTAAAACCTTCTCTTGTAAATGTTCGGGTTTGTAAACGTCCAACCTAACGTGGCTTGCAGACTCACGGTGCTTGAGATGTCGGTGAATTTTATTTTATATTATTTTGAGGGAATCAATATAAAAGGATAAAATTCGAAGATTTGATCGGAATATTTATTTGTGATTCTCTGAATTTTGAATGGTTTTATTTCACTAATTGTTAACTAAAAGAAATTATATTTACTAGTCCAAATTAATTGATTAGAAAAGAATCTTGTTTTTGAAAATTTACTGCTTAAGAAAATACATGTGTGTTCTCTCAAAGGACGGCTCATGATGCCTATTAAAGTCTCTAGTAAAGAGATGAGAGGTTCATAGAAATATGATGGTCTCATGTAACTCTTCGGATAATTGAGTAATTTAAAAGGCGAAAGATCATGGTTGAATTGATGAATGAATTGGAAAAGCTTGGAATAGAAATTGAAAGGGAAACCTAAGTCAATTTTATTCTTCATAATTGCCTAGACGTTTTGAGTAAGTTCCACCTGAATTACAAGAGGATGTAAATGGTGGGAAACCTCTGACAAAAACACATGGCAAAGGAAAGTCATTTTCATCATAATGTGAACAAATTTAATATCTTATTTACTAATGGTTTAAACATGATTAGTGATGGCATCTACTGACACGAAGTATGTAGATACTGGAATCACTAAATGTTTATCACTGAGTAAGGATAAGATTGTTAATAACATGGGTAAAACTACAAAGATAGTGGCTATTGCAGTGGGAGTTGTTTATTTATCTCATGATAAGAATAAACGATTGATTATGAGAAATTGTCTTTACGTATGTTTCATAGAAAGAATTTAATTTCGGTTTCTATGCATTAACGGATGGATACTTCATTTCATTTAAATGACATGGTCATAGTAATGAGGAATGAGGCTATAATCCGTTAAAGTATGTTGGTGGATAAAAAGTATACTCTTGAATCATGTACATCCCACAGATGCAATAAATAGTAATTAAATAATGCATCTTCTAATATTAGTAAGAGAAAGGAACCTTCGGAAATGAACTAAACATACATTTTGCGTCTATGACTAATTCATTTTACTTAAGTAGGATTCAAAAGTTGATAGCCGATAGACCGTAAGGTTTATCTGAAGTGGAAACTATCGGACTTGCGAGTCTTGCTTGGAAGTAAAAATGATTAACTGCATTTTCAAGGCTGTGGGGTGTAGAGCCAAAGATATATATGTTGGAATTAGTTCATTCTGATTCAAGCGAACCTAATATTATCCAGGCGAGAGGTGGTTATGAATATTCGAAGATTATTCTGGAAACCAATATATTTATATGATGCACTGCATGTCAAAGTTCTTTAATTAATTCAAGAATTGTAAGGCTGGTACAGTGAAGCGTCATGGAAAATATATTAAGTCATTACGATTCAATCATGATGGCGAATACCTCTTGGGATAGTTAGGAGCTATTGATCAGAAGTTGAGATTAAATTTCAAGTTGACTACACCGGGTATGCCCCAGCTGAATGGTGTGGTGGGTAGAAGGTATTAGGCTCTTATGGTTATGATTAGATAGATGATGAATTATTTGGAATAATTAAATTCATTTTATGGATATGCCCTAGATACAGTAATTCGTGAAATGTTTGTCTGTATATGGGATATCCTAGAAAAATGGAGGGTGATTTATTTAGTCCAAAAGATCGAAGGATAATTGTTAACTCAATAACTAGATTTTTGGAAAAGGACTATGTAATAAATCACAAACCCATGTATAAGTTGTTCTAAAGGAAGTGAGAGGAAAACACTAAGTATAAGTACCAAGTGTACAAGAGGATATACCACAAGGTAAACTGCAACGCGTGTCACGTCTGATACACAATTACATGTAGTGCCTTGTCATAGTGGGAGAGTTGTTTGACAACCCATAAATATATGTTTTGGGCGAGTTGCGAGACTTGATCCCTAGTAAACATGGTATTGTCCCACGGATACGACGTAGCACTACAAGATAAAAATACGGAATCTTAGCAAGATGCAATGAATGATGAAATAGAATCTATGGATTCTAAATTAAGTCTGGAGCTTGAACGATCACTAAAATGGTGTAAAAGCCATTGCAAGTGGTCATAGGGAAATAAAAGAGGATCATGCGGAAAGGTGAAAATCTTGGAAGCAAAGCTTGTTGCGAAAAGATGTACTCAGAAAGAAATGGTTCGATTATGAGGGAACATATTCGCTGGTAGCTATGCTTAAATTGATCCGGATTCTTTTATTGATTGCTGCTCATATTGAATTATGAGGAACAACAAATAGATGTCAAGACAGCTTTCCTGATTGGAAGTCTTGAGGAAAACATCTATGTGAAGCAACCAGAGTAATTCATTGCAAAGTGCTAATAGCATTTCTGATAGTAAGCTTAAAAGTGTCCAGCGATGGACTAAAGCAAGCTTTGAGATCGTGAAGCATCTGTTTTAATTAGGTAATCCAGTGGCATGGATTTAAATCAATGAGCGGATGAGTCTTGTGTGTTGTAAAGAGTGACGAAAACGTGGTGGTGTTTCTTATACTATACGTAGATGGTATCTTGCTCATTGGAGACAATGAAAGAGTATTATCAGGCGTATGGATACGGTTAATAAAGCGGTAGAGATGAAGGACTTAAGAAAGACAAAATATATCCTTTTGATCACGGTAATACGGATCACAAGAAAGGATGTTATGCTTATCTCAAGTTTCATAAAATGATACAGTCCACACTCGTTTAGCATGTGAATTTATCTAAGTAAATGTGTCTTTGAGACACAAAAAGAAGATAAAATAGATGAAAGCGGTTCCTTATGCTTCGGCGAATAAGGAAGCTTAATCTAAAGAATGCTATGAACGAAGTTGGATATCTGTTTTGCTGAACGCATGAACAGAAGGTATCAACGTAAGCCGGAACAAGAATGATGAACTGTAGTAAGACATATATAAAGTGCCTGAGAAGGACTGAAAATTATATGTGGACTTACTGGACAGATTCACTGCTTCTTGTGGATTACGTAGATTCGGATTTTTTAGTCAAATTGGACGGTAGTAAATTCTCCTCAAAGGTTATGTGTTTAATTTTAGGAAGTAGAGTCATAATGTGGAGGAGTGTTATATAGAAATATATTTCAAACTCCGGACTCCATCATGGAAAGATGATAAATTGGAGCCTATGAGGCAGCCAAAGTATCTATATGATTCTAGAGACTTCATGATGGATTTTGAAGTGTTTCTAAGTTTGCCCAAGGTAATCACAATTTACATTGATGATATTGGTGCAATTGCAAACTTGAAGGAATCACGAGTCCATAAGGCAATTAAACACGTGGAGCGCGAGTACCACCTATTACGAGAAATCGTATGTTGAGGGAAAGATTGTTGTTGCCTAGATTACATCGGATGATGACCTAGTAAATCAATTTACAAGGACCTTAAGGCGAGAGCTTTTAATGGTCGTGTAGTGGGAGTAGGAATCAGATGTATGACAGAAGACATGACAGCATAGTCTTTTAGTATAAGTGGGAGATTGTTGGATTGTATACTAAAAGTCTAGCTTTAGTATGAACAATGTCACAACAATATTTGTAATGAGAATCATATGATCAAATGATTGCATCTTATAATTTATTTTATATGCATGATGCAATAGTCCATTTACTTTATACTGTAGATAATATGTTGTACGAAAACACGCAGAAGATCATATTATCGGTTTCCTCATAAAGTATAAACAGATGCTCACAACTGAGATAGACGGGGACTCTCTATCGGTATGGTTGTAGTGTGGTTTGATATTAGCTTGTATTGGCTATAGAATCACATTAGTGCACTTGTATGTATTGAGCAGGACCGTCTGAGGTCGTTCTTCTTATACTGACTATATAGTAGAACTTGATCTCTGTTATTATGGAAGTTAGTGCTCTTAATCCCTATACAATAACCTCGATACGTAGGGCAGTATGTATTTCTTTGATTCATCAATGGGTGAGATTTATATGTATTAAATCAACAAACTTGGTGAGTTGGGAAGTAGTGTTGTATCTATGGTGTGCTGTTGATTGTAGAAGGAATCCATGTCCGTCATAGGTTGATGATGTCCACTTGAGGAGCTCATAAGGTTTATCATGTAAATCTTGCAAGTGGATTAATTTCCGGCATGATAATAAGGTTGAGTGGTACTACTCTCGGATGAGATATTAATTAATTTGAGTTGTCAGTAACTTAATTAATTAATGGACATTGTTTTTCTTAAACATGGGGAGACCATCGGGCTTATAATAAGAAGGAGCCCAGAACATAATTTTGGGATTGGACGGGTAGTGCAGTAATAATATTTTAGTGGACTATATTATTATTATTGGATTTAATTAAAAGCTTTTCATCAAACAATTGGTGTGCACAATTTTTCAACTTTTAAGATTCATGATTCTTGTTTTCATTCAACCTCATTCTTTCAACAATAAGCCCAAAACCATGCATCATTTTACCACACTCTTCTTTCATTAAAAATTGTTCAATTAAATCACCATGAAGTATTTTAAAATAAAATTTTCCTCTTAACCATTTTATCAAACACCTTGCATGCATTCTCAAGTCATAAGAACATCATTCATATTTTCAAAGCAATTTTCATCAAAGTTTAAAGCAAACCAAATTAATCATACAACTCCCACTTGAACACTTCAAACACTTATTCCACATTTAAGAACCTAAGCAAAACAAGGTAAGAAAATTTCACACCATGCACAAATGAAACTGGCAACTTATAGCCATGCCCTAGCAAGAACATATTTAAACCTCATTTCATCTAACTAAAACTATACTAAAGTAAGAGTTTAGAAACACATACCTTGATTGTTTTCACGCTCCAAAACTTGAGAGGGAGAAAAGTCGGATGTTGAGAAGAAAAAATTTGGCTTAGAGTCTCCAGGCTTGTTTCTTCCTATAGATAGAAGATGATAGAATTTTCACGCTACAAAACTTGAGACGGAGAAAAGTCGGATATGTTGGGAAAAAAAATAAAATTTTGACATAGAGTTTCCAGACTTGTTTCTTCCTGATTTTGGAAGATTTGGGGCAAATATTAATTAAAGAAAAATTTTAGTCTCAATTGTAAATAATAATTTATATTTTTTCTTTTTTCCAATTAATATTTTAATGTCATTTTGGTCAAAGGCCATTTACATAAAGTTTTAACTAGATTGACCCATTACAACTAATTTCCCAAAAAAAAAATATTTTTTTAAAAAAAGTGATAACCAAGAAAAATAATAATAATTTCACTATGTGCGGGGTTTATTATGGGGATTGCTATAGTAGTTTTGTTATCAGATTTCTTTTGCTGCACGATCTCTTTTGCTACACTTATTTCTCTTGTTCGTGAATGGCGTTATTCTATAATTGCAGGATTATTACGAGGAAAATGGTGGATGAGAAAATGGTGGGAGCGGGTATCCAGAGCCGAAGAGGAATTGGTGGGAGCGGGTATTGAGAGCTGAAGAAGACTATTTCGTTCAGCGTTTTAGGCATCCGGCTGAAGATTAAGAAGACGAGGACTAAGTTATGACCCTTCAGAAATCTCGCGATGTTTACGCTTATTTATTACTTTCTGGCCTTAATGCTCCGTATAATATTTTTCGTGCAATGTATATTATATAAAATAATGTGTGATATCGTAATTGATTCACGAACTTGTTTACAATTTCACAATTTCAAATTTAGATTCTTGATTTAATTAATTTTTTATATTATTAAATTGAGAATTTATAATATTGAGATTTTGTATAAAATTGAAAAATTGTGAAATTGTTTCAAATGGTGCGAATGTTATATAACAGGGTTACGAATGTAATTTTACATTATACATGATATTTTTTATTTTGTCTCATCTATTAAATGGGCCGATGAATTGTAGATCGAACTATTTTGGTCCGTTAACTATAATAGATTTTTGAGCGACACAATTGCCACCTGAGTATTTGCTGCTAGTTTAAACTTTAAATTACTAAAATTATCTTACACTCAAAATTACAGTAAAAAATTATGCAATTTTACTTTCCCCACCCAATATTTCTTAATCAGTCTGCCAACCATGGAGGGTATGCTTACTCTCCTTCCACCACTACCGCCACCTCCTTCTCCCGCCTCTCCCTCCCCCGTTTTCGCCCCGCCCCATCCCTCCTCCCAACTCCGCCCCCTCAATTCTGCAATAGATCAAATCCTCTGTTCCCCACCCTGTTACATCTCATGTTTCATAGGGTGGGGAGTGAGACATGTGTCCCATTTACACACACAATTGTGTGTAAATGGGACACATGTCTCACTCCCCACCCTATGAAACATGAGATGTAACAGGGTGGGGAACAGGCAATCCCATGCCATTCTGCAAACCCCTCAACCTCTCTCTCTCCCCCAAGACCCACAGAAGACTCCTCGTCTCTGCCACAATGGCCTCCTCCACCGCCGTCGAATCCCAACCGCCGTCTCCTACTCCTGCTCTAAAAGGCGTCAAACCCATCCTCCTTATCATCTCAATTACCATCGGTGTTGTCGTCCGCTTCTTCGTTCCAAAACCCCCTAGGTCACGCCTCATTATGGCAACTGCTCTCCATTTTCCTCCCCACCATCACCGGACTCGTGCTCAACCCTCTCCCCGTCGACACATGGGCCTTCATCTGCCTCACCACCTCGATAATCACCAAAACATAAAATTACAAAACATAATTTTTTTTCCCGTCATTTCTCTCTCTACTTGTTAATGTTTCTCTCTCTCTTTTTTTAATTTCTGGATATTATGTAGAGTTTTTTCTCCTCCTCAATTATCTCTAGATTGTTCAGATTCACGTTTCTTTTTATGTTTTTGGGTGTTGTTAAATGATAATATAATTAAGAATTTGGGTGGCAAAGTAAAAATATTTATTTTAAATATAAATTTGAGTGGAGGTTATTTTAGTAATTTTAATATAATTTTTTAAGATTGTTGGGTGCCTTCAACAAATATTCGGGTGGCAATAGTGCCACCCTAGATTTTTAAGAAGAAATTCCTAACTACAAGTTTTGGAACCATTTTAAAATTTCTTGATTCTTACGGGACCAAACGGTAGGTACCTCATTTTTTAATATAAAATATTTAATTATTAAATACAAATAAATATATAATATAGTTATTTTTTAATTATTAAGTACAAATAAATATATACTAATATATACTAATGAAACAAATAAATAAAATTAACGAACGCGTTCACAAGAAACTAACGAGCCCATTAACAATATATTTGCGAGCCTCAAGCAATATTCTTAAGTTTGAGTTTGGTTTGTAAATTATTCTAATTCAAAATTCAAGTTTAGTTTAACTCGTTAAGATTAACAAACGACTTGAATGAATATTTTATCAAATTGTGATTTGAGTAGGTTGTGAACGATTTAGTTCGCTTACGTCCCTTTTAGAAATATATTTTAAAATTAGACAAAAAAAAACTACCTATGTCCTATTTTTATCTCCACGTTTACTATTTGTACTAATATTAATAAGAGTAACATTTTCACTTGTTTTTTTGAGTAATTTGATATTTTTAGATAATAAATAAATAATAAAATATGTTATACTTCATATATTAAAAAGGTGATAGCAATTTTAAAATTAAAGTGTTTTTAAAGAGATATTAATTAAGTGTTTTCTCATTATACGAAAATATGAAGTTGGAATTTGGTGGACAATAACAAAAATTGTGAAGTTAAAATTATTACCTAGAAAGTATATTTTAAAAGACTCTTGAATTTAGACGATGCATTTGTCCAAATAAACTTGATTTAGAAGCTACAATCTTCCAAACATTTGACACAAAAATTTAACAATTTATTCACTCTTAAAACGAAAAGAAACTTCAAGAAAATTACAGGATGGTCATAACTTTTTATGCAACGATTTCAACAAACCCTAAAAATATAGTTTATCCTAAAGACAAATGTATAGGTTTGTCTTACCACTCATGCAACAAACACAAAGAGAGAGAGAGAGAAAAAGTGTAACAAAGTAGAAATGAACATAAAATATATGACACAAGAATTAAAATTAAAGTTAATGAAAGAGGTTGATCAAGCCCATTTGGCCATGAGAGACATTCCTCCAGCACCCAAGAGAACAGCCATGAAAGACTTGATTTGGAGTTTGACACTACCCTGCAACTTGGGGCCCATGAAATCGGCAGCGAGAAGGTCAACGAGAGCCATGTAGATGAGCAGGCCGGCAGACGAGGCGTTGAGCAATCCGACGGTGATGAGAGCACGAGGGCTATTCTCTTGGTAAGTGCTGGCTAAGGCAATCCCTAATGCTATTCCGAATGGGGTTGTGACTGCGAAGAAGAACGCCATTGCTGCTTTTTTTACAAACTTGTATTCAGCCTGCAGTGCACTCCTCCACGTTATAAATTACACCAATTTGTTCCATAATATATACAAGAGTATTAAAAGGAGCACGGTGACTTGCAATGTCTCGGACGTCAAAAAATGTTTATGCAATACGAGTACCAGATAACCCTTCATGTTTACTATTTTTACGTTGTTTAAGAATATTTGTTCTTTATTACTAACTTTGTCTAATTAAAGATGTATTGTAGTATTTTTTTTAAGTAATAAAAAGGAATATAAAGTAATGGTATGTGTATTTAAGCTTATGGATAAAATTTTTTTTTTTTTAATTTATGTGAAGGGTGTGATAAAACGAATAAATCTAGATAGTGTGAACGAGGAGAATATTTTTATAAATAATGTGTAATTTTAAAAGAAAAACTAACTCCGTCTCATTATACTCTATTACATATTTTCCAAAATAAAACTCTCTGATACATAACTTATTTTATAATTTATTTATTACTTTAAAAAGTCCGTATTACTCGCAAAAATCAATAAAGTCCATAAGGAAAAAAATTAATTTAAAACTCTGTATTTGCAGTAACAGTGAATAATGTTTCACAACGGAAGGAAGGAGTATGTTTTTGGGAGGGGAAAATAGTAATAAAAAAGAAAAAATAACCTGGAGAATGCAACCTCCAAGACCCATTCCTTCAAACATTTGATGGAAGCAGAGTGCAGCGATGAGTCCTTTGATTGAGCAGGTGTTGTTTGATGCCCCCATTGAAAGTCCTATCACTACTGAATGAACGATGATCCCTAGCTCCAATACCTATATTTTAATTATAATTTCTATTTTCATTAGAATAATCATACTAATAAAGAATTACCCCTTTCGATATAATATCTAGTGTTATTCTTTTCAGAAGAGTTATTTGTTAATCATATAATATTACTCCTAATATGCAAGAGTATCGATCAGAAGATCAGTAACATTTCATTGTACAGAAGAGTAGAACAATCACATGAACACAACTAATTGCATAACAGTATTTGTCATACGTTTAATGCAAAAACTAAATTAATACAGTTATTGCTCTACAATAGGTATAAACTTTATTAAAAAAAAGTTAAAATAATAAGTATATTTTTTTATGTAGAGTGATATTCTTGTTTGTCATTTTCACTTTATAATGTTAATAAATTATGGACATACCTTAGGACTTAAAAAAAAAAATAGTACTCCATATGATTATTTTATCGGGGCATATGTTATAAATAAATAGTACATCCATGAATCTTATTAATTCATAATTCATCCACCTTTTATTCATTATTTCACATTAACTAATAAACTCTCTCTCATTCTCTCCTTCTCATCCTTTCTCTCACATCAATTAATATACTTTTATTACATCATCACACTTCTTATATACTATTAATTTGATACAAAATTAAATTCTAACCAACCAAATATCCAATATAAATATATAACACTACTTCAATAATTTTCAAATACTACATAAATTCTAATCAAATGAATTGGTCTCTTATGTTCCTGGATGTACAAAGCGTATATGAATATAATACTTTAAGTAATAATGGTATAATTTTTTCATTGAAAAAGTTAGTTGAAGTATAAATAATATAAATGTTTAATTAAAACAATTAAGTTTTTTTCCTAAAAAATCAAGGGTATAACATTTAGCACTATATAAGATTTTTGGAAAAAGATAAATTTGAGTACATGGTGTCCCCAAAGACACAAATTTTAGCGAACAAAGATAATAATTACTAATTAAAATGAATATATTTTAAAATAAAATATAATAACCATGAACATTTTGTTCGCCTGATTACATTGGATACCAACTCCTTTAAAAAATTGTACTTCATATTAATTTATTTATGTGTAACAACTAATAGTTTTCAATTTTACGTACATTATACTATGCATATCTCTTGAGCTTGACAAAAAATCCTATGCCAGACAAATAAATAATGATTTGACAAATTCAATTAGTGAAAATGATAGTTAATCAAATTTTCATTTCCATATCACTTGACTAGCTAGATCCACATGGATTTAATAATGATATCTTATCAATGAACAAACCACTAATTACATATGCTCACATCCTTTTATATATGTACGATTCCTGTACTTCTTTTGTTTGACTTATACAATTATATAATTCCTCTGCTCCATCCTATTAATATGGCACTATTTTATTTACTCTCGTCGTCCACATAAAATGACTAACTTGCTTTTTTTTATGTGAATTATATAGTAATCCATATTATTATCTCCCCATCCACATAAAATGACTCATTTGCTTTTTTTAATGTGAATAAATAGTAGGGTTAATTGCCAAAAAAAATCACGAACTTTACTCCTATTGCAAATTAATCCTCACTTTTGAGAAGTTGCAAAAAAAAAAAAACCACCACTTTTAAGTATTGTTACAAAAAAAATCCAAAAAAACCCTACTTTTAGTCCCAAATTGGGTTTTTTTTGCAACAATACTTAAAGGTGGTGATTTTTTTTGTAATTTCTCAAAAGTGAGGATTAATTTGCAATAGGAGTAAAAGTTGTGATTTTATTTGCAATTAACCCTAAATAGTATTATTATTTTATGTGTATGATTGGAGTGGTGGTCACAGTAGGTTTTTTACTTAAAAAAAAGGAAATTGAATTTTTTTAGACACCCAAAATAATAAAATGAAAATTTTGAATAGGAGGGATTATAATTTTTAATTTTATTCTATCACTAATATATTCATTTAAAGTACATCTATAAACCTAATATGAAACAAAAAGAACTCAGGACTTTCTGTGAAAATAAATATATGACCTTAGTCTGTGTGAAAAAATGGAAATGGGTTAATTAGGAGGAGTATTGATTGATTAAACTCCACAAAAACTGGTTAATTTATTAATTACTCCCCCTCATTTATCCATTTTATCATTTTGGATCGTCCACTCTTAATCAATCCATTTTCCTTTTTAGATACATGGATCCACCCACACAATAATACAATTAAAATATGGAACCCACATATCCTAATAATACAACTACCCACTACAAATAAATAATAATACTTCTTAATCTATGTGCAAAAAGCAAAAGAATAGATTGATGTTGGATGGAGGGAGTAATTCATAGATAAATATGATATATTATACTATTAACTTGTTTGATTGGAATTTTTCAATAACTCAATTGTTATATACATGTAAAAAATTCAATTAATCAATAGGTAAATATGTAGGGTGTGCAAAGAGTGTTACACAATAACTAATAAAGGGTCCATTTAATTCAAAATCAAGAATAAAAATGGTAATGTAAGTGAGTATTAAAAGTGTAAATGATCATTTTGATCTATGTGGAAAAGCGTTTCACTTTTCTTAGTTATCAAACTCCATTTATATATTTCATAACGATCTTTGTTAAGTTTGAAAACTATATTGGGACAAAGAGAATATTTATTAAATATGTTAGAATTCAATTTCAAAATAAATTGTTGACACACCATGCCCCATGAGAACACAAGAGCACATGAGTTTTTGTCTTTCAAAATAATCACTCCCAATTCATTAGTGTTATCATTTAACATTAAAGATGTTATCAATCTTATTCACACTTGTTTTCGTCTAATCAAACAAGTTTTTTGTGTATAATTTTACTTCCCTTTTACCTCATTTATTTCGTTCTAAATTTTCTATGTTATTTTTGTATGACATCTCTTATGATATATTGTTGAATGTGTAACATATGCGAGACAGAAAGTAACTATACCACATAAAGAAAAGCGTAAAACCTAAAAGTAATTGTTGAATTTTTTTTTTCTCCCTCCCTTGTCAAAATATAAGGAGTGGAGCAGAAACTATACACTGAGATAGCAGTGTGCATTTACTCACCCAAAACCCCTCTAATCAATAATGAATGAGTTATCAGTAGTTGACTTAGATGTAGAAGCATTAAATAAAGGAATAATTAATTATTACCATGGCAATGACACGATAACGAAGCAGCTGTGAGCCCTCAACTTCCAGCTTCCCTCCATGGTGGTGGCCGTGGAAATGACCACCATGCCCACCTCCGCCACCTTCCACCTCCGCCAACTCCCTCTCTCCGCCTCCGCCGTCCGGCTGCACCGCTCCCCCTCTGTGTTTCTTCGAGTAAAGGCTGGTGGCCATGGAGTCGATCATCAGAGTGATGATCGCCGACAGCATGGCCACGAAGCCAGTGAAGGGAAACTTATGCCACGGGTTCTCCTTCAGACAGCTAGACGACAACATGTCGAACGAATCCGGCAACACGTGCATGAACCCTGTGGCCAGGATGATCCCGGCGGCGAACGCCTTCACGATCACGAAGAGGTTCCGTTCTGGGCTTAACGCCGGAACGGAACGCGTGACGAGCGGCAGAGTGACGCCGATCATGCTGGTGATTAAGATGGAGACGATGGCGATGATCTTGAGAGGAAGAGCTTTCTTCTTGTCGGTGCAGCTGTCGTCCTCGGCGGCGCTGCAGTCCTGCACGACGGCGAGGACTTGGCCGGAGAGGATTAGGAAGGAGATGGAGAAGGTGGTTATGACTTTAATGGAAATCATCGTCTTTTTGTGAGTTTGGAGTTTTGATTTGGTGATGATTTTGATTGGATGAGTGGAATGATTGGATTTGGGGGGATTTATAGAGGTGTCGGAATTAGTATGAAGCGGCGGTGGGATGAATATTTAAAACTGAGTCAACTCGGTTGTGCTCTTGCATCGGTGTGCGTACGGATGGCGCGTGTTCGGCTTGTTACGTGGCAAATTTGGGTTTAAACGTGGCAGTTCAAGACAAATGAATAGTTAGATGCAAGGCCATCTTTGTTTTTGGGTTAAATTTGAATAAATAATGATAATTTTTTTTTTTTTTGGATTATGGTAGAATATGTTAAAATTGTACTCCTATGTGAAATTAATATATAAGAAGTGTGCAATAAAATGGGTAAAAGTGTATTAATTGATGAAAGATGATAGAAAAGGAAAAAATTAATTGAAAAGAGTTAATGTAGCATCATTAGATTTGTTGGGTATGAATTAATAGAGTTTGTATGTATAAATAAATAAAATTATTAAATTTAGATAAAGTTTCTTGTGAGACAATATTTATGTGAGACGAGTTGTAAGACGGATCAATCCGTTCTAATTAAACTACTAAACTCAAAACAAAATGTAGCATATAAATTCGAGAAATATTCACGTGTGTGGATGAATAAAAAGTGACAATATATTAAACGAATAGTTATAATCCTTATTAAATGACTACCTCGTTTAAAGTCTAAGTATTAAAACATGAGTTGTGGAATTTCTTTTATAAATCTGTAGCAATGAAGTTTGAATTCTGATTCTAATATTATACTACTCTCTTGGTCTGTTGGATAGATGGATATTTTTTTCATGTGAATTAAGGAGTATAATTATTTAATGTATAGTGTGTAGTTATATTATTGAGGTGTGTAGGTCGTATTAGTGATATGTGTAAATCTCATGTGTTTAAAAAATGAAATGTATACATTTGATGTGGACGCTCAAAATGACAAAATGCCTACCTATCCGGCGGACGAAGAGAGTAATTAAATAACCACAACTCAATTAAAGCTTATATCAGTGTAAAAAGAGTATATATAACACTTAGTATGAAACCCGCGTATAACGCAGGATCATTCAATTATTATTTTTATTTTTTATAATTAAATAATCCATGTTATAAAACGTAACAACATTAATTAAGGAGGTTTTTTTCTTATGGCTAGGCAATATCTTTCATCAATGTAAAGAATTTGTAAAAAATTATAATAATATTTGACTTTTGATAATATAACGTATAACTAAATCATGTAAAAAGTTAATATATATATCTACATATATTCTACTTATTTGAAAGAATCTTGACTTGTATTTTTTTTTAAATATTACCTTATAACATAATACAATTGAAAATTATAAGATACAAAAAAAGATAAACAAAGATACTAATCTATTGATTCTACAAAGAATACCAGAATAGTGAATAGATGTCTATTCGAACGTTGATTCTTCACACAAGAATACCGTAGGAGTAAACAGAAATACGATTAAGAGTATTAGTCCGTTTATTCAAGAGGAATACCGGAAGAACACAAATAAAACACGAAAAAAGGGAATAAACCCAAATTTTTCTTTAATCAAATTCAACTCCCTTTTTACAATAGCATGAACACCTATTCATAAGTGATAACATAATCTTATGTAATAATGACAATTATAAATAAAAGAAAACAAATCAAAACCTAATTATATTAATTATTCTATATCTCCACTATATCTGCATCATTCTCCTCTGCTTGGAAACTATTCGCCCTCAAATCGTGCAGGTTGTATCACGAACAAAATAAGTGTAGAGACGCGCCAAAACATCTTTGAATTCATGTAACAGAAAATTCTTCAGTCGAGCACCTTCATATCCAGTAGTATCGCTAATTATAAGATCCATAAAATATGAATCTTTTGAATCAAGTGAACCTTCTGGATTAAGTTCATCATATTTAGCAATAATTTCAATCCTGTGGACAATTGCCTCGTCTTCCACATCGAAAATTGGTAGACTATCTAGTTACCATAAAAATCTTCATATTCTTCATGAAAAATCGGCGGGCCTTCATAGCCACCACCATCAAACTCGTTCAAATCAGGATTGAACGGAGAAAATAGATAAAAAAAAAAGATTATCATATTCATAGATATGCTCAGCATACATGATATCATTGTTGGATTGTATACTAAAAGTCTAGCTTTAGTATGAACAATGTCACAACAATATTTGTAATGAGAATCATATGATCAAATGATTGCATCTTATAATTTATTTTATATGCATGATGCAATAGTCCATTTACTTTATACTGTAGATAATATGTTGTGCGAAAACATGCAGAAGATCATATTATCGGTTTCCTTATAAAGTATAAACAGATGCTCACAACTGAGATAGACGGGGACTCTCTATCGGTATGGTTGTAGTGTGGTTTGGTATTAGCTTGTCTTGGCTATAGAATCACATTAGTGCACTTGTGTGTATTGAGCAGGACCGCCTGAGGTCGTTCTTCTTATACTGACTATATAGTAGAACTTGATCTCTGTTATTATGGAAGTTCGTGCTCTTAATCCCTATACAATAACCTCGACACGTAGGGCAGTATGTATTTCTTTGATTCATCAATGGGTGAGATTTATATGTATTAAATCAACAAACTCGGTGAGTTGGGAAGTAGTGTTGTATCTATGGTGTGCTGTTGATTGTAGAAGGAATCCATGTCCGTCATAGGTTGATGATGTCTCCTTGAGGAGCTCATAAGGTTTATCATGTAAATCTTGCAAGTGGATTAATTTTCGGCATGATAATAAGGTTGAGTGGTACTACTCTCGGATGAGATATTAATTAATTTGAGCTGTCAGTAACTTAATTAATTAATGGACATTGTTTTTCTTAAACATGGGGAGACCATCGGGCTTATAATAAGAAGGGGCCCAGAACATAATTTTGGGATTGGACGGGTAGTGCAGTAATAATATTTTAGTGGACTATATTATTATTATTCGATTTAATTAAAAGCTTTGGGCTAAGCTTGGTTAATTAAATTCAATTGAGGCCCAGCCCAATTTCTCCTCCTGGTCCCTGCTGTAGCCCAATATATAAGTGGACTCAGCTTCCTGGAACCCTCAGATAATTCCTGCGCCTCTTTTGGTGAGAGAAGGGAAAAGAAGCAGATTGAGAGATCCTGCAGACTGTTGCCCACACAACAGTAGGATCACACTTGGGACATACAGTAGAAGATCAGAGGTAGTTCTCTGCAGTTCATCCTCTACACCAACCCAGAAGTACGGTAAACAATTCTAATTGCTTCCGCTGAATTTTGTTTTACTGTTTATCCTAATGGATCACGTTGAACCGCATGATCCAATTGCCAACAATTGGTATCAGAGCGTTGGTTTTGTGGTGATACGTGAATCGTAAGGTTGGGTTTTATGTGATTATGTGATATAATCTGTATTAAGAACATGTTTATCAACCCAGAAAATATGTGATTAAAGTATTATCTTGGTAATCGCATATTGCTTGATGATCTACTGTTGTGATATGCTGTTGTGTATTTTTCTTTGGTTTTATACACTGTACACACTTATCACATACACCAAGAATAGTCAACTGTAATCTATCACACTGGTCATATCACACACACACACGATTATCATCGTTGTCGGGCTATTCATGGGCTGCTATCGGAAAGCAGGCTGATCATCGAACGCGTGATGTCTGATGTTAACGACAAACCTGTCGGTGACTGTATTGTTGTCATGATCGAAGAGGACTGATGGGCAGCCTTGGCGATTGTCAACGGCGGCGGCGGGGTTCGCTGCAAGACGGAGACATAGGCAGGTTAGGGCCAGAATTGATGGTCGATAACTGGTGACTGTGTAGTCTACGGGAAGCATCAGACCAGGCTTTGGCGTGTCGATGGTGGTTTCGCATGAGCCTACGTCTTCTCCGAGAGGGTCTGCTGTGCGGTTGCCGATCACGGCGGCTGTCTCGACTGGTGCAAGGCGGATTTCAGACGAGTCCATGGTGCTACCGGATGGGTCGAAGACGGCGGTTGTACACTGATATTTTCAGAGTGCGACAAGGTAACTCCGTGGATGTGCAGCAACAGTTCCTGTCGAACAAGGAGGGGAGTTCTGGGTAGATTCCAGGCGAATCGAGCATTGCATCTTCACTCCCGGGCTGGTGTGCCACGACTGGCGCTGACTGGTGCGACGACGGAGTTGCTGTGGGGCAGTTGAGGGCGGTCGTCTTCACGGAGGCTGGAGCGGCGACTCCAGTTGGCGACGATGATAGCATGGCAGTGGTCAGCGGCAGCGCTGATGGGCAGGAGGCGGTGAATGCGCGACGCCGGTGAATGGCTACGCGTGACAGCTGCCGTGTGGTTTCTTCTCGCGGCTGGAAGGTTGTAGAAGCGACGGCAGACTTGGTCAACACTGCTGAAGGCGGTTGTTGTTCTAGGGCAGCAGCCTTAGATATGGGCTGCCTTGTTGGGCTTGGTTAATGGGTTGTGGATTCATGGCTGTGTTTTTTAATTTGTTTTGGGGTTGGTTTGCTGGGCCCAAATTTTAATTAAAATGGATATGGCTGTTGGACCTTAAAGCCCAATTCAGTAATAAATAAAAGGCTGCTCATTTTTTAATTTGATTTTGGGCTATTGGCCCAAATTTTATTAAAATGGAAATAGGCTGCTGGGCTATTATTTTATTGCTGGTTTTAATTAATTGTGGATAATGGGCCAATCATGAAATTAATTTTATTAATGGACTAATTTTGTGCTAGTGGGCTTGGTGGATTTAATTTGATTTTGAGCTAAGATTATGGGTCATGGATAATGGGCTTGATTAATTATTTAATCTGCTGCTCATTTTGTGCTTATTTGTTGCTCTTGAGGCCCAAATTAATTGATCCACTATTTATACAATTAATTATGTTATATAACTGATTAATTGATTTAATTGTCAATTATTGTTGTATATGTGAAAGGCTTGTCCTATGTGATTTATTTATTTAAATTGCTGTTAATAGAAGCATGTCTAAGTTGTATATTTTATTCTGGAATATTATATGCATGTTAAATACCCTCGGTGTTAAATAACTAAGTGGGAGAGGGGATTGGTAATTAATTCCCGCGGCCTCCATTATTGGTTTGTAAGTGATGTGAGTAAACTTGCGCGTTGGCAATAGAGCCTTCCTCCCTAACGGATGAGTTTATTCACGGATCACTGGTACAAACTTCTTTAAATAATTATTATTTGTAATGTGATGCATATGGACTTGCGCGTTGGCTATAGTGTCTTCCTCCCTAACGGATGAACTTATATGCAGTTCACTAGTACAAACTTATATAATTGATGGTTGTAGAAAGTTATCTGAGCGCGTGTGTACTTCTCCAACAGTAAGGCACACAAGCTTGGGCAGCGGACTTGGGATCAAATAATGGTGTACACTTAGATGTGAATAATTAGTATCCTCCCCAACGGAGTCACTGCTATTGTTTGCATGGCTAAAGAGGAACCGACTATTAATTATTTTGTCATAAAGTTAGGTTGACAAATGAAATTAATGGGTAAAACCTTCTCTTGTAAATGTTCGGGTTTGTAAACGTCCAACCTAACGTGGCTTGCAGACTCACGGTGCTTGAGATGTCGGTGAATTTTATTTTATATTATTTTGAGGGAATCAATATAAAAGGATAAAATTCAAAGATTTGATCGGAATATTTATTTGTGATTCTCTGAATTTTGAATGGTTTTATTTCACTAATTGTTAACTAAAAGAAATTATATTTACTAGTCCAAATTAATTGATTAGAAAAGAATCTTGTTTTTGAAAATTTACTGCTTAAGAAAATACATGTGTGTTCTCTCAAAGGACGGCTCATGATGCCTATTAAAGTCTCTAGTAAAGAGATGAGAGGTTCATAGAAATATGATGGTCTCATGTAACTCTTCGGATAATTGAGTAATTTAAAAGGCGAAAGATCATGGTTGAATTGATGAATGAATTGGAAAAGCTTGGAATAGAAATTGAAAGGGAAACCTAAGTCAATTTTATTCTTCATAATTGCCTAGACGTTTTGAGTAAGTTCCACCTGAATTACAAGAGGATGTAAATGGTGGGAAACCTCTGACAAAAACACATGGCAAAGGAAAGTCATTTTCATCATAATGTGAACAAATTTAATATCTTATTTACTAATGGTTTAAACATGATTAGTGATGGCATCTACTGACACGAAGTATGTAGATACTGGAATCACTAAATGTTTATCACTGAGTAAGGATAAGATTGTTAATAACATGGGTAAAACTACAAAGATAGTGGCTATTGCAGTGGGAGTTGTTTATTTATCTCATGATAAGAATAAACGATTGATTATGAGAAATTGTCTTTACGTATGTTTCATAGAAAGAATTTAATTTCGGTTTCTATGCATTAACGGATGGATACTTCATTTCATTTAAATGACATGGTCATAGTAATGAGGAATGAGGCTATAATCCGTTAAAGTATGTTGGTGGATAAAAAGTATACTCTTGAATCATGTACATCCCACAGATGCAATAAATAGTAATTAAATAATGCATCTTCTAATATTAGTAAGAGAAAGGAACCTTCGGAAATGAACTAAACATACATTTTGCGTCTATGACTAATTCATTTTACTTAAGTAGGATTCAAAAGTTGATAGCCGATAGACCGTAAGGTTTATCTGAAGTGGAAACTATCGGACTTGCGAGTCTTGCTTGGAAGTAAAAATGATTAACTGCCTTTTCAAGGCTGTGGGGTGTAGAGCCAAAGATATATATGTTGGAATTAGTTCATTCTGATTCAAGCGAACCTAATATTATCCAGGCGAGAGGTGGTTATGAATATTCGAAGATTATTCTGGAAACCAATATATTTATATGATGCACTGCATGTCAAAGTTCTTTAATTAATTCAAGAATTGTAAGGCTGGTACAGTGAAGCGTCATGGAAAATATATTAAGTCATTACGATTCAATCATGATGGCGAATACCTCTTGGGATAGTTAGGAGCTATTGATCAGAAGTTGAGATTAAATTTCAAGTTGACTACACCGGGTATGCCCCAGCTGAATGGTGTGGTGGGTAGAAGGTATTAGGCTCTTATGGTTATGATTAGATAGATGATGAATTATTTGGAATAATTAAATTCATTTTATGGATATGCCCTAGATACAGTAATTCGTGAAATGTTTGTCTGTATATGGGATATCCTAGAAAAATGGAGGGTGATTTATTTAGTCCAAAAGATCGAAGGATAATTGTTAACTCAATAACTAGATTTTTGGAAAAGGACTATGTAATAAATCACAAACCCATGTATAAGTTGTTCTAAAGGAAGTGAGAGGAAAACACTAAGTATAAGTACCAAGTGTACAAGAGGATATACCACAAGGTAAACTGCAACGCGTGTCACGTCTGATACACAATTACATGTAGTGCCTTGTCATAGTGGGAGGGTTGTTTGACAACCCATAAATATATGTTTTGGGCGAGTTGCGAGACTTGATCCCTAGTAAACATGGTATTGTCCCACGGATACGACGTAGCACTACAAGATAAAAATACGGAATCTTAGCAAGATGCAATGAATGATGAAATAGAATCTATGGATTCTAAATTAAGTCTGGAGCTTGAACGATCACTAAAATGGTGTAAAAGCCATTGCAAGTGGTCATAGGGAAATAAAAGAGGATCATGCGGAAAGGTGAAAATCTTGGAAGCAAAGCTTGTTGCGAAAAGATGTACTCAGAAAGAAATGGTTCGATTATGAGGGAACATATTCGCTGGTAGCTATGCTTAAATTGATCCGGATTCTTTTATTGATTGCTGCTCATATTGAATTATGAGGAACAACAAATAGATGTCAAGACAGCTTTCCTGATTGGAAGTCTTGAGGAAAACATCTATGTGAAGCAACCAGAGTAATTCATTGCAAAGTGCTAATAGCATTTCTGATAGTAAGCTTAAAAGTGTCCAGCGATGGACTAAAGCAAGCTTTGAGATCGTGAAGCATCTGTTTTAATTAGGTAATCCAGTGGCATGGATTTAAATCAATGAGCGGATGAGTCTTGTGTGTTGTAAAGAGTGACGAAAACGTGGTGGTGTTTCTTATACTATACGTAGATGGTATCTTGCTCATTGGAGACAATGAAAGAGTATTATCAGGCGTATGGATACGGTTAATAAAGCGGTAGAGATGAAGGACTTAAGAAAGACAAAATATATCCTTTTGATCACGGTAATACGGATCACAAGAAAGGATGTTATGCTTATCTCAAGTTTCATAAAATGATACAGTCCACACTCGTTTAGCATGTGAATTTATCTAAGTAAATGTGTCTTTGAGACACAAAAAGAAGATAAAATAGATGAAAGCGGTTCCTTATGCTTCGGCGAATAAGGAAGCTTAATCTAAAGAATGCTATGAACGAAGTTGGATATCTGTTTTGCTGAACGCATGAACAGAAGGTATCAACGTAAGCCGGAACAAGAATGATGAACTGTAGTAAGACATATATAAAGTGCCTGAGAAGGACTGAAAATTATATGTGGACTTACTGGACAGATTCACTGCTTCTTGTGGATTACGTAGATTCGGATTTTTTAGTCAAATTGGACGGTAGTAAATTCTCCTCAAAGGTTATGTGTTTAATTTTAGGAAGTAGAGTCATAATGTGGAGGAGTGTTATATAGAAATATATTTCAAACTCCGGACTCCATCATGGAAAGATGATAAATTGGAGCCTATGAGGCAGCCAAAGTATCTATATGATTCTAGAGACTTCATGATGGATTTTGAAGTGTTTCTAAGTTTGCCCAAGGTAATCACAATTTACATTGATGATATTGGTGCAATTGCAAACTTGAAGGAATCACGAGTCCATAAGGCAATTAAACACGTGGAGCGCGAGTACCACCTATTACGAGAAATCGTATGTTGAGGGAAAGATTGTTGTTGCCTAGATTACATCGGATGATGACCTAGTAAATCAATTTACAAGGACCTTAAGGCGAGAGCTTTTAATGGTCGTGTAGTGGGAGTAGGAATCAGATGTATGACAGAAGACATGACAGCATAGTCTTTTAGTATAAGTGGGAGATTGTTGGATTGTATACTAAAAGTCTAGCTTTAGTATGAACAATGTCACAACAATATTTGTAATGAGAATCATATGATCAAATGATTGCATCTTATAATTTATTTTATATGCATGATGCAATAGTCCATTTACTTTATACTGTAGATAATATGTTGTACGAAAACACGCAGAAGATCATATTATCGGTTTCCTCATAAAGTATAAACAGATGCTCACAACTGAGATAGACGGGGACTCTCTATCGGTATGGTTGTAGTGTGGTTTGATATTAGCTTGTATTGGCTATAGAATCACATTAGTGCACTTGTATGTATTGAGCAGGACCGTCTGAGGTCGTTCTTCTTATACTGACTATATAGTAGAACTTGATCTCTGTTATTATGGAAGTTAGTGCTCTTAATCCCTATACAATAACCTCGATACGTAGGGCAGTATGTATTTCTTTGATTCATCAATGGGTGAGATTTATATGTATTAAATCAACAAACTTGGTGAGTTGGGAAGTAGTGTTGTATCTATGGTGTGATGTTGATTGTAGAAGGAATCCATGTCCGTCATAGGTTGATGATGTCCACTTGAGGAGCTCATAAGGTTTATCATGTAAATCTTGCAAGTGGATTAATTTCCGGCATGATAATAAGGTTGAGTGGTACTACTCTCGGATGAGATATTAATTAATTTGAGTTGTCAGTAACTTAATTAATTAATGGACATTATTTTTCTTAAACATGGGGAGACCATCGGGCTTATAATAAGAAGGAGCCCAGAACATAATTTTGGGATTGGACGGGTAGTGCAGTAATAATATTTTAGTGGACTATATTATTATTATTGGATTTAATTAAAAGCTTTGGGCTAAGCTTGGTTAATTAAATTCAATTGAGGCCCAGCCCAATTTCTCCTCCTGGTCCCTGCTGTAGCCCAATATATAAGTGGACTCAGCTTCCTGGAACCCTCAGATAATTCCTGCGCCTCTTTTGGTGAGAGAAGGGAAAAGAAGCAGATTGAGAGATCCTGCAGACTGTTGCCCACACAACAGCAGGATCACACTTGGGACATACAGTAGAAGATCAGAGGTAGTTCTCTGCAGTTCATCCTCTACACCAACCCAGAAGTACGGTAAACAATTCTAATTGCTTCCGCTGAATTTTGTTTTACTGTTTATCCTAACGGATCACGTTGAACCGCACGATCCAATTGACAACAATCATATACCGATGCCTCGAAATCATCATCGAGGATCATAAATTGGCTTTGGTACCAACTGATGTAGCGGAAGATACAAAAGAACAATAAACAAAGATACTAATCCGTTGATTCTACAAAGAATACCGGAATAGTTAATAGATGTCTACTCAAACGTTGATTCTTCACACAAGAATACCGTAGGAGTAAAAGGAAACGCGATTAAGAGTATTAGTCTTTTGATTCAAGAGGAATACCGAAAGAATACAAATAAAACACGATAGAAGAGAATAAACTCAAACTTTTCTTTAATCAAATTCAACCCCCGTTTTACAATAACATGATCACACCTATTTATAGGTGATAACAAAATCTAACGTAATAATGACAATTATAAATAAAAGGAAACAAATCAAAACCTAATTATTTTAATTATTCTATATCTCCACCATATCTGTATCATTGTTAGTATTTAATTTTTTTCATTATATTTAAGTGCAATTATAATAAAAGTATGTAACCCTTAGTAATAAATCCTTACTTTTACTGTCTAAAATAAATATTAATTATATATAAAAAAATCTCAATTTATTCTTTTATTACACATGATTTGATTTGATATTAATTAATTAATTTATTTATTTATTTATATCGAATTATTTATTTATTAATTGCAATTAATGATACTTGTATAGGAAAAATAGTAAGCCTATATGTGAACAACACGTTGAAAAAAGACTTTGCTATACTATACTTAATATATCTATAAATATACGTAATATTATAAATAATATTTAAATGGAGTATTACTTTTTACTCATGATTATGGTTTAATATTTTTTAATTAACTATATAATATTAATTCTATTTCCATTAATTGTTATTTTTAAGAAACTAATGTAAAATAAAATTAATTTATATATAATATTCTTTTAAATATTCATAAATTTGTAATGAATTTATTAATTTTATTTTTTTATTTAATTTTATTAGTTTCAAATTATATAAACAACTAAAAAAAATAAATTCTATAATTCATATGTCATAATTGAATAATTAAGATATATGTAAATAAATAAATATTAATATACTAAATTTAAAAAATTAACAAATATTTATAAACTTAATTTTAATGTTATTTCATATAAAATAATGATTTAATTTAAAGAACTTAACCTTTTGATTTTATACATGAATTAGTTTTTCAACCTTTTATTCTCTAGAGGTAAATCGATTCAAGAGTACTTGAATCGTCGATGCTCTTTCACTTGAAGAATGCTTAAATCAATACTTTAGAGGTAGATCTTAAAGAATACTTTAATCGATTCTTAAGAGATAATACTTGAATCAATTTTTTTTCCTCTTGAAGAATCGATTCTTAAGATGTAAATCAATTCAAGAATACTTGAATCGATCCTCTTACTCTTTAAAAATTAATTTTTAAAATGTAAATAAGAACGTAAATCTATTCAAAAATACTTGAATCGATTCTCTTCCTCTTGAAAAATCTATTCAAAAATACTTGAATCGATTCTCATCCTTGAAGAATTGATTCTTAAGAGGTGAATCGATTCAAGAATATTTGAATAAGTGCCTCTTAAAGAATACTTAAATCGATTTTTTATAGGTAGATCGAATCTTTAATTGATTCGCTCTATCGAAATACTCCCTCCGTCCCACCCAAAGAGTCTCTTTTTGTTATTTTGAGCGTCCCACCCAAAGGGTCATCTTTCATTTTTTACACACATGAAACCCACACAAACCCTCTAATACAATTAAAATATGGGGCCTACACTCCCACTAATACAACTACCCACTACACATTAAATAATAATACTCCTTAATCCACGTGCCAAAAAGCAAAAATTACCCTTAGTGTGGGATGGAGGGAGTAAATTTTTATACTTTCATAGATTAATTCTCTAGAGGAACTTGAAGAAAACTCTTATTTTTCTTGGAGAATCGAATATGTATTTAGAATGAATAACCAAAAAGTTTTATTTATGGGTGGAGTGAGAGAATATTATATGGAATATTATTTTTTCCTTTTATATATTTAATTTAATTTGATATTAATTAATTTATTGCATTAAAAGATTTAGTAATTAATTAATGATATCCAAATAAATAAATAAAATATTGAACATTTAATCATTATTAAATATAAGAAACACATTATTTAAAAAAGAAAATATTAAATAAGGAAGTTAATTAAAATTAAATAAGGAAAATATTAAAAAAAATATTAAAAAATCTAAAAAATTGAGAAAATTATACGTTACATTGGAGCGCTCTGGAGACGACACGTTAGCATGAAAAGGTTCTACTATAGTATATATATATATATATATATATATATATATATATATATATATATATATATATATACTCCCTCCATCCCCTTCAAAGAGGTTTTTTTTCCTATTTTGGGCGTCACACCTAGGGATGGCAGCGGGTAGGGTACCCGCATTTTTTGGGGTACCCGAACCCGTATCCGTTAAGAATACCACTATCCGTATCTGTCCCATTACCTGTTTAAAATATTATTGAAATATCCGTATTCGTTTCGAACCCGATTGTTTCTATCCGCGGGTACCCCGAACCCGTCAAACTTTTTTATAAAACTTAAAATATAAATTACAAATCTCAAACATTTAAATAAATGTGTCTACAACATTAAACAATAATAATTAAAACATGACATAAAATCACTACACAAGTTTAAAGATCTTCAATTCAAACTTTAAATAACATACAAATAAAATAAAATGATAGGTTAGATTAATGATTTGTAAATTTATTTAAATATTGAAACATATAACAAGATACTTGTGTCTAAACGATAAACGGATATTTTTTTTAATGAGGTTGAGTGTTCGAATCCTCTAAAAAATACATACATACAAGTAAACGGGACGGATATATACGGGTACCCGCTACCCTTATCCGCTTCTTTATACGGGTTCGGGTAGCGGGTACCCGAGGGGGGTCTACCCGAACCCTAATGGAAATTTTTATTTTTTCCCAAACCCGTCCCAAACCCGATTATAGGTACCCGAACCCGTCCCATTAGAGTTTGGTCGGGTCGGGTACTCGGGAAAACCCGCGAAACTGCCATCCCTAGTCACACCCAAAGAGTCTCATTTTCTTTTTTATACACATGAGACCTACACACACCCACTAATACAATTAAAATATGGGGTCCACACTCCCACTAATACAACTATCCACTACACATTAAATAATAATACTCTTTAATTAACATGCAAAAGAAAAGAACCCCTTCGGGAGGGACGGAGGGAATATAGAATAAATAACAAAATGATAGTTAGTTAATTAAAATATTTTTATGAACAATTTATAGAATATAAATATTCTAACATTTTTAAATTAAATAAATGATTATTAATATATAAGATAAAATAAAATAGCTTACTCTGTAACACTCCCACACAAATGTTCCTCAAGAAATATAATGTTTAATATAATGTTTAAGTGAACTATTGCAACTCAATTTTGGCCATCGTTTGCTAGTAAAAATAAAACACATTCATAAATTAATAAATATAAATTTTACAATTTACACACGGAGTATGTATATATGCGGTGGGGCCCGTTGGGGCGGGGGGTGTGGGGGAGGGCCTTATTAAAATGTGGATTAGATTAGAAAGTACCACCTGCCATGTACGGGTTGAAATTCCAAGAGCATGGATTTTGCCACTCTTAATTTTTTTTTGTTCTATAATCTATATCCTAAATCCCTACGCAATCAAACTACGTAAATTTAACAATTAAATTAAATCAATCTAAAGATTAATTTTAAAAAAATCAATCTTACATAATATTCCATAGAATTTTGGTATCAAATAATATTTTGTGGTTCCATTAATAATTGTACCATAAGTACAGTTTCTAAGGGGATAATTCAAATTCCTTATGTGCCTACCTCCCTTCCTTAACGCTGACTAATCATATAATAATAGCACACTTGCAAATTAATTAATGAACTATTAATATATAATTTATGCCCCTAAGACGCATGAGACTTATGACTTTCTCAGTATATATAAAACAATATTTTAAGTTTGTGTTTGAATAATTGAGTTATTTGAAATTCAAGCAACTTAAAATAAAATGATTTAGAAACCTTTAGATTTTAAATGAATTTATTTAAATTATGCTGTTTGAAAGTTCGTAAATTTATAATCACATTTTCAGATCACTAGAGTTCAAGTTCATTAATAACTTTTATTTTTAATTTTATGAATAAAATGTATTTTAATGATCAATAAATAATACTTCTTCTATCCCAAATTC
Source organism: Pogostemon cablin (assembly GCA_023678885.1). Lineage (NCBI taxonomy): Eukaryota > Viridiplantae > Streptophyta > Magnoliopsida > Lamiales > Lamiaceae > Pogostemon > Pogostemon cablin. The sequence goes on from CM042973.1 coordinate 8,978,522, forward strand.
ATCTTCACATTTATTGTAGATATAGAGTTTAAGGTAAATCACTTTTTTTACTTACTTTAGGGGTAGTATGGTACTTTTGGGTAATTAATAAATGATAAAGTATATTAATGTTAAAAAGGTGATGATAAATTTGAAATTAAAATATATTAGATGAATATTATTTAGTTGTTTTTTCCTTTTATGGAAGTGTGAAGTTAAATTTGAGACGGATAAAACGGAAAATGTGAAGTTAAAATTGGGATGGAGGGAGTGATAAAATTATTCTATTTTATTATATTAAAATATTATACATTTAAAAAATAAAGTTAATTAAAAAATATACACATCATATATTATATGTTTAAAATTAATTATATTGTACTCCTTTTGGGTCTCATTTTAGATTTAACACACAACATTTTAAGTTGTCACACAAAAATTTGCGCTTTCCTAGAAAAAAAATAAAAAGTCAAACAATTACACTCCCACATACACTTATCAGTAATGGCCTCTCTTACTGTCTTACAATGCCCTCTCTCACTTGGAAAACAAATCATTTCAAGAACTCTCATAACATAGGAAAATTTGCAAAAACTCCTACTCCTAGATTCCTTTGTTGTTCAAGTTGTAGAAAATCTGATGCATAATTTTATCATTCAAGCCACTAATGGTTTTCCCATCTCATGAACAAGTATAACTAATTCAGAAAGCCGATTAAAAAAAAATCACCAGAGCAATTACTTCATTCCTTTGCAACTGTAGCTTAAATCATTCCATTGTCAGTCACAAAACATTACATATGTACAGCGGTATATACGAGCAATAAACGACGATTAGCACTAAGAATTTACATCATTGTTCACATAGAATGAGATCTTTAGTGCAGACCAAGGACAAAGACCTGAAGCTTTCCCCATGGATGGCATTTTTCACATCCAACACGGTCCGTCAATGCACTGCAATTTTGATAAGAAATCCATGGACAAAGACTCTTAACATAGAAAAGGTATGAAATGAAGACTTACTATTAAGGTAACCATTTCCTAGCATCATACCTTACATCACCTCCAACTTCAAATGAAAAAATATAGACTTTCATTTTTGGCAATTATGCAAGTAGATAGTGTCCCATATTCTTCTAGCAATGGACCAATGTAGCCAGTATAACATTCAGGATTCAATTGTAGACAAAGCTAATAAATATAAATGTTGCTCCAACAGAAATGTAGGCGAATCTCAGGAAATTATTATGGCCTCCCAACCAACTAGATGTTGAGAGAACAATCATTTTGCTCCCACTAAAACTCTAGGTATTGTAGTTGTTCAAAAGTTTCACTGAAATTTTATCATCAGCTTCCAAGTTGATAGAGTGAAGAGCAGTTATAACTGAAGGAAATGGATTGAAGATTTTATTGATGAAAAGTAAAAGACACCGGGATAATTCCCGTCAGCACTAGGCTGCCTCCAAAAGGATATTCTACACACTTGATACCACTCTACCTCTTTCTTCTCTTATTAATAATATGCCGTTCCTAATTTCTTGCCCACACATTTCCCTTTATTATGCTGAATGCCCATAATGATGCTCATTGGAGTAATTATTGCCCTGGCCATGATTGTGGACATCCCTCTTATTGCGACGAGTATATACTCGGTAAGGGAATGGAGCTTGATTGGCTCTATCACAAGTCCTCTCCAATTCTTCCATACAACTTCCAGAAAGTGGGGAGAGCACAAGTACGCATCCACACGATGAGACCCTCTTGATCACTTAGCTAGTTGGTGCAATTTGTCATAATACACAGAACAGAAAGCAGGATGAGGAAATAATCATTTAAAGGAATGTACATAGCAGAAAACTACAAATAAATGGTAACAAAAATAAAGTTGTAACCTAAAAAGGTGAGAATTAAATTCAAAATTTCAACTTGAACTAAGTTCAAATATAGTCAACAAGTTCACAAATGAAAAAATGTAGCTTAAATAAAAGAGTCTGTCTGGTGCAATACTAAAAAATGGAAGGGACAGGATAATTAGGAAACCTTGCAACTAAGAGCGATGAAATTATATTTTCTAGGTTAACTCATTGAACCACAAATGAATTTTACACCATGAAAGAAAATGCAAGAAAGCATTGCAGAAGATGCTGCTGAATGCAAGAATTACAGAACTCATGACAAGTCCTGCAAGTGTAATCAGAGCTAGAAAGATGCATATATAAGAAATAGATTAAGCTTTGCTGATTTACTTAACTAAACCTGCACTCGAGTGATTCGATATTAGCTAAAAGATTTTTGCAGTGCCAAGTGGAATGATAAAAGAAAAGTATGTAATTGACAAATTAGAAGCTACATCAGCACTCTAAAGACATCAGGAACTTTGAGAAAAACTCAGTATATGTACTTTGAATCACGCTAGAATCAATCAAAAAAATTGATTCCAAAAGAACATAATGAAAACAAACATTCTTTATTCATATTTGCGTAGTTCTAACGTTTTGCACAGTAAAATATCCTGAAATGCCTCCATTGGAAGAGAAACAGGAGTTTTTTTCTTTGAATCAAATGCTTCAGCAATATCTGCATAATATTCAAAGCATCCAGCAACATCATCCTGCATAAGACCTAACAATAACTTATAAGAATTTTGTGGGATGCCGAGAGTCAGCAAAGGTAAAATACTGAAAACATACTATATCCCAAGCTGCTTCTTCCAATGGTTTCCCACAATCAATTGCTTCAAGTTTTGCGAATTCTGATTTCTTCTCTTTTATCTACGTAGAATTGACGTGTTAATATAAAAATCCAAACATCAAAACCAATGCAGGCAGAGAGAGTTCAGATCACAATCCAACTTGAATACGAGAAACAAAAGATATATGTCGCCAACTAATGTTTAAAGCTGGATATATGCATCAGATAAATAATTTCAAGTATTTAACTCCCAGAGCAGCAAACAACGAAACTCTATAGTTGTATCATCACAAATCAACCTTAAGGAATCTATAGAATTGTAATGCACTTGTAAAATTCAGTTCTTTATGAAACATAAATACATTCCGAGCACCTCCCATTCAATTAATTCAACAATCGCGATCAAAAGTTGGAAGCCATAACTTGCATATCAATCTATCAGTATAGAATGCAAAAACTAGATAGAATCACAGTTCATACAGATGCTAAAAAATTTAGCAAAATATAGGTCATTGAGATACCTTAGAAGCTATGGCTCGCAAATAACCGGCCTGATATGCACCGGTTGCACCGGCCCAATCTTTGCCCCCATTTCGAAAGAGTGAACTCCGCGCAGACTTCACAGCAATATTTACATCTTCAGCAGTAGCTGCCGGAATATCCCCTGGAGAGCACCAATTTCAAAATCAAAGATCCTACGTATCAGATTTCAACTGCATTATATCATAATAAGATTAATGAAGCTAAGAAAGTCAATTAGAAACAACATTAAAATTAATGAAGAACTCATAAACAGTTTCTAAGACTTTGTTAAAATAACTCAATCCAAGAACTTCATCAATTTACTTAGTCATATAGGATTTCTGTCTCACTTTTTCCAACTGAATATCACTCGCCACCCTAAAACACACAGCAGTTGATTTAAACCAGATCAAGCAGAAAATGAAGAGCGAAATTGGGAGTACTGAGCTGACCTATGGTTTCTTCAGGTTAAATAAGTAAAAGTTGAACCCTAGAGCAAACAAATTGCTCATGGCTCTAGTGAATGGAGAGATGAAATTGCAATTAGAATTTAAGAATTAAGAAAAATGTGAAGCATAAAAAGATTATTAGGACATTGCAGTATGAACTACTTACAGGAATGTTGGGGTCAAGCCTTGCACCACCAATTAGAGTTCCATTTCTGAAAGTGAAAGGATAAAACATCCTTCCCAAATTTATGATCGCGATCACTCTTCCATGCAATATTCTTCCTGTTAACTTTCAATTCATCAATCCCACGGAAAAGGGTGCGTGTCATTGAATGCAACCAAGCCACAAGGAACAACATGGAGTCCATTGTTGATATCTTACATGAACTTTTATCATGGTACTCAAGTCCATCCAAGAGTTGCTTCACGCTTCGACTCTTAACATACCTTAATTGGGGAACAAGAAAATTGTCTTAACATAACAAAACAAGGTGAAGTGAAAATGAATGCCCAATCTTTCATAACTGGTTTGAAAAAACGGACTATATTTACCGTTTTTGGTTCTAGTAGTAGTTATCAAGCTGGTAGTAGATGTATATTGGAGCTTTCACATGTTTGGGAATAGACAAACAATGGTTCAGGGATAGGCGAATGTGTGAAGTCAATAAACTTGTGAATCCAGAAAAAGATGAAATCATATAAACAAGTTGAATTGTTGATAACAGCGAGGACAAATGACAATATACAGCAACCATCCATTAACTACTTAGAAATGCAAGTCTGAAAAAAAAACAGAGAATCAGTGCCAGTGGGATGTAATCATGGACATCTGTCATGATATGGCTAACATATGGAGCACAAACTGGTGGGAGAAGAAGCTCATCATGTGACCATACTTAATTAGAAAATCTGATGCAGCAGTAGTTAAATAAAGCTACAAAACTTTGGAAGGCAGAACAATTTAGTGAATTAGGATAACCATCTAGCATGATAATATGTCAAATAAGAAATAATTCCATCAACAAGTGTCAGAAAGGCAGAACAATCCTAAATCTAAGCAAACAAACCAATCAAACAACGCAAACCAACGCAACATCAGGATCAATAAATCCATTTTAATCAATCCATAACAAACACACTAAAATTAATCAATGAGAGAGTAAAATGTATATACCCTTTGGTTATTTGGGAAACCATCATTTCCCATATTATTATTCTAGTATGCATTTTAATGCAGGAAGTCTTTCATGGGATCATCGTGATGGACCCTCTTCATCCTGTAAACTTCCATATCTTCAGCTGTGACCTCGTCGTTCCACTTGACATTATATTTGCGTTTTCTTTCATCTTTCTCCTCTCTTCGCCATTCGTCGTCCTTATGAAGAGCTTCAGCAAGTTTCTTCTGGTCTAAAAATAGATCATCGAATCCCCAAGTTGCAAGCCTTTTTTCCTCAGTAGGTGCTGGTGCATCTTCAGAAGCTTCCTTCCGAGCAATATTAGCTTTCATAAGATCTGCAGAAGCTATACCAGCAGCACAAGTACAATAGCTGTTTCTAACTGTCTGCTGGCAACATTTGTAACCCCACTGATGATCCTTCCACCATGAACCCCAAACACTTGTGTGGTTATTTATATAAACATCTTCTTCATACTTGCGCGATGTCTCCTGGCCTTTAATGATTCTACCAGCACGATCATATTCAACCTCACGCTCACTCTGACCAAGTAGAAGCACTTCATCAGTAGCAGCATTGCCATACTTGTCCATAATCTTATCTTTAGTTTGATGCTTCAACTTGGTCTTACTGATTGCAAAATTTTTATAAAGTAACTCAGCTTGATTGCAGCACAGTACACTTAGTAATTACTTGTTGCTTCATCTCTGGCTTTGCCCAACTTAAGAGTAAAGTCACTAAGGCCCAAATATCAGCTCACTCTTCTGCTATGAGAGAAAAATATTCTGGAAGCAGTTAATTGACAGAAGCAGGGCGTATCCACCACCATCAGTGCTGCAATCTCTATTTAAATGTTTGTTACGTTTGTCAGTAGGATAGTGAAGATTATTGTTAGACCTTTGTGGAAATCCCCCTCCCCCCTTCTTCTTTGGAACTTACACTCGGTCGAAGAGTGGTTATCGTGTTTTCTTTCTATTTTATCAAGTTTAGTCGGCGTACCATATATTTCTCTCCGACGGCATTCTCATGAGGTAGTTGGTTGATAGCTTTAGCGATTCTACCTCGAAGCAATTCTGCATCATGATTGTCTCCTTTTTTTTCCTTGTTGGTATATTTGCTTGAATTAGGTTTTGGTTTTGTGCTTTTGATTTAATTTCAATTGTCTCTTAGATTTTCCAAGTGTTGGATTTCTTGTTTAATTTACGATCTGCTTCTTAGTTCTTGAATGTTTGAACATCCAATCACACGAAAATGCTAATCCTTTTTTGTTATGGATTTTAGGTTTTGCTTTTATGTGAGCATTTCATTTTCTTTCACCTTCCACCAAATTTATTGATAGATTTTTCTCTCATATGTGCAGATATCAGCCCACTACAGTCATTTAACTAACATGAGTATCGTTGGCCAATGTTAGCCTGTTCGAATAAAAATGTTGCTTGCAAGAAAGCAGAGTATTAGTGCAGCTTCAAATTACGTTTTGCAGAGCTTTCTTGGTAGAATATCCAATTGCTGCTGCATTTCTGTGAGGGGACATAAGTTTTTGACTTACCAAAATATCCAAAATTGTGTCTTTAGGATTCGCCATGGCATTGGATTTGAAGAAATTTCACATAATTTCATAACTAAGACTGGGACGATTTTAGTCCAGGCTCGAGACACGGGTAAGTTTAATGAGGAGTTAGAGGCTGCAATTAATGAGTGTAGACTTAACGAAGCTTGGGATTTGCATGAGAAGAACATGCAAGTCGAAGGATTTGCCCGAAAATCAGTTGTGTGTAAGTTGATTGCTGGATTAACAGAGAGTTCAGATGTTGAGTGGCTTGAAAAAGCTTATGGATTGGTAGAGAAAGCTTTTGAGGAGCACATGCATTTGCTATTTGATAAGCAGACTCTCATATATCTCTCTTTGGGCCTTGCAAAATGTGGACTACCTATTCCTGCGTCCACTATTTTGAGAAAACTCATTGAAATGGAATTCTATCCTCGTGTGGTAGTTTGGTCCACAATTATAGCTTATATGTCGAACAACTCATCTGGAGTATACCTTGCTGCAGAGTTGGTTCTTGAGATAGGTTACTTGTTTCAAGATGGGAGAGTGGATCCTCGGAAAAAGTGCTACGAGCCTTTGATTCTTATGAAGCCTAATTCAATTGCTTTTAACATTGTTTTGGTGGGGTGCTTCATGTTTGGAACCAATAGGAAAGCAGAGCAGCTGCTTGACATGATTCCACGGATAAAAGTGAAAACTGATGTGATATTATTGATCATCATGGCTCATGTATATAAAAGAAATGGTCGAAGGGAGGATTTGAAAAAGCTTTGGAGACAAATTGAAGAACTTCCCAATGTAAGTGACAGTCACTTCCTGACAGTTCTACAACATTCTACTTTCTTGTCACTTAAAACTTGGGGATCTAGATTCTGCTTCCAACATGGTTCTTGAAATGCTTCGTAAGGCAAAGAAAGCTCAAAATTCTCTTGGTGTGGCTAATTTAATATTAGAAACTGATAAAGTGGGTACTGCATCTCCTCATGACGATATTTCTTTCGAGAATATGAGTGATGTGAAATCTGATGAGCCCAAAAGTACATTAAAGAATCAAAGACACTACATATGTTATGAAGACTTCTGCCATGACAAAAAGCATACGAGACTTGAAGTCGAGACTCGAGAGTTACTCGATAGCATGGTTGTGAAGTTGGAGGGGAAAGTTGAATTGATAACTACTGAAAGAGGTATTCTTCGGCCAACTGAGACAACTTATGTGAAACTAGTTAGAGCTTTCTTGAATTCTGGTAAAATGAAGGATTTAGTAGAATTTTTACTTCAGGCAGAGAAAGAAGATTCCCCCCTCTCTGCTGATAATTCAATTCTTTTTCACACCATCAATTCATGCATTTCCCTTGGTTGGTTAGATCAGGCACATGATCTTCTTGATGAAATGCGCTTGGCCGGAGTTAGAGCTAGTCCATCTGTATATAATTCCCTTCTAAAAGCATATCATAAAGAAAATCGAATAGGAGATGTAACGTCTTTAGTTAGAGACGCTCACAGGGCCGATGTTCAGTTGGATGCAAGTTCCTACGAAGCTTTGATACAGTCCCGGGTGCTTGAAAAAGATACATCTGGTGCACTCGATTTATTCAAGAAAATGAAAGAGGCTAAAATTCCTGGACATGGACATCAGGAAATTGACATGTTTTTCAAACACTCTTTAGAGGGCAAGGATGGTCATTTGATGTCAAAGCTACTGCAGGAAATAAAGGAAGGGCAAGCAGTTGATGCTGGTGTTCATGATTGGAACAATGTGATTCACTTTTTCTGCAAGAAAAAGCTAATGCAAGACGCCGAGAAGGCTTTGAAGAAGATGATGAGTTCGGGGCACACCCCCAACGCGCAAACTTTCCATTCTCTGGTCACTGGATATGCTGCGATTGGTGGGAAGTATATAGAAGTAGCTGAACTATGGGGTGAGATGAAGTGTCTTGCTTTTGCGAGTGGGTTGAAGTTTGATCTGGAGCTACAGGATGCTGTGCTTTACACATTCGCCCGAGGGGGATTTTTTGTTCGAGCGAATGAAGTGGTGGAAATGATGGAGAAAGACAACATGTTCATAGACAAGTATAAGTATCGTGCCTTGTTTCTTAAGTACCATAAGACAATGTACAAGGGTAAGGCACCAAAATTTCAGACGGTATCTCAGATGAAAAAGAGAGAAGCAACATTGGCTTTCAAGAAATGGGTTGGTTTGTGATGAAGAGATCCATATGTGATCCTCTATTTCATCTCATTGTATGTTATTATTATAATTATATATACATACACACCTCCATACCATGAGTCCAGGATGCTTATATAGAATCTATTCACTTGAATATATATTCTGTTAGATTAAGTTTTAATGTAATATCTATTATTAAATAAAATAAAATAATTAAACTAAACAAAATAACTATCAACTATATGGAGTCTTTAAAATTCATGCACGAATTTGAATCTGGTGGCACAATTTTTTTTTTTTTTTAAAATGAGTTTTGATGTAATGACGTAAGAAAAAATAGATATTTTTTTAAAGTAATTTATTGAATATTTTTGTGTAAAAAAATGCAACAGTTTGTGATATTTTAGCATTGTAAGATAGTTAATATTATGGGTTGATTTATTTTAAGATATGCAAGTTATTTAGGGATAAATAAAAATAAAAATATACAAGTATTTTTGGTACGGAACTCGTAAGCACAATATCTTACTATCATATGGTTATCTCACCATAAGGGCTTCCACCTCTCTGTCTTGGGGATTGATGGAGGAGCTAAATAGTAGAGAGGGCTTACCGTTTACGTAAGAGGATAATTTCATACCAAAGGCAGGATTCGAACCCCACCCGCTACAAGTTCAGTTGGAAGTTTAGTATCTTACTATCATACTTCGAGGTAAGCATTAAACATTGAAGCCTGATCCATGAACTCAACAGCTCAAAATCCAAGGCCCTGACTTTTTAATTGAGCCCAAATTCTAGACTAATAAATTAATGTGTCTATCAACTCAACGAACCAAAAACCAAGGGCCTTTTTTTTTTTTTTATTGGGCTGTTTAAATGGTTTAGTTGTTTTATTTTGGGCTGTCAAAATTTTGTCAATTAGGTCAAATCCATACGCTGCCTCTTTCTTCAACCCTAATTATTGGATTTTGTAAAGGAATACTCCATATCATAATTATAATAAATTAGTATTAAATTCATCTAATCTAATTCCCACGGGATTGGGTTATACATATCTGAATCAATACCTGCCGATTCAGTGCTTTCCAAGAGCACGCATCGAAGATTATTGTTTTTTGTGGCCGATAGGTAACATTTTACGCTTCATCGCTGCTTTTCGCGTTGATGAGTTACAATTTGTTTTATTGTGATTAAATCTCGATATCTAATTCTACACTGGTGGTTTACCCATTTTCCTTTTATTTTTAAAAAAAGACAAGATCTTTGTTCATGTAGTGAAACTTTCAGTTTCTTGATTTTTGTTTGCGTATTTGTTAAATGACCACCTCATCTAAAAACTTAAGTTGTTAGAGAGGAGAACCATTTAATACATAATCAGATTGCACTCTAAGACGCCCCTCACATGCAGGGGGGAATTTTTGCCTCAAGTCTAGTATGTGGAATTTTCTCATAAATGGGTGGAGGTGAGATTTGAACCTGGACCTTTGTTAACCATGGGCTCTGATACCATGTTAAACGACCACCTCATCTAAAAGCTTTGTTGTTAAACGACCATCTCATCTAAAAGCTTTGTTAAAAGCTTTGTTGGGAATCTGACGGATGCTGTATACTTATTATACATATCTGAGTATTTCAGGATAACTTCTTTGATATATTGTAATCTCAATTTTCTTGATTTACAGACAGAAGTCCCATTTTGATCTAAAGACTTATTTCCGTTTTTGCATTACTCTCATCTCAATTCGGCATAATAAGCAATTATTTCGTTACCACTGATATGATTTTGACTTTTAATACATTTCAGGATTATTGAAGAAGATCAATGGCAATTCCATACAACTGCTTGCAGCTTCCTAAAGTTTATCCAAAATGTCGTGTTTTTAGCTCTTCTAGTGGGCTCTCAACCAGGGTCTCTCCTATGTATGCTTGCCTTGGGACATCTGAACCTGGTTTACATTTAGAAGCCAAGGTAAATTGATTTTAAGTTATTAATTGTTCAGACCTGGTTCTTAATGATGTGAAGTTGACGAGCCAAGTTAAATTGATTTTAAGTTATTAATTGTTCAGACCTGGTTCTTAATGATGTGAAGTTGACGTGTTTTGGGGGGACCTTTTGATATATATAGTTTGCTCATAATAAATCATATGCTGCATTGCATCAATTGCCTTCCTGGTTTAAATTTGTTGCATTTCTGATTTATGGACATCATACACAATAAACCTTATATCAAAGAATAGCCATCCAAAATGAATCTTGACCAAGTATCACGTCGAGGCTTAAAGCTTGAAATTGATGTATTTGATTGGAGGAGACTTCAGAGATATAATTTACAATTTGTTTAGAGATTTGTGTGTTTTGACCCTTTTTTCTTTGCCTTATCCTTCTATTCCAAAGCATGATATTATTATCAGACCGGACTTAGGCAGGTGTCTAATGCCTTCCTGGTTGCTTAGACCGTTGAATGTCTGGTATAGTATGAGGTGCTCATCGTTGCTCTTAATCATTCTTCATTGATTATATGAGCTACATCTGATCACTACATTCATGTACTCATATTTTTTTATAACATTATATCAGACCAGACATAGGCAGGTGTCTATTGCTTTCCTGGTTGCTTAGACCGTTGAATGTCTGGTATAGTAAGGTGCTCATCGTTGCTCTAAATCATTCTTCATTGATTATATGAGCTACATCTGATCACTACATTCATGTACTCATATTTTTTATGTTGGAAAATTCATGTACTTGATTAGAAAGGTGGTTTGTAATTTCTTGGTACCTTGTACTAAATTAACCCCAAAACCTGTCAAGAAACTTGTTTCAGACTTTCAGTCATCTCCTGTACATTTTCATGTGAATCCTACTGGTTTGTTACTAATGTTTAATCCAAAGGTCATTGTTGCTATGCATGATTGTGAATTTCTTGAATTGTGTAATTGTGATCTTGCTGCCATACTAAGGTTGAGGTTTTCCAGAATATACCATTATACCCAAACTAAATGATCTTAGTGCAATGTAAATGTTTTTCTTGGTTGGTCGACTTATTTTTATCTAACTAATAAGTATAGGTTGGTCACTTGTTGGATAGTGTTAAATGGGATGACAAAGGATTGGCAGTGGCCATAGCTCAAAACGTGGATACTGGAGCTGTTTTAATGCAAGGGTTTGCAAACAGAGATGCCCTTTCAAAGGCCATGTCGTCCAGAAAGGCAACATTCTATAGCAGGTCTCGATCAGCGTTGTGGACTAAGGGAGAGACATCAATGAATTTCATTAATGTTTGTGATATATTTCTTGATTGTGATCGTGATTCAGTAAGTCCCATAACATTTCTAGACCTATTTTTTATATTATTATTACCTTGCCAATTTCATAAACTTATTAGCTCTTTCATTTACCAGATAATTTATCTAGGGAAGCCTGATGGACCAACCTGTCATACTGGAGCTGAGACGTGTTATTATACTTCAGTTGATGAAGTCTTAGATGATCCAATGGTAAATAGATAAACTTTAACTGATCTTCTAGCCTTTTACATTCCACTACAGAGATCAAGGATGATCATACGTTATGTTTGTGTTATATCCTTTTGTAGGTTGATGGCAATAAACTTGCCATGACAACTTTGTACTCTTTGGAATCTACTATTTCAAAACGAAAAGCAGAATTATCAGAAACGTCAGATGCCTAACCATCTTGGACCAAGCGATTGTTGCTTGATGAAAAATTATTGTGTTCAACGATCAGGTATAATTTTATAGCTGAGCCAAAGTCTTAATCAGATATTAGATAATATAATGATAATGCCTATTCTTGTTAGGGACTTTGGTTCATTTGGGGCATTGACATGGGCTATCTCATTCATTCTGTTTGGCTAATCCTTAGTACGGTGCTGTACTTTTTGTGCAGGGAAGAGGCAGATGAGTTATGCCGAACGCTGGAGGAAAATGAGGACCCCACTAGGACTGCCTCTGAAATGGCGGACGTTCTCTACCATGCCATGGTTTTGCTTTCTCGAAAAGGAGTAGAATTTGAAGATGTTCTTCAAGTCCTAAGGTTGAGGTTTGCCCAATCTGGAATTCAAGAGAAGAGCAGTCGCAAATCTTAGGAAGTCGGGGTCAGGGCCGCTCTTGTTGTCTGACTTCAGCTTCGCATGGTCCAATAATTGTTCCATTGTAAAATTGTATGTCTCCTCTCTTGTAGTTTCTGGGAAAATCTTTTAATGGGAGATTAGTGTTTTGTATATTTGGAGCAGTTTTCATTTAATGTATTTTCATGCAGTTTTGTATCTGGAGCAATTCGTACTCACATACTGTTTATGTGGATTTGCAGATTAGTTTTATTATTTTATTTTTCTTCAGCAAGAGAGAGTGTGTGCAGGGAAGCAGGAGCAAAGTTTCTCTATGGATTTTTTAATTTTGCTTTATTTGTATTAGTATTAGTTGGCAATAGTTGCACAATCTATAGAACCAATAATGAAAATGCAAGGAATTATTGGATTATTCTTCTGCTCACTTGTTCTAAAGTTTATACCACGTGGGGATTTTGTTTTTCGTTATGGAAATTATTTATTAGTATTTCTAAAATCTATATACTTCACTTTCAAAATTTTTATATTAAAAAGAAGGGCATTAGAAAAGTATCATCTGTTGAATTTCTTGATGGAGATCATTGATGGCGGCGATGATCAAGCATCTGGATGGATGCAAGTCAAAAAGGTTTTCTATTCGCCTATTCTATTGTTAGGGAGTCAAAAAATGATTTTTTTTTCTTTAATGTTTGGATAGGAATAGCATCTGGGTTGAAATGTTTTTGCAGATTTATATTATATTAGTTTTTACTTTATGTGAAAATCTGGATATTTAATCTCGAGCATGTTTAAGTGGTTAATCACATGGAAAAGCTAAAGTGGTGAATGATGAGTGTGGAATATCAAAGAATTTATGTGGATAAATGCTTGTATCACTTTCTTGATGAAGAACTTGTTCTTTTTGTCATGGTTATTGAATTTCCAAAACTTTGACTCCATCCCTCAAATTTTGGAGTTTAATAACCAACTGTAAGATGATGTTTTGAATTTGGCTCATTTTAGTTCTTTGTTTAAGTCATTATATGAACTTCTTTTGCAGAAACACAGAAGTAATTTGAAGTTCTCAGTACATGGTTGGATTGAAGGACTGTCTGGAAAACAGAGGTTTAGCAAGCCAAACAATCAACTTTCATCAGGTCAAAAGTTGGAGAGTAGCATAAAGGCAACCCAAAGTTCTAATGCAAGTAAAGATTGTACCAGGCACAATAGCAATAATCTTATCAAACCTGCTTCTGTATCTGATGAGGATGGGGCAGTTGAGTACTACCTTGATAAATGTGTTGTAGTCAAAATAATGAAGAATTAGATCCATCTCATCTGGAAGCCAAAAATACATTAGACCCTACAGATAAATTAGTTGGACATCAAGAAAGTATACATAAAGATACCATCCTTCCAAAAATTAAGTGGGGTGACTTGGATGAGGGAGCACTCATAAATTACGGGAAAGCTCCTGGAGCTGAATTTGAGTTTGGGGGAATCAAAGTTCAGAATCTTGATCCTCAAGAGGACAGTATATTTGTTAAAGAAGCGACTAAGGAGATGAATGAAGTGTCATTAGAAGATGTCAAAGAAAAAATCACAAGTGAGAAAATGGTTAGCCAGAGTACTTCTATATCATGTTCTGATGCGGAGAATGGGCGTTCCCAGCCAGAAATTGAAGAGACCCGATCTGGAGATTTTGCATGCATGATCAATGAGGGGATGGAAATTATGAAAGCATCTATTTCTTTATCTGAATTAGGTTGTACGGATGTTTCTGTGGTACCCCCTTAGTGATGTTGCTTCAAGCAGTACGGCAGCAACCAGAGATTCACCAGAGAAATGTGAACCTGGAAGTAGTGGAGAATCAATATTGGCAGCTTCAATTGAAGAGTCCAAGGATAAAAAATCTAAAGAAGATTCTGATGATCTACTGGATGGCCAGAATGCAGATGCTATCAGTTTAGAGGCAACGGGGTCACGGGTGAAAGCAAAGAAAGGTTCAGAGAACCTCTTTGGTGCTTTCTCTTTGAAAACCTTAATAGAGCTGTAGATGAGCTGTATCTTCTCTGTGAACTTGAATGTGATCTTGATCAAATGAAAGAAGCTTGTCTTGTTCTTGAAGAAGCTGCATCAGATTTTAGAGAACTAAATGCTAGAGTAGAAAAGTTTGAGAAATTGAAAAGGTCATCACCTCGTGGAGCTGATGTGGCCCCAGTGATGATTCTGTCTGATCATCGCAGACCACATGCTCTCTCATGGGAGGTAAGGATCATCTCTCTTTTGGATGCAAATGTGCCATCTTTTAGGATTTCAAGATTTAGATTTGTATGCATTGGAGCTTCTCCTTCTGTGATGCTTTTAATTTATATACTTGGGTATTATTCTTGTAACTGAATAACCAAAACTATGTCAGAGAAATTGTTAAAAAACTGTTTTGTTATCTTCTCTTGAAATAATGACTATCACTGATAATATACAATATCTATTTTCTCATGTATAATATTTCACTTTTGTGAGTGCTCTTCATGAAATATTTATTTCTGAACTGTGCTTTAAACTCATTTATTTGTGATATGTGATGAACCTTACACCTCGTGTTGCAAGTTGCAACATTTCTAAGTTAGAATTTTTATAATTAAACTTAAACCAAGATGATTAAAAAGTGTTTAAATAGGAGGATCCCATGTGAAGATTTTTTGGATGGTTTTTTATGCATTAATCCATTGAGGATTTGTCTTAACTCCTAAATTACATCTGCTGAGTTACGAGAGAGACAAATTGGCATCAATATCTACAAGTTGCTCATTTTTTGTTTATTTTTCTGAGACATTGCTGTTTTACTTTGAGTGCAGGTCCGTCGAATGACAACTTCACCCCACAGGGCATATATTATGTCTTCATCTCTTGAGGCTTTTAGGAAAATACAGCACGAGAGAACTAGTGAACATTCTCACAAGGCCAAGAATTTTGGATCTGGCAGTCATAGTTGCCATTTCAGAACAACGGATAACTTGGATCCGGAGAAGCATGCCAAAAAAGATGAAATGAGTGCCTCTAAAGAATTAACATCAACAGATTCGGAGCAGATTGGAGTTGGAGTCTCAGATACCTCCCAGCGCACAATTAAAGAAAAAAGAAACGTTGATTCAGGTAAATCAGGTTCCGTGGCTTCTAGAATTCCCCGGAAAGAGGGTTCTTCTACCTGTGTCAATGGAAAGAGCAATGTGGAACGGCATGGATCTGCTTCTGAGGCTGAGAAGTTCGGAAATAAGAGAAACAAGATCTCTGCAGAACACAATACTGAAAAAAATCTGAAATCAGCTGATCCCTATAGAAGAAGTCTTCATTTTCCTGAAAGAGAGAGAGAAAAGGGAAATGGAATTTCAGTGAAGTCCATGGATGCTTGGAAAGAGAAAAGAAATTGGGAGGATATACTTGCAACGCCACATCGTGTATCTTCTCGTTTCTCTTATTCGCCTAGAATGAACCGGAAAGGTACTGAGCGAGTACATGTTCTACATGATAAACTTATGTCTCCGGAGAAGAAGAAGAAATCTGCTCTTGATCTAAAAAAAGAAGCAGAAGAAAAACATGCCCGAGCCAAAAGAATCAGAGCTCAACTAGAGTATGAGAGAGTTCAAAGGCTTCAAAGGACATCTGAGAAACTCAACCGCGTCAATGAATGGCAAAATGTTCGCACCAATAAATTGCGAGAGTCGATGTTTGCTCGCCATCAGCGTAGTGAATCTAGGCATGAAGCTTATATACCTCAGGTTGTAAGAAGAGCTGGGGATGAGAGCAGTAAAGTTAATGAGGTACTATTTATTACCTCATTGAAGAGAACAAAAAGCATATCTTGCGCAAGAAACATCATGATTCCGAGTTGAGAAGAACAGAGAAACTTCAAATAATAAAAATTAAACAGAAAGAGGACACGGCTAGGGAAGAAGCTGTTTTGGAACGTAAAAGGCTCATTGAAGCTGAGAAGCTGCAGCGCCTTGCGGAGACTCAACGAAGAAAGGAAGAGGATCAAGTGAGAAGGGAAGAAGAGAGGAAAGCATCAACTGCAGCCCGTGAAGCCAAGGCTATGGAACAAATGAGGAGGAAGGAGATTCGAGCTAGAGCTCGTCAAGAGGAAGCTGAACTCTTGGCTCAGAAATTAGCTGAAAGACTCGGCGAAAGTGAAGAGAGGCGGAAATTTTATCTAGAGCAAATTCGAGAAAAAGCATCAATGGATTTTAGGGACCAATCTTCACCTTTATTGAGGCGCTTTTCTGGTAAAGAAGTCCAAGCCCAAGGTAGATCAGCTTCATCCAGCAATGGAGATGATAACGTCACCAATGACGGTAATTGCTCATCAAGCGCTGGTATCTTAAACAGTGAGACATTGCAACACTCACTAAAGCTAAGGATAAAAAAAATCCGACAAAGACTTGTGTCTCTGAAACATGAATTTCCCTATCCTTCAGCTGCAATTGAGAGTTATAGTCTTGGATATAGGACTGCTGTTGGAACTGCCAGGGGAAAAATTGGGAAGTGGCTTCAGGATTTACAAAAGCTTCGTCAAGCAAGGAAAGATGGTGCTGCTACTTTTGGGCTGATCACCGCTGAAATTATCAAGGTATACTATTTATTTTAAAATTGTTTCAGATACAACTAATTTCTTGTTTGATATTGTTCACTGTGCTTTTTAATTGCCACTGACATGCTTTTATATCATTTAGTTCTTGGAGGGAAGAGATGCTGAGTTGAAGGCTTCTTGGCAAGCTGGTTTACTTGATTTTATTGCTTCTGCCCTGCTAGCTTCTCAGTCATCTAAACCTGAAGCTTGTCAGGTTACTGTGTATCTTTTAAGGCTTTTGAAGGTAGTGTTGTCAACACCAGCGAACAAATGCTATTTTCTTGTACAAAATCTCTTGCCCCCGATGATCCCGATGTTGGCAACAGCACTGGAGAATTATATCAAAATGGCAGCAGCATCGAATGTCCCTGGTCCAACTAATCTTATCTCAAGTAAAACCTCAACTGGAAATTTGGAATCGATTTCAGAAATTGTCGATGGTTTTTTATGGACTGTTGCAGCAATTATTGATCATGTAAGCTGTAACGAGTATCAACTTCAGATGCAGGATGGTTTGATAGAGCTTGTTATTTCATACCAAATTATTCACCGGCTGAGAGATCTTTTTGCACTTTATGATAGACCACAGGTGGAAGGTTATCCTTTCCCTTCATCTATTCTACTAGGTATAAATTTGTTAACGGTTCTGACTTCCAAATTCAGAGAGTCATCCTCAATTGATTGGGATTCTTTTCCTCGTGATGTTGTACGAGTAAATAAGCTTGGAGAAACAAAATTTTTTGGGTCTACAGATTTAGGAGTTGTTGCATGTGAATCTAGTGTAGAAAGCTTATCAACAGATTTACCGGATGTACAGATTAGTAAACTACAAGAAAAATATTCAGATGATCACCGAACAAATAGTCGAATTCTCAAATGTGATAACTCTCATGATGTTGAGCATCTTGGTCTGAAAGTCCAATCGCAAGATTCTATGGATGAGTCACTTAGAGCACCTACAGAAGATAAGCGTCTGTGTTCTGTTACTGAGAAGGATAGAAATGACAGTGCAAGCAATACTGCTGAAAAACACAAAGGAAATGGCCCTGATTCAAAGCAGCCTGCCACTTTTCTTCTTTCAGCAATGTATGAGACTGGTTTAGTTTGTCTTCCTTCCATGTTAACTGCGGTTCTATTGCAGGCGAATAACCGCTTGTCTGCAGAACAGGTTGAGTAAACATAGTTTTATTGTGCAGTTTTTCTTGTATGTTAGAACTCGCACTAATAGTATGTGAACTTATTAGTTGGCTGCATGCTTGGAATGTGATTATATTTTTTGGGCTAGTTTACTGCATCTTTGAGATTTATAATTCACTTTATTTGAGAACCTGGATTCAGTTTTTGGAAATGTTGGACCTTTGATTTTTTTGTTTATTAATATGTCATGTCATGTTTGGCATCTTCAGCAAGGGGTCCAAGGCTTGAATTTTACCCGCAATTTTATATGATGTGTTTATGTTCTCTTATAGGTTTAGTTGGAAAAATAGATGATATTCAGATAGCATTTCCTCCTGTTCTCTTGATAATATACTCCTTCCGTCTTTTAAAGCATAATAGTTGGCTATTTGGCACTGAGTAATTTACTCCTAACCATATATTTCAGAGCTCATACGTGCTTCCATCTAATTTTGAGGAAGTGGCAACAGGAGTTTTGAAGTGTTGAACAATCTGGCTCTAATAGATATATCTTTCATCCAGAAAATGCTGGTCAGCAAAACCTCCACCCCCACCCCAACAAAAAAAAATCTTTACATTTTCGGCACATTTATTGGTCTTCTTTTTCCCCTTCTATTTACGAAGTTAATTATTGTGTTCTCCAAATCAATTTCAGGCACAGCCAGATCTCAAAATGGAGTTCTTTCATTTGATGAGCTTTATACTGTCTCATTGTACTAGCAACTGGGGACAAGCCAACGATAAGGTATTCCTTTTCTATTTATCGAATATCATGTGAAGTAGATAACCTACAAGACGCTTTCAGATATGCAAAACTAACTATATTGATAGTTTAGAAACCTAAGTATATCTCTTGATTTCCTTTGTTACATAATAACTAAATCTCCTGATTTCTCAGATTGGTACACTCTTGCTGGAAACTTTGTCACTTCTTGGATATTTCGCATTATTCCATCTTGAGAACCAAGCTGTCCTACGCTGGGGAAAGAGCTCACAAGGTGAACTTTTCGAAATCTCATATTCTAATGCAGCTATCAGATCACAGAATCTAACTGCAGCCCAAAAGCAGGTTTGCGATTTGCCCTTCGTATTCTTCAGTGATCCTGAACTGATGCCTATATTGGCCGGGACATTAGTAGCTGCCTCATACGGATGTGTACAGAATAAAGCGGTTATTCAGCAAGAACTCTGCATGGATATGCTCCTTCCCTCGCTCAAATCGTGCAAAACCATAAAAGATTCCAACGAGCCTTTTACTGATGATTCTGGCGAAACGAATCAGATGGGCCACGATAGAAAAGCTCAAGCTGATGCATCCCAGAGATCGAATCGGTGCTCTTTGAGAGGCAGTCGTGCCCTTCCCCAAAGAGGCGGCGGTAACATTAGAAGTCTCAAAGGTAGAAACCAGAGAGATGGCAAAGTGGTGAAGCTTAGTGAAGAAATGCATATGGGCTCTGCTCAATCTGCTTCTGAAAGTGCTACTTTGATGCTGCACTCTAGATTTCCGACAACCTTTATTGAGAAAGCACAACAGTTTTTTACAGCTGAGATTCATCCAAGCAACAGTGAGATGTTTTGATTTATAAAATATATGGTGAAGTATAATCCAACTGCAATATTCAACTGTATCTTTTACCCACAGGGCACCATTTAATATAACCAACCAAATATCTGTACATTTTTTTTTTTTTTTTTGGGTCATTTCTAACCCACATAATAAAACTACACAGGCTTTTACAGGGGTTATTCTGGTATGATGCCTCATTCATATTTCATTTATTTGGAAGGCATGGTGATTATGAGTACATGTTGATACAATTATGAGATTTCAAACTTTTTTCCAGCATTGATTTGACAATGGAAAAACATGTGTGCACGAATTTTTTATTAAATTGTCTCTTTAGTATAAAGACGTGTACATTTTATTTTTTGAAAAAAAATAAAAAATATTAATGCAAAGTGTATACCTTTTAAAATAAAATGGTGTACTCTTATTAATTAAAATGTATACCCTTTACAACAAAATAATACACCCTACCCGTAATACTAAATTCTAAAGACATACAAGCCTTACTCTTTGACAATTATATGCAGAGTTGTTTTTAATTGTCAAATAATTTGGGAGCACGTAAACTATTTTGCTCAGATTTTTTTTTTTTTAAAACCATTATTTTTTCTTGAGAAAGTAATATTAGGCACAAGAAGAGTAATATTTTTAACCCTAAATTTATAATAAAAATAGAAAACACCTATATTTAAAAAAAAAAAGGAAGTGATCGAAAGAAGATTTATTCTTCAGTATTGTCGAATGTCGTCCAGAGGGAACTCATGACTCAGGAGGACTACATATTAAGGGAGTGTTTGTTTGAATTAAAAGAGCCACACGGTCCTTCTATAGAGGTTTTTGATAGGGGAGTCGGAAGGAATAGAAGCTGGAGAGGGTGTCATGGGTAGGTGAGAGTGGAAAAAGTAGGCTTAAATGGTATTCCGAAATGCTGAGAGATTGTTCGTCTGAGCTACGTTTTAGAGATGGTAAAGTGATTCATGGTTAATTGAACCTGATTCGCATCTGTGGGTTTCTTTGATTAATTTCTACTCAAAATGTTCTTTCCATGTATTCGTGCAAATGCCGATGAAAGATGTGGTGTCCTGGACTACTTTGATATCAGGTTTTGTGGCTCAAGGGCGTGGAGTGGACAATATCAATTTGTTCTGTGAAATGAGGAGGGAGAATGTGAGTTTACTTTAGCCACTGTTTTAAAGGGTTGTTCACTCTCTTCAGATTTAGATTTTGGGAAGCAGGTGCATGCAGATGCTGTTAAGATAGGCATTCTTTCGGATGCTTCCTCTTTAATTGACCTTTACTCCAAATGTGGAGAGATGGAATATGTTGTATGATGCCAGAGAAAAATGTTGTGTTGTGGAATGCTTTACTTAAAAGTTATGCACAGCTGGGAAATGCTACGACTATTCTGTATGATGACAGAGCTGGAGATGAGGTTCAGTAACTACACATTGTCTATAGTTTTAAAAGGGATTGCTAGCACCAGTGCTTTTAGAGTCGGTCCATTCTACTGTAATCAAGGTTGGGGGTGAACTTGATGATTTTGTTAGATGTAGTCTGGTAAATATGTATTCAAAATATGGATTAGCTAATGATGATGCCCTTAAGATATTTAAGATGATGAAAGATCCTGATATAGTTGCATGGAGTTCAATTATCAGTGTGCTCGATCATGAAGGTTTAAATGTAGAAGCAGCCAAGTTGTTCAACTTGATGAGGCATTCGGGTATCAGGCCCAATCAGTTTACTCTGTCTAGTCTTGCCAGTGCTGCCATAGATTTGGGTGATCTGCAGTATAGTCGAAGCATTCATGCCTGTGCATATAAATTTGGATTTGAATCAGATGATTTGGTTAGTAATGCATTGACTGCTATGTATATGAAACTTGGATCGATTTCGGATGGGTTCCATCTATTCAATAAAATGACTAATCAGGATGTGATATCTTGGAATGCCCTATTATCTGGATTCCATGATGATGTAATTTATGATCAAGGAATCAGGATTTTTGAACAGATGCTTATTGATGGTTTTAGACCCAACATTTATACTTATATTAGCATTCTAAGGTCTTGTTCAAGCCTTTTGAACATTGAATTCGGGAAACAAGTACATGCCCATATAATTAAAGATAACTTTGTGGGTGATGGATATGTTGGAACTGCTCTAATTGATATGTATGCAAAGTGTGGTAGCATGGAGGATGTGGAAGCTATTTTTAGCAGATTAAATGAAAAAGATGTTTTCACTTGGACAGTCATCATTTCGGGTTATTCGCAGACTAACCAAGGGGAAAAGGCTGCTCATTGCTTCAATGAGATGAGGAGAGAAGGTGTTTTACCTAATGAATTCACTTTTTCAAGCTGTTTGAGGGGATGCTCTGGGATCGCAAGCCTTGAGAGTGGTCGGCAGTTGCATTCTTTGGCTATTAAAGCTGGCTCTCATCTGATATGTTTGTATCCAGTGCATTGGTCGATATGTATGGAAAATGTGGACATATTGATGATGCCGAAGTACTATTCAATGGCATGAAATCACGTGATACTGTTATGTGGAACACAATCATAAATGGATAATCTCAACATGGGGAAGGTGATAAGGCTCTTCAAGCATTTAAAAAAATGAAAAATGAAGGAGTGCTGCCTGATGGAGTCACTTTTGTTAGGATCCTTTCTGCATGTAGCCACATTGGTTTGGTTGAAGAGGGCAAAAAGCTTTTTTACTCGATGTGTGTGGAATTACTCCCGGGATTGAGCACTGTGCTTGTTTGGTTGATATACTTGGTCGAGCTGGAAAACTTGATGAGGTTGAACGCCTTGTTGAAAATATGGAGGTAACTCCAACTGCTTTGATCCGGGAGAATGTTCTTGGTGCTTGTAGACTCCACGGAAATGTCGAATTGGGTGAAAGAGCTGCTAGGAAGCTTTTTGAACTCAATCCTCAAACAGATTCATACTACATTTTGTTATCTGAGATTGATGCTCAAGTTCATGTTTTCTTATCTCAAGATGCATCACATCCAAGGTTACTTGATATCCATCGTAAGTTGGACGAGTTGGGGCAGAGAATCGCAGAAGAAGGATATGTGCCTAATATGAAGTACTCACTTCATAATGTGTCGGGCAAGGAAAAAATAGATAATCTTTCTAATCATAGTGAAAGGTTGGCTTTAGGCTTTGCTCTCATAAACAAAGTCAGTGGTGGAAAGATCAGAATCTTCAAGAATCTTCGCATCTGTGGAGATTGTCATGAGTTTTTGAAGATTGTCTCAGGCACTGTGAAACAAGAAATTATAGTTCGTGACATCAGCCGCTTCCACCACTTTCGCCTTGGATCTTGTTCGTGTAACGACTATTGGTGATTTTGTTCACGAAACTCTAACAATTGCCGATGTCAAAGGAGATTTGGGTGTAAACTATAGATTTGGATGCAAAGGATTACGTGGCCACCCTCTTGTATATTAAGAAGTTCAGTGGTATACTTCCAGTTCCAGCTTGAATTTTGTTTATATTTTTCTGCAAAACTAGTCACCTGGAGAATTGTTATTGCACTTACATCAGAATCTGAACGGAGAACATTTTATATCCTGATTATTATGATACTTGTAAAAGTATACAACTAGTCAAAAAAATTACACAACTTTCTACTTGTGTTATTGGGGATAGATTAGAGTTTTTTTCCATTTTTTATAAATCATTTAAGAGAACTGTTCATAATCGGCTGGTTCCTTAGATTGGTGCTGGAAATTGTCACCCTGAAGAATCAATCTGTCATAAACAGGTGAAAGAGCCCTACTGTCCTTCACAAGGTCTGACTTTCTGGAAATCTAATTTTCTAACTCAGATTTTAGATTTTAGTGCAATTTGCCTGATGTTTTCTCTGATTCTAATTTGGTTCCTATGTGGTGTAGCTCTTATGGATGTGTACAGAACAAGGTTATTAGCAAGAACTCAGCACGGATATGCTCCTTTCCCTCGCTTATCTTACAGTGCTCCTTTCGCTGATAATGATCCGAATGAGTTGGGTCCCAAGAGCTCAAGCAGATGCATCTCAGAGATCCAATTGGAACTCTTTAAAAGGCGCTCGTTTTCTTCCCGAAAGAGATGGTAACATTGGAACTCTCGTGGGAAGGAACCGGAGAGAGCAAAATGGTAAAGCAAAGTGGAAAATGCATATGGGCTCTGCTCTGCTTACTATGCTTCTTGAAGTGATGCATTGATGCTGCATTCATGGTTTCCTACCACCTTTGTTGTGAAAGCTCTATAAATTTTTGAGTAACAATGAACTGGTGCATTTTGAGAACACCTTTCACGGGACTACGAAAGAGATATTCTCATAGATCATGACTAATATCATCTCCTCCATGAGGAATTATCTGTTTATAGATATTTTGCAGAACTTGTTGCATTTTTTTCACTTCTCTCTTGCTCAATGTACACTCAAATACATACTGTTTATGTTCTAATTTGAGTAGCTAAAAGAAATTATGATCAATCAATCATATTCGTAGGTAAAGATTGCTTTCTTTGTATGTCCATATCATTTGGAAGAAGTCACCTTGGTATTTTTAACAAGGTGAGACATACATGATGAACTTTGGGAACTTTTACAGTGCAAGAAACTCATTCTATCAAAAAGCTGTTGCATCTAGGCAACAAATGATCATTTACATTTTACAAAATAAACAGGTACATCATCTACATGAGTATACATAGAATTTGCAGATCAAATCCCTCATCAACAAAATACAGAGAAACACCACTGTGATAGCTCCTCCTGGTTCGGTGGTTCCTTTCTAGTTCAGTGTTCTGACTCTCTTCTTAGACAGTCGTTTGTTGCTTCTTTAAATTATGATAACATGCTACACTTCACTGGCATATCATTTTCTGTAGGATTACAGGTATCATCCACTTCTTGGCACCTTTTCTCACTCTCAATGACTCTTGGAGCTTCACCACTGTCAGAACAAATATATTCAGATTGTTGATGTTGTTCTTCAGATTTGTTTTTGCCTGCTTCAGAATATTCACTCCCTGGAATCTCAATTAGTAGTTCATCATCAAGTTTGTCTCTTTGGACCTCCAAATCACATTTCTGAAGGCACAATGTGGACAAGATTTAACACAACAATCCAGGTCCTGTCTTTACCAGGACCTGGGAGTAAGGCCTTCTATAATATGATAGGTGTTATGAGTATTATATCCCCCATACCTACTGGGCTCGAGAAACCCAATAAGCTCCATTATACTCAAAGAGGAAGGCCCAATCCCTCGGCGGTCCAACCGGCGAGAGGATGTAAGAGTGGAACCAAGGTAGCCCAAAAAAGGACCACAGCAACCCGGCAGCACAGCCCAAGAAGGAATGAAGACGAGCCCGTCTAACAGGGACAAAGCCAGGAAAAGCCCTCGGATGGAAATCACTTTGGTACTCATCATCCCCTTGGCTGAGACCTCTGATGAGCACCCTAGTACCGAAAGCCAACCTATTCGAAGGTCAAAGGGGACTGCGAAAGCAGAACAGTAAAGAACAGACACCATAATGAAAGGGAACAAGTACCGCAGGCTAGAAGATAATACTAACGGGAAGAAGAGGTATCTTGGGCAGCAATTCTAACTAGGAGACAACGATTGACTAGCGCACTCTGCTCTAACAACTAATGGGAGGCCAACAAAGGACGGAGATACCCTGCAAACCCACTGCAGTGCAAAAACGATGCTCAGACTCCTCTTGCAGATGGTCGGCATACCAGACAACTTCATTAAAGACGACTTGTCTTTATCCAGATGGCGCAAGATGATTGGCTCGGATTTAGGGTTTTAGGACAATATAAATAGCCTCTCTTAAGGAGAGAGGCAGGACATTCAGACTCACTTTAGACATTACACTTTTAAGAATTTGGGAAAAACGAGTGTTGTTCTAAGGGAGAGTAATAAAATTAGTTGTGTTCTTTGGTGGGAATCGAATCTTTGATAGGCTTTAATCTCTTTATTTGTCTTTATTTGTGGTTTATTGTGTTTGATGGTATTCGTTCTTGGTTCCGTTATCAAAAATCTTAATCCTTCGAATACTAAAATTAACGAGCCAAGAACAGCCATCAACAATAGGTAACCTTGAGATTACTCTAACTAAGCCCAATGAAATATGTTTCTTACAAATACCCTAGTGTATTTGCTTCATAATCTAATACATGATTTAATGAGGCTGATAAAAGTGCTAATAAACAGAATGCATTGAAGAATATTATGTCTGATTCTCATGACTTCGTAGAATAATACTATTATAATGGGATATTGAAACCTAACTCCCTCGTGGGATGGTATTAACTAGATTTTACATAATGTGCTTGGCAGAAAAAGAGGGCCGCCATATGCGTAATTATTGCTAAACATATCTAGTTTATTCACACTTTTAGAAGTCCATTGTGTTTCATTAACCTATATATTGGATTTATGAACTAAACGCACCCTTAAGGGAGATTTAAACTGAATGCTTTAAGTTCCTAAATCAAGCAGCTATCTGTGAGAGCCAATTGCATTGAGACTTTCAGACTTCTGAGTAGCTCAGCCAGAAAAGTTACCCTAAATTATAAATAACCTAGATATCATGCAATTGATGATCAACTGCTGCACGTATAGCTAACTCAACCAAAAATGATTTTGGGAAAATACAAAATAACACCTGCAAAATTTTAGCTAGAGTTACTTTTGAGTTGTTTCTTACCCTCATTCCTAGCAATACGCCGTTCTTTAAATTGTGCATTAGTAACATCAGCGTGACAAGCAACACAGAGGGTTCCTCATGTTCTCTAGCTTGCATTCACCTGGGAGAATTTGAGTAAAGCATTCAGCAAATATAAGGGTGTTGTATTGTTCTCATAGAACTTAGATACATTTTCACTCACACCATCTTGAAGATACAGAGGTTCAACTACAGTTTTACAATCACCATGACAAGACAATAGAGCATTCATCAAATAAAAGGGTGTTGTAATGTTCTCATAGAACTCACACTATCTTGAAGATACAGAGGTTCAACTACAGTTTATTATCACCATGACAAGACAATAAATGTTTTATGGTTGATGAGTGACAAAAGCTCAATATAATAGAACATATCAACAAAGCGAATCACATACCTCCCACTTTATACACAGGTATGATGTGGTCTGCATGCCAAGCATTGTCTTCTGTAGGGTCATTAATAAGCTTTGCAAGTCTGCAAACGTATATAGTATTATAATCCTTACAGAAAAAAATTGTTGAATTCCAACTGATGAATGAGAATTGTAGAATCCAATTACATTTTACTCCAAATCATCTATTTCTGTCCTTTTCTAGAACCATTCCACAAGCAGCAAAGAAATAGTTGTATATAGTCTAGGTTCAGTGATGCACTTGGTCAAATAAAATTTTTAATTGTGTTTATTAGTGACTTAATTCTCTTTTGCATGCCAATAAAATCATCAGTATTTATTATCATTCAAAATATAAATTCCTCTTTTGTCAAATGTCATACTGTGTCAGTGTGGAAGAATGTGATTAAAATGGAGTGGAGTTTCTCCATAATTCTTACTTGCATTTGCAGTGGGAGAGTATGCCCTTAAGGCAATATTTATGTAATATAAAAAATCCTTGAACTATCAAATTTACATGAATAAAATATGAATATTAAAATTTTCAAGTTGTGAAATCAGGGAGAACATACAGTTTAGCACGTCTTGATATATTAGGAGCTTCCCGCTTCTCAAGAGAGAGGACTTTTAAGTGCTTCACAAGTTGATGGCAGTTAAGTTGGCAATTTGTGCAAATACCATGTTCAATTTGGAAAAGCCCCTGCAGAATTTTAGTAAATTTACTCAAGAATGTGTCTAGAAATATATAGTTAACATCTAAGCAAGCAAGTGATCAAAATCCAATCCTCACGAAGAAATCTATTGCTAGTTCGTGAGCGAAATTCTTCCTAGCAATTCAAATTACAGAAAAGATCCTCAAAGAATTGAGGCACCTTGGCATTATTTCCCCTGCCATCAAAAGAATCAACCAAAATTTTGGGTTTGGACCATGTTTCATCGGGACAGAAAAAAAAAACAAACGTACATGCAAGGGGCCTGAAAAAGCTTGCAGACTAGTGGTTCATCCATGTCAGACCAAGCTTGTGTATAAAGTTTCACTTTTTGACTATGACCACTATAGAGACCAACCTTTCAGTAGTCCCTTGAGAAAAAAAGCAGAATCTGTCAGGAAATTTGACCAGAAATTGAGTAGTCTAAGAATGATGAAACCAACGATTGGCACACTAGATAAATACCACAGAACTTGCATACCCCATTTTCGTGGTTAAGACCTCCATTCAAATAGCATAATTCATTAGACAGGGGAAGTTGTAAGGATTTATTCATCAATCTCATTTTCTCTATAGCCTTCAGCTCCTTCCATTCACAAATAAAGACCGAAAGTCCTTCCATATATAACGAATCATCTTCAACTGGTTTCTCATTTTCCTCTGCAATTGAATTAGTTTCTGGGGTCCAATAGTACAAGTGGATCCTTCCAGTGTGCTGGCTCACCTGAGTACAATAGGAAAATATCAATAGTCTCTACCATATCAAAGTGAAAGAGTCAAATTCATTCAAAGTAGTAGTCTACCTCAAAGCGTAGTGTGGTTGTCCGGATATCAGTCTTCACCTCATCATCTTCGTTGACATTAGTATCTCCATTTAACGTTTTTACACTTTCATACTGTTTAGTACGACCCTTATTCATCCTTACATGTGAATCACAAGACACCTTTGGAACCCATGATTCGTGATCCGCACACGAGTTTTGGGAATTCATTGATTCATTGCTCTTCTCACTCATATCCCTGGTGGTTTCAAAATAAGGTATATGCTCCATCTTGTAGTACCTCTATGTGTGCACATGCATCGGTAAATAATACTAAGCAAACAGATCTGAAAAATCACATTTCAATTTTTAAGCATAATACGCAAAGTATGATTTATTG
This sequence comes from Pogostemon cablin, assembly GCA_023678885.1. Taxonomy (NCBI): domain Eukaryota; kingdom Viridiplantae; phylum Streptophyta; class Magnoliopsida; order Lamiales; family Lamiaceae; genus Pogostemon; species Pogostemon cablin. The sequence goes on from CM042973.1 coordinate 9,007,502, forward strand.
TACCATTTTCCCAAAGGGGGAAATATATATATATATGTATGCATATGTATGTATGTATGTATGTTCGTGTATTCAAGCAAGTATTTGATATCAGAACTTTGAGGGGGGCCCAATTTTTCTCGTACAATGGTTTGCATATTTTGTTCTATAATTTTTAAGAAGAATTATTTTATTTATCACCTTTTATTAATAATTTTCTAAGAGTATTTTACTATTTTAAGTTGGGCTAGATAAGAGTGATAATTTTGAATGCAGAGCCATTAAAATTATTAAATAAATATGTTATTTAAATAATGTATCAATTAAAATAAAAGAGATAAAAGAGGAAAAAACAAAAAAAATGCTTGCTGGAAGAGAAAATAAATAAATAATGCAATCATGTCTTGAAGTGAACCGAACTCACAATCTTTAACAAGTCAACAACTTTGCTTCACCACTAGGCTACTGAGGAAATTAGGAACAGTTTCTATATATGCTACTAATTGTAAAATGTACAGGGGGCCCAGTGCCCCCTACCTCCTACATAGGTACGCCACTGCCTATGTCCTAAGATATAAATAAAATGGTTCTCACTGCACTCCATCAAGCACCTTATGATGATAAGCAAATATTATCATTTTGTGGGAACTGGAACTTTTTTGTGTGGTTTCTTCTCCATCATCCTCCACCATAATAGGATGCATAGAGAGCCATAAAAATATCACCTACTTTTTACACATAGTTTAGTATAATGTCAAATACTTATACACCTTATTCAATTAAATTACCCAAAAAAAATTATTTTTTCTGCATCATTACATGGAAAGTAATATTTTTTAAGCTTTCTCACACCAAATTCGTATATGAATTTAAAATATATGGAATTTATGGATAATTCTAGCGCTAAGTTTAACGTCTTCAAGTCGGACGAGATTATTGAGTTCATAGCGGTCTAGAATAATCCTTTGGCACTTGCATAGATTTCTTCTTGAAATAATGCATTGTGCTCTCCCGTTCAACCACTAGAATGTTTCCTTTCTTATTGAATAATTCAAGCAATTGTTATCCAAAGGCGTTCTTCACAAGGAATGGCCCTTTCCACTTGTTTCACTTTTTCTATGGGGCTCTACATGAGTTTTGAACTTCAACCACATCCCCCGATAAGAATTCGGGCATTGACAAGTGTTGTTAACCTCTTCCAACCCTTTTCCTACAATTTTCAACAAACAAATTTTTATCAATAAAATCATGAAAATTCTTAAGAGAATTTGAAAGTTCAATAGAATGAGAAGGTTTTGGCTTGTGGGGAGTAGAATCCATGATCTTGGTTTTTAGAGGTTTCTTTTCTTCCATAAGGACATGAATCTCTTCTTGGTTTCGAAATTTTACTTTCTCAACCATCACTTCAAGAGACTCGACAAATCTTTCGAATTCCCCCTTCCACTCTTCTTTCAACTCCTTTGCTTTCACCCACTTAGGAACTCTTTCTCTCTTCTCCTTCATTACCTCATCAACCCCCAAACTATTCTCTTTTCGATCTTTAATGGTCAATCATAGATTCGTTGTTTCGGAGGTAGAAGGCTTGTTGTTCTCTTCTTGAAGTCTCTCCACGGTGGACACAACTTGACTAACATAGTGCTCAATGGAATCCAATCTAGCACCGAATGCTATGATTGCATTTGTTACCATTTCACACCAAGTTCTCATTCGATCCATCCACGCTTCATTAGACTTCCTCTCATTTTCCAAGCGCTCCATAATCTTTTCGATTAACTCATCTCTAAGCCTTTCTTTGTAGTCACTTTGGGTAGAATAAGAGGTGTTGGAGTCTTGAAAATCTCCCCATAGTTGTGGTTGATTTCCTTCTTGATTTCTAGAAAAATTTCCTTGAAACACATCTTCCACACCTTGAGGGTATACTTGTTGATGCATTTGATGAGGGACTCCAAAATTCTCATAACTTTATTGTTGGAATTGCATATTAGACACTTGTTCTTCAAAATCCGGTTGCAAATTTGGCCCAAATTTTAGCATTTGAAATCCTTGAAAATTTCCTATTGTGTTCATAGTAGAATGAGCTCTTCTATTCACTGAATCACGAAGAATATCCATGGAGCTCATATTTTTTTGCTTGTTCTGCTTCTTCTTCCTTCTCAAGGTATGCACCTACAAGAGAAATAAAAATTTGAACAAAATTTTCTAAAGCAAACATAAGATGCAAAAATAAAAATAAATGTCCTTATTAAGACCACTCTAAACATCCTTCGTCAAACTTCTAGCGACCATTACCTCCCTGGCAATGGTGCCATTTGATTAGTTATAACTTGTAGTCAGGATGACCAATTAAAGAATTTATCGAACCACAGGGAGGAAGGTACTAGAGTTTAAGCGATCCCAAATTTATTGTGATTTTATAAGGATGGCAGAATGGGAGGATAAGATGCAAATAAATGCAATTAAACTAATGCAAGAAATAAATGATAAAATGAATGCAAAATGAATGGGTTCCAAGTGATGCAAAAATGAGATTAATAACAATCATGGCATAGATAATTAAGTAATTATGCAATTAATTCTAATCTCTCATGGACAAGGTATAGAAGCGATCACTAATTCCACCTAAACTCTCTTTCGAGACGGATAGGATGTAGGCCCTCAATAAGACTCCCAAAAGCACTTAGGATCGAGACTATAGCGAACACCTCCCACTAGGTACTAATTACTCTACGAGTTCCCTAATGAGGTACTAAATCATAGGCAATATTCTCTTTTAAGGAACTATGAATTCACTAATGGCTTGGTTCTCCTCACCTAATCAACCAATCTCTCGATTAAGTTAATCAAATGTTCTATCAAATGGTTCTAAATCTAGAAGGATATCTCTATCTCATTCTAAATTAATGCTCATGAAGTGTATGATGAAATGTTTCAATGAACTATCCTAAACACATAATTGATTTCTCAATCTAATCACATGCCCATGACAATTAATTACACAAATCATACATATACATCAAGCAATTCACATCAATGATAGAAATAACACAAATGCCCAATTAAGATTAAAATCAATTTGCATAAAATCTAAATTATCCAACACCAATCATGGAGCTAATCTCACAAAGGATATTAGCCTTTCATAGTCACAAGAAATTCAACATAAATATTAAAATCCTTACAAACCATGATCAACTATAAAGAAAGTCACAAAATTAGAATTAGATTCTCCCTTTGAAGGTCTTTAATGGAGATCTTCTTCTTCTTCTTGTGATCTCACTCTCCCTTATTTCCTTGATCACTTGGATAGTGGATTTGATAGAGGGGATCAAGTGGATTGGATGGATGAAGGGTATGGAGATGGATGGAATAGAGTTAGTGTGTGAAAATGTGGTGTAAAATATGTGTGTAGCTGATCCCTACTGATCCCTCTCTTATTTTACACTCAAAATGGACAATTGTACCCCTTGGAACCTTCTAGAATATATTCTAATCATAAAATTGACTTCGGGCTGAGTTCGGGTTGGTGCAGCGTAGTCTCACCGTTTTGCATATAACTTTCTCATACAAAATCCAATTTTGGGTGATTTTTGCGCTCACGCGATCCTATCTTCCGTGGCTTTCTATGAATATAAAGAATTGACAAAACTTCTAATATTTGAAGGTGTAACAATTCATGCAAAGTAGCACAATCGTTCTGAGTAGGAACAGCTTTCGCGACGTCACCATTTTAATCATAACTTTCTCGTTTGGGCTCCGGTTGAGGTATATCTTATACCAAAATGATTTTCTTTTCTGTGGTTTTTTAACCATGTATCACACTTCTAGTTTTGAGCTCTATATGAGTACAGAAAAATTACACAAATTGGGCGTGCGTTTTTCAGCATTTTGCTTTGACTCATTCTTCATCGTTTCAACTTCGAATTGAGCTCCGTTTTTTTCCACATCTTCCTTATCGTGTCTAGAATCCATTTTTACATAAAAATCATATGTTTAAGCTCATTCTCATACATTTCCATAAAAATACATAACACAACCAAAATATACATAAATACGAATGAAATAATACGAAAACACACATTAAAAGACACTAAAATCTAGGTGAAAATATCACTCATCATCTTCCCCATAAGATTTTAGTTGATTTAATACTTCTCTTAATTGAGCATAGTAATCTTTTACGGTCTCAGATTCTTTCATTTTCACATTTACGAAATCTTTCCTAAGAGTTTGGAGTTTGAGATTTCGTACTTTATCGATCCCTTGATACTCCTCTTTTAGAATATCCCAGGCCTCCTTGGACGTCTTCGCTCTACTGATCCTTGGTTTGGGTAGTGTAGTAAAGGTTTTGTAGTAATATGCGGAAGCTTAGTTTGATGCCCAGTTATTGATCCAACCGGGCTCTGATACCACTGTTGGTATCTAAAATAATTTGATGTGTAGCATTTGGGATATGGGAAATACGGAGGAGAGATGATAGTTAAAAAGACTAAGTGGGAGGCATTTTTATTGAGAGAAAGAATTTAATTGATGGGATTCTTTGTTGATTACAAATATGCATGCTACATCCCATATTTATAGGGGATAAAGGACATTGGATATAATCCAATCTTAGTTACTAAGTAATCTTTTATCTTAGTTACTAAGTAATCTTAGTTACTAAGTATTCTTTTTACTTAGTAACTAAGATAAAAGATTACTTAGTAACTAAGATTGGATTATATCCAATGTCCTTTATCCCCTATAAATATGGGATGTAGCATGCATATTTGTAATCAACTAAGAATCCCATCAATTAAATTATCTCTCAATAACAATGCCTCCCACTTAGTCTTTTTAACTATCCTCTCTCCTCCGTATTTCTCATATCCCAAATGCCACACATCAAATTATTTTAGATACCAACAGTGGTATCAAGCCCGATTGGATCAATAACTGGGCGTCAAACTAAGCTTCCGCATATTACTACAAAACCCTAATTATACTACCCAAACCAAAGCCTTCAAAAATGTCCTCTCTATCAAATACCACGAAATCTCAATCCCAACCTTCTCAGATGAAGGCTACAACTGTTGGGCTTATGGGAGACCGTTGATAAAGGATAAGATGTCCCAACAGTCACAACATCTTTGTCTAATATAGACAAAGAAAACTAGACAAAAGCATGTCCCAACAGGACACAACATCTTTGTTTAATATAGACAAATAAAATAAACGCATGTCCAAACGGACACAACATCTTTGTCTAAAACAGACAAAGAAAACTAGACAAAAGCATGTCCAAACGGACACAACATCTTTATCTAACACAGACAAAGAAAATTAGACAGAGGCATGGAGAAGGACAACTTGGCGATCTACATACTATAGTTGGCTGTGGCAGAATCACTACTTCCAAGGTCTGGAGCTAGGACATCCAAAGAAGCTTCGATATACTAAAAGAAGTAGTATAAAGGGAAATGACAAGTGGGTGCAACAACTACATGAAGAAGGGAGACAAGACAATCTTCTAAAAGTTGACAAAATAGTCAGCAAAATTGGGCAACAGAGACCTGGTGAAAGATGAAGGAAAAGGCACTATCAAGATCAAGATTCGAGTTACTGCGAGAGAAGCTCGGGATCATCCAAATGCGCATCAAGGGGGAGTGTTAAAATATTGATGCACGTTTTTAGAGAATTCAAGAAGCAAATATGAAGCTGCTCCACACTTCCCAAATTATCTATAGAATTCTAGAAAATAATAGTTTACTTAGCCATTAAGTAGGAATATTATTAGAGTAAAGATAATGGTCAGCAAGGGCGGCAGTTGATCTAGAATACTCAAGAATATTACATCCACCGCCTCTACTGCCTATAAATATGTGCATCAGTTTAATGGATTAGCAGTAGAAAGAATAATAATCAATTCTTTCTCTCACTATTAATGTCTCCCACTAAGTCCATTCACTCCTCCATATTTCATAATCTAAATACTAACAGTGGTATCTTTTAATCATTTGTCCAAGTACTTGTCACTTCTAAACTACTCCCACTATCAACGTCCCATATCACTCCAAAATTATTTCAATCCACCTCACGCCACTTGCCCAATATGCTCAATATATTTTAGAAAATCCAACATGATATCAGATAATTGGATTTCTCAATGAAATGGGGTGAGGTGTGTGAGGAATACAATTTAGAAAAATGGTACTATCCATTCTCACCAATTACTATACTGTGTTGTTGGTACTTCCAAGATCTGGAGCGAAGACATCCAAAGAAGATTGGATATACTAAAAAAGGAGGAGTACCAAGGAAGTGACTGTTGGATTGTATACTAAAAGTCTAGCTTTAGTATGAATAATGTTATAACAATTTATTTGAAATGAGAATCATATGATCAAATGATTGCGTCTTATAATTTATTTATATGCACGATGCAATAGTCCACTTACTTTATACTGTAGATAATATGTTGTGCGACAACACACAGAAGATCATATTATCAGTTTCCTTATAAAGTATAAACAGATTCTCACAACCGAGATAGACGGGGACTCTCTATCGAGATGGTTGTAGTGTGGTTTGGTATTAGCTTGTCTTGGCTATAGAATCACATTAGTGCACTTTGTGTGTATTAAGCAGGACCGCTTGAGATCGTTCAACATATACTGACTTATAGGAGAACTTGATCTCAGTTATTATGGATGTACATGCTCTTAATTCCTATACAATAACCTCGACACGTAGGACAGTATGTATTTTTTGATTCATCAACGGGTGAGACTTACATGTATTAAATCAACAAACTCGGTGAGTTGGAAAATAGTGCTGTCTCTATAGTATGCTGTTGATTGTAGAAGGAATCCGTGTCCGTCATAGGTTGATGATGTCCCCTTGAGGAGCTCATAAGGATTATCATGTAAACCCTATAGGTGGATTTATTCCGACATGATAATGAGGTTGAGTGGTACTACTTTTGGATGAGATATTAATTAATAAAACTGTCAGTAATTTAATTAATTAATGGACATTGAATATCTTAAACATGGGAGACAAACGGGCTCATAATAAGAAGGAGCCCATAACGTAATTATGGGATTAGAACGGTAGTGCAGTAATAATATTTTGGTGGTATATATTATTATTATTGGACTTAAGTATAAGCTTTGGGTTAAGCTTAGATACTTAAGCCCAATGGAGGCCCAACTCTAATTTCTCCTCCTGGTCCCTGCTGTAGCCCATATATAAGTCATCTCAACTATCCGAAAACCCTAATCTAAGAGATTAATCATGCCTAATATGTGAGGAGGGTGAGGGAACGATAGAATGAGAAGATCTCAAGGAATGTCGCCCACACAACATCGAGATTGGACTTGGGAATACAGCAGAAGATTGGAAGGTTGTTTGCTGCTGCTGTCTGCCACCTTTTACAATTTTTATAAATTCATACAGATTTTAGAACAGGATGTGTAATATACTGACAGAAAGCCACGGAAGAGAGAATCGTTTTGACTTATAGATCACTCAAATCTGACATCGGCTGAAAGAGTTATGTCCAAAATGGTAAGGCTGTGCAGGTTAGTGGCGAGAATTCATCGTCTTCAATATACCCTGTGAAAGGTAATACCTTTCTTGTTTACTTGCTTCCGCTGCTTGTTAAAAACGTATGGAATCCTAATGGTTCACGTTAACTAAACGATCGAACGCCAACAGTGACAAGGTATGAAATATAAAACTCCAAACTCTTAGGAGAGATTTCGTAAATATAAAAATGAAAGAATCTGAGATCGTTAAAGATTACTACACTCAACTAAGAGAAGGAGTAAATCAACTAAAATCTTATGGGGAAGATATTACAGATAAGAAAATAGTAGAAAAGATTTTAATTTCTCTCCCTACTAAATACAATCCAATAGTCACTACCATAGAAGAAACTAAAGATATAGAAAAATTGGCAGTGACAGATTTATTGGGTTCACTAGAAGCCTATAAAAAAAGACTAAGCATTAGTGAAGATGAAAATGTAGAAAATGCTTTTTAGTCTAAACTAAAAATACGGTCTCAGAATTCTAAAATTGGGAGGAGAAAAATTGGAGAAAATAACAATAATAAGAAAGATAGTAGGAGTAGGTGGCGTGAGGTTGATATGGAGGAGTAACATTTTTAATGAGAATAGGATGTACAAGTGGGGTGAGGTGATGTGAGGTTGATTAGTGGAGTTGGTGAGAATGGACAACACCATTTTTTCTTAATTGTATTCCTCACACACCCACTCCATTACATAATACAATGGATCTATTTATAATTGTAATGGTCGGTTGATTAACCGACTTAATGCCACTTTTTCAAACTAGGATAGTCTAATGTTTAATATTTTAATCAAACTTTTAGTAATTTCTATTTTCTTAGTTATTAAGTTATTGAAGTATTCTAGAATTTTTTAATAAATGTACATCAATAATTTATCACTCCCCCTTGATGCGCATTTGGATGATTCAGTTCGAGCTTCTCTTGTAGTATCTCAAACCTTGATTTTGATAGCGCCTTCGTGAAAATATTAGCTAGTTGCTCTTCCATTCCTGAGCTCGACTTCTCCATTATTAGTTACTTCTCATATGAAGTGGTATTTGATGGCGATGTATTTTTGTCCTGCTGTGAAGCACGAGAAATTTCGCCATTGATATTGCCTGCTTATTGTCGTAGTAGATCTCTGTAGGATCTCTTGTTGTTTTCGAATCATATAATTGCTACACCCACTTGTCATACTCCTCCTTTAGTATATCCTAGGCTTCTTTGGATGTCTTTGCTCCACTGATCCTGGGAAATAGTGACTCCACCACAGCCACCTGTAGTATGTAGATCGCTAAGTTGTCCTTCTCTATGCTTCTGTGTAGTTTTTCTTTGTCTGTATTAGACAAAGATATTGTATCCGTTGGGACATGATTTTATCTAATTTTCTTTGTCTTTATTAGACAAAGATATTTTTGACCATTGGGACATCTTATCCTTTATCAACGGTCTCCCATAAGCCCAATAGTTGTAGCCTTCATCTGAGAAGGTTGGAATTGGGATTTCATAGGTATTTGATAGAGAGGACATTTTTAGAGTTTTGGTTTGGGTAGTATAGTAAGGGTTTTGTAGTAATATGTGGAAGCTTAGATTGACACCCAGTTATTAATCCAACCGGGCTCTGATACCATGTTGCTATTTAGTGAAATTGGTAAATGTTATTTAACTGAATACGGTTACATCAAGTACTTACGTATTATGTGAATACAAAATCTAACCAACCTATCCAACCTACTTAAGCAAAATGCTTAAGGTGAATAAAGAAAGTACATCAAGGGTACATATACATAGATACTATCTGAATTTTGATTTTATCTGCAACGTGAGTCAAGGACAGCATCCTCTTGCCAAAATAAAGAGCGTTCGTTTTTATCCAAATGTATTAGATCATGGTAGCAAAGGTGATGAAAAAAAGTCTTATTGCCTTTTTGTTATTTCTGGTATCCTGCATAATCTTACGGAAGGCGTCTGTGACTGATGATAACCTTCATCCTCTCCATCCAATCCATCCTCTCACTTCATTCCAAATGCGAGTGGTATAAGGGCAATTAAAGAAGAGATGCAATGTAGTCTCCTGGTCGAAGAAAAAATCACATCGTTTGTCTTCTTCTGTGCACCATACCCTGTTCTTCATAGCCACTCTATCTCTATGCACTAACCATAATCTGAAACTGAACTTTCTCAACAATCCATTTGTGCCAAACTTGTTTATAGACAAAGCTCGAGTCCGCTGTGTATCTACTCCTCAGATGATCATACATACGGTTGGCTTTGAATACCCCACTCTCAAAACTCTTCTTCATAACTCCAATCACTCATTCATCCCTTTCTGATTCATTCTCTACAGCATTCCTATTGGCAATGCGAACTCTCCATAAGTATGTAGAATTGTTACCGGGAGAGGTCACTGCCCACTGAAAAGCTGAGAGGTAGATAGTGTGGATCCATTTCACCCAGAGAGATGAGGCTTCCCTGTGTACATCCCATAATGCTCCTGCCAAAAGGGCTTATTCCAAGTAATGATGTCCTTCAACCCTAGCCCTCCTGTATGTTAGGTTGAAGGATGTCGATCCAGCACACCGGGCTCGCTTTCGTTCCCCACAGGAACCTGCGGATAATGGTCTCCATATTTTTTACCACTACTATTGGAATTTTAATAATGCCACACCAAAATGATAGAATTTCATAAATCACAGAAGTGATAAGTTCCAATCTACCCATGAACGACAACAGTTTAGAAGGCCAAGTTTGTATCATATTGTTAATGACATTCAGAAGGGGTGTAAATCCTCCACTCCAATTCTCTTGCTACAGATAGGAATGCCCAGGTATTTGAAAGGAATAGTAGTTGTACTGAAGGGAAGAATCTGAGCAATCCTGCATCTACACGAGTCGAAACTCCTGAAGTAATGAGATTAGATTTCTGAGGATTTAAAGATAGCCCAGAGACTTTAGAAAAACCTTCAATATCCTATCAATATACTTTGCAGTTGCGACATCTCCATAGCCCATAATCAGAAGATCATCCACAAAAATCAGATGTGAGACATCTACATGCTTACAAATTCTAGAGTGGAATCTGTACTCATGAAGATCTACTGCTCTACTCATCAGTCTACTAAGATAACAAAAAGGAGCGAAGAAATCGGATCACCTTGTCGAAGTCCCCTCTTGCCTTTGAAAAAGCACTCCAATTTGCCATTGATGAGTAGGCAGTAGGAAGTAGTAGTAACACACTGTTCAATCCAAGTACAAAAAGTAGAGGGAAAACCTAATCCCGCAAGCAATTCAAAGATATATTTCCAGCTAACAGAGTCATAAGCCTTTGAAATGTCAACTTTGACTGCCATCCTAGGGGAGATAGTCACTACTCTCCTTCCATAACCCCTGAAGATATTCTCTGCTAGCATCACACAGTCTCTCATTTTTCTTCCTTTAATAAATCCAAATTGGGATTGATTTATTAAAGAAGGAAGACAAACTCTGAGTCGAGCGGCAAAGATTTTAGAGATAATTTTGTACACTGTGTTGCAACAAGAAATGGGTCTAAAATATTGGACTCTCGGCTCATGGCTCTTTTTGGGAACCAAAGAGACAAATGTAGCATTCAACTGTTTGAGCAATTTCCCTTTCCGAAAGAATTCCTTTACTGCTGCCACTACATCTCCGCCAATCACATACCAAGCACTCTAAAAGAAGGCCGAGGTGTAGCCATCTGGACCAGGAGATTTTATTTTGTTGATTGACCACAATGCTTCCTTATTCTCTGCCTCATCTACCGGTGCTTCCAGATTACCAGCATCCATTGAAGAGAGTTTCGATCATCTATCCAGCACTTCCTACTCCACTGACTGAGAAGGCAATCCTTCTTCACCAAGAATTGATTGATAATAAGTGAGAAAAGTATCAATCAGTTCCTGGTATGAAGAAGTGGGTCCCCCCTCTGTGTGGAGAGAATAAATATCATTCCTCGCTCTATTGCTTCGAATAAGAGAATAGAAGTACTTAGTAGCGCAATCCTGGTTCTTAATATGCATGTGTTTGAGAACCTGCATAAGAAAGTTAGCCTCACAATCCTCCAAATGCTTCTATTTCCTGAGCTTCTCACTGATCTCCTAATGTAACTCCTGATTGTTCAAGCTAGACATAAAGAGAGTCTGGAGATGATGCAAGCATTCTCTTCCTCTAGCCACTCTTTCAGAAATGTGGTAATAATTTTGCTTGTGCAATTCCTTCAGAGGCTTTTTTAAGTTTTTCAACTTCTGACAAAGGATGAATTGCTTTGTACCCTCCACGTGTACCTGCCAATAAGAAAAAACAAGAGTAATAAAATTATCATTGTTAGTCCAAAAATTACAGAATCTGAAGGGTCTTATATAGTGAGGGTTAGGATTTAGGAAGGAGGGGATGGAAGAGCAATGATCTGAGTGAATGCCCTGCGGAAGAAAACTGGTTTGAAGATCCCAACCCATACTTCTCCAAATTTTGCACGTCATGACTCTATCAATTTTGGAGCATGAAACTCCATTCGACCAAGTATAGAAACAACCAGTTGAGTAAATATCCTTCACTCCTAATATAGAGCAACTTTCAGGCATTTCTCTAGTCGCCTTATTCTGAGAGAAATTATTCCTTTCACCTTCAAATCTTACACAGTTGAAATCTCCTCCTATTATCCAAGGTAAAGTGTTTGAGTGGAATAAGGAGATGAGATGTTGCCACAACGGTCTCCTAGCAACGTATCGATTATGAGCATAAATAATGGAGAGAGCAAATTCCTTAATAGTAGTAAGGTAATGGACAGTGGCAGTAATGACTTGATCAAAGATAATGAAATCAAGCATTGAAACTCTCAATGGATTCTATAAAAGGATTATTCTGCCTCCACCACATATATCCAAATTGTGTTTAAATTCCAAAGAAGGGAGAATCTTGCCCATCACAGCATCTACTTTTGCAGAATTCAGCTTCGTCTCCAGGAGACCTACTATCGAAACATCATGTTCTCGCACAAGCTTTGTGAGTGCTTTGTGGGTTGGTGTGTGCCCCAGCCCACGCACGTTCCAGATGAGAAGAGTCATGAAGAGTATTCAGAGGATTGAACCCCATCCTCCCCTATCTTCTTTCTAATCCAATCTCCATAATCTTCAAAATTTCCTTCTTCTTCATCGTCTTGGTTTCCGGCTGATGATTTACTTCTTTTGTGCTTGTAGTTTCTTCCTGTTGAGACTGATGATTCTGATGATTCACCTCTATCAATCGGCACCCAAGTTGCCTTGAATTGAAGCCATATGTGGAGTTACGTTGTCCTTTGACGAGTGATCATGGACCATCTCTATATTGGAATTAAAATGGGGGGAGAGACTCTCTGGAGTTGTTAAAGGCTCAGGAAACAGAGGAGGATTAGAGAGAATGGGCTCAGTAATGGGTTGGGAATTAAGGATGTGAACGGGCTGATTAACTGGGTTGGGTTGGTTTGTGGGATGATTGTCAGGGTTGAGGGGGTGTAGATGGTTTGGCTGTTGTTTGGCGTTGGAGGTAGGCTTAGTAATGGGTTGGGAAGCAGGGTTCTTGGACTGGATTTGGGTTGGATTCGGATAGGGATTTTTGAGTAGCGGGCCGAGAAGGAAGGATTTGAGAGAATAGGTCCAAGATTGGGATGATTGGGCTTAGGGTGATGATTGGGCCTAGGGTTTAGATTATTGGGCCGCCTGCTGTAATTTCAATTTCTTTTTCTTTTCCCAAATTGAAATTATCTATCTTCCTCGACATTCACTTTTGTACCACGCTGATCATCGGAACGGCAGCACTCTAAATCTAGATGACCCAGAGTGTTACAGGAGCTACAAAACTTAGGATGAAATTCATATAAAATCCTTTGCTTGAATCCACCGAATCAATTTTTCACCCATATCTCTTCCGAAAGCCTCTTTGAAGCATCGACATGGACAAGCATACGAGCATAGGAGACACGCTCCTGGTTTGTAGTGTAATAGTCCATCATTATGGGATCTCCAATAGCCGAGGCTATGAGGCTCAGTCGATGTGATGCCCAATATTTGAGAGGTAAGGATGGTAGCCTGATCCAAACAGGGATGATGGAGAAACCTCCTTCATCAAATTGGAAGTCATTGGGCATTCTTCGAAGCATAAGATATACGAGATTACCATCATATGGGCCATTTTGTAGCACATGCTTAACATCATTTTCACTGTTGAGTTTAAAGATTAGCCATCCACTATCATGGCTAAACACTCGAACTTCAACTCCCCACTTGTTGGTAATTTCTTTCATTGCCTGGTAATCCGAATATCGCCCAGTGAAGCAACCAATAAGGGTGTGGTTCCATTCATCATTATCATCTTCAAGCAATTCATCAGGGATTTCTACCACACCCGGCTCCAGGGGAGGGACAAATTTAAGGGAGTGTTTGGGGTGGGGTCGACAGTTATAGAGATTGGTAGATTGGGAGTGAGGGTCTGGTTGATTAGGAAAAGGGAGTGGTGTTTGGGGAGTATTGTGTGGAGGATGATTTGTAGCAGAGATAGGGGTGGCTGAGGAAGGGCGTGGAACGAAAGAGGGAAGGGATGAATGATGTTCTGGGATGGAGTGAAGAAGCAGAAGGGGCTGGGAGGATGATGAAGGACGAGTGAGTGGATAGGAATCAGATTGTAAGTGAGATTGAAAGGGGCCCTGAAGTCGACCAATAGAAGGGGGAGATTGTGAAGTTCGACTGGCAGGGTGTTTGGGGTTGAACGGGGTGAGGACTATGAGGCAAGTTTTCGGCGTTGTCATGGTCGGAATGATGGCGGAGGGCTGAAGAACAGATGAGAGGAGAGAGCAGTTGGGTTGTAGGGGGTAGGGTGTAGGGATGAGATAGGGGGTTTAGATCCCACCAACTTATCTCTAAAGGAAAAGGTGTTGGTGGGGCTTTCTGCGGGAACAGAGGGACAGGTGGGAGAATTGGGTAAAATGTTTGAATTATTGGAAAGGGGAGGAAACGTGTCGCCATCTACTTCCTCAGTGCTGGAAGATTGTAGAAAGCAACCTACTTCACCTGTCACTAATGTACCCTTACTCACCGCTTCCAAGGCTGAGAGAAGGTGCGAATTCAGATTTCCACTTCGAAGTAAGGCATCATCCATAAGATCTATAACTGCATCCATTTTTCCTCCTTGTTGGCTAACAGAAGTCGTTCTTTCCTCTTCATCCAATTTCTTGTCCATTAAAGTACCATACGGGGCACCACCATCAGTCGGCAATTTTTCACCAGATTGAACTTCCTCAACAACGACTTCATCCGGAGAAATCTCATCATCGACGACAACTGCATGTGATAAGTCAAGGATGGACATTTGGGTGTTCAGCAAACATTCCAAACATGAAGGTGATAGAGGATTATCCCTTGAAAGATTTCTGACTTTAATCTTGGATTTTTCCCTTTCTTCCCAGCGTTCCCCTTCCTGCTAGATGAAGAGGACAGCGCTGCTGAACTCCTGGTTCTCATGGGGCAGTCAGAATCTGGTCACAGCGGAGGGATGAAAAGCACAACTGGATGATGACTACACAAAGGTAGCCAGATCACTGGCCATTATCCAGTTTGCTAGAGGAACCAGTGAAAGGATTTTAGAGAGAGGTTAGAGCACCAAATCTAGTGGTAAGATGGAGTTAGTGGAGTTGGTAAGATAATGTTGATTAATTAGTGGTGTGGGAGAATTTAGTGGAGATAATAGTTTAAATTGATGGGTGTCCCATATTCCCAAATTATTACAATAGCACATCTATTTATAAGGTAGTGTGGCGGTGGTGGATGCTAGCCCAGAATATTCAACCAAGTTGTTATCTATCTGTATTCTATTAATTTCCTACTTAATGACTAAGGAATCGATTATCTATATTCTAATAATTTTCTTCCTAATTAAGTAATTTTGGCAGCACACGTCTTCTCAACATTTCCAAAGAGTTCTGGATACTCTTCCAAAGTTGGTGGTGATCTCCAATATTCCTCCTCAACACCGACTTTCTTCTTGCATGATTTTTTCTTAATGATGGCCTTGAAATTTTTCGGCTCTATTGTTGCGTGATTGCAATTCTCATATATTTCTTTTAGTGACTTCACCTTTCTTGGTGTTTCATCTTGGGCTGGTCCTTCTTGAGGTTGAGGTGTTGGAGTTTCAGGACTTGGAGGTAGTAGAGATTCTTCTGGAGTATTTGGTGGTTCTTCTTGAACTTCATGATGCTCACGTGGTCCTCGTATTTGTGGCATCATGATATTTTTCTTCTCAACTTTTTCTTCATTCTAGTTCCATGATGCATTCTCATCGAACTCGACATCTCGACTGATGATTAGTTTCTTTGTCTTTATACTATAGAGTCGATATCCTTTGGACTGAGTGCTGTATCCGAGAAATATGCACTTCTCCGTCTTCTCCTCCAACTTATGTCTCTTCTCTTTTGGGATGTGCGCGTAGCAAATACTCCCAAAAACTCTTAGATGTTTTGCTGACGACTTTCATCCACTCCAGGATTCAATTGGTGTTTTATTTTGCACTGTCTTTGTTGGACACCTATTCAGCAAGTAGAGTGCGGTGTAGACTGCTTGTGTATAGAATACCTTGGGCATGCCTTTTTCTATTAGCATTGTTCTTGCCATCTCCATTAGTGTTCTGTTCTTTCTCTCTGAGACTCTATTTTGTTCAGGAGCGTAGCCAACTGTTAGCTGATGGTTGACTCCTTCATCTTCACAGAATTTGTTGAACTCCTTAGATGTGTACTCCGTTCCTCTATCGCTCCATAGAACTTTGATTTTTTGTCCACTTTAGTTCTCCACTAGATTCTTTAACTTCTTAAAGATAGAGAAGACTTCTGATCTTTCTTTCATGAAGTACACCCAGGTCATTCTTGTGTAGTCGTC
The DNA here is from genome assembly GCA_023678885.1 of Pogostemon cablin. NCBI lineage: Eukaryota > Viridiplantae > Streptophyta > Magnoliopsida > Lamiales > Lamiaceae > Pogostemon > Pogostemon cablin. The sequence goes on from CM042973.1 coordinate 9,023,947, forward strand.
AATGAAGAGAATGAAGTATATATTAGAATAGAATATTCTAACGTGTTCTTCTCGAATGTTGGAGTCCTCATTGGCCTGCATACATCAATGTGAACCAGCTCCAAAACTTGTTTAGCTTGCCATGCTTGTCTTGATGGAAACGGCTTCTGTGTTGCTTGTCTTCCATGCATTTATCGCATACATTCTCCTTTTATTGGATCGGCGGAAGATTTCTCATCATATTTTTCTGTTGAAGTAGTTTTAGCCTATAGAAGTTTAAGTGCTCAAACCTCCGATACCATAGCCAGGATTAGTTTTCTTGGGCTTTCAGTAATGTCTCCGCATAGTTCCATTAGATGAGGAAATTTCTTTGGTGCAGAATTTTGACTACAGTTATTACTTGATTTTTGTTCGTCTTATCATAGATGATGCATGAATCGCCTTTGAATACTAGAGAGTATCCTTTCTCCATCATTTGACCCACGCTGAGTAGATTAGTGCATAGTTTTGGTACCAATAGCACATCATGGATGAACCACATATCTCTTCTTGTGTTGATAGCACTAAAAGCCCAAGAAGACCCATCCTGGCTATGTCATCGGAGGTTCGGGCACTTCAACTTCTACGGCCTAAAGCTACTCCAACAGAAGAATATGATGAGAGATCTTCCACCAATCCAACCAAAGGTGGATGTATGCGATAAATGCATGGAAGGCAAGCAACACAGGAAGCCGTTTCTATCAGGACAAGCATGGCGAGCCAAACAAGCTTTGAAGCTAGTTCACACCGATGTATGTGGGCCAATGAGGACTCCAACATTCGAGAAGAACAGGTACTTCATTCTCTTCTTTGATGACTACACAAGAATGACCTGGGTGTACTTCATGAAAGAAAGATCAGAAGTCTTCTCTATCTTTAAGAAGTTCAAGAATCTAGTGGAGAACCAAAGTGGACAAAAAATCAAAGTCCAATAGAGTGATAGAGGGACGGAGTACACATCCAAGGAGTTTAACAAATTCTGTGAAGTAGAAGGAGTCAACCATCAACTAACTGTTGGCTACACCCCAGAACAAAACGGAGTCTTAGAGAGAAAGAACATAACAGTAATGGAAATGGCAAGGACAATGTTAGCAGAGAAAGGCATGCCCAAGGTATTCTGGGCAGAAGCCATCTACACTGCAGTCTACTTGCTGAATAGGTGTCCAATAAAGGCAGTACTAAATAAAACACCAATCAAAGCCTGGAGTGGATGGAAGCCATCAGCAAAACTTTTAAGAGTTTTTGGGAGCATTTGCTACGCGCACATCCCAAAAGAAAAGAGACACAAGTTGGAGGAGAAGACCGATAAATGCATATTTCTCAGATACAGCACTTAGTCTAAAGGTTATCGGCTCTACAGTCTCAAGACAAAAAAGTTAGTCGTCAGTCGAGGCATCGAGTTCGATGAGAATGCATCATGGAACTGGGATGAAGAAAAAGTTGAGAAGAAAAGTATCATGATGCCACAAATATGTCGACCTAGTGAGCATCAAGAAAGTAAAGTCGAAGAACCAAAAACTACAGAAGAATCTCCACTACCTCAAAGTCCTGAGATTCCAGCACCTCAAGTTCAAGAAGGACCAGACTCAGATGAAACACCGAGAAAGGTGAAGTCACTAAGAGAAATTTATGAGACATGCAATCACGTAACTATGGAATCAAAAAATCATGAGACCATCATCAACAAAAAAGCATGGCGAAAGAGAACAAGATTTAAGACAACAGAAGCTCAAAATCACCCAAATACGCATCAAGGGGAAGTGATAAAACCAGAATCACTACTTCCAAGGTCTGGAGTTAAGACATCCAAAGAAGCTTGGATATACTAAAAGAAGGAGTATCAAGGGAAATGACAAGTGGGTGCAACAACTACATGAAGAAGGGAGACAAGACAATCTTCTAAAAACTTGACAAAACAGTCAGTGAAACTGGGCAACAGAGACCTGGTGAAAGTTGAAGGAAAAGGCACTATCAAGATCAAGATTTGAATTACTACGAGAGAAGCTCGGGATCATCCAAATGTGCATCAAGGGGGAGTGTTAGAATGTTGATGCACATTTCTAGAGAATTCAAGAAGCAAACATGAAGCTGCTCCACACTTCCTAAATTATCTATAGAATTCTAGAAAAATAATAGTTTACTTAGCCATTAAGTAGGAATATTATTAGAGTAAAGATAATGGTCAGTAAGGGCGATAGTTGATCTAGAATACTCAAAAATATTACATCCACCGCCTCTACTGCCTATAAATATGTGTATCAGTTTAATGGATTAGCAGTAGAAAGAATATTAATCAATTCTTTCTCTCACTATTAATGTCTCCCACTAAGTCCATTCACTCCTCCATATTTCATAATTTAAAAAACCAACAGTGGTATCAGAGCCCGGTTAGTTCATTAACTGGGTTAAAATAAGCTTCCGCAAACTACACTACCCAAACCTTTTCTTAACCCCAAAAATGTCCTCTCTATCCAATACCTACGAAATCCTAATTTCAACCTTCTCAGACGAAGGCTACAACTATTGGGCTTATGGGAGACCATTGATAAAAGATACGATGTTCCAACGGACACAACATCTTTGTCTAATATAGACAAAGAAAATAAAAGAATGTCCAAATGGACACAACATCTATGTCTAATACAGACAAAGAAAATTAGACAGAAGCATGGAGAAGGACAACTTGGCAATCTATATACTACAGTTGGCTGTGGCGGAATCACTATTTCCAAGGTCTGGAGCTAAGATATCCAAAGAAGCTTGGATATACTAAAAGAGTTATATCAAGGGAGTGAAAAGTGAGTGCAACAACCACATGAAGAAGGGAGACAAGAAGATCTTCTAAAAAGTTGACAAAACAGTCAGCGAAGGTGGGCAACAAAGACCTGGTGAAAGTTGAAGGAAAAGGCACAAATAGCCGACAACACAAAAGGAAAAGATACAAACAAAAAGAGTTCGGGATCATCAAAATGCGCATAAGGGGGAGTGTTAGAATTGATACGCATTTCCTAGATAACTCTAGAAGATCAACTATTGACTTATCTCGAATAGTGCAGATAAGTTCCATATTCTCTAGAATATTAGTGTATTAAATAATTAAAGGAATCTACTAGAATTAGTTAGATCATTCAAGAGTCGATGGACTAACACATGTATACCATTATAAATAGAAGAGACATCTCAATGTAATTAGTTGGAGAAAGAATAATAATTGATTCTTTCTCTCGCTATCAACATGCTCCACTTTTAACCCACTCCCTACATCACTATTCACACACCTATCCAACTCTCTGCACACCACCTCACGCCACCCATACACCCAAATATCATTACCTTTTTAAAAAACCAATAGTGGTATCAGATGATATGAAGATGGCACTCCAAAGGCAGATGAATCAACATACAAAAGCCTAATTGGAAGTCTGCTATATCTATCAGCTACAAGACTGGACATCATGTATGCGACAAGCTTACTATCTAGATTCATGCAGAAACCAAGCCAAGTTCACTACAGAGCTACAAAGAGGATACTTAGATATCTACAAGGAACTAAAGACTATGACATTTGGTATGAGCCACATAATGACTCAACGCTAGTTGGCTATACTGATAGCGACTGGGCTGGATCAACAGATGATATGAAGAGTACTTTAGGTTATACATTCTCACTCGGCTCAGGAGTATTCTCATGGGTATCTAAAAAGTAAGACTGTATCGCACAATCTTCAGCAGAAGCAGAATATGTAGCTGCCATACTAACAGTAAGTCAAGTTATATGGCTAAGACAGATTCTCGAATATATTGGAGAACACCAAGAAATTCCTATCGAGATCTACTACGACAATAATTCAGCAATAAGCAACGGCGAAAAATCCCATGCTGTCCATTCTCACTAACTCCACTAATCAACCTCACATTACCTCACCCCACTTGTACATCTTATTCCCATTAAAAATGTTACTCCTCCATATCAACCTCACACCACCTAACCCACACATCAAATTATCTTCTTTTTAAAATACCAACATGGTATCAGAGCCCGGTTGGATCAATAATTGGGCATCAAACTAAGCTTCCGCATATTACTACAAAACCCTTACTATAATACCCAAACCAAAACTCCAAAAATATCCTCTCTATCAAATACCTACGAAATCCCAATCCCAACCTTCTCAAATGAAGGCTATAACTATAGGGCTTATGGGAGACCGTTGATAAAGGATAAAATGTCCCAACGGTTAAAAATATATTTGTCTAATACAGACAAAGAAAATTAGATAAAAGCATGTCCCAACGGACACAATATCTTTGTCTAATACAGTCAAAGAAAAACTAGACAGAAGCATAGAGAAGGACAACTTGGCGATCTACATACTATAGGAGGCTGTGGCGGAGTCACTATTTCATAGGATCAGTGGAGTAAAGACATCCAAAGAAGCCTGGGATATACTAAAGGAGGAGTATGACAAATGGGTACAACAACTACATGATGGGAAAACAATAAGAGATCCTACATAGATCTACTACGACAACAAGCAGGTAATAATAATGGCGAAAAATCTCGTGCTTTACAGCAGGACAAAAACACATCGCCATCAAATACCACTTCATATGAGAAGTAACTAATAATGGAGAAGTCGAGCTCAGGAACGGAAGAGCAACTAGCTGATATTTTCACAAAGGCGCTATCAAAATTAAGGTTCGAAATACTACAAGAGAAGCTCGAACAGAATCATCCAAATGCACATCAAGGGAGAGTCATAAATTATTGATGCACATTTATTAAAAAATTCTAGAATACTTCAATAACTTAATAACTAAAAAAATAAAAATCACTAGAAGTTTGATTAAAATATTAAACATTAGACTATTCTAGTTTGAATAAGTGGCTTAATCAACCGACCATTACAATTATAAATAGATCCATTGTATCATGTAAAGGAGTGGGTGTGTGAGGAATACAATTAAGAAAAAATGGTGATGTCCATTCTCACCAACTCCACTAATCAACCTCACATTACCTCACCCCACTTGTACATCCTATTCCCATTAAAAATGTTACTCCTCCATATCAACCTCACGCCACCTACTCCCACTATCTTTCTTTTTTAAAAAATCCAACATGGCATATTGGATTTTTATTAATAAAAGATTAGGTGATGTGGCGTGATGAGGTTGATATGGAGTGATTGGATGGGAGACATTGATAGTGAGAGAAAGTGGTTGATGGAAATGGTGATTAGAAATGGTATAGTAAAGGTGGAACAGATAATTAGAAAATGGTTTTTCTCTGTTAGTTCCCCACAATTTAATTATAATGGATGCATGCCTATTTATAGGTAATTTAGGGCGGTGGTGGATTGGTACAGAATGTTCCACCATATTTGACCATTCTAACTAATATATATTTTTTTCCTTAGTAATTAAGTTTTCTGTAGTATTCTAGAAATTCTAATAAATGTCCATGTTGGTATTTTAAAAAAGAATATAGTTTGATGTGTGGGTTAGTAGCGTGAGGTTTATAGTTTTGGAATGATTGAAGTAATAGTCAAAGGATAATGGAGGAGTGTGTTAAAAGTGGAGCAGGTTGATTGGTAATAGAAATAGTAATTGGATTGGTGGGAGTTAATAATTGATGGGAGAGAACTAGTTGATGGGGTTTCTCTCACCATCAATTATTAACTGCCATCAATCCAATTACTATTTCTAATACCAATCAACCTGCTCCACTTTTAACCCACTCCTTCATTATCCTTTGACTATTACTTCAATCATTCCAAAACTATCAACCTCACGCCACTAACCCATACATCAAACTATCTTCTTTTTAAAATACCAACATGGTATCAGAGCCCGGTTAGATTAATAATTGTGCGTTAAAACTAGCTTCCGCATATTACTACAAAACTCTTACTATACTACCCAAATCAAAACTCCAAAAATATCCTCTAAATCAAATACCTACGAAATCCCAATTCCAACCTTCTCAGATGAAGGCTACAACTAATGGGCTTATAGGAGACTGTTGATAAAGGATAAGATGTCCAAACGGTCAAAAATATCTTTGTCTAATACAGAAAAAGAAAATTAGATAAAAACATGTCCCAACGGACACAATATCTTTGTCTAATGCAGACAAAGAAAAACTAGACAGAAGCATGGAGAAGGACAACTTGGCGATCTACATACTACAGGTGGCTGTGGCGGAATCACTATTTCCCAGGATCAGTGGAGTAAAGACATCCAAAGAAGCCTAGGATATACTAAAGGAGGAGTATGACAAATGGGTACAACAACTACATGATGAGAAAATAACAAGAGATCCTACAGAGATCTACTACGACAACAAGCATGTAATAGTAATGGCGAAAAATCTTGTACTTCACAGCAGGACAAAAACACATCGCCATCAAATACCACTTCATATGAGAAGTAACTAATAATGGAGAAGTCGAGCTCAGGAACGGAAGAGCAACTAACTAATATTTTTACAAAGGCGCTATCAAAATTAAGGTTCGAAATACTACAAGAGAAGCTCGAACAGAATCATCCAAATGCACATCAAGGGGGAGTCATAAATTATTGATGCACATTTATTAAAAAATTCTAGAATACTTCAATAACTTAATAACTAGGAAAATAGAAATCACTAGAAGTTTGATTAAAATATCAAACATTAGACTATTCTAGTTTGAATAAGTGGCATTAAGTTGGTTAATCAACCGACCATTACAGTTATAAATAGATCCATTGTATCATGTAATGGAGTGGGTGTGTGAGGAATACAATTAAGAAAAAATGGTGTTGTCCATTCTCACCAACTCCACTAATCAACCTCACATCACCTCACCCCACTTGTACATCCTATTCCCATTAAAAATGTTACTCCTCCATATCAACCTCACGCCACCTACTCCCACTATCTTTCTTTTTTAAAAAATCCAATATGGCATATTGGATTTTTATTAATAAAAGATTAGGTGATGTGGCGTGAGGTTGATATGGAGTGAATGGATGGGAGACATTGATAGTGAGAGAAAGTGGTTGATGGAAATGGTGATTAGAAATGGTATAGTAAAGGTGGGACAGCTAATTAGAAAATGGGTTTTCTCTGTTAGTTCCCCACAATTTTTTAATTATAATGGATGCATGCCTATTTATATGCAATTTAGGGCGGTGGTGGATTGGTACATAATGTTCCACCATATTTGACCATTCTAACTAATATATTTTTTTTTTCCTTAGTAATTAAGACCATTCTAACTAATATATATTTTTTTCCTTAGTAATTAAGTTTTCTGTAGTATTCTAGAAATTCTAATAAATGTCCATGTTGGTATTTTTAAAAAGAATATAGTTTGATGTGTGGGTTAGTGGCGTGAGGTTTATAGTTTTGGAATGATTGAAGTAATAGTCAAAGGATAATGGAGGAGTGAGTTAAAAGTGGAGCAGATTTATTGGTAATAGAGATAGTAATTGGATTGGTGGGAGTTAATAATTGATGGGAGAGAACTAGTTGATGGGGTTTCTCTCACCATCAATTATTAACTCCCATCAATCCAATCACTATTTCTAATACCAATCAACATGCTCCACTTTTAACCCACTCCTCCATTATCCTTTGACTATTACTTCAATCATTCCAAAACTATCAACCTCACGCTATGATGAGTGTGTAAATTCACAAGTTTGGCATCATGTTTTGTGCTAGTTTTGGAGAGTTTTGAGGTGGAAATAGGTGAAAAACCTATATATATTGTGAATTAGCATGAATCAGGTGTTAGTGGAGCTATTTAAGTGGTTTTCATAGCAAAATCGGAGTGGAAGTGCCAAGAATCGAAGAGACGAAGTCGAGACCACGCGAACTGCCAAGGAGAGAGGTGGGTTCGACCTGTTAGAGGAGGGTTCGACCTCTCTAGCAGGTCGAACCAGCGTTGAAAGAGTGCAGGAGAGGGGTTCGACCACGACTCGAGGGGTTCGACCTGTCTATCAGGTCGAACCATGGTCGAACCAGTTCGCGAGAAAGTTGATTCGACCACGATGTTTGTGGTTCGACCAAGACTCGAGGGGTTCGACCTATGCAAGAAGTCGAACCAAGTGCAGAAATTATCCAGTAAGTGGGTTCGACCTGTGGTTCGAACTGCGACCAGTGGTTCGACCTGTTTGCTGAGGTCGAACCATCGTGCGAAAACTTATCTTATCCGGATTTTTGAGGCCAAAGCGCGTGGGATCACTTGAAAAGCCCATTCCAAGCCCTAGAGACATGATTACAAGTATAAAAGGAGGCTCATGCAGTCAAGGAAGACATCACACAAAAATACAACAAGACAACAACACAATACAAGAGAGCTTTTAGAGTCCGCTGGAGAGTCAAGTAAGATTGGTCCATCTAACCATGATTGTTCCTAGATCAATCATGGGTTAGAGCCACTTCGGTAGTTCTAGGGTTTTGAAGGTTTCATGAGTTGATTTGTATTTCGTGTGTATACTCCGTACAAAACTACTTGTGGTTTATTTTATATAAGATTGTGCGTTTTTAATCCATACTCATAGTTGTTTTGTGTATCAATAATCGTTGTGTAGAGTTTGAATGCATAACATGGTTATTGATTGAGTGCGTTCACTAATGAGCAGGGTTTATTGTTATAATTCTAAGTGAAGGGATTCCGAGGTTTTATTAGAACCATCTTATATGAATGTTTGTTAATTGAATTGAATTCGGGTTAACAAGTAGGATTAAGAGTATAACTTTATAGTACCTAAAAAGGGAGATCAAATCGGGCTAGAGTACTAAGTGCACGGGAAATAATTGATTATGATAGTACCTAGAAAGGGAGGTAAAGTATACGTCTTGCTCTGAGGATACTCACACGTGTCAAAAGCTTATCTATTTGTGTCTATAGAATAGATTTGCATGGTCTAGCGATGCGTTCATAAACCACAAGGCAGAGACGGACATTGACACACGAAAGTATGAATTAACGAATTAAACTAGATGGCCTGACGAACTACCTAACATCTTATTTGATCACAACAACTCTTCTTTTATTCTTGTTATTTGCTATTTTAATTGTTACTTAGTTTACAAACCAATAATTACAATTCTCAACATAGTCATAATTGCTAGAAAATAACTAAAGTAATATTTATCCGTCCCGTGGATTCGATATTTAACTTGGTCACCTTCGAAACTACAATTGATATCCTTCATACTTGGGGATTAAAATTGTGTGTTGAGAAAACACCCATCAAGCCACTAACCCACACATCAAACTATCTTCTTTTTAAAATACCAACATGGTATCAGAGCCCGGTTAGATTAATAACTGTGCGTTAAAACTAGCTTCCGCATATTACTACAAAACTCTTACTATACTACCCAAATCAAAACTCCAAAAATGTCCTCTCTATCAAATACCTACGAAATCCCAATCCCAACCTTCTCAGATGAAGGCTACAACTATTGGGCTTATGGGAGACCGTTGATAAAGGATAAGATGTCCCAACGGTTAAAAATATCTTTGTCTAATACAGACAAAGAAAATTAGACAAAAACATGTCCCAACGGATACAATATCTTTGTCTAATACAGACAAAGAAAAACTAGACAGAAGCATGGAGAAGGACAACTTGGCGATCTACATATTACAGGTGGCTGTGGCGGAATCACTATTTCCCAGGATCAGTGGAGCAAAGACATCCAAAGAAGCCTGGGATATACTAAAGGAAGAGTATGACAAGTGGGTGCAGCAACTACATGATGGGAAAACAACAAGAGATCCTACAGAGATCTACTACGACAACAAGTAGGCAATAGCAATGGCGATAAATCTCGTGCTTTACAGCAGGACAAAAACAAATCGCCATCAAATACCACTTTATATGAGAAGTAACTAATAATGGAGAAGTCGAGCTCAGGAACGGAAGAGCAACTAGATGATATTTTCACAAAGGCGCTATCAAAATCAAGGTTCAAGATACTACAAGAGAAGCTCGAACGGAATCATCCAAATGCGCATTAAGGGGGAGTGATAAATTATTGATGCACATTTATTAAAAAATTCTAGAATATTTCAATAAATTAATAACTAAGAAAATAGAAATCACTAGAAGTTTGATTAAAATATTAAACATAAGACTATTCTAGTTTGAAAAAGTGGCATTAAGTCGGTTAATTGGTCGCTATTTTCTTTTACCCTCAAGTGTAAGGGATCGATTGTAGTACGCGTCACTAAGTGAATATCGTTCCCACGAGATAGTTATAAATTTAATAAATATTTCTATATGATAATTCAAATACAAGACAAATCCGGGGGTTTTTGAAAGGATAATTAATTAAACTAAATATAACTGAAATTAAATAATTAAACTAATAATGAAATTAAACAAACCACACAAAAGAATACGATTCAAGAGTTCAAGAATTAAGAATTGGTAATGCTCAGACAAACAGCTTGACTATGTTACTAATTTATCTAGACTCAAATTAATTGCCTACAGACTTTTATAAGAGGATCACTAAACCTAGTTAAATTACCTTGATCGGGTAGGATCTAACACTTATAATGAGCTGAAAATCCTAGGATCAATAAGAAATTAACTCCCTCTCCCTCTATAGGTACTTCATACTAAATTTCATTAAAGGCTAGAGCACTAGACTTCCCTTTCTAGGTACGCGATTGTTAACCCCTTTTATCTCTTTACCAATTACCTAATAATGATGTTTTACCAAGTAATTAATATTCAAAATTGATTGTCTAACACTCTTAAGTATTATAGGTCAATCCTCTAAGATTGTCACAGGAAACAACAATTATTATGCAAAAATAATGAATCCTATTAACTATCAATCAGTGATACCGTCAATAATAATTAAAGGAATCAAAACCCAAAAACACAATAGTATGAAGTTTCAAAATATTATCTTCAATAAGAAAATAAACATTCTGCAGTATAAGAAATTCAAGTTTAGGGCAATAAAATCACATAGTCAAAATAGTATTAACACCCTAACATTACCAATTAAGAAACTTAGTCTATGGATTTACGAGAGCAAATCACAAAGATGCAATAAACCCTAACTATTGTTCTAAAATAACAAAGAAAAATAATTAAAGATAAAGAACCCTTTTTGGAGGACTCTGTCTCTTCAATCACGATCTCCATCGGAATTTTCGTCTTCGATCTAAGTAGCAACTCCGATCGTTTCTCCTGTGGATGGATGGAAGAATATGGTGAAGGGTGGAATTTTGGCACTGTGAAATGATGAAGGCGTGTTGGATTTTGGGGAAGACCCCCCCCCCCCCCCCCCTCCAAATTTGGGCGAGAGGGAACTCTCCAATCCCCTCTTCATCAATTCACATCAATTTAAATAGCACACTGCATGCCCACTTAATACTTATTAGCAGCCTACAATCCAACGTAACGTGAATTGACCAACAACTTACAAATTAATTGATTCAATAGTCATGTATGGCCCACTTAAGACTAATGCTTCTTGATTTTCACTTCTTTTATTCATATGTGATCACACGCATGAATTTGTTTAATCAACAATCCACGTGGGCTCCACCTTTAATTTTAATGCTAAGACTTGTAGTATTTTTCCACCATGTACTTCGCATGCATAATTCAAAGTGGCTGACCACTAATAAGCCCATTTGATCAAGTAATAACGAGCATAGCCAAAATTTTGTGAATTTCGCACATCTAGTCTGCAGCATGCAACCTCGTCGTTTCGATCATAACTTTCTCGTTTCAAATTCAATCGAGGTGTTCTTTGAGCCAAAATGATCTTATCTTCCGTAGCTTTCTAACCATATATCACATGACCAATTTGGATCTCCACAATAATACAGAAAAATATGGAAATTGGATGCCTGTTTAATTGCAAGGAGCACAAGTTCACCCTTCATTCCACTTTGCATTTTTTATCCCTTTTCCTATCAACCGACCATTAGAATTATAAATAGATCCATCGTATCATGTAATGGAGTGGGTGTGTGAGGAATACAATTAAGAAAAAATGGTGCTGTCCATTCTCACCAACTCCACTAATCAACCTCACATCACCTCACCCCACTTGTACATCCTATTCCCATTAAAAAATGTTACTCCTCCATATCAACCTCACGTCACCTACTCCCACTATCTTTCTTTTTTTAAAAAATCCAACAATATGCATCCTAGACTCATGGTATACAGGTGTATATGCATAATAATAATAACATGAGATGAGATTGAGTATCAAATATGGATCTCATACATCACAGAAAACTAATCATCTTCATCTATATCACAAACCAACCCATTTCTTGAAAGCCAATGCTGCTTCTCTCTTTTTCATCTGAGATTCTGTCTGAAATTTTGGTGCCTTACTCTTGTACAGTGTCATATGGTACTTGAGAAATAAGGCACGATACTTATACTTGTCATGAACATGTTATCTTTCTCCATCATTTCCACCACTTCATTCGCCCGAACAAAAAACCCCCCTAGGGCGAATGTGTAAAGCACAACATCCAGTAGCTCCAGATCAAACTTCATCCCACTAGCAAAAGCAAGACACTTCATCTCACCCCATAGTTCAGCTACTTCTATATACTTCCCAATGATCGCAGCATATCCAGTGACCAGAGAATGGAAAGTTTGGGCATTGGGGATGTGCCCCAAGCTCATCATCTTCTTCAGAGCCTTCTCGGCATCCTGCATTAGCTTTTTCTTGCAAAAAAAGTGAATCACATTGTTCCAATCATGAACACCAGCATCAACTACTTGCCATTCCTTTATTTCCTGCAGCAGTTTTGACATCAAATGACCATCCTTGCCCTCAATGGAATGCTTGAATAATATTTCAATATCCTGATGTCCATTTCTAGGTAACTTAGCCTCTTTCATTTCCTTGAATAAATTGAGTGCACCAGATGTATCTTTTTCAAGCACCCGAGACTGCATCAAAGCTTCGTAGGACTCGCATCCAACTGAACACCGGCCCTATGAGCGTCTCTAACTAAAGATGTTACATCTCCTATTCGATTTTCTTTATGATATGCGCATTTCATCAAGAAGATCATGTGCCTGATCTAACCAACCAAGGGAAATGCATGAATTGATGGTGCGAAAAGGAATTGAATTATCAGCAGTGAGGGGGGAATCTTCTTTCTCTGCCTTAAGTAAAAATTCTACTAAATCCTTCATTTTACCAGAATTCAAGAAAGCTCTAACTAGTTTCACATAAGTTGTCTCTGTTGGCCGAAGAATACCTCTTTCAGTAGTAATCAATTCAACTTGCCCCTCCAACTTCACAACCATGCTATCGAGTAATCGTCGAGTCTCAAATTCAAGTCGCATATGCTTTTTGTCAAGGCAAAGTCATCACAGCATAAGAAGTGTCTTTGATTCTTTAATGGACTTTTAGGCTCATCAGATTTCACATCACTCGTGTTCTCGAGAGAAATACAGTCATGAGAAGATGCAGTAACCACTTTATAAGTCTCTAATATTAAATTAGCCACACCAAGAGAATTTTGAGCTTTCTTTGCCTTACGAAGCTTTTCAAGAACCATGTTGGAAGCAGAATCTAGATCCCCAAGTTTCAAGTGATAAGAAAGTAGAATGTTGTAGAACTATCGGAAGTGACTGTCACTTGCATTGGGAACTTCTTCAATATGTCTCCAAAGCTTTTTCAAATCCTCCCTTCGATCATTTCTTTCATATATATGAGCCATGCTGATCAATAATATCACACCAGTTTTCACTTTTATCCGAGGAATCATGTCAAGCAGTTTCTTTGCTTTCCTAGTGGTTCCAAACAGTAGGCAATCCACTAGAACAATGTTAAAAGCAATTGCATTAGGCTTCATAAGAATCAAAGGCTCATCGCACTTTTTTCGAGGATCCACTCTCCCATCTTGAAACAAGTAACTTATCTCAAGAACCAACTCAGTAGCTAGGTACACTCCAGATGAATTGTACGACATATAAGCTATAATTGCAGACCAAACTGCCACAGGAGGATAGAATTCCATTTCAATGAGTTTTCTCAAAAGAATGGATGCAGGAATAGGTAATCCACATTTTGCAAGGCCCAAAGAGAGGTATAAGAGAGTCTGCTTATCAAATAGCAAATGCATGTGCTCCTCAAAAGCTTTCTCTACCAATCCATAAGCTTTTTCAAGCCACTCAACGTCTGAACTCTCTGTTAATCCAGCAATCAACTTACACACAACTGATTTTCAGGCAAATCCTTCGACTTGCATGTTCTTCTCATGCAAATCCCAAGCTTCATTAAGTCTACGCTCATTAATTGCAGTCTCTAACTCCTCATTAAGCTTACCCATGTCTCGAGCCAGGACTAAAATCGTACCAGTCTTAGTTGAGAAATTCTGTGAAATTTCTTCAAATCCAATGCCATGGTGAATCCTAAAGACACAATTTTTGATATTTAGGTATGTCAAAAAAACTTATGTCCCCTCAGAGAAATGCAACAGCAATTAGATATTCTACCAGGAAAGCTCTGCAAAACGTAATTAGAAGCAGCCCTAATACTCCACTTTCTTGCAAGCAATATTTTTATTCGAAAAGGCTAACACTAGCCAACGATACTCATGTTAGTTAAATGACTGTAGTAGGTTGATATGTGCACATATGAGAGAAGAATTTATCAACAAATTTGGTAGAAGGTTAAAGAAAATGAAATGCTCACATAAAACCACTATCAAGAAATACAACAGTCAGCGAAAACTAAAATCTATAACAAAAAAGGATTAGCATTTTCATGTGATTGGATGTTCAAACATTCATGAACTAAGAAGCAGATCGTAAATTAAACAAGAAACCCAACACTTGGAAAATCTAAGAGACAATCCAAATTAAATCAAAAGCATAAAACCAAAATCTAATTCAAGCAAACATACCTACAATGAAAAAAAAGAGAATATCACGATGTAGAATTGCTTCGCGGAAGTATCGCTAAAGCTATCAACCAACTATAACATACCGACCGGCAAAAGCAACAACAAGCAGAGAGGAGCTAGAGAGGGCTGCAGAAAATAGGCATGGAAAAGAGGACATCGACGCCATCTGAAAGTACAGAGCAAAACTGGAGATCGTCTGACGGAGAAGAGGACAAGATAGGCAAAACGTGCCGCCAAGAATGAGTGGATTACTAAACCCAATACGAACTTCATTTTTCTTATCAAGATTGAATTAAGGTATATCTTTCAAAGTAAACCAAGAATTGTATGGAATAACATGTCTTAATCTACATTAATCTATGGATTACATGAAATAACGTGTCGATTAATTTTGTAGCGAATTGTGGACTTTAATGATTAATGCTCGTTTTTCTTAGGGATGTCAACGGGCCAGGTCAGGCCGGGTAGTTAACTACCCAGACCTAGCCTATTTCAAAACTGACTGCCCCAGACCTGCCCCTTGCCCCGCACGGGTCCTACTCACAGACCCGCATCCCGCCCCGGACCGCACCGCCCATTTTTTTTTATATCAACATACAGTCATCAACTCTCACTGTAATCAATAATCTCCATCAACAGTCATCAAAATTATATATTATATCTCAGCAATCACACTGTAATCTCATTCCTTGCATCATAATTCTGAAAACTATGATTAAAAACATATATTAACATCACATATACTAGCATTAAAATCCATAAACATAAAAAACACATAATATTAAAAATTCATAACAGAAATTGAGTCATAAAAGTAATGAATCAATCATCTATTTTAAGAATTCAAGAATCAAGATATATATTAATCCATAAACTCTCAAAATAAATCATCACTGATTCAAGCAGTTGTCTATGAAATTTGAAATAAGTTAAAGATTACTCGTAAGCGTATTAAAAATAAATTTACACATACCAAAACTGCAAAAAGCATATTTTATATTTGGAATAAATAAAAAGTGCAAAAGACAAGCTTTTTGGAGTAGAATTCCAGAAAATGAGGGTCAAGAAATTGTTGTGCCACCACTGTCAGAACAAATATGTTCAAATTGTTGATATTGTTCTTCAAATTTGTTTTTGTCTGCTTCAGAATATGAACTCCATGGAATCTCAATTAGTAGTTCATCATCAAGTTTGTCTCTTTGGACCTCCAAATCACATTTCTGAAGGCACAATGTGGACAAGTTTTAACACAACAATACAGGTCCTGTCTTTACCAGGACCTGGGAGTAAGGCCTTCCATAATATGATAGGTAACCTTGAGATTACTCTAACTAAGCCCAATGAAATCTGTTTCTTACAAATACCTAGTGTATTTGCTTCATCAACCAATACATGATTTAATGAGGCTGATAAAAGTGCTAATAAACAGAATGCATTGAAGAATATTGTGTCTGATTCTCATGACATCGTAGAATAACACTATTATAATGGGATATTGAAACCTAACTCCCTCGTGGGATGGTATTAACTAGATTTTACATAATGTGCTTGGCAGAAAAAGAGGGCCGCCATATGCGTAATTATTGCTAAACATATCTAGTTTATTCACACTTTTAGAAGTTCATTGTGTTTCATTAACCTATATATTGGATTAATGAACTAAACGCACCCTTAAGGGAGATTTAAACTGAATGCTTTAAGTTCCCAAACCAAGCAGCTATCTGTGAGAGCCAACTGCATTGAGACTTTCAGACTTCTGAGTAGCTCAGCCAGAAAAGTTAACCTAAATTATAAATAACCTAGATATCATGCAATTGATGATCAACTGCTGCACGTATAGTTAACTCAACCAAAAAAGATTTTGGAAAAATACAAAACAGCACCTGCAAAACTTTAGCTAGAGTTACTTTGAGTTGTTTCTTAGCCTCATTCCTGGCAATACACCGTTCTTTAAATTGTTTATTATAACATCAGTGTGACAAGCAACACAGAGGGTCCTCATGTTCTCTAGCTTGCATTCACTTGGGAGAATTTGAGTAGAGCATTCAACAAATATTAGGGTGTTGTATTATTCTCATAGAACTTAGATACATTCTCACTCACACCATCTTGAAGATACAGAGGTTCAACTACAATTTTACAATCACCATGACAAGACAATAGAGCATTCATCAAATAAAAGGGTGTTGTAATGTTCTCTTAGAACTCACACTATTTTGAAGATACAGAGGTTCAACTTCAGTTTATTATCACCATGACAAGACGATAGATGTTTTATGGTTGACGAGTGACAAAAGCTCATTATAATAGAACATATCAACAATGTGAATCGCATACCTCCCCCTTTTATACATAGGTATGATGTGGTCTGCATGCCAAGCATTGCCTTCTATAGGGTCATTAATAAGCTTTGCAAGTCTGCAAACGTATATAGTATTATAATCCTTACAGAAAAAAATTGTTGAATTCCAACTGATGAATGAGAACTATAGAACCCAATTATATTTTACTCCAAATCATTCATTTCTGTCCTTTTCTAGAATCATTCCACAAGCAGCAAAGAAATAGTTGTACATAGTCTAGATTCAGTGACGCACTTGGTCAAATTAAAATTTTTAATTGTGTTTACTAGTGACTTAATTCTCTTTTGCATGCCAATAAAATCATCAGTATTTATTATCATTCAAAATATAAATTCCTCTCTAGTCAAATGTCATATTGTGTCAGTGTGGAAGAATGTGATTAAAATGGAGTTGAGTTTCTCCATAATTCTAACTTGCATTTGCAGTGGGAGAGTATGCCCTTAAGGCAATATTTATGTAATATAAAAAATCCTTAAACTATCAAATTTACATGAATAAAATATGAATAATAAAATTTGCAAGTTGTGAAATCAGGGAGAACATACAGTTTAGCACGTCTTGATATATTAGGAGCTACTCTCTTAATATGAGCTTCCCGCTTCTCAAGAGAGAGAATTTTTAAGTGCTTCACAAGTTGATGACAGTTAAGTTGGCAATTTGTGCAAATGCCATGTTCACTTTGGAAAAGCCCCTGCAGAATTTCAGTAAATTTACTTAAGAATGTGTATAGAAATATATAGTTAACATCTAAGCAAGCAAGTGATCAAAATCCAAACCTCACGAAGAAATCTATTGCTAAGAACGTTTTTCCAAATCTTGTGTTTAAGGGTATGGATTTCCCTTTGTATTTTTTTGTTGAATCAGTTGTAAAAGGGATAAAGTGAAAAGGAAAGGAGGAAAGAAAGCTTTTTGAGATGTGTAAAACTACAAAGATCAGATGTTTTTTAGTTCCTAGTTTCTGAATATTGATAAAAAAAAAGTATCATCTAGATGTTGGATTTATGATAATCTTGTTATTACCTTTGTGATGAAACTTTCTGTTTTGATGTTTTCTTTATCCCCTCTCCCCCTATCCATCTTTGTCTCTATGGCTTTATGTGATTGTATCTTTCATCTTCTGCAAAAAAGTGGATTTTCATTCTGTATTTTGTTAATAGTGAGCATGCTCTAATGGAACACAATTTGTTTCTCTTACTTTCAGGTCTTGCTAAAATTTTTGTTTAGTATCTTTGTTGGTTGAAAGGTAAGAGCCTGCAGTAGTACATAGTCTAATTTGATCCGGTATTCATTTTTCGTTCAAAATGTTTGGGCATAAGAAATCTCCTCTACATAGGTTTTCAAGGCACAAGTCCGCTGACACTGAATTACCCAATAACGGACATACTAATCCTTTTGAATCGGGTAATGAGGTTGATCATAAGAATACTCTTAAATCTTCTGGAAGAGCATCATCTGATCCATCTCTTGTGACCCTAAATTTGAGCACAAATCCTTTTGGTGATGATGATGACATTAAAAAGACCTCATCGTCTCAAAGCCTTTTCAATTCATCGGCAAGAAACAAATACAACAATGATTTTCGTGACTCTGGAGGCCTACAAAATCAAAATGTAGAAGATTTGGAAGATTATGTTATATATAAGGCAGAGGAGACTACCAAAGTTGTTAATGGTTGCCTCAAGATTGCTGAAGACATGAGAGAAGATGCCACTAAAACTTTGGTTACTTTGCATCGACAAGGAGAGCAAATTACCCGAACACATGTGGTTGCTGCTGAGATTGACCACGACCTTAGTAGGGTATGTACTTATTGGCTATTTTCTACTTATATCTGTCAATTCATCTATACTTAGGAGAGGCTTGAGGCTCTTACAGTTTTAATATGTCTTCAAGGATTGATACATATGAGGACAGATTGATCAAAGTTGGATGTTGGAGTTTGAGTTTGTGAATAAACTTAAAGAAGGAAAATATCTCTTCATTTTCTACTTCATTTCAGTAGTTTTAGTGAACATCAATTTATCATATGATTCCTGATTCATCCCTTGTGGATGTTGAAACTTTTCAAACTTTTGTGGTGCAATGTCAATGGATATAGTTATGACCTAATAACCTGATTGATCTTTCCATATTAGTTTGTGATTATGGTACTTGATGTTGAAGATGCTATATCTTTCTTTAATTGGTCGTAAATGGTCTTAAATTATTTGTTATTGGATTGTAGGGGGAGAAGCTTTTGGGAAGTCTCGGGGGCATTTTCTTCAAGACATGGAAGCCTAAGAAGAATCGCCCAATATCAGGCCCGGTTATCACTAGAGGTACTTTGTCAGTTTCCCCCTTCCAGGCTCATCTTTAGTTTATACAGACCATTGGTATATGTCGGGATTTCCATGTAGCTTTCTTGCCAAAATTTCCTATTTTAATACTTTGATGGTTTTACAGATGATCTAGTACAAAGAAAGGGTAACCACTTGGAGCAGAGGGAGAAACTGGGGTTGTCTTTTGCCTCGAAGGATAGGCCATCACACACACGTAAAACACTTCCTGAACACACAGATGCATTGTAGAAAGCTGAGGTGTGTCTTAATTGAAGCATTATGCTATGTGTTTCCTGCATTTTGGTAAGGCTATTGTACTCTCATGCACAACTCACTATAATAGCATGGAATTATTACAGGTGGAGAAGTAAAAAAAGACGATTCTCTTACAGATTTGAGTAATATCTTGGGAGAGCTAAAGGGTATGGCTATTGATATGGGGTCAGAAATTGAAAGGTTTGTTATTTTTCTATGTTCACTTGTGAAAACTTAATGAAGTCCAAATCAAACCTCAAGAAATGCTGATTAATTTATTCATATTCACTTTTCAAACAAATGCAGGCAGAACAAAGCTTTGGATCATGTCGACGATGATGTGGAAGAACTAAATTTCCGAGTGAAAGGTGCTAATCAACGCACACATCTTTTGCTTGGGAAGTAGAATACTGGATCAAACTGCTCTATGGCTGGGGCCATTTGACTCTCTCATGTAAAATTTTCATATTTTTCTTGCACATTTTCCCGGTAAACTAAATTGATGATGATGTTATATACAATACAACTTTTGTTATGCATTGATGATGATTATCAGTTCACTGAGTTCATTGGGCTTCCTTGGCGATGTTATGTTTCAATCTCGTATTATGTTTTACCAGAATATATTAATATTAATATACATTTTAGTACTTGCTAACTAGTCTAGTGTTTCTTTTGAATAATGGATTACTTTTCTATATATGTGTCTTGTGAAACGATCACACGAGAGAGTGTATTCATATTATATATTTCATTCATCATCATCATCTTTGAATGTTGAGTACTTTTTTAGAACACTGATAACTACCATGCATATATAAGACCTGCATAAAGGCATAAAGTGTTCTGCCAAAGCAGTTAATTATCATCATATGTTGAGAAGTATTTTGTTGAATTTGGGATGCAATAAGAGTCGCATTTCAGTGGCAAGCCTTTCTTCAAGTCTACATTTATGTACATTCATGCACCACCCCCTCCTTTTTGGTACCAAAAGACTGCATTAGCATTTATGGTGTTGAGAATACTATGGATCATGTGGTTCACTTATTTCAATTTTAAATACCACATTCCTCATTTTTCATATTCTTCATAACCCTCATTTCCTCCTCCTCCTTCTTTGTCGTATTTCAAATTATTGTTATTGGCCTGTCTGCTCTGGTTCTATCACATCAATTTGAATGAAGAGCTCGGAGTCGACAGGTGTTGCCTCTACTGTCTCTGGTTGCTCGGTTGCAGTCTTCATCATTATCCTGGGGTTGGTAGCAAATGGTGATTGTTCAAACCTAAAACTACTGAAAACTGATACCGAGTATTATCCACTGCGTTGCCACCTTCTTCATCAACCTTCACCTCCAGAATATGGTGGAGGTGGTGACAAGATGGTGCATAGTAATGGTGGTGAGAAGAGGCTAGTTTCGAATGGACCCAATCCTCTTCACAATTGAGATTTGAGAGTTGAAGATGAGTGTTGTTGTTTCTTCGACCACTAAAGGTTGTTTATAATTGTATACATCTCGTATTTACCATAACATGGTACGCGAGGCACGGTACGCGCCTCGTGCACCGTGTGTTGTTGGCAGTTTTGTAGTAAGAGATGAAACATCATTGGAAAAGATGGAAGGGGAGATGAAGGCTTTCTAACTTTTTGTGTTTCAGCTTTTATGCTTTGCACGGAATTAAATCATGATATTAGAGTTAAGCTGTAAGTAATATTAATACTTAGATATGCCACAATAGCATCAGATCTCATGTTAAATTTTGTTGTTGTACTTGCTATTGCAATTTTTTTTTATGAATGACATATTGGAGAAAATTAAATTTATATTATGAAGGGAAAAAATTGAGAGAGAAGATTGATTTTTTTTTCCATTATCTCTAACACATTGAAAACACTAGTGTAGTATTACAACTTACTCCAACTCCAATTTTTACTGCATTCTATCTTATCAAAACAACATTAATCATTTAAGTCCACAATTTCTTGCAAAATTAATCGCATGTTATTCCAAGTAATCAGTAGATTAATGTAGATTAAGACATGTTATTCCATGCAGTCCGTAGTTTACTTTGAAAGATAAACCCTAATTCGATCTTGATAAGAAAAATGAAGTTGGTATGGGTTTAGTAATCCGCCCATTTTGGGCTGCAGGTTTTACAGATGTGAAATACCTTTCTTGTCCTCTTCTCCGCCAGACGATCTCCAGTTTTGTTGTGTACATCCGGTTGGCGTCGATGTCCTCTTCTCCATGCCCATTTTCTGCAGCCCTCTCTAGCTCCGCTCACCCTTCACCGCCAGAATATGGTGGAGGTGGTGACAAGATGGTGCCTAGTGACGGTGGTGAGAAAAGGCTAGTTTCGAATGGACCCAATCCTCTTCACAATTGAGATTTGAGAGTTGAAGACGAGTGATATTGTTTCTTCAACCACTAAAGGTTGTTCGTAATTGTATACATCTCATATTTACCATAACACGGTGCGTGAGCGCACCATGTGTTGTTGGTAGTTTTGTAGTAAGAGATGAAACGTCATTGGAAAAGTATGGAAGGGGAGATGAAGGATGTCCAACTTTTTGTGTTTCAACTTTTATGTTTTGCATGGAATTAAATCATAATATTAGAGTTAAGCTGTAAGTAATATTAACACTTAGATATGCCACAATAGCATCAGATCTCATGTTAAATTTTAATGTTGTACTTGCTGTTGCAATTTTTTTTATGAATGACATATTGGAAAAAATTAAATTTATATTATGAAGGGGAAAAATTGAGAGAAAAGATTGAGTTTTTTTTCATTATCTCTAATACATTGAAAACACTAATATAGTATCACAAATTTCTCCAACTCTAATTTTTACTGCATTCTATCTTATCAAAACAACATTAATCATTGAAGTCTACAATTTCTTGCAAAATTAATCGCATGTTATTCCACGTAATCAGTAGATTAATGTATATTAAGACATGTTATTCCACACAATCCATAGTTTACTTTGAAAGATAAACCCTAATTCGATCTTGATAAGAAAAATGAAGTTGGTATAGCTTTAGTAATCCGCCCATTTTGGGCAGAAGGTTTTATAGATGTGAAATACCTTTCTTGTCCTCTTCTCCGCCAGACGATCTCTAGTTTTGCTGTGTACATCCGATTGGCGTCGATGTCCTCTTCTCCATGCCCATTTTCTGCAGTCCTCTCTAGCTCCTCTCTGCTCACTGCTGCTGCGGGCTGGCGTGCTGTATATTCCTCTCCTATAGCATTTTCTTAAGGTAGTTGATTGATAGCTTTAGCGATTCTACCACGAAGCAATTCTGCATCGTAATAGTCTCTTGTTCTTTTTCTATTGTTGGTATGCTTGCTTGAATTAGATTATCTCTTCGATTTTCCAAGTGTTGGGTTTCTTGTTTAATTTTTTATTTTGCCTCTTAGTTCTTGAATGTTTGAACGTCCAATCACATGAAAATACTAATCCTTTTTGTTTTCAATTTTAGGTTTCGCTGACTGTTGTATTTCTTGAGAATTGTATTATGTGAGCATTTCATTTTCTTTCACCTTCCACCAAATTTTTTAATAAAATTTCTCTCATATGTCCAGGTACCAGCCTACTACAGTCATTTAACTAACAAGAGTATCGTTGGCCAATGTTAGCCTTTTTGATGAAAAATGTTGCTTGCAAGAAAGCAGAGTATTAGGGCTGCTTCTAATTTCATTTTGCAGAGCTTTCTTGGTAGAATATCCAAATGCTGCTGTATTTTTGCGAGGGGACGTAAGTCTTTGACATACCTAAATATCCAAAATTGTGTCTTTAGGATTCACCTTGGCATTGGATTTGAACGAATTTCACAGAATTTCTCAACTAAGACTGGGACGATTTTAGTCCAGGCTCGAGACACGAGTAAGCTTAATGAGGAGTTAGAGACTGTAATTATTGAGCGTAAACTTAATGAAGCTTGGGATTTGCATGAGAAGAACATGCGAGTTGAAGGTTTTGCTCAAAAATCATTGATTGCTGGATTAATAGAGAGTTCAGACATTGAGTGGCTTGAAAAAGCTTATGGATTGGTAGAGAAAGCTTTTGAGGAGCACAAGCATTTGCTATTTGATAAGCAGACTCTCTTATATCTCTCTTTGGGCCTTGCTAAATGTGGACTACCTATTTCTGCATCCACTCTTTTGAGAAAACTCATTAAAATGGAATTCTATCCTCCTATGGCAGTTTGGTCTGCAATTATAACTTATATGTTAAACAACTCATCTGGAGTGTACCTAGCAGCTGAGTTGGTTCTTGAGATAGGTTACTTGTTTCAAGATGGGGGAGTAGATCCTCGAAAAAAGTGTGATGAGCCTTTGATTCTTATGAAGCCTAATGCAATTACTTTTAACATTGTTTTGGTGGGGTGCCTCCTATTTGGAACCACTAGAAAAGCAGAGCAGCTGCTTGACATGATTCCTCGGATAAAAGTGAAAACTGATGTGATATTATTTATCATCATGGCCCATGTATATGAAAGAAATGGTCGAAGGAAGGATTTGAAAAGGCTTTGGAGACATATTGAAGAATTTCCCAATATAGGTGATTGTCACTTCCAATAGTTCTACAACATTCTACTTTCTTGCCACTTGAAACTAGGGGATCTAGATTCTGCTTCCAATATGGTTCTTGAAATGCTTCGTAAGGCAAAGTAAGCTCAAAATTCTCTTGGTGTGGCTAATTTAATATTTGAGACTGATAAAGTAGGTACTGCATCTCCTCATGACTATATTTCTTTCGAGAATATGAGTGATGCGAAATCTGATGAGCCCAAAAGTCCAATAAAGAATCATAGACACTTCTTATGCTATGAAGACTTCGGCCGTAACAAAATGTATATGAGACTTGAAGTCGAGACTCGAGATTTACTCGATAGCATGGTTGTGAAGTTGGAGGGACAAGTTGAATTGATAACTACTGAAAGAGGTATTCTTCGGCGAACTGAGATAACTTTTGTGAAACTAGTTAGAGCTTTCTTGAATTCTGGTAAAATGAATGATTTAGTAGAATTTTTACTTTAAGGCAGAGAAAGAAGATTCCTCCCACTCTGCTGATAATTCAATTCTTTTTCACATATATGTATCTATATATACATGCATACATATATACATACATACATACATACATATATATGTATGTATATATGTATGTATGTATATATACATACATATATACATACATATATATGTATGTATATATATATATGTATGTGATATATGTATTTATATATATATGTATGTATGTATATATGTATGTATATGTACATATGTATATATGTATACATACATATATATATATACTCCCTCCGTCCCGGTCAAACTGCACCGTTTGGCTGTATAAAGCTCTCATAAAAGCTACAGTAAACAGTACAATATGAGCGGGATGGAGGGAGTATATATGTATGTATATATATATGTATATATATGTATTACAGGTATATATGTATGTATATATATATATATACACATATATGTATATGTATATGCATATGTATATGTATGTATATATGTATGTATGTATATGTACATATGTATATATATGTATACATACATATATGTATATATGTATGTATATATATATATATATGTATATGTATGTATATATATATATGTATGCATATATATATACATATATATGTATGTACATACATTGATAGGTCTAATATTACGACCAGAAGACCTATTAGATGGGAAGAAATAGACTTTCCAGAAAATTGAAAAATTGAGCAAGCTATTCCTGTACAATCTAAAGTAAAAAATCAAGATAATATTCTTGATAATTCTCAAAATACTGAAGGATCAGTTAATATACGATTCGAGGGTAATAAACCATTCCAAAAATGTAATTCAATGAGAAATTATATTTCTCCAATTGAATGCAGAGTTGACTCTCCACGAGCCTCTACTTCTCAAATTAGAGAATATACTAATTCTGAGATATTTACTCCTGTTACAGAAAAATTATACATTAACAGGAATAATATTGTCAGAGAATTAAATACTCGTAATATTAACGAGTCAGAACCGATAATGTTGAAAATGGATTTTTCAATATAATTTTATAGATTTTTGTAAAATTTAGATTTCAGTCCTGGCTCTGCAGCCAGAAAAATCATTTCTGAAGAATTTAAAAGTCAAGGTTATACACTTTTTAGAAAATGGTTTTTTGAGAATTTTACTCAAAATGAGATTATGAATTTTCAAGATGAGTTTTATAAAACTTGTGAAAAGAAAAATATGCTAATTCCATTTGCCGCATAGTTTATGGATACTTATGTCAAGAGTTATATCTTTATTTTAGAAAGAAATTATAATTTAAAAAATGGTAAAGTTGTCACAGGTATATATCGTCCACAACAATCTTTTCATATTGAAAAAAATAGGAAAATTACTAATTTTCTAGCTTTTGCTAAACTGATAGAAGATGATATTATTCAGGTTACTTGTGAACATATTAATACTATGTTTAAAAACCAGAATTATACAAATTTGTTTCTTAATACAATAGGAGAACAAATCCAGTCTATTCATAATAAACTGGACATGATAATATCAGTTATTAATAATACTTCTCAATCCACTGTAATAATTACAGAATAGGAGAAAAAAGATTCGTTAAACCTCCAACCTGTAATAATTACAGATAAGGGAAAAGAAACTTCGCCAAGTTTTCAAACTCCTTTAGTAATATCTAAGGGAAAGGAAGCTTTACCCAGTTTTCAACCTCCTCCAGTTATATCTGATTTCAAAATTAGACCTTTATATGATTTAGAAAAACTTCTTCAAGAAAAATTTGATAAATTGAGTATAAAGACTCTTGATAAAGAGTTATTTGATAATTTGATAGAAAACAATGATCATAAACAGGTTTTTTAAAATCAAATAAACAAGATTAATACTAAGTGGGCTGATAAACCTATTCAGAGTAAATATTATTATAGTAGGCCAACACCCATGGATGTATTACATGAAGAATATACTGATACTCTTGATATCAGTTATTCTGGTAATAAAATCTATGAGTGGAATATTGGGGGCTATTCTAATAAACAGATTTATAATACGGTACATATAATGCTTATGTACTCGACTATTTGTAAAAATAGCAATAATCCTGAGAAGGTTATTGCAGCGATGATAGTCGCAGGATTTACTGGACAGGTTAAAGGCTAGTGGGATAATTATTTAAACCCACAAGATAGAGATAATATTTTCAATATGATGAAAGAATATAATGGAAAGACAGCTGAAAATGCAGTTTATACACTTGCAGTCAATATAATTGAACACTTCACTGGTAGGTTCGGTGATAATAGTGATACTATTAGAATATTATTACAAACACTGAGGTGTAGAACATTTTCTGATTTTAAGTAGTATAAAGATACTTACCTAAGCAGAGTGATGGAATTGCCAGAATGTAATAACATTCATTGGAAGTCAAAATTTATTAACGGATTACCCAGCTTATTTGCTGAAAGGGTAAGAAAAACCCTAAAATGTAATCATATTACGATTCCTTATGAGAATTATACATATGGTGCTCTAATAGACACTTGTATCCAAGAAGGATTAGCTTTATGCAATAAAATAAAGCTAAATCAACAAATTAAAAGACAAAATTTCGATGAGAGAAAACAATTGGGAGAATTCTGCCAACAATTTGGTGTTGATAATCCTTCATCCAGTAAAATCAAAACTAATAGAGATCATAAAAAGGTTTATAAACCAAAACACAGGAGATATTCTCCAAAACAGATAGAGAAAAAGAATAATAGAAAAGAAGAGAGAAATCAGAAAAAGCCTGATAGGTATAAAAAGATTAAAGAGAGATATTATAAGTTATGTGGTAGATATGGTCATACCAAAAAATTCTGCTAGACAAAGGAAAAGATTAATAATCTTGAAATTCCTGATGATATCAAGGAGATTATAATACAAACTCTTGAAGAAAAAACTGAGTCTGAAAAATCAGAATCTTCAAGCACTTCTGAATCAGAAGAAGAGATTATTAATAATCTCAATAATGAGGATATTTCTGACTATGAATCAGAAGAATGCGGCCCTTGTAAAAAAGGACTTATTTGTCCTAAAAAGAATAATAACATTAATAATAATCAATCTAAGTTTTATAAAATCATATCTCAGTTTTCAGATATGTCTATAAATGTTTTAACTTTCAATAATATTTTTGAGTTATTAAAAATGATTAAAGATCCTATATTAAGGACAAAAATTATCAATGATATCGGTAATAATGATGGTGCTTCCTCTTCTAATAAAGAAGAAGATTTAACCCATGATATTCTTAATAAGAATAGATCTTATAATATGACTGAGGTTATGAATCAATTGAAATCCAAATACCATAGTAAAGGAGACATCTCTTAACAAGATCTTCATAAAGAGAATAATAATCTCAGAGAAGAAATAATATTATTAAAGAATAAGAATCTTATTCAAGAATCTAGAATTTCTTGATTAGAAGAAATCTCTAAAGGGAAGAATATTTCTCAAGAAGATATTGAGGTTAATAAACCTAGTATGTTTAATGAAACATTTCTTTCTACCATTAAAATGGTTATATCCCAAAAATAGTATATAAAGATTTCGTTATTGATTGATAATCATTATACCAAAATATTTAATGCTCTTGTTGATAGTGGTTGAGATTTAAATGTTATACAGGAAGGATTAATTCCTACTAGATATTTTCATAAAACCAGTCATACATTATGGCATGCTGTAAGTGATAAACTCCAAATTGATTACAAGCTCCCTAAAGCTTATGTTTGTGTTAATAACAAATGTATTTCTCAAAGTTTTTTACTTGCGAAAAATATTTCAAACCAAGTTATACTTGGTACTCCATTTTTGAATAATATTTATCCCATATAAAAGATTGATAATAAGGGTATTGTTGGTCTTTATAATAATATCAAGGCTAAGAAAAAATAAATTAATTTTTTAAAACAAGAGATTAATATTATTACTCTTGATGATCATTTGAAAAATCCTAGATTACAAGATAAAATCAGTCTTTTGAAAAATTAATTTTCATTAGAAATCTGTAATGATCATCCTAATGCTTTCTGGGATAGAAAAAAGCATATTATTTCTTTACCTTATGAGGATTCTTTTGATAAAAAGAATATTCCGACAAAGGCTAGACCTTGTCAGATGAATTCTGAATATTTAGAATTGTGTAAAAAAGAGATTGAATCTTTATTACAAAAAGGTCTCATAAGTCACCCACAATCTCCTTGGTCATGCACTGCATTTTATGTTAATAAACATTCTGAGATAGAAATAGGTATACCAAGATTGGTTATTAATTATAAACCTTTGAATAAAGTTTTTAAATGGATTAGACATTCTATTCTTAATAAAAAGGATTTATTAGATAGACTTTATGATAATCTAATATTTTCTAAATTTGATTTAAAGTCAGGATACTGGCAAATACAGATTAATAAATCTGATAGATATAAACAACATTTAATGTTTCTATAGGACATTATGAATGGAATGTCATGTCATTTGGATTGAAAAATGCTCATTCTGAATTTTAGAAGATTATGAATGATATTTTTACACCTTATAGTGAGTTTATAATTGTTTATATCGATGATATATTAGTTTATTCTAAATCCATAGAAATGCATTTTAAGCATTTACATATTTTTAAAATATTGATTATTTAAAAAGGATTAGTTATATCTAAACCAAAAATGGAACTGTTTCAGACTAGAATAAGATTTCTTAGTCATATTATTGAAAAAGGAAATATTATTCCTATTAATAGAAGCATAGATTTTGCTGATAAATTTCCTGATGAAATAACTGATAAAACTCAGTTGCAAAGATTTTTAGGAAGTCTTAATTATATTGCTCCTTATTATAATAATTTGGTTAATGACACATCTATTTTATATGATAGATTAAATAAAAATCCTAAGCCGTGGTCTAATGATCACACTGAAATAGTAAAAAGGATTAAATCCAAAGTTAAAACATTGCCTTGTTTAATGCTTAGTAATCCAAATTGGAAAAAAGTTATTGAGACAGATGTGTCTAATATAGGATTTGGTGGTATATTAACCCAGATTAATCCTGATACAAAACAAGCATATCTTGTTAGATTTTATTCTGGGAAATGGAATGATTCTCAGAAGAATTATGCTACTATTGCAAAAGAGATTCTTGCTATTGTTAAATGTGTTTTGAAATTTCAAGATGATTTATATAATCAGAAATTTGCTATTGTTACTGATTGCAATACAGCCAAATTTATGTTTCAGAAAGATTTTAAACATAATGTTTCCAAGCAAATGTTTGCTAGATGGTAGGCTCATTTAGCCCCATTTGATTTTTGATATTGTTTATAAAAAATGTGAAGATAATAGTCTCCAAGATTTTTTAACTCGAGAATATTTTCAGGTATGCGTACACAAGACAGAGGAACTTCCTCTTATAGAGGAATAGGTGGAAGAGGAATAAGACCTGAGATTATATCTCAGCATGGTAACAGAAAGCTAATAGCAATGGACCATGACACTGAATATCAAGAATTCCTTGAATATAAAAGGAATAAACAGCATAAACAAAATGAAGAGGGTGATACTCCTTCATATGCCAAAGTGGTTGAAAATGATGAATCCGATAATATTGGATTTATAAAAAATGATTACAAAGAAATTATATTTCTTTTAGAAGAAAAGGATCTAAAATGGATCAATGATCCTTGGACTTTGATGCAAAGATACATGGATAATACATCCATGCCAATGAGAACTTATAAGTCTCGATATTTTTATGAGCAGATATTAATTAAGTGTAGTTCATGTGAAATTACACATTTCACAGGCACTAATAATGAAATTTATAATTTCAGCAAGATAATTACCTAAACGGTGATATCCTTAGAAGAATGGGGAATTTTTCCACTGAGAGAAAAAGAAGTTGTAAATAATAAATCAATCCCAATTAAATTTAATTACTGGGATTATGGGAATGCCTTTATAAAGGTACTAATTATGAAAATGATAAAAGGAAACATTCTTGGTTTATCAAGATATGTTCAAACATTTATAATAATGAAATTCCACACTGGTTTATAAACTGGTTTCACTATTTTGGTCCTACTCTGAATATTCTACCAGAAAAATGAAAATTTTATTTGATAAATGGATTGCTATATCCCCACAGCTTTTGAAAAAACAAGATTTGAAATTATATATTGAGGGTATAGCCTCATGTTATTTCTTCATTGAATTTTCAATCTCCTGGATTTTTAAATGGACTCCAAAAATTGGTTATACCAAGACAGGAATTCCGTGCTTATATCGCACATTCTGTACCAAATTATGGGAAAAAATGTCTAGAATAGATCCCAATACAAAAGAAATATATGGGAAAGAGACAATACATCTCATTGAAAAGAAAATTAGATCATATGATAATATGATAAAAGAAGTTTATACTCCTTTTCCATTCGATCATATCATGAGAAAATAAAAAATGAAGTCAGAAAATCTGACCAGAGAATATATGATATCTGCATACATTGAAGAAATGAAGAAGGATCTTATTTCCCAATTTGGGGATGATAATAAATCATAGTCTACTATGGCTTCTGAACAAAAGCAAGATGCTCAAGATCCAAATGATGTGGATATAGATGAAATATTTGATGCCATCAAAGATACATTGGTGGAAAAATTTACAACAGACATGGAAGCATCTTCCTCATCATTCCTTTCAGAAAAATGAAGCCAAATAAGTGGTAGACAAAGACTCGGAAATACCGGATACAGTGCAAGACAAAAGAATAACAGTAAATTACTGTTCACCTTTTGAAAAAATCAGACAGTAACAGTAAATTACTGTTTACTTTTTGAAAAATTTGGCTTCAACAGTAAATTATTGTACATTTTTTTGACTTACTGTAGCTTACTGTAGCACTTTTTCACTGTACACTATAGCACTTTATACTGTGCACTTTTGACTTTCTGTACAAATTCTACTGTGTATGCCGAAATTTTTAGCTTTTCAGTGTGTAATACGCGGTTTCCTTCGCTTATATATAGGATAGTTTAGAATGTTAGAAATCATCGATTAGAAAGCCTTCTCTCCCTCTCTTCTGATCACCCTTGTAAGCTCATATGTTGAGCACTTCCCTTGTAAAATATAAGTTTGTATTAATAAAAAAATACTACTGCTTACAGACCCCTTGTAAGTATATACAGTTTTTATTTATTTTTATTATTTTGTTGTTTTTATTTAAATTATGTTCATGTTTAGCCTAATAGGCTAAATAATTCATGTGTTGATTCATAACTATTAATTATGCTAGCATGACTTAAATATAATTTATGGCTAGGATATACTGATAAGAACCAAAAAGGTTAGATAGAACATAACTGGCCTTATGATTAAATAATGCCTAAAATATGTGGCTCCTGTCTGTAAGTCCCAGTTGTTAGCCATGTGTAAGGGATGTTTTGGGCATGTTTGGAGTATTTTTATTTTAGTATTATTTGATTAATAGGTTGATAGTTATAATTCTAATCTGTAAAATTATCCTTAAGGTTCAAGTTAGCTGCGTCCTGGGTCTTAGATGGTATCGGAGCCTTGTAAGTATATACAGTTTTTATTTTTTTATTATTTTGTTGTTTTTATTTAAATTATATTCATGTTTAGCCTAATAGGCTAAATAATTCATGTGTTGTCTCATAACTATTAATTATGCTAGCATGACTTAAATGTGATTTATGGCTAGGATATACTGATAAGAACAAAAAAAGTTAGATAGAACATATATGGCCTTATGATTAAATAATGCCTAAAATATGTGGCTCCTGTCTGTAAGTCCTATTTATTAGCCTTGTGTAAGGCGTTGTTTTGGGCATGTTTGGAGTATTTTTATTTTGGTATTATTTGATTAATAGATTGACAGTTATAATTCTAATCTGTAAAATTATCCTTAAGGTTCAAGTTAGCTGCATCAATCAGAATCTTCAAGCACTTCTGAATCAGAAGAAGAGATTATTAATAATCTCAATAATGAGGATATTTCTGACTATGAATCAGAAGAATGTGGTCCTTGTAAAAAAGGACTTATTTGTCCTAAAGAAATCAATAACATTGATAATAATCAATCTGAGTTTTATAAAATCATATCTCAGTTTTCTTACATGTCTATAAATGTTTTAACTTCCAATAATATTTTTGAGTTATTAAAAATGATTAAAGATCCTATATTAAGGACAAAAATTATCGATGATATCGGTAATAATGATGGTGCTTCCTCTTCTAATAAAGAAGAAGATTTAACCCATGATATTCTTAATAAGAATAAATCTTATAACATGACTGAGGTCATGAATCAGTTGAAAACCAAATATCATAGTAAAGGAGATATATCTCTACAAGATCTTCATAAAGAGATTAATAATCTCAGAGAAGAAATAAAATTATTAAAGAATAAGAAACTTATTCAAGAATCTAGAATTTTCAGATTAGAAGAAATCTATAAAGGGAAGAATATTTCTCAAGAGGACATTAAGGTTAATAAACCTAGTATGTTTAATGAAACATTTCTTTCTATCATTGAAATGGTTATATCCCAAAAATGGTATATAAAGATTTCGTTATTGATTGATAATCATTATACGAAAACATTTACTGCCCTTGTTAATAGTGGTGAAGATTTAAATGTTATACAGGAAGGATTAATTCTTACCAAATATTTTCATAAAACTAGTCATACATTATGGCATGATGTAGGTGATAAACTCCAAATTTATTACAAGCTCCCTAAAGCTTATGTTTGTGTTAATAACCAATGTATTTCTCAAAGTTTTTTACTTGCGAAAAATATTTCAAACCAAGTTATACTTGGTACTCCATTTTTGAATAATATTTATCCCATAAAAAAGATTGATAATTAGGGTATTGTTGGTACTTTTAAAGATGATGATATTTTCCTCGAGTTTATTATTGAACCATTTACTAAAGCTTTGCATAGTCTTTATAATAATATCAAGGCTAAGAAAAATCAAATTAATTTTTTAAAACAAGAGATTAATATTGTTACTCTTGATGATCATTTGAAAAATTCTAGATTATATGATAAAATCAGTCTTTTGAAAAATCAATTTTCATTAGAAATCTGTAATGATCATCCCAATGCTTTCTGGGATAAAAAAAAGCATATTATTTCTTTACCTTATGAGGATTCTTTTGATGAAAAGAATATTCCGACAAAGGCTAGACCTTATCAGATGAATTCTGAATATTTAGAATTGTGTAAAATAGATATTGACTCTTTATTACAAAAAGGTCTCATAAGTCACTCACAATCCCCTTGGTCATGCACTGCATTTTATGTTAATAAACATTCTGAGATAGAAAGAGGTATTCCAAGATTGGTGATTAATTATAAACCTTTGAATAAAGTTTTAAAATGGATTAGACATCCTATTCCTAATAAAAAGGATTTATTAGATAGACTTTATGATAGTCTAATATTTTCTAAATTTGATTTGAAGTCAGGATACTGGCAGATACAGATTAATAAATCTGATAGTTATAAAACAGCATTTAATGTTCCTATAGGATATTATGAATGGAACGTCATACCATTTGGATTGAAAAATGCTCCTTCTGAATTTCAGAAGATTATGAATGATATTTTTACTCCTTATTGTGAGTTTATAATTGTTTATATTGATGATATATTAGTTTATTCTAAATCCATAGAAATGCATTTTAAGTATTTACATATTTTTAAAACATTGATTATTCAAAATGGATTAGTTATATCTAAACTAAAAATGGAATTGTTTCAGACTAGAATAAGATTTCTTGGTCATATTATTGAAAAAGGAATATTATTCCTATTAATAGAAGCATAGATTTTGCTGATAAATTTCCTGAGAAATAACTAATAAAACTCAGTTGCAGAGATTTTTAGGAAGTCTTAATTATATTGCTCCTTATTATAATAATTTGGTTAAGGACACATCTATTTTATATGATAGATTAAAGAAAAATCCTAAGTCATGGTCTAATGATCACACTGAAGCAGTAAAAAGGATTAAATCCAGAGTTAAAACATTGCCTTGCCTAATGCTTAGTAATCGAAATTGGAAAAAAGTTATAGAGACTGATGCGTCTAATATAGGATTTGGTGGTATATTGACTCATATTAATCATGATACAAAACAAGCATATCTTGTTAGATTTCATTCTGGGAAATGGAATGAATCTCAGAAAAATTATGCTACTATTGCTAGAGAGATTCTTGCAATTGTTAAATGTGTGTTAAAATTTCAAGATGATTTATATAATCAGAAATTTACTATTAATACAGATTGTAATGCAGCCAAATTTATGTTTCAAAAGAATTTTAAACATGATGTTTCTAAGCAAATGTTTGCTAGATGACAGGCTCATTTAGCCCCTTTTGATTTTGATATTATTTATAAAAAAGGAGAAGATAATAGTCTTCCAGATTTCTTAACACGTGAATATTTTCAGGTATGAGTTCGCGAGGAAGAGGATCTTCCTCTTATAGAGGAAGAGGTGGAAGAGGGATAAGACCTGAGATTATATCTCAGCATGGTAACAGAAAGCTAATAGCAATGGACCATGATCCAGATATGAAGAATTCCTTGAATATAAAAGGAATAAACAGCAAAAACAAAAAGAAGAAAGTAATACTTCTTCTTATGCCAAAGTGGTTGAAAATAAGGAATCCGATAATATTGGATTTATAAAAAATGATTATAATGAAATTATATTTCTTTTAGAAGAAAAGGATTTAAAATGGATCAATGATCCTTGGACTTTGACGCAAAGATACATGGATAATACATCCACGCCAATGAGGACTTATAAGTCTCGATATTTTTATGAGCAGATATTAATTAAGAGTGGTTCATGTGAAATTACACATTTCACAGGCACTAATAATGAAATTTATAATTTCAGCAAGATAATTATCAAAAAGGTGATATCCTTAGAAGAATGGGAAATTTTTTCATTGAGAGAAAAAGAAGTTGTAAATAATAAATCAATCCCAATTAAATATAATTACTGGGATTATGGGGATGCCTTTATATAGGTACTAATTATGAAAATGATAAAAGGAAACATTCTTGGTTTATCAAGATATGTTCAATCATTTATAACAATGAAATTACACACTGGTTTATAAACTGGTTTCACTGTTTTGGTCCTACCCCAAATATTCTACCAGAAAAAATGAAAATTTTGTTTGATAATGGATTGATATATCCCCACAGCTTTTGAAAAAGCAAGATTTGAAATTATATATTTAGGGTATAGCTTCATGTTACTTTTTTATTAAATTTTCGATTCCATGGATATTTAAATGGACTCCATAAATTGGTCATACCAATACAGGAATTCGGTGCTTATATCGCACATTTCATACTAAATTATGGGAAAAAATGACAAGAATTGATCCCTTTACTAAAGAAATATATGAGAAAGAGACAATGGATCTCATTGAAAGAAAAATAAAATTATATGATAGTAATTACAGAGAAGTTCGTACTCCTCCATTTGATCATATCATGAGGAAATCAAAAATGAAGTCAGAAAATCTGACCAGAGAACAGATGATATCTACATATATTGAAGAAATGAAGAAGGACCTTATTTCTCAATTTTGGGATGATAATAAATCTTAGTCTACTATGGCTTCTGAACAAATGCAAGATGCTCAAGATCCAAATGAAGTGGATATAGATGAAATATTTGATGCCATCAAAGATACATTGGTGGAGAAATTTACATCAGATATGAAAGCATCTTCCTCGTCATTTCCCACAGAAAAATAAAGACCCAGAAATTCCGAATATAAACAAAAGAATAACAGTAAATTACTGTTCACCTTTTGAAAAAATCATACAGTAACAGTAAATTACTGTTTACTTTTTGAAAAATTTGGCGTCAACAGTAGATTACTGTACACTTTTTGACTTACTATAGCTCACTGTAGCACTGTTCACTGTACATTGTAGCACTTTATACTGTGCACTTTTGACTTTCTGTACATATTCTACTGTGATGCCGAAATTTTTGGCTTTTCACTGTGTAATACGCGGGTTTCTTCTCTTATATATAGGTTAGTTTAGAATGTAGAAAGGCATCGATCAGAAAAGCCTTCACTCCTTCTCTTCTGATCACCCTTGTAAACTCATGTGTTGAGCACTCCCCATTTTGTAAAATAAAAGTTTGTATAAATAAATACCACTACTACTTGCAGATTCTTTGTAAGTATTTACAGTATTTTTTATTTTCTGTATTTATTGTTTTTATTTTAATTATGTTCATGTTTAGCCTAATAAGCTAAATACTTCATGTGTTGATCCATAACTATTAATTATACTAGCATGACTTAAATATGATTTATGACTAGAATATACTAATATGAATCTAAAAGGTTAGATAGAAAATAACTGGCCTTATAATTAAATAATGCCTAAAATATGTGGCTCCTGTCTGTAAGTCCCAGTTGTTAGCCGTGTGAAAGGCGTTGTTTTGAGCATGTTTGGAGTATTTTTATTTTGGTATAATTCGATTGATAGGTTGCTGGTTATATTTCTAATCTGTAAAATTATCCTTGAGAATTTTATTAGCTATGTCCTGGGTCTAGATGGTATACACATACATATACATATATATAAATACATACATATACATATATATACATAAATATACATATACATATACATATATACATACATATACATATACATATACATATACATATACATATACATATACATATACATATACATATACATATACATATACATATACATATACATATACATATACATATACATATACATATACATATAATACATGAACGATTGAGGACTCTCTACCGCCGCTATGGGGAGTGTCGAGATAAACAAGAATGTTGGCAGCGATGGGCGCCGTCAATTGTGCGACTGACTTGCGTGATAAGACAAGAGAAAGAAAATTTTTCGAAACCCTAGTTTCGAAAATTTTGAGCACCTCAAATTTTCTCCGTTAAATTTACTGCATTCTCTCTCATCAAGAGGAAGAGGTAGAGAAAAATGAGCATTAATCATTAAAGTCCATAATTCCTTACAAAATTAATCTACACGTTATTCCACGTAATCCAAAAATTAATGTAGATTAAGACATGTCATTCCACGCAATCCGTAGTTTACTTTGAGAGATAAATGCTAATTCGATCTTGATAAGAAAAATGAAGTTGGTATGGGGTTTAGTAATCCGCCCATTTTGGGCGGCATGTTTTACAGATGTGAAATACCTTTCTTGTTCTCTTCTCCGTCTCTGTACTGCTGGTTGGCGCCGATGTGCTCCTCTCCATCCCCATTTTCTGCAGCCCTCTCTAGCTCCTCTCTGCTTGCTGCTGTCTGTCGGCGTACCGTATATTCCTCTCCGAAGGCATTCTCATGAGGTAGTTGGTTGATAGCTTTAGCGATTCTACCTCGAAGCAATTCTGCATCGTGATAGTCTCCTGTTCTTTTTTATTGTTGGTATATTTGTTTAATTAGGTTTTGGTTTTATGCTTTTGATTTATTTTGAAATGTGCTTGGCTGGTATTAGAGCTAGTCCATCCGTGTATAATTCCATTCTAAAAGCATATCATAAAGAAAATCGAGTAGGAGATGTAACTTCTTTAGTTAGAGACGCTCACAGGATCAGTGTTCAGTAGGATGCGAGTTCATACGAAGCTTTGTTGCATTCTCGGGTGCTTGAAAAAGATACATCTGGTGCACTCAATTTATTCAAGGAAATGAAAGAAGCTAAAATACCTAGAAATGGACATCATGACATTGACATGCTATTCAAGCACTCTATAAAGGACAAGGATGATCATTTGATGTCGCTGTAGGAAATAAAGGAATGGCAAGTAGTTGATGTTGGTGTTCATGATTAGAACAATTTAATTTACTTTTTCTACAAGAAAAAGCTAATACAAGATGCCGAGAAGGCTCTGAAGAAGATGATGAGTTCGGGGCACATCTCCAAAGCGCAAACTTTCCATTCTCTAGTCACTGGATATGCTGCAATTGGTGGGAAGTATATAGAAGTAGCTGAACTATGGGGTGAAATGAAGTGTCTTGCTTTTGCAAGTGGGATCAAGTTTGATCTAGAGCTACTGGATGCTGTGCTTTACACATTCGCCCGAGGGCGATTTTTTGTTCGGGCGAATGAAGTGATGGAAATGATGGAGAAAGACAACATGTTCATAGACAAGTATAAGTATCGTGCCTTGTTTCTCAAGTACCATAAGACACTGTATTAGGGGTGTGCAACAGTCGGTTCGGTGACCAAACCGAACCGAATTAAAAAAATCAAAAACCAAAATTTTGATTTTTTCAATAACTGAATTGAAACCGAAATTAGTATAGACCGTATATAAACCAAACCGAAATATTTGGTTTGGTTCGGTTTTTAACCGATTTAACCGAAATTATTTAAAAATATTATTAAATGATATAAATAATATTATTAATATTACAAATACTGTATACATATTAATGTTATATCTAATTTATTTGAGTAATAATATTTTTATTTTAAATATCATTAATTAATAATTTTAATGGTATAATTAATGTATTAATATTAATGATTTATTTGAGAAATAATTCATTTATTTGCATTTTAAATCTCATAAACTAATATATATTTAATATTATTATAATTAATTTAAAAACTATAATATATTTGTTAATTAATTATTTTTAAAAAACATAAAAAATGAAATATATAAAAAATTGGTTCGATTTTTGGTTATTTTGGTTTTTTATTTGAAAATCTAACCAAAAACCGAATACCGAAATTTTAAAAATTCAAAATTGATAATCAAACCGTGTTGAAAATAACAAACCAAAATTAACATTTCGGTTCGATTTTAGTCGGTTAACCGACTTAAAACCGAATTTTGCACACCCATACACTATATAAGGGTAAGGCACCAAAATTTCAGACAGAATCTCAAATGAAAAAGAGAGAAGCAGCATTGGCTTTCAAGAAATGGGTTGGTTTGTGAAATATATGAAGATGATTAGTTTTCTGTGATGTATGAG
The DNA here is from genome assembly GCA_023678885.1 of Pogostemon cablin. NCBI lineage: Eukaryota > Viridiplantae > Streptophyta > Magnoliopsida > Lamiales > Lamiaceae > Pogostemon > Pogostemon cablin. The sequence continues at coordinate 9,063,969 of CM042973.1, forward strand.
ATCCATATTTGATCCTCTATTTCATCTCATGTTATTATTATTATATATACACACCTATATACCATGTGATGTATGAGATTCATATTTATCCTCTATTTCATCTCATGTTATTATTATTATACATATACACCTGTATACCATGAGTCCAGGATGCATATATAGAATCCATGTAATTGAATATCTTACTGGTTAGATTAGGTTTTAATGTATATATATCTACCATTAAATTAAATTAAATAATTAAACTAAATAAAATAACTATAAACTATATGGAGTATATTAAATCTATCAACCTTCCAATAACTCCTAGAATTATCCATATATTCTAAATTCGTATACAAATTTGGTGTGAGAAAGCTTAAAAAAAATTACTTTCCGTGTAATGATGCAGGAAAAAATAATTTTTTTTGGATAATTTAATAGAATAAGGTGTATAAGTATTTGATATTATACTAAACTATGTGTAAAAAGTCCTCCCTCCCGAAAAAATTGACGTCTTTTTTTTTACGGAGATTAAGGAATATAATAATTTAATATAAAGTGAAGTAAGAGAAATAATATTTAATGTGGAGTGGGTAGTTATATTAGTGGTGGGTATGATGTGTGTTGGCCCATGTAAATAAATAAATTATTTTTGGGTGGGTCCCATATTATTAAAAAGGACATATGTCAATTTCTGTGGAACAATACAGAAAGAAAAGTGTGTCAATATGTTTGGGATGGAGAGAGTAGATGATATTTTTATAATATTGTAGTACTGTGAGAATATTGATGTTAGGTGTTGTTTTCATTTTTAATTTTAAGGTACGCAAATTATTTACAGACAAATAAAAAGAAAATGCGCAGGTCTTTTTGGGAATGAAACTACATATGTACAATACCTTACTATTCAGTCTATTCTTACTAAGATACCTAAATGGGCTGGTATATTGTTGGTGAGTCGGTGACAGGTAGCAGATGACATTAGACATTGAGGCTTAACCCGTAAACTCAACAGCCCAAAATCTAAGGGCCTTACTTTTTGATTGAGCCCAAATTCTAAACTAATAAATTAATGCGCTATGAATTCAACAGACCAAAATCCAAGGGCCTGATTTTTTTTTTGGGCAATTTAAATGGGTTAGTTATTTTACTTTGAGCTATCAAAATTTTGTAACTTAAGTCAAATAAACCTATCCTGCTGATATTCTTTTTGATACTGTCGCTTTCTTTTTGGTTCTCACTGATGCAATAAAATCATTGGATTTTATCAGGTTAAAATAGCGTTGATTGGTATACGTGCTGGAAACTCTGGTCTTTACTTAACATCAGCGGACAATGTTGTGTTCTTGGAGTTGCCTACAAATCCTGCTGATATTTAACAGGTCCTTTGATTTTGTCTCTTAATACTATATTTGAAGTTCTTGGATCAATATTCTATCCACCAATGCTAATTGATATACTTGATTTAGAAATATCTGATGATCTTAAAACTCATTTTTTTCTCTTTTAGTTTTCAGAATTTCTTAGAGATGATATGAAGTTTGTTTGCATGGTATAAAGATTTTGATTTGTGCCATTGTGATTCCATTTGAGGACGTGGCTCTCATATGTTGATGATTGAATTTTTTGGTAGATCAAGTCTATCAATTATTTTGTGCTTGTTCCGACAGAGGGGACTATTGATGTGTCAAGTTCTGAGCATGTATTTCACATTCTCATTAAGAATTTCTTTGAATTATTGCTGATTAAAAAATTTATTTAGGTGCCCCCCACATTTTAAAGCTTTGTGGTTCCTGTTATGCTATTTGTTTATGGATGTCAAATGCATCCTTAAAGTATTAATTCTTTTTTAGTTGGTCCTCATAGCACCATGATACCATCTGTTTTTAAAGAGTCCTTAAAAGTATAAAGATATAATATGAAAGCTGTCGCTGAATGAAATTCCCTCACCTGTCAACTTTTTGATTTACTTTTAACAGAATTTGCCACATATGTAAACTTCTTCTTTAAACTATCAATTTCAAGTTAGGGGGTTCCAATGTCAAATCAAATTCCCTTTTGACACTAAGGACTTGGACATTTACACCTTTGATACTATAGTGACTTTTAAAACTTAACTATACTTTAGGGACTTTTCAAAACAAAACTTACCTAAAGATGCATTTAGCCTTTTTCACCAATAACTAAGTTTCTTGGTTATAATAAGGATTTAATTGCAGGTTTGTTCTTTATAAGTGTGACCTTTGAATTTGGATGGTTGTACTTATGAATAATATTATGGTTTCAAAAGCTTATATTTTTTCTCACTTTCTGAGGGTTGAGGACTATCTTTGCCTTTTTTAGAATTCCGTGATTGATTTTTAGCTAATGATATCTCTTTTTGACGCATGACAAGATGTTAATAATGCTTGCTGTTCTGAATATAATTTTAATTACGTTTGAATACAATTTGGTGATTGCATACACTAAAAATTTTGAAGGCTGAGGATCAAGCTCATCGACATGGACAAAAGAGGCAGGTGAATGTGTATATTCTCTGCGCTAAGGTACCAGTTTAACATACACATTGCAAGAGCTGGCTATCTTCTTCAAAAAAATCCAATAATTTCATTGTGTAGCATTTATATTCTTTGATTTTTGTCTTTTCCATGTAAATGTCAGGATACTTCAGATGAGTTGCAGTGGCAACAGCTCAATAGGAGTCTGCTTCGTGTTTCTTCTACTGTCAATGGGAAGCGTGTCAATTGTTTACCGATGCATGTGCACACATAGAGGTACTACAAGATGGAGCATATACCTTATATTAATTCTAATATTTTCAGTTTGGGTATTTTATTGTGTGATATTTCACCACTGCTAAATAATTCTGCCTCAATAGAAAACAGACTCTTGGTTTACTCTGGTTCAGTAATGGAGCCAAATATTGCTGTCACTTTACAGTGAACGTGAGTACTATTTTCTCCAACATTGAAGCTATATGTCGCTAGATAAATTGGATGCTTTCATCATTAGAACTTTTGCATCAATGGGATACATTGCATTTCAGATTTAGTTTTATATTAAGTTGCATAGACATCTCTAAGATGTAAAACTTAATGGCATTTAGCTATGAAATATTTTACTGACATCTTGGGAATTTTAGGCTAACACACTATAAATTTGAAATGTGACTTTGAGTTTGCAATATATGATTTTCTCGGCTATGAATCAGCTAATAAAAGATAATATTTGTTGTTGCCGGGACCAATTAATTGTAATGATATGCCAGACGCTGTGAGTTGCTATTTATGTTATACATTTTCTTTAGGAATATCTTGTGTTTAAGTTTCGATGAAAACAATCTGCATGTGCCAAAGGGCTTTCTTTCTCTCTCTTTCCTTGTGCGATATTTGAAAACCGTATTAATATAAATTCTCTCTTCCATCATTGCTTTGAATTTTTGTTCTTTATTTTTGCATAAAATTTAAATTTAAACTTATAGTTGTTTGATTTTAGTTTTGTGTTGGGTGCCCAATTCTTCTAGGTCGATGGTGTTTCTTATTTTGAAACCACCAGGGATATGAGTGAGAAGAGCAATGAATCAATGAATTCCCAAAACTCGTGTGCGGATCATGAATCATGGGTTCCAAAGGTGTCTTGTGATTCACATGTAAGGATGAATAAGGGTCGCACTGAACAGTATGAAAGTGAAAAAACGTTAAATGGAGATACTAATGTCAACGAAGATGATGAGGTGAAGACTGATATCCGGCCAACCACACTGCGCTTTGAGGTAGACTACTACTTTGAATGAATTTGACTCTTTCACTTTGATATGGTAGCGACTATTGATGTTTTCCTATTGTACTCAGGTGAGCCAGCACACTGGAAGGATCCACTTGTACTATTGCACCGCACCCCAGAAACTAATTCTAGGCCAACACCTCTTTTCAAGAGTTACCGACCAGAGGAAGTTGAGAGCCGTTCAATTGCAGAGGAAAATGAGAAACCAGTTGAAGATGATTCGTTATATATGGAAGGACTTGCGGTCTTTATTTGTGAATGGAAGGAGCTGAGGGTTATAGAGAAAAGGAGATTGATGAATAAATCCTTACAACTTCCCCTGTCTAATGAATTATGCTATTTGAATGAAGGTCTTGACCACGAAAATGGGGTATGCAAGTTCTGTGGTATTTATCTAGTGTGTCAATCGTTGCTTTCATCATTCTTAGACTACTCAATTTCTGGTCAAATTTCCTGACAGATTCTGCTTTTTTTCTCAAGGGACTACTGAAAGGTGGCAGTAGCAGGCGTAAAACTCCTGTCACTGAGATAAGCCATCCATTACCTTCAAATGCTACTTGGAGACAGGTTGGTCTCTGTAGTGGTCATAGTCAGAAAGTGAAACTTTATACACAAGCTTGGTCTGACATGGATGAACCACTAGTCTGCAAGCTTTGTCAGGCCCCTTGCATGTACGTTTGTTTTTTTTTTTTCTTTTTTCTGTCCCGGTGAAACATGGTCCAAACCAAAATTTTGGTTGATTCTTTTGATGGCAGGGGAAATAATGCCAAGGTGCCTCAATTCTTTGAGGATCTTTTCTGTAATTTGAATTGCTTGGTTGAATTTCGCTCACGAACTAGCAATAGATTTCTTCTTGAGGATTGGATTTTGATCACTTGCTTGCTTAGATGTTAACTATATATTTCTAGACACATCCTTGAGTAAATTTACGGAAATTCTGCAGGGGCTTTTCCAAATTGAACATGGCATTTGCACAAATTGCCAACTTAACTGTCATCAACTTGTGAAGCACTTAAAAGTCCTCTCTCTTGAGAAGCGGGAAACTCCTAATATATCAAGACGTGCTAAACTGTATGTTCTCCCTGATTTCACAACTTGCAAATTTTAATATTCATATTTTATTCATGTAAATTTGATAGTTCAAGGATTTTTTATATTACATAAATATTGCCTTAAGGGCATACTCTCCCACTGCAAATGCAAGTCAGAATTATGGAGAAACTCCACTCCATTTTAATCACATTCTTCCACACTGACACAGTGTGATATTTGACTAGAGAGGAATTTATATTTTGAATGATAATAAATACTGATGATTTTATTGGCATGCAAAAGAGAATTAAGTCACTAGTAAACACAATTAAAAAATTTCATTTGACCAAGTGCATCACTGAACCTAGACTATGTACAACTATTTCTTTGCTGCTTGTGGAATGGTTCTAGAAAAGGACAGAAATGGATGATTTGGAGTAAAATATAATTGGGTTCTATAATTCTCATTCATCAGTTGGAATTCAACAATTTTTTTCTGTGAGGATTATAATACTATATACGTTTGCAGACTTGCAAAGCTTATTAATGACCCTACAGAAGGCAATGCTTGGCATGCAGACCACATCATAAAACATCTATTGTCTTGTCATGGTGATAATAAACTGTAGTTGAACCTCTGTATCTTCAAGATAGTGTGAGTTCTATGAGAACATCATAAAACACCCTTTTATTTGATGAATGCTCTATTGTCTTGTCATGGTGATTGTAAAACTGTAGTTGAACCTCTGTATCTTCAAGATGGTGTGAGTGAGAATGTATCTAAGTTCTATGAGAACAATACAACACCCTTATATTTGATGAATGCTCTACTCAAATTCTCCCAGGTGAATGCAAGCTAGAGAACATGAGGACCCTCTGTGTTGCTTGTCACACTGAGGCTAAGAAACAACTCTAAAGTAACTCTAGCTAAAATTTTGCAGGTGCTGTTTTGTATTTTTCCAAAATCATTTTTGGTTGAGTTAGCTATACGTGCAGCAGTTGATCATCAATTGCATGATATCTAGGTTATTTATAATTTAGGTAACTTTTCTGGCTGAGCTACTCAGAAGTCTGAAAGTCTCAATGCAATTGGCTCTCACAGATAGCTGCTTGATTTAGGAACTTAAAGCATTCAGTTTAAATCTCCCTTAAGGGTGCGTTTAGTTCATAAATCCAATATATAGGTTAATGAAACACAATGGACTTCTAAAAGTGTGAATAAACTATATACGTTTAGCAATAATTACGCATATGGCGGCCCTCTTTTTCTGCAAAGCACATTATGTAAAATCTAGTTAATACCATCCCACGAGGGAGTTAGGTTTCAATATCCCATTATAATAGTGTTATTCTACGATGTCATGAGAATCAGACACAATATTCTTCAATGCATTCTGTTTATTAGCACTTTTATCAGCCTCATTAAATCATGTATTGGTTGATGAAGCAAATACACTAGGGTATTTGTAAGAAACAGATTTCATTGGGCTTAGTTAGAGTAATCTCAAGGTTACTTATCATATTATGGAAGGCCTTACTCCCAGGTCCTGGTAAAGACAGGACCTGGATTATTGTGTTAAAACTTGTCCACATTGTGCCTTCAGAAATGTGATTTGGAGGTCAAAGAGACAAACTTGATGATGAACTACTAATTGAGATTCCAGGGAGTGCATATTCTGAAGCAGACGAAAACAAATCAGAAGAACAACATCAACAATCTGAACATATTTGTTCTGACAGTGGTGAAGCTCCAAGAGTCGTTGAGAGTGAGAAAAGGTGCCAAGAAGTGGATGATACCTGTAATCCTACAGAAAATGATATGCCAGTGAAGTGTAGCAAGTTATCACAATTTAAAGAAGCAACAAACAACTGTCTAAGAAGAGAGTCAGAACACTGAACTAGAAAGGAACCACCGAACCAGGAGGAGCTATCACAGTGGTGTTTCTCTGTATTTTGTTGATGAGGGATTTGATCTGCAAATCCTATGTATACTCATGTAGATGATGTACTGTTTATTTTGTAAAATGTAAACGATCATTTGTTGTCTAGATGCAACAGCTTTTTGATAGAATGAGTTTCTTACACTGTAAAAGTTCCCAAAGTTCATCATGTATGTCTCAACTTGTTAAAAATACCAAGGTGACTTCTTCCAAATGATATGGACATACAAAGAAAGCAATCTTTACCTACAAATATGATTGATTGATCATAATTTCTTTTAGCTACTCAAATTAGAACATAAACAATATGTATTTGAGTGTACATTGAGCAAGAGAGAAGTGAAAAAAATGCAACAAGTTCTGCAAAATATCTATAAACAGAGAATTCCTCATGGAGGAGATGATATTAGTCATGATCTATGAGAATATCTCTTTCGTAGTCCCGTGAAACGTGTTCTCAAAATGCACCAGTTCATTGTTACTCAAAAATTTGTAGAGCTTTCACAACAAAGGTGGTAGGAAATCTTGAATGCAGCATCAATGCATCACTTTAAGAAGCATAGTAAGCAGAGCAGAGCCCATATGCATTTTCCACTATGCTTTACCACTTTGCTCTCTCCGGTTCCTTCCCTCGAGAGTTCCAATGTTACCATCTCTTTGGGGAAGAAATTAGCGCCTTTTAAAGAGTTCCAATTGGATCTCTGAGATGCATCAGCTTGAGCTCTTGGGACCCAACTCATTCGGATCATTATCAGCGAAAGGAGCACTGTAAGATAAGCGAGGGAAAGGAGCATATCCGTGCTGAGTTCTTGCTAATAACCTTGTTCTGTACACATCCATAAGAGCTACACGACATAGGAACTAAATTAGAATCAGAGAAAACAGGCAAATTGCACTAAAAACTAAAATCTGAGTTAGAAAATGAGATTTCCAGAAAGTCAGACCTTGTGAAGAAAAATGTAAACAAAATTCAAGCTGGAACTGGAAGTATACCTCTGAACTTCTTAATATACTAGAGGGTGGCCACGTAATCCTTTACATCCAAATCTGTAGTTTACACCCAAATCTCCTTCGACATCGGCAATTGTTAGAGTTTCATGATCAAAATCACCAATAGTCGTTACACGAACAAGATCCATGGCGAAAGTGGTGGAAGCGGCTGATGTCACGAACTATAATTTCTTGTTTCACAGTGCCTGAGACAAACTTCAAAAACTCATTACAATCTCCACAGATGCGAAGATTCTTGAAGATTCTGATCTTTCCACCACTGACTTTGTTTATGAGAGCAAAGCCTAAAGCCAACCTTTCACTATGGTTAGAAAGATTATCTATTTTTTCCTTGCCCGACACATTATGAAGTGAGTACTTCATATTAGGCACATATCCTTCTTCTGCGATTCTCTGCCCCAACTCGTCCAAAGCCTAAAGCCAACCTTTCACTATGATTAGAAAGATTATCTATTTTTTCCTTGCCCGACACATTATGAAGTGAGTACTTCATATTAGGCACATATCCTTCTTCTGCGATTCTCTGCCCCAACTCGTCCAACTTACGATGGATATCAAGTAACCTTGGATGTGATGCATCTTGAGATAAGAAAACATGAACTTGAGCATCAATCTCAGATAACAAAATGTAGTATGAATCTGTTTGAGGATTGAGTTCAAAAAGCTTCCTAGCAGCTCTTTCACCCAATTCGACATTTCCGTGGAGTCTACAAGCACCAAGAACATTCTCCCAGATCAAAGCAGTTGGAGTTACCTCCATATTTTCAACAAGGCGTTCAACCTCATCAAGTTTTCCAGCTCGACCAAGTATATCAACCAAACAAGCACAGTGCTCAATCCCGGGAGTAATTCCACACACATCGAGTAAAAAAGCTTTTTGCCCTCTTCAACCAAACCAATGTGGCTACATGCAGAAAGGATCCTAACAAAAGTGACTCCATCAGGCAGCACTCCTTCATTTTTCATTTTTTTAAATGCTTGAAGAGCCTTATCACCTTCCCCATGTTGAGATTATCCATTTATGATTGTGTTCCACATAACAGTATCACGTGATTTCATGCCATTGAATAGTACTTCGGCATCATCAATATGTCCACATTTTCCATACATATCGACCAATGCACTGGATACAAACATATCAGATGAGAGCCAGCTTTAATAGCCAAAGAATGCAACTGCCGACCACTCTCAAGGCTTGCGATCCCAGAGCATCCCCTCAAACAGCTTGAAAAAGTGAATTCATTAGGTAAAACACCTTCTCTCCTCATCTCATTGAAGCAATGAGCAGCCTTTTCCCCTTGGTTAGTCTGCGAATAACCCGAAATGATGATTGTCCAAGTGAAAACATCTTTTTCATTTAATCTGCTAAAAATAGCTTCCACATCCTCCATGCTACCACACTTTGCATACATATCAATTAGAGCAGTTCCAACATATCCATCACCCACAAAGTTATCTTTAATTATATGGGCATGTACTTGTTTCCCGAATTCAATGTTCAAAAGGCTTGAACAAGACCTTAGAATGCTAATATAAGTATAAATGTTGGGTCTAAAACCATCAATAAGCATCTGTTCAAAAATCCTGATTCCTTGATCATAAATTACATCATCATGGAATCCAGATAATAGGGCATTCCAAGATATCACATCCTGATTAGTCATTTTATTGAATAGATGGAACCCATCCGAAATCGATCCAAGTTTCATATACATAGCAGTCAATGCATTACTAACCAAATCATCTGATTCAAATCCAAATTTATATGCACAGGCATGAATGCTTCGACTATACTGCAGATCACCCAAATCTATGGCAGCACTGGCAAGACTAGACAGAGTAAACTGATTGGGCCTGATACCCGAATGCCTCATCAAGTTGAACAACTTGGCTGCTTCTACATTTAAACCTTCATGATCGAGCACACTGATAATTGAACTCCATGCAACTATATCAGGATCTTTCATCATCTTAAATATCTTAAGGGCATCATCATTAGCTAATCCATATTTTGAATACATATTTACCAGACTACATCTAACAAAATCATCAAGTTCACCCCCAACCTTGATTACAGTAGAATGGACCGACTCTAAAAGCACTGGTGCTAGCAATCCCTTTTAAAACTATAGACAATGTGTAGTTACTGAACCTCATCTCCAGCTCTGTCATCATACAGAATAGTCGTAGCATTTCCCAGCTGTGCATAACTTTTAAGTAAAGCATTCCACAACACAACATTTTTCTCTGGCATCATACAACATATTCCATCTCTCCACATTTGGAGTAAAGGTCAATTAAAGAGGAAGCATCCGAAAGAATGCCTATCTTAACTGCATCTGCATGCACCTGCTTCCCAAAATCTAAATCTGAAGAGAGTGAACAACCCTTTAAAACAGTGGCTAAAGTAAACTCACATTCTCCCTCCTTATTTCACAGAACAAATTGATACTCTCCACTCCACGCCCTTGAGCCACAAAACCTGATATCAAAGCAGTCCAGGACACCACATCTTTCATCGGCATTTGCACGAATACATGGAAAGAACATTTTGAGTAGAAATTAATCAAAGAAACCCACAGATGCGAATCAGGTTCAATTAACCATGAATCACTTTACCATCTCTAAAACGTAGCTCAGACTAACAATCTCTCAGCATTTTGGAATACCATTTAAGCCTACTTTTTCCACTCTCACCTACCCATGACCCTCTCCAGCTTCTATTCCTTCCGACTTCCCTATTATCAAAAACCTCTATAGAAGAACCATTTAGATACCTGTATTTTGGAGCTAGCAATTATTAATATACTAATTTTAAAATAAAAATATTTTTATGGCCAAATAATTACTACTCCCTCCGTCCCAAAACAATTGACACATTTTTTTTGGGCACGGAGATTAAGGAGTATAATAATTTAATGTAAAGTGAAGTGAGAGAAATAATATTTAATGTGTAGTGGGTAGTTGTATTAGTAGTGAGTGTGATGTGTGTGGGTCCATGTAAATAAATAAATTGTTTTTGTGTGGGTCTCATATCCTTAAAAAGGAAATATGTTAATTTCTGTGGGACAACCTAAAAAGGAAAGTGTGTCAATATCTTTGGGACGGAGGGAGTACATTTTTAATTGGGTCAACTTTATGTAAGTAATCTCACATGAAGAATTGTACATAGCCTTTCTAGAGATATATTTCATATAAAATACAAAAGTATTGATTAGTTTGGATGAATATTACTCCCTCTGTCCCTTTGAAATGTAACCATTTATTTTTTGCACGTGGATTAAGAAGTATAATAATTTAATGTATTTTGAGGTGAGAGAAATAATATTTTAAAATATTATGGGTAGTTGTATTAGTGTTGAGTGTGGGGCCATGTGTGTCACATCAATCTAAAAAAGGAAATGAATACCTTGTAGGGACGGACCAAAATTGCAAAATGGATACGTATCAAGGGAACGGGGAGTATTTGACAAAAAAACGTTGTATATAATAAATTTTAATGTAGTAATTAATACAAAGTAGAAGATTTTCTTAAGTTATTTATTATTATGTAAAAGAGGATTTTTTATAGTAAAAATATAATTAAATAAAATAAAAATAAAAAAACAAAAAAATCACATCACAAAATATGACGTGAATGCGACGTGCAATGCACGTAATAAACACTAGTAATAAAAAATGACAACAATTATAAAAAAAAAGTGGCAACATCTTTAATAAAAAGTGATAACTAAATTAAAAAAAAAAAATAGTCTCTCATTACGACAAACTCACTCAAAACTGCCCTTTTTGAAACCCAATTTCACAAGGACAAGTCATGTGTGAGACCATCTTATGGTGAAACAATTTTACGCTTTCGTAATTAGTTATGATTTTATCTCTAAAATGTTATATTTTTTATTTATATTATAAATTATTTATAAAATAGTTTATGGTACCACTATCACTTTTTATCAATGGAGTATCATTTTTTATTAATAATATTATATTTTTTATCTGTTTCATGTAGGGACTTCCGTGATACGGTACTCTCTCACAAGTGCTTCCCATTTTATAAATTTCAGAAAAGATAAAAATTGAGCTGTAGACAAATGCTGGTTGAAATTTTCAAGAAATTTTGAAAACACAATTCTGAACCGTAAAAAGAAGTTTATAACGATTTCAAAAACATTGCTCAAATTTTAGGAACGAGGATCAAATTATTGCAGCCATGAAAATTAATCCTCGAATTTTAGCACTTTCTATTTATGATCTAATTTTCAAGTGCAGACATGAGAAAAGTTATTCGTACCCTCAATTCGATTTTCACTAAGAGTAATGGAGCATCAAGAACATACAGACCATTCCATTCTCATTTCTGTACACAATTTTAAACCATTCATACTATTTGTCTACTTTGGAAAGAGAAGAATGTTGAAGCCATCAATTGAGGTTGAAAGAGCAGCATAGGAAATCCATGTACGGCAAAGTAGCATAGTCGAACGCCAAATAAGTGGCGTTGTTTAGGATAGAAAGGAGCACTATGGAGGTAAAACCGGACTAAACACAGTTAGATTATACGAGAAGAGATGATCTAACCTGGTAGAGGAAATGGTGGTAAGACCTTTCAACTGAATGGTGGAAATTCGAATTCTGCCTTTAACATGGATTTGACTCCTTGCAAGCGCATGCAGTCAAACAATGAGTCTTATCTATAAGTCACTTGAGAATAAATTAGACCCATTGCAAGCCCAGTCTAACAGTGAACGCTCACTATAAACCACTTGAAACATATCCTGCGTTTTACCCTCTCCACCAATCCTCAGGGCAAGATCGGTGAGGGTCCTTAATGGAGAGGGTACCAGGTACACCATTTTTCGTAGAAGAGGTGCTCCAAAGTGATATAGTGTATGGATCCGAGGTAGATCCTTGAATACTCAAGTATCATAGAAATAAATGTATGTCTCCAGGCTCAAAGGAATAAATGCACCATTTACACTGATCCTAGATGGATGAGATTGTATATAGCAATCAAAGATGACCCTAGGTCCTTTGATGGACAATTCCCCACACTTCAACTTAGGTGCCGTCGAATGAGAATTTCCCACATGTTGGATTGTCAGCCTCAAAGAATGTTTGGCAAGATGCTCAAAATATCTACCATCATACGATTGTCTTATTGGATCTAATGACATACGATGATTTGAATATAAAGACCTTCACTAATAATCACCTAAGATTAGATATATTTTTGCTTAGGAGTTTGGACAACTTGGGAGCTTATTGGTATGGGCCGCGGTGGGATGGATTATGGACAGACAATATGCAGGACGAATCATTTTCGACAATGGACAAGTTAATAGTAGATTTTTGCAAGTTACTCCACAGGCTAAAACGCAATTTGGCACCTCTAGGCTAACACATTGAGTTCTAAGTTATGGATCAATTCCAAAATTTGAAAAAAAAAAAAACAGATTGAACTTTAAAAGCCTTAACGGTTGAATGATCTGATGGTATGTTAAAACTAATAACTGAACTAGTTCGTCGAATTTTAAAAGTTCTCTTTATATATATTCTTCACATTATTCAAGTGGCACTTCTCATGAGCATCCAGAACTAACTGAGTGACTAAAACTTTATATGCGCTACCATTTGCATTAAGTAATGAATAATCAATGACTAAATTTGTTAAAAAAACAGATATCACATTCATTTGAAAGTACATATGTTTGTACTATATGTGAGGAAAGCCCTACCAGCTCAAGGGGTCGGTTGACTGTTGAACTTTAGCAGATGTTTGTATTTTTCTACTGAATTTTTCAAAAATAAAAATATATAATATTTTTATGTTTCACTTGTGTAATAATAAAAGGATGTTGAAAGTAAGCCTTTAAAGCTTTTGGAACCAGAGCAAAGAGATTTGAGCAACTAAATAGATTCTCACTCAAAACAGATAGGCACTTCACCTAGCACTGATGTATACATATGTAAAGTAAATATACAAATCTAATCATTCAATCATCTCTTTGTTTCTCATAATTTCAGCTCCAAGTCCAAGGAGGTCTTGAAATTGATTGCAAAACATGTTTTATCCATCTCATTCTTCCAACCCCAAATCTGAACTTCATCTCCCTCCTCTGCATGGTTCCCATCAACCAATTTGTGCCAATCTTTATTGATCACCGACTCTCCACACCCATCCATGTTGTCAACCCCAAGTTATACTCCCCACCTTCTCCATCCACAGCCTTGAATATCCCCTTCACCCTGCCTTCGTTACAAAGCTCGTCCGGGCTCAAGAACCCCGTCACTATACTCTTCCAGCTTTGGCGATGAATAGCCTATTCTGTTGTTTGTGGACGTCCGACATGGTCAACTTCTTTTGGTACAAAAATTGTGGTCAACTCTGCATTCTTTCAAGTAGAATTGGAGGGATCAGAAGAGGCTCTGTTTCATTATTAGACCCTTCACCATCTTGTTTTGTTCTCTTCACATAGGGCTTTTTCCTCTCGTAGGGCTTTCTCTTCTTCTTCTCTGTATACCCACCACCACAGACAGCAACGCCAACATTGTTGTCATCTTTTCTCTTTCTCTTTCTTGAATCTTGATTATCTTGGTCAGGGCTTCTTGGACTGAGATTATCTTGGACAGGCGATAGAGGGACACATCGCAGCGGCACAGCGTCGTAAACCACGTAGGGATCATCGTGTGTTGTTAAACCACTGCAAGAAGAAGAGCTGCAAGAAGAAGAGGAAGAGCGCCACATGGTATCATCAGATATGATTTGAACTAGCCGTTTGAATTGAAGTATGTATGACAGTATATATATATATATATATATATAATGTTAATTGGTTGGTTCTTGGAATTTACAGTACTTTTGGTTTTAAAAGGAGTTTGATTAACTTTTTATAGTATACTAATCCAATATTTAAGCCTAAGAAAACATTTGTTCTTCATTATATTAAGAAGCTGGTGGGCAGTTGATAATTTATCTTGATCATATGAAGAACAAACTACAAAGTTTTTTTCAAGGTGGGAATGTTGATAATTTATTTTTATACAAAAATTAGATTTTACTCATTCCTTCCTGCGTTGCACGGAAAAAAAATATATTATAATATATAAATTTTTATTTTTTAAATTTGCATTATATATATTTACATAAATTTATATATTTTATAAATAAAATGCTAAGTATTTATAATATACAAAAGATCTTATGAGACGGAGTTTATATGAGACAATTTGTGAGACGTTTTAAAGTATTACTCCCTCCGTCCCATAATACTTTTCACGTTTACTATTCGTTTAAGAAAATGTGCACTTTCTGACCAACTTTATTGACTTTGGAGGGTATTGTGGTATTTTTAGATAATAAAAAAATATAAAGTAATGATATGTGTGTGAAAAATGAGTGATAAATTTGAAATTAAATGAACTTTCAAGGTTGTTAGATAAAGTGATGTTTTCTTTTTTGGGGTGTGAAAGGTTTTGTGGGACAAACAAATGAGGAAAATATAAAATATTTTATGGGACGGAGGGAGTATTATTATACAGTTAAAGTATGCTTATTGGTGGTTAAAGTGGATATTTAAAAATCCTAAATCGTTAAATTAAATTCTTATTTAATTTTCATTATTAAGTAAATTAAAATAATTAAAAATTAAATTTAATAATTACCTATAATACCTTAATTTTTACCTTAATACTCCCTCCGTCCCAACTTCAACTTCACACTTTCCGTTTTGGTCCGTCCCAATTTCAACTTCATATTTCCATAAAAGGAAAAAGTACATAAATAATATCCCCCTAACATACTTTAATTTCAAAATTGCCATCACCTTTTTAACACACATAACATACTTTATCATTTATTTATTACCCAAAAATACCAAATTACCCCAAAAAGTTACTCAAAAAGTGATTTTTCTTAATTTGCGTGCTTACAGTAAATATGAAGATGAAAATGGGACGGAGGGAGTAATAATTACCTATAAATGCTTAGAGGGTGTACCAGTGCATTCCAGAACGTTCCAAAAATTTGAGTAGGACTTGGGTACAACCAGGGTCACCCAATGAATTAGTGAATCTCTGGTCCCCACCGTTCTTAATTAATTTATGCATCTTCATTAATATTATTTTTTATTTTATTTTTAAATTTATTATGCTTAAAAACTATTATACCTAAACCCTAAGGATAAATTATACCCTAAATCACAAGGGTAAAATTACAATTATACCCTAAACATTAAACCCTATGAATGAATTATACCCTAAACCACAAGGGTAAAATTACAATTATACTCTAAATCCTAAACCCTAAGGATAAATTATATCCTAAACTACAAGAATAAAATTACAATTATATCATAAACCCTATGGATAAATTATACCCTAAACTACAAGATTAAAATTATAATTATACCCCTAAAATTAAATTTTAAAAAAATAACATAAAAGGAATAAAAAAAACCAAAAACAAAAACAAAAACAGACAGGACTTGTGGTAAGAAAGGTGGGGGTCACGCCTGGTTGCACTAATTAAAAAAAAAAGGACGGGGCATAGAAGTTATTATCTTTTGGCAAAGACTTGTGTGAGACCGTCTCACGTAAGGGAAAAAGTGATAACATTAATACTGAAAAGTGATGTTAAATTAATGAAAAGTAATACTCCCTCCGTCCTGGTCAAACAGCACCGTTTGACTGCATAAAGCTCTCACAAAAGCTACAGTAAACGGTGCAATATGGGCGGGACGGAGGGAGTAATATTGTTTCATAAACAATTTATAGTACATAAATGAAAAGTGATAATATTTTATAGCAAAAATAATAACGTTTTATAGCGAAAGTGATAACATTTTTAAAAAGTGTAAAATAGTCTTACGTGAGACGGCCTCACGCAAGACCTACACTTATCTTTTAGCAATGGATCGACCCGTCTCACGCAAGACCTACCCTTCAAAATTTTATCTTTTTTGGGACGAAATAAATAATTCTCTATAGTTATGGAACCTAAAATTATTTTAACTCATTTAAAACTATACATTTTTATAAAATATATTTAGATCATGTGAATTAAAATTAAATTAAATTTATTTATTTTTTTGGTATGTCTAGCAATTTAGAGTCTAAACTGAACCCTCATCTTTTATCTTTCAATCAAAGAAAACAATAATAAATGTTTTTTCTTTCTATGAAAAACAAAAAAGATTACTTTTACTTGATGAAAAAACTAAAATACCCTTAAAAAAAAAAGAGAAACTTTTCTAAACTATTAAAGGTATTTCAATGTTTTGTTTTATAGCCCAGCTTATGCACATTCATATTCCCCTGCAAAATTTCAAACATGTGCAATAAGTATTTCACCACCATGCTTTCTTCAAAACATAACACAATAAATCATGATGGCATTTGGGGAATAAACTATACTTTCATTTTGTTTTACATAAAAGGTACACAAGCTGCAACCATTCTATTGTTTACACTTTACATGACCATCTTTGTGACTTTCCCTAGAAGCTTTACGCACCCCGTCTCGCTGATTTTAACCCGTTTTATTACGTGCAGCTCTTCCACGGTCTTCTTGGCATCCCAAGATTTTAATGAAGGCATCGGCAACTGCTGGCTGACGCCTTCATGATCCTCGTGTTTGGGAGGATCAGAGTTCAGAGACGAGCCAACGAGTGTGGGAAGCGACACCTTGGGCTTGGGGTTGAGGGTGGCTGTTATGAGAGACAGAATGTCAGGCTTGGCCATGACATCAACCCATCTCTCTTCAAACCACTCTCTTGACTTCCTAATCTTAGTCCTCTCCACTGTCATGAACTTATTTTCACCTGCCATTACATCCATCATATATAATACCATCATGCTCGAGTCTATATGAAGTTCATAGACGAAACGAGACAGGGGAGTGATCATTCGTACCAGGGAGATAAATCTGAAGGTTGGTTTGGGCTAATGTGTCGTATCCAATCACAAAACCTTCCCACCAACCATTGCTCCACCATGTGTCCACTGCTGCCCCCACCTCATATCTTGCATCCGAAGAGTCGACCCAATTAGGCCATGGTCTCACCATGAGACGACCAGCACGTCTTACCCCCATTTTATCCGGTGCTGCTACCCTGCCTGCCAGGACACATTCCTGCAATTACAAACACACTTCTTCAAATTTTCAACAAGGAAGAATGTAATAATGCTAGCTTTTATAAACTAAACCTCTAGCTTCCCGGATCCCTCAGCATCTTCGACATCATAGTATTGAACCTTGAGAAGCTTCGCAGACGACCGCAGAATCCTACACCTAAACCAACACCCCCTCATACCACTGTCGTTGGAAAGAAGCTCAATGTTTCTATCAACCTTAGTCAACAATCGTCTCCGTGGTGAACCACATACTAAATCTCTCGTACCTGTGGTTTGATCCACCCTCATCGGGGAATCCCGTTGCTCTGCTTCTTCAATCGAATTATGGAAAATGGTTGGCCCGGGCATGTGCATTTTGAGAGCTAGGAATATGGGTTGGGAAGAGTAGCCCTGCAGCTCACTTAAGCTGAAGCAACTCACATTATTGAGTTCTATTTTTCTAGAGCAAATCAAACACTTGAATGACAAAATCTGTGGAAGAAGTTGATCACACTTTTGGAAATGACTAGGAATGAGCACCATAGCTAGACCATCAATGTAATTAGAACTAACATCTTCTTGAAAAGAAGTGAAGAAAACCTCCCTACATTCAGGATTTAACTTAGGAATATTCAAACCCTTGGCTTCATTTGTCAACATAAACCTCCTCAGTCTAACCATTTTCAACCCCACCTCATTTTCATACAAGTCTTCAACATACCCAACATATTCTCTTCCCCCATCACCCAATACCCATACCATGGAATGCACCTGAATCCAAAGAATCTAGTTTTAGAGATAGGTGCAATCGATTTTGCTCGTATCCTACCCTACCCGTTTAATTTGAATGAGAAGAAAACTTAAAGTACTCTTACTGGTATGCTGATTCCATCCCTGCACAAGGCTGGATAATGCTTAATCTTCTTACTACATATCCAAGCATCACCTGACCATACAGCTTCTGCCACCAGTTGTTTGGTCTGAAAATTCATGTGTAGTTAAAATGTAATGCTAGCGTAAAGATAAATGACCACCTCGTCTGAAAGCGAATTGAATGAAAAAAGAACAATTAACCTTCTCATGTGGTGGGGTTTTGCATTGTGAGAAACGAGCCATCAGGAACTCCAGATGCTTCAGATCATTCTGTGTTGCTTCCATTTTCCACTCAATTTCATCACAAAGTAAACTTAGAAATTAATCAATGTGATTAGGGACTGATTATGTGATATCAAAGATAGATGAGTAGACCTACTGTCAATAATTTAAGGGTTAATTAAAAAAAAAAAAAACCCACCAGCTATATATATACAAAAAAAAAAAATCACCCTGCAAAACGTACAAAATTCTTAAAAAAAAAAACTCTTCTTAAAAAAAAAATCATTTAGTGATAAACTGGGTACGGTTTATAACAATATTTAAAAGTGATTTTTTTTTTTTTTTAGTTTCTCAAAAAGTAGAAATAATTTGAGGTAGGAGTAAGAGTAAAGTTGGTGGCTTTCTTTTTTTATTTTCAACCCATAATTTAACATGCAATTCATCAGATGAAGGAAACACAAATATCTGCAAATGAAAACAGCCCATATATAGACTGTAAGAATGTTGAAGTCGAATTTCGGAAGCAAGTAATGGTTCAAAAGAGTGATGCATGCCTAATGATGTGTGTTTCCAAAAATCAATCAGCAAAAGTTGAGAAGAAAATACAGAATCTGATGAAGAAGATTAAAATAAAAATTTACCTCGAAGCTAATACAAGAGGGGTGGCTTCGGTGAAGAGAAAGGTGTTTGCAGTGTATTAATTTGGTGAGTTTGATTCTTACATAGATCATCATCATCTCCTTAGAAAATAAAAAATAAACAAGAGAGGGAGAAAGTGACAAATTAATGAAGAAGGTGGTGGCAGGTTTAGCTGAAGCCAGGTGCCACTAACTTGCCACTCTTTTTTTTATTTTTTTTTATTTGGGATATATGACAAATTAACTCGCTCGCAAAGGATTGCTACCGGCCGGGTTTTGCTATACACCCATAAATGGTGTGAAATTCTATTACCACCTCGAGTTTTGCTAGCTCCAGCAAATGGTGTGAAATTTTAATTGTATTCCTTTTTCTTTTAATCCTAACTCATTTATTAAAATTTAAAAAAAAAAATCATTTTATTTTGTACACTCACTCATCACTATACTTAAAACACACATTAAAATATACACTAAAAAAGGAAACTACACTTAAAACACACATTAAAATATACACTAAAAAAAGAAAAAAAGAGAGAGGAGAGAATAAAAGAAAAGTGGAACTCAATTTTACACCCAATATATGGAACCATCAAAGAAAAAGGAGACTCAGGTGGCGCTTGATTTATTGAAAGGAATCGGAACAAGAATTATAGTGATAGTGGTGAGGAATGGTAATTGATTTGTATTTTATATTAATGTTGTTTGGTTGATATTAGGGAATAACTATTATTACTATTAATGTTGTTTGGGATTATTAAATTTTATGGGAATAGATTCATATTTTTTCTTTTTTCTTTCTAAATTTTATTATTATTACAGAAATTTATTACAATTTATTATTATTATTGTAATAATTCTTTATTTATTACAATTTATATCATTATAGAATATTAATAATAAATTAAAATGGAGGAATTTTCTACTTTTCACTATGGAATGAAAGTGATAGTAGAAGTTTTGGGTGGGTACGAGGGATATTCCTCCCTTCCAAACCCTTCTACTTAACAGGTCATCAATTTCACAACCAATATGAAACAAGCAAAACAATTAATCCAACACGACAGGAGTGTTTGTTTGAAGGGTTTGAAGATGAAGGAATGAGAATGGAATGAAAAACATTGTTTAGTGTTAAAGGAATGAATATGAAAAAAGTAATTTAATTCCCAAGTTTGTGGGAATGGACCATACCCCTCAAAATTTGGATGAATCAAATGATTCCACTCCACTATCAAAGGAACTCCTATTTCCATTTCAAACTTTTATCCAAATACCCCTAAGTAATTTTCCACTGCATTCTATATCAAAATTATGCTTCATAGAGTTTGTAGGCAGTGAAATTGTGTAGTTAATTATCAAATTTTTGGTGGATTAGTAGAATTATAGATGTAATATATGAGTTTAATAAATAGTAACAATATGAATTTGAATGGTATGTTCTTTGGGGTTTGAAAATTGGGGATGTAAAATTTCAGAACCAATTGGCTGAAAATATTATTAAATTTCGACCAGTTGTTGTCGAAAATTTGTAAAAATTTTGCTTGTACATGACACTGAACTTTTTTGTCAAAGAATTCAATGGGATGCTATGGAAATTTGACAAATTTCGTTAGGAGTCAATAGAATTTCAATTAATTTTTTCACTTTTGATAGTTGATAGTTGAGTTACAGACCTTTATTTCAAAGGAAAAAAAAAAACTCATTTTCATTTTTTCTCAATTCTGTCTCGATTTTTAGGACGACGCTATTGCCACCCAAAACTTTATTAAGGGCACCCGGATTTCTCAAAAAATGATAGCAAATTCCCCATTTTACCCCACCCCTAAATTTATACCCACATTGATTATTTTACTAAATCCACCCAATACAATTCAACAACCCATTTTACTGATCCCAACCAATACAATTTCTAAGCCCACCCAAATACTTCTCCACACGAAAACACACGGTAACAAATAAGCCCGCATGGGCAGCTCAACTGGTCAAGCAAGGGGACAGCTTGTACAATGACCAAGGATCGAATCTCACCCGCAGCGTGGGAGCAACCTCTTAATTAAGGGGACTCCTTGTGTGGTGGTTAAAAGGTCTAACCCTTGTTGGTCGGTTGAGTTACCATGATTAACCTCCTTCACATGCTGTCGGGCCGGCGTGCGGGGGCGCCTGGGGTGGGCGAACCACCTTTTTGTACAAAGAACACAAAAGAAAACAAAGAACGAAAGAGGCAACAGAGAAGGAAAAAGAGCCATATCCCTGAATTGCTGATTAGTAATTTGTTTGCAATTGATTGTAAGAATGCTTGCCACACTCCTTTAGTTGATAGAACATACTTTCTCTTACTCTTAAAATTAAGGAGACCCCTCAGATGCTTTCTCAAGAAATCGATGCACGGGGTCGGAATCGACGAAAAAAAGTAGTACATGTAATTTGCGAACATGAATAATTCCCACAACATTGAAACTAATTAACATCATACAATCCTTAAAAAATATAAGAGATTATTCATTAATTAATTAACAAACACATGAAGTAGACAAATACTGAAATTAATTAATCCACAGGTATGATAATCCAGTTCCCTAATTATTATTGCCTTGGCGGCAGGTGCGGCGTAGTCGCAGGGCCATCGTTTGGCGTTGCGGTTGGCGTCTGTTCTTAGTTTTCTTCTCATGATCGATAGTTTTCTGGTTGTTACTGTGTACGTTTTTGCGTAGAGATGTATATGGGTGGGTTTAAAATTTGTATGGGTGAACTTAGTAAAATAGATTATTGAATTGTATTGGGTGGATTTAGTTAAATAATTGCTGTGGGAATAAATTTAAGGTTTGATCAAAATGGAAAATTCACTATCATTTTTTTTAAAATATGAATGTCCTTAATAAACATTCGGGTGACAAATAGTGTGGCCTTTTATTTCAATCATTTAAATTATAAATTCCTAAATTTCTAATTGGGTTATAATCATGTCTGCCTTTATATGTGTGGTTGAAGACAATTTATGCAAGTTTAGCAATAATTCTTCACTCACACATTTGCAAACCATCATCCCTTGGTTATGTTTGGTTTTGGGTTATGTGGAAATCATGAATAGTTATTCTATGTTTGTTTTGGGTTTTGGGTAGGGTAGGTTTTAATTTTATGTCAAATCAATATATTAAATTATTTAAAAAGTTTGATGAGAGAGGAGAGATAAAGAGAGGAAGTGCATTAATTAAGGAGAGAGAATGTAGTAGGTTTATATAGGTAGACATGCACCAAAAAATTGAAACCGGCGGTTCTAATCGGGGAACCACCAAAAAAAGAACCAAAACCGATAGGGAAAGGTTCGATTCCGATTCCTCATATTTGGGAAAAACTGGCGGTTCCGGTTCGATCCGCCGGTTTTTCAATTTTTTAATTTTTTTTACTTTTTTAGGCTAAAACCAAAAAAAAATTAAAACCGGAACCAGCGGTTCCGAATCGGAATCGGAACCGACGGTTCCGAACCGAAACCTTTCTACCCCGGTTCGGTTCCAGTTTCCTTTACCTTGGAACCGGAACCGGCGGTTCCTAACCGGGGTGCATGTCTATATATAGGGGTGGTTTTTAAAATATGTGGGTTTTGAAAATCAAAACCTGGGTTTAAAACCCGGAAACAAACATAGCTTAGGAACTATTTGATTTAATTTAATTATTTTAAGGCTACGTTTAACAAATTTTGGAGTACGAATAGCCAGCCCTTTAATCAATAGGATATTATTTTTTTAATTAAAATTTCTGGTTGAAATAAAAAAAATATCGATGTTTAATAAAAAAATTCCTGAAAAATCAAGAATATAAAATTTTATACTCAAAAGTATAACATTCAATACTCCCTCTATCTCTTTGACAAGTGTCTATTTTACCATTTTGATCTGTCTTAATACAAAGTATTTTTTTTTTATTGATGTGACACACACAATGATATTATTAAACTCAACTCACTACACATGGCCCACACTCAATACTAATGCAATTATTCACTGCACATTAAAATATTATTTTTCTCACCTTATTACACTTTAAAATATTATACTTTTTAATCCACATGTAAAAAGCAAACCAGCACATATCAGGGGACGAAGGCCGGAGGGAGTGTGTATGAATATAACATTAGAACAGATCACAGACCGTAATCCATGTCCCAAGCACACATGATATATTTTTTTATTTATACATGTCAACTTCTAATTTAATGTGTATAAATAAATAGTAAATACTTCCATCTCTCAATAGTTTTCATCTATTTTTAGCCGTTCCATTAAAATTTCCACTAAAAAAAGTTAAAAGTTAAAACACTGTCGCTCTCAATGCACTTCATTTAAAAAAATAAAACAAACAAACAACTAACTTATAGCTAATATACTTGACATATTTTATCATTTATTTATTATAAAAAATATATCATAACAATCTTATAAAAGTTATCACATTTCTTAATTTCAGTATTATTAAGGGGTGAAAATTAATGAGAGTTGGAGGACTATTATCTTTGATAAAGTCTCTTGTTTGACTGTACTTATGAGAGATGGTTTGTGAGACATATTAAAGCATGATTTTTATATTAGTAAAGTATATATTTGTTTATAATTAAAAAAATAATCCCTCTATTCCGCTAAACTCTTCACTGTTGCTGAAAATACGGAATCTAAGAAAAATTATTTTTTTGACAATTTTTTTTATTTTTGAGGGTAAAATTATATTTTTTAAGTAATAAATAAATAATAAAATAAGTTATAGCATGTGTTAAGTGAGAGAGATTATAAAAATATGATGTATTGAGATGTTATTTCAGTATTTGTTAAAAAAACTTTTGTTACTTTTAGAGGGTGTAATGAGACCGACGAATGAAGAAAGAGTGAAAACTTGGTGAAAGGGAGGGAGTATTCTTTTATAAGTATAGTCAATAATACTTTTAAAGTAGATGAGTCAACTCATATTACAATATGCATCCCATTATCTATTCGTTTAACAGTCAATTTAATGAAATTTTTTTCCCTTAATTGTAATTTTCTTAAGCATTTGATACAATGCCAATTTATTAAATCCTTGGATACTTGGAATTAATATGATTTTATTTACATCAAATATTATGATTTTAATGCAACAAAATATATATATTTTAATTTATGCTCAATAAATTTAACGTATAATATTTTCCGTACAGTACACAGGTTCACTAGTATTAACAGATACAGAGGGCAGATCACATACCCAAGTTATTACTAGTATTTACATGTTCATTACAGAATATACATAATTCCACACCAAACTTAATGAGAAGTTAGCATATACAGAGGATAATATGTTCGCACCACCATCCATCAACGTAGGTTCGATCTCTATGCACTTGCCGAGATGGAGACCGCATTGAGTTCCACGTGCTTCTTACCGTCGTTTTAAGACTGTACCGTAATAGTTGCCCGGGCCTCTTCGTGCACAGATTTGTCATGGGCTGTACATGCAACAGTAATGGTGCCAACCAACGGCTCTCTCTCTGTCATATTTTCTTCGTCAAATTGATCATCTCCAATAATTTCCCACTCTTCCTTGAGAGATGCAACTTCCATGCCTTTCGTTTTGATAGTTTCAATGTCAAAAGCAGTAGGTAAAATTACGTAGTCGTTCACTGGATTGTAGAAAGGATCGTGATCTGCCTTCAGCCAATGCTTGAGAATTCTGAACACGTGACGATCACATAGGATTCCACGGTGGTCTCCAGGGACACCGACTCTTGCTTCTGCGCGAAGCCCATCTGCCTGTACGAATGGAATAATGATAAACATGTTATGGTAACTTTGGATATGATTATGTATAGGCTGATTCAGTTCCCCAACGAGCATACAAGGGAGAATAAAGAATCAAAGCAACTTACCTTTGAAGATTCCATTGGGACAGTTCCATCACCATCAACATATATGTACTTGGCCTGCAAGAGTTTGTTATAAGAGAGTAACTCTTCAGACCAAAATCAAATGATACGGTGTTTTCTAATACAAGTGTCAAGTTAAGTGACTAAAATGAAAATATGTGATTAAGATAAAAGGTATTCATGAAGCGTTAAATAATTGACATTGCTGTTCATCTAAAACTTCTACCTGGAGAGTAGGCAACGCACACAAATCAGAAACGGGAGCGTCTGAGCTTCCATAACTGCAAAATGGCGATTCGTTAGAATATTGTGATACATTTCAAATTCTAGGATACTTCAGACAAATAATGTACAGTGTTTTATGAGTTTTTAAGTACCAAACACAATGTGGCGTCTCATAATTTGTGCCGTAAATATTGTAGAATTTAACTTGGCTGGGAACCTCAGCAGAACTTAACAATTTTCGAGTCTCATTAGCCCATTTTAGAATCTCCAAATTGAATGGCACACACATATCAGTACCACTGTAACATATCTGCACACAATTTCATAAAATCGTTACAAAACAACTAAGGTCCACATAATACATAATACATTGATGTGAATCAGATATTCTTCATGAATGCTGGAAAGATATCTTCCTCTTTTCACTTTCAGGTGATCAAACTAAGCAAAACTCCAGTAAATTGGTTATAATATTCATTATCGGGTGTAGGCTAATGAACCACTATCAGAGGACTGATCTTACACTTCATAAATATGCAGAAAGCGAGAAATACAAAAAATTATCTGATTAAAAAGAGATCATTTAGCCTCATCTGCTCCCATACTTGTAATAACATTGGTAGCTAACCTTGTTAATAGAAAGAGCTTCCATAAAGATTGGTATAGCTTCCACAGGAGGATAAGACTCTAGCATAACAGTAGAGTTCTCATCACTATTGCATCTCTTTCTCCATATCTCAAGAAGGGGAACATGCTCCCATTCAAAATCTAAACAGGCCATCAATTCGTATATTGATGGGCACTCAAGCAGCTGAAACACAGAAGATGAATAAGATGTTATATTCAAATAATATTAATAATAATGATAACAGAATACATTAAGGAACTACTATAATCAAGGTCAATGATACCAAGTCAATACTCGACACAGAAGTTTTAGGGATAATTTAGTAATACTGAAACTTTTAGTTCATACCGAAATTTTGGTGCGCCAAAATTTCTGGATATAAAATTTCAGAACGATACCATGATTAAATTTGGATAAACCAAATTAACAAACGGTATCGGTATATACTATTCCATACCATAACTTTTATTAGACTTCTCATACCAATTTACCGAAATACAGAAAGAAGGCTTTGAGACATGTGAATCAAAATGTGTGCATGTAAAAATAAGATAGATCCAACTAACAGGATTGATATGACATGGCTATACTCATGCATAAAAATAAAAAATAAATAAATAAAATAAAAAATTATATGGTGTGTCAAATTATACAGCACCTTTAAAAATTGAATTGGCCACATCTCAAAGAAAAGATGAAGGGTGCACAAGTGCGTGAAGGCATGCAAATGAAAGGCAGGGAAACATACACAAGGTGTTGACCGTAGGATTGAACTTCATACCAGTTGTTGCATACTCCATTTTGAGATAAAAAAATTCTGTTCCCACCCTTCAACAAATGATGCTCCATTCAAGAATGCAGAAGTAATATATCCAGGTGCACCTGTTTGAATTCAAAAATTAAATTCTTCAACTTATATTTTTCAAATAGAACATCAAATATGGTTAGTTTGATCAGATCGCACACTACTAGTCATAGTGAAGGGATAACAAGAAACTTTATCACAATCTTCAATTATGGTGTCAAAGTTAGAATAAAGTTTAGAATACATGACTTCTGGCTTCGGTTTGAAGTTAGCTCCCGGAAAGAACCCCGCGGATTCCCAAGCTTGCAAAATCATTACACATAATTCATTGATTATATACCGCTGATATTAAATCGACATAAAAATAATAGTAGTAACAAAGATTGAGTCCAGCAAGTTACAATAAAGATCAAGAAATATATACTCATCTTTCAACATATTATTAATGTGGTTGACAAAAGAATCAATTTATTGTTTCTATGCAATAATTACCAGAAGATACAACACACCATCACCCAAGCAACATTAGCAAATTAAAAACCACTGGACTGACAATCAAATTAGGTAATTACACTCGGTGGATGAAATATAGCAAACTATTTTTGATCTCATAACAAAGATTCCAAGCCTAGGGAAGTTCATTATATTGCCATGACAGGAATAAGCTGTAAAAGCCAAAAGTTTGGGGATTAAAAAAAATTGGCATTCAGTACACAAGGTAAAAGCATAAATTCAAAGAGCTACATAAATACCTCGGAATGGTGCTGCAATGGCAATCCAACTCTTTACATACTTCTCAAAAATCTAAAGACAATACCACAAACATTACATTCCAATTTGTGTAAGAAAAGAAATTAATAATGAAGCGAAGAGCAAACATCTGCCAGAGAGAACCAGAGATGAGAAAAAAATGGAAAACAAAGAAAGCGCCAAGTTATTCAAGAAGAGAAAGAGCATTACATCAGTATGCAGGCTCATAAAACATTTCATCAGAAGGCCACCCATAGAATGACTTATTATGTTAATTTTTCTTCCGCCAGAAGCAGTGTAAACTGATTCAAGCTTTGCTGCCAAGCTATCAAGTGTTCCCTGAAACCTGGAAAAAGGTAGGAGCACAGATGAGTCATAAAAGAACGTAATGTGCTCAATTAAAAAAGGTACTCATAATTTAATTTAGGACATTTATATCCATATAACTTCCTTGAATATCCACCAAGCCTATTTACTCATTTTCAAAGCATAAAAGCATTCAACTTTATGATCCGTCCCTTCTCAGTATTTGCCACAGTCAAAAGCCATCACTGCTTCTTTGATAATCATTTAGAGACATAGTAGGAACAATACAAGTATAACAGTAAAGCTTAACAGGTATCAAACTTTAAAATGAGATAGTTAGTCGCGGATATGAAACCCAATATCATGATCAAGTAGAAACACTAGAGGAATATTACAAGGTATTAGGTAAGTTTACAAAGTTGATTATTAACAGCTTCTTTTTTTCATTTTGGTTTGGTTGGACTAAGGACAACAATGATGACAGTATGCGAATGTAGAAGCTCAGAAAGTGGCATCACTCCCTATTCTGGTTGAAACACCTGCTACAACTTGAGCAATAAATAGAGGAACTAGAGACAGTACATTGTTTTTGCTTTAGTTTAATATTGTTCTAAATAAATAAATAAAAAAACGTTGTAGACTGTAGAGGCAGAAAATTTGGTGAGAAATGTGGAGAGAGTAAAAGAATAGCTTCTTATTATATAGCATTGGTTTTGTGAGAATGGATAGCCAAAGACCAATAACTAGCACTCATTGGCTATGTAGCAAAGGTCAACAATTACACAGTAATATCCAAGGTTGATACAAGGCCTAGTTGCAGCTTGGCAGCGTAAAAAGGACATAATACGTTCCATCAATACCATTTTTACCCCTCAAACAGGAATGCTCAAAGGAAGTCTAATTTCATGGCCAGACACATTGCATACATCAGGATTGGGTTTTGCAAATCAAAAGTTACTAGGAGACAGCCTAGTTTATAATTAGGAAGGCAGCAAATACAATCCAGCAATGAATACTAATTTAAAAAACAATGTGATGATTATGCTGCTGAGAACCCTAGAGATTTGAAACTGATTTACTCAGAATTTAGCAATTACCGATTGCTTTGGCGGAAATCATAACCAAACCCGAATAGCGTTGTTCCCTCTTGATAGCCCCATTTGATAAATTCAACTATCATTTCATGAAAATAATATACACAATCACTACCAATAACCTGCGAAACATCCAGATATTGAGTTTAAGGTTCAGATCAGAGAAGGATCATGGAAAGGGTACTTAAAAACCAAAATAAAGATCTTCAATCTCCTGCTGAAGGATAAAGAAATGATGAGAATGTATGACATTCACATACAAGATGCTGTCTAACAAATAACCAGTGTTGAGAAGAAATCCTCACCATGTCAGGGTCCAACATGTCAATTGCATACAGCCCATGTCTATCTTGAGGAACCTCAATGTGCGAGTCAGCATCTAAGTTCACGGCTTTACCTGTTAAAAGCATTCCACTAGCAATTAAAGGTGTGCCCAGTAGGGAGGGGGGAAAATGAATATAATTAAGCATCCATGTCATATTATTCTCTACCTCGGATAAATCAACATTGCACACCCATAACCCCTATAGCCAAACTCATTGCAATCATCTTATAATTAAGGGAAGCACGTCTATTAGCATGTTATTTCCATTCTACAATGGTTAAAGTTTGAAATACTAGTACTATGCATACATACTCAACCTAATTACGCAATTTTCTCTTAAAAGTATTAAAAAAGCACTGTCTTCTCCGATATACTGTATAACATGATTTCTGTCAACTGCTCTTCCAGAATCTAACAAGTTCATTTAATTTTAATTCCTTGATAGTCAAAAAAATCCTTATCCTCAATTATAACATCCACGTTTTTCATGTTTCTGCGATTGGTTGAAGTACCCGATTATTTAAATCCGCTGACGAGTAGTAAAATATTTCTAGAAATAAATTTGGGAATTCAAAACACTTGAGCTCAGAAATCAATCAGACGTTCTATTTTTATTTTTTTTCCAAAAAAAGAAAAATAAAACTATATAGGGGACAAAGAGAATCGACTCTCGGTTGCCGAAAAAACAGTAACAAGTCAAAGAAAAGAGATGCCCAAAACATATACCAAAAATAGAGGAAAAGATTGAAAATAACACCTGTAGCAGGATCGAAGCGAGACCAGAGCTTCTCGCGGAACTCGTGATCAGCCCCGAGAATCCGGACCCAAACACGCTCTTTTTCACCGGTTTTATCATCGACGGCGTTGAGAATCGAACCAGCGATGCCCGGCACGAGGAGAACCGGGTCAAGCGTGGGGTCTACATAGGTCTGCTCCTCGCTAGCCTTGCTTATCAGCCTCAACAGATGCTCCACAGACTTGACTATGTCCTCTAACAGCACCGACATTGCCGGATCAAAATGTGAGTTAAATATAAACCCTCACCCCCAAAACGAAAGAAGCAAATCTTTAGAAGGTTAACGGATTAATTTCTATTTACAAGTTATCGTTTGTAAGTTATCTACAAAGGTTGTTGCACCGGAGAGGGTTAATTTGGTGGTTGGTGGTGATGTGATGGTCAGCGGCGAAGGCGTGGCGGAGAAGAGTTGGAGAGAAAATGGTGAAGATGAAGAGATGATCAATCATGCACGTTTTCATCCTAAGCGTTGATTTGTCAAGCCTAACGAGTTACGTTACGTGGATCATTTCTCAATGGGCTGTAACAGTTACATGGGCTTGACAGTTATCCCATTATATGTGGCCCAATATACAATCCCACACGGCCCAACCTGCGTTCTAATTAGCATTGGTTCAATTTAGGAGGAGATATTCTCCTTGGATTTAGACTATTAAAATAAGAGAGCTACTTGGAGCCTGGGAGGTTAGATTTGGCTCGACTCCACGAGGATCGAGACTCGACTTGAGTTCGAACATCTTATAATAATTAAATAATTATTTATAAATATAATAATAAAAATAAAATATATTAATTATTATTAGACTAGATAAATTCGAAAACACAACTCGTTTGACTTAATATAAGTGGAGTCGAGCTCGTTACTTTATCGAACCTAGCACGCGAATATATTCTCGTTCGACTAGTTTAACATTCCTATATGAATAGATGGGAATAAAAGTGGAAATAAGTCAAACCAGTTATTGCATAGCCTAACTTAAGTCTATTATATACTTCCTCCTCCGTCCCATTTTAGATGTCACACACTTTTCATTTTGGGTTGTCCTACAAAAGTTTGCACATTTCAAAAAAGCAAAAAGTCAAACACAATTTCTCTTCACCACAGATTTTATTACAAAAAAATCATTCATATCTAACACACCTAACATACTTTATCATTTATTTATTACCAAAAATATCATAATACCACTAAAAATTATCACTTTTCTTAATATTCGTACATAAAGTGGAATGCAAACATTTGTGGTATTGAGGGAGTAATCATTAGACCAAATTTGACTTATTATTTTATGAGTTTAACCTAACCTATTTAACAAAAAAATCGAATCTAAAAGCCTGTAACGGCTTTTTTAGGCTTGTTTATTGAGTTGGTCTCGTTTGTCCCATGGTGCATAATGTATATAAAGGTATAATATTATATTTTAAAGAATATACACTTTAATTAATAAGAGTATAATTTTTTTATTTAAAAGATCAGTTGAAAAATGAATAATATAAATATTTGATTAAAAAAATATTTTTTTTAGGAAATAAAGGTACATGTTCTTATACTAAAAGGTACTCCCTCCGTCCCAAAATTGATTGCACACTTTCCACATTTATCCGTCCCAAAATAGATTGCACCTTTCCAAAAAATGAAATATCACATCAATCTCCACCCCTAAAAGTTCATCTTAATTACAACTTTACCACACTCACCTAACACACATAATATATTTTATAATTTATTTATTACCTAAAAATACCACAATACCCCTAAAAAATTAACATTTCTTAAACTCCGTATCTACAGTAACAGTGCAATCAATTTTGGGATGGAGGGAGTATATCACTTAATATTAAAGGGTATAACTTTAAAAAATGCGAGATTTGGGAGCACGATATCTCCGAGGACACGCAAGTTTCAACGTTGTTTATTTTAAACTAAAAAAACTTAATATTAATGATATGCAAGAATTATAAAAATTTGTATAATGTAATATATTAAAAATGAATATTACCCTAAAAATAAATTATTCTAATATATTTTATCAAATTATTCATATAATGAATAATGAAAAAGGAGCAGCACTATTGAAACCCATATGATTGCTAAGAGCAACTTTAAGAGACTCTCTAAAATTTGAAGAACATTTTCAAAAAATAGAGAGCATTTTTTAATTTTAAAGAATTATTTTTATTATGCTCCAATACACTCTTTATATTTTCATTTCCAATATTCATTTATAATATATTTACTCTATTATACTCTCTCTCAACTTTAAGAGACTCTCTAAAATTTGAAGAACATTTTCAAAAAATAGAGAGCATTTTTTAATTTTAAAGAATTATTTTTTATTATACTCCAACACACCCTTTATATTTTCATTTTCAATATTCATTATCTATAATATATTTACTCTATTATACCCTCTCTCTCTTAAGTGAAAATACAAAGAAATGAAAATAACATTTAATGTAATAAATTATGAAGAAGGGTTTTTGCTCTTCAAATCTGAAGAGTGAAAATTATTCTAAATGTTAAAATAAAGAGTGTGTTGGGACTTACATATATTGAAATTTTCTTCAAAGTATGAATATTTCTTCTTTTTCATTAACTTTTGGAGATGCTCTAGAGCACTTAAGTTCTAAAAAATTGTAGTAATAAAAAGACTGTTGGGGATTTAGGTCACCAAATAATATAAATTACAGTGGATTAACAAACTAGAAATTTTATAAAAATAGAATGAAAGAACACAGTATAGCATTGGGTAAGAACTCCAGGAAAATCAGTTTTCTGGAGTAATTTCAGTTCTAATACGGACGGGTTTGAACATCTATCAGATTGTTAAATCTAACCAATCCTCTCAAGTAGGTTGAATTCCAGTTTGAATCTGAGTTTTGGAGTGTGAAGAGATGCAGTTCCGACTTGATATTCCACAATCAGCAGCTTCCAGTTCTTATACGAATAGTGTTGTGCAAATTTCTAAGGACGGCACGACCCCGACCGGAAGGATGGCTCACGCTTTTAGGCTCAGCAGAATCTTCTAAGTTCACAAAAGAGGGGGATGCCCGACCTTCAGTCTTGGGGACCACGCGCCGCCGCGACGATCCTTCTCCAAGGTAAGTAGATTTTCGAGAAAGTTCGTAACGCGGCGGCGGCAGAACTTAACGATGGCCGCTTTGAGTTACGGGAGCAACAGGAGGAGCCCTAGCATTGCAAGCCTCTTCGTCTTCCTCAGAACTGAGGAACTCCTGAGAGGATCTCGAATAGACAATCATGAGGGGAGAAAGGAGACCAACAAAAAATAGAAGGGCAAGCATAAACACACTGAAATAAAAAGCAAAAGCCATGGCAAAATATGTTGCAGAAGTGATTGAGAAAGAAGATGAGTTACAGAAGTAGCAAAGGAAAGAGTTAAGTGTGGCCTTGGTGTTTGCATGACTTCCCGCTTTTATAGAAGAAAAAGGGGGAGAGAGGGGATAACTGCCCCCCCAGAATTCAAAGCGATCACCCAAGGGTGAAACGAGAACTGTCGATTTTGATACGTGGCCGCGATCGAACAAGAAAATGTAGGGAGAATGACAACATATGTGACAATTCTAAAAAACTGGCTGCGAAGATATGGGGGGATCAAATGCATTAAATGCATAATTAATGCATGTCAGAACTATTATTAAATGCAATCATTGTCATTGAAGAACAAAATACAAACTAAGTGAAAACAAAAAAGGGAAACCAAAAGAATACAAAGATTTTCATCCTAAAAGCTAAGTCCCACCAGAGGGGCCAGTCGGAGCAGGAGCCGAATGAGAAGGAGCCACTGTGGAAGTCGACGCCATGGACACCTGGGAGGCTACCCAACTCAAGAAACCCGAAATACAGAAGAAGTCGGACACGTATCCTAATGGAGCAAGGTTTATCCCCTCCGACTCCCAATCAATGCCAGCCGGCAACCCCGAGGCGGCAATCCGAGCGTGCATTATCTAATTAAAATTTTTCAGAAGAACCGTCGCACCAATCCCATTAGCCAACCGTGCCGAGTGCGCCAAAGCCTTGGAAAAACTGACTATCCCAGCAATTTTCCTCTCTTAGTTGATTAAGGCGGAAAAGTCCACCTCGTATTTATTGGAAAGGGCAGCCACTTCAGCCTCTTTGGCCCTTAGCTCTTTTGGATGATCGTCTAGCCATCCCTTAGCCTCATCTAGCTCTCGAGTTGACTGTTCTTCTCCTCCGACTCTTTCGAGGCCTCCTCGGCGGCTTTTAATGTCGTCTCACTTGGAAGCAGTTTCCCTTCTGCCAGTCTCAGTTCCTCTTTAATGGCATCCAAGGCTTTCTCCAAAGCCTTACGCTGATGAGCTGCCTCTTCTCAGATCGACTCAAGCTCTCTCGAATGTCTCTGCTCTGCCTCTTCCATCCTTTCCCTCATCTGGACCAATTCCGCTTTCTTTCGATGATCGAAAGTAGCAGACTTAGCCGTCTCCTGACCTTAGCGAGCCAAGATAAGAGACACCTGGCTTAGATAGCTCAGGGCCCTCGCCTGATACCTAGCCGCCGTATAGATGAGGTCGTCCGAGTTCAAGGCCCCAATGGCATCACTTTCTTCCTGAGTAAAACCTACAGGGACAGATTCCATAGCCCTTTGCATATATGCAGGGAGAGCTGGCTGATTGAAGTCATACGGGTTCGACCCGTAAAGGCTGCGGAGCCCTGGCAGTAAAGAACGAACGTCCAGAGTAGAGGCACTAATTTTAAAACCAAGGTAAGGAGTCTCGGCTGAAGGCACCCCTAAAGCGGCCCTACTCAAGAAGAGGCCAAAACTCTCAGCCCGAGCCCTCTTACTCGGGGCTCGGAAGGTCCGCTGACAGGCATCGACCGATCGTTGATTAGCCATTTGTAGTCGGGATGACTAATTAAAGAATTTATCGAACCACATGGAGGTAGGTACTAAGACTCTAAGCGATCTCGTGTTCATCATAGTATTATAGAGATGATCATAAAGGGGAGATAATCAAGAAATGATAGAAAAATAAATGGATAGATGAATGAATGAATGGATGAATGAGCCAAGTAGATAGAGAATGAGACTAGCAATACTTATAGTATGGAGAATCTAGGTACCATACAACGAATTCATATGTGTCATGGATTAATAACTAAGGGCCAATACGAAATTCCACCTAAACTCCCTCTCGAGAGGGATAGGTTGTAGATCCTCACAAAGGTCTCAAAATAGCTCAAAGGTTGGTTCTCAATCAAACAATTCCAACTAGGTACTAAGTTCAATTGGAGAGTCCCCTCACACGATCAATTGACCTCTCGATCTAACCAATCGAATTTTCTATCAAAGGGTTCTAAATCCTAAAGGATTTCTCAATCTCTTTACAATTTATAATGCACATGAAGTGTTTGATGAAATGATTAAATGAACTATCCTAAACATATAATTGATTTCTCAATCTAATCACATGCCCATGACAATTAATCACACAAATTAACAATACAAATCAAACAATTAACAATCAATGATAGAAAATTAACAAATTCAATCAACATATGAATTTAATTGCAAAATATCCAAAATTATCCAACACAATTCATATTGCTAATCTCACAAGGGAGATTGGACTCTCATATTCTTAAGAAAATTAACATAGACATTAAAATCCTTACAAAATATGATAAACAATAGGTTTCAATATAAAGTGTAGATGAAAACTCCCTTGGATATCTCCAATGGTGATCTTCTTCTCCCCTTTGCAATCTTCCTCTCTTCCTTGTTTCTCTAGTTAAATGGATGAAGGAATTGACGGTGGGATGATGGTAGATGATATGGATGAAGAATGGATGAAGATGAAGATGAAAAATAGAGAAAAATAGTGTGTGAGGTGAGTGCAGGGGTGAAACCCTCGCCCAAAACTGATCTAATGTTGAAATATTGGGTATTTATACCCCTTGGGAAGATTCTAGAAGATTCTGGAATTTTTCTGAGTCCAGCACCTACACGGCTCGTGTGCGGTACACGGCAACAGGGGTGGCCGTATAGGTGTTTCGGGTGTCAGTACACGGCTTCCGCTTACAGGGCCGTGTTTGGTACACGGCCCGTGTTCCTGCACACCGTCCGTGTTCCTGCACACAGCCCGTGTTCTGCACACGGCCACAGGGGTGGTTGTGTAGGGGCTTCTAACGATGAAGCACGACCACTTCTTACAGGGCCGTGTTCGGTACACAGCCCGTGTCCTTGCAGTCCTATTTTTTCTTCTTCCGTTTTGGCCCGTTCTCCCTCGTTTCAACTCCGAACTGAGATCCACTTTTTTCTACGTCTTTTTTTTCGCGTCTAGAATCTCTTTTTACCTGGAAATCATACATTTAAGCTCATTCTCATACATTTTCATAAAACACAAAACACAACCAAATAGAATACAAATACAGATAAAATAATACAAAATACACATAAAAACACACTAAAATATAGGTGAAAATATTACTCATCAATCATCCAGAATGACTCCACTCGAACCAGCAGGCTATCGCCGCATGAGATAGGCGATCGGAGAAGAACAACCAGAGTCAGGAAGCAAATAGTCTGCCTCCTGCTCCCTCTCCGAAACGACGGCGATGTCATCAAGCCCCTTTTATTGTGCAATATCCATAGGCTCACGACTCACATCCAGTCGAGCGAACTCCTTTTCTACGTGAGCACCAGCCTCGGAATCCGACTAATTATATCTTTCTTGGGGCTTGGGGGCTCAGCTCCGTCGGGGAGAACTTGTCCACCTCTATTATTTCTGTCAAGGCATTCGGCCTCACAACCCCTAGACCCAAGGTAACGAACGACCCTACTGGAATCATTGCCACCCCAACAGGAATGTTCGAGTCAGCAAGAGAGGTCCCCTGAGGCAATGAACTTGTCCCGACATGAGCAGCCACAGTCACCACCAGCAAGGGGACCGGCGCCTTCGGATCCACCATGAGCCCATGCTTTTTCAAAAGCTCATCGATAATTATGTCGGTGCTTCTCGCCTGAGGACTCATCTTGCTGATGACGCCTACTAACCCCAAGAACTCCTGGGAAAGGAAGGACCCAGACGAACATCTCTATCTGCAAACAAAAAGTGAAAGCATTGTCAATACCTCCTGTGGGCAAACAGAATTAAACAGAAAGGTAGACGTACATACATACCTCCACGAGAACGAACGAGCTGAAAGGCAGAGGGAACCCTAATCTGATCTGGTTTTCATCTTCCGCCCATCCAGCACCACCGTTCTTTCCAGTTCTTTATGAAAGAGGACTTCCCCAAGAGTGTTATCCTGCGACTAGAGTTGACTCGGTAAAAGCCCCTGTGCAAATTTTTCTCCGAAGGACGACACAGATAATCAATCTCTTTGGGGGATGAATGGTGGTAACCCTTCTCACAAAAAAGGAAAATGAATCCGATCAATATGGCCCAAGCATTTGGGGATAATTGAGCCGGCGCTAGATTCCAATAATCTAGGAGTTCCTCCAAACATGGGTGAATGGGCAAACGGAAACCTAGCTTCAACATTTGACCATTCACAGCCACCCGTCCTCGAGTCGGCTTGCTCGCCCTATTATTCTCAACCGGTTTAATAAACTCCACCCCGGCGCTGTATATTTAGAAGAAATTTCATCAAATTAGAAAGGAGGAATTGAGCTATCTTGGAAATGAGCCCACATTCCGTTGTGGGCCCCATCGTGCGATGCAATATGGGCCCGAATGTTCTCTAGATCCAGCACATCCTCTGTCGTCGCAAACGAGAAAGGTAGGGAGAGAGATATCGCAGAAAGTCTCCGCAACGATGAAGATACCTCAGTCTCGTCCCGCATATCTCGAAAAGCCCTCTCTAGGGATTCCGACACCCCCTCTCTGCCACTCGCCACCCGTCTCGGGTCCGACTGGCCTACGGAACTGTCGTCTGGATTCATGAAGGGTGTTTAATAATTGGAAAAGGAGAATTGATAGAGGGTAACAATTCAAAAGCTAAAATAGCAAGAGAAATGTGAGAATTGCAGTGGAAAAAGGCACCTTTCTATGCGTCTTCCCTCGATCGATGCAACCATTGGCGGATAAGCAATTAATGAATAACACCCTTTCAAGCAACCTAATGATGAAAGGGCCCATTGGGAAGGCAACCCGAAATCTCAAAACGTCGCCTCAGAATCTTTGGGCATCAGCGCGTCAATTCGCAGATTTTAAAATTTAAAACTAGGAGATTATGGCGCATGCGCCTATCAGAGCAGGCCCCGCTCTCACTCGTCCGGACCTCATAACAACAGGGACTGGGGCTAATGTAGTAGGGCCCAAGGAGGAGGGCCCATGGATACAACATTTGTTGTATCGGGATTTTAAGGCCCAAATAAAATAGGACCACGGCCCAATGACGCCAGGCCCAAGCCCGGATCTATCATCCAGGATCTGGTCGCGTGTTTCCCACTCGCCCGACTGCAACAACTCAGAGATCCCCTCCCATTAGTTGGCCACTTGCATCCTTCTAGCTAGAAGGCTACGCAGATATCCCTTAGGATATCTGCATAGAATATCCTATAACAAATCCTAGAAACAGTCACGTTAGGCTATTTGTATTTAATGCCCACACTGTATGCATATATTATGATGTGACCTAACGATATATTCGGATATGGTTGACGTCAGGTTACATAATATAAATACAGGAATATCCCAAAGCAATAACAACAACATTCACCCCAAAAAAAGGCACATAACTGTCTGGGGGCAATCGTCTCTCTTCTACATGTTATGTTAGCTTAGTACAGATAATCTCCTAACTACTTCCCACATTAATCCACCATTAGTGAGGGATCAAATCTGACAAGCTACAGTTGTTAAATAATCAATTAAATTAAATATTAATATCTAAACCAATATCTCCAACAAATACTCTCTGTCTCATTCAAAGGGTCCATTTTTTTCATTTTCAGCGTCCTACCTAGAGAGTTCCCCTTTATTTTTACACACATGGGACTCACATACATCTACTAATACAATTAAAATATGGAGCTCACACTCCCACTAATACAACTACCAACTACATATTAAATAATAATACTCTTTAATTCACGTGAAAAAAAAACAATAATTTATATGAAACTGAGGGATTACTATTATATCCCCATTCATTAACTTACTCCCACCACCACATTTTACTAAACTCACTCCATCAATTTAGTGTCTCACCCCTACCATACTACACACAGGTCAACACACAAAACACCACAAACACATAAAAAATTATTGAAAAGAGAAAGAAAACGCAAAAAATGAGGATTTTTTTAAATGTGTAATAGCCCATAAGAGAGAAGATGTCCAGAAAATTAATGGCTATTAATTAATCCGTTTAAAATCCTCCTTCACTAATTAATTCGACTTCGGGATGATTTCTTCATTTTCATTCATTAAGTAAAATCGTGAACCATTTCTAAGGCACAACAAATAGGAAATAAATCCATAAACCTTAATCCTATTATGATAAACTGGATCTGAACTGTAACACGGAAGCATACCTTAATCCATAGAGTTCTCTAGGCAGAATACGAACTCGGGAGTAGTGGTTTTATGGCCTTCCTCAACTAAACCTCCTTATTCCTTATGGGACCGTAGTAATCCCTCCCGATGGGGAGAAGGGAAGACCATGTTCGGCTTAGTGTATTGAGGACCATAACCTGGTAGCCTTTATATACTATACAACTGAGCCACCCATAATCACCCAGTCATGTAGTATTGTGTATCTACTCAATTAGCCCATATCAATATTATTATAGCTCATGGATCTTTACACCTTAATTGGATCACTTAATTAAGTCCATAAAATAATTGAATAGCTAATATAATTGCATAATAATATATTGCCCACAATTAGATTATAATGGAAATTAAAAATTTCCAACAATCTCCCACTTGGGCTATATATTATTCCAAAAGTAATTATATCAAGAGTTCTTATTTGCGCAACTTTATGTTATTCCTCTTCAGGCTATACTTTACAATCTGGTTCATCTCATATATTAATATGGAATCACTGCGGCATTCACCACATTATAAATCGTGGTTAAACATCGACAATCACCAAATATACTCAATGACATAGATCAAATATGGTGAGTAGCATGGAAATTACATGCAATGTGATCAAAACATGTCTATTTTCAACTGGTCCAACTTTAAACTTTAGTGAGATCAATCCATAATATAAAATATTATAAAATGGAAAATTAACTTTAGTGAATTCACAATGAATTCAAAACCATCAACTTTATTCTGCAAAAAATCGAATTATCTAAAACAAAGCGTCTTGAAAACTTTAAAGAGCAATAAATTTAGACTTCCACTGAACCAATGTATTATAAAATCATATAACACCCACATGAGTAGCTAGCTCATAAAATTACAGGGTGTTGAATACATAATTGGCAGATCTGTATTTAGAGTCTATCATAATATAATCTACCAAAATTTATCCATAAGAACACTTTCTTTAAC
Source organism: Pogostemon cablin (assembly GCA_023678885.1). NCBI lineage: Eukaryota > Viridiplantae > Streptophyta > Magnoliopsida > Lamiales > Lamiaceae > Pogostemon > Pogostemon cablin. Next base: position 9,104,873 of record CM042973.1, read on the forward strand.
AACAAAGAATTCTATGTCGAACAAAAGTCTATCTATGGACCGACTGATGTTCACATGAACAATTTATAATAATTATCACATGCTTATTATCACATGTGTGTTATTATTCTATCAAATTGTGCCTACATATGGGCCGAACACAGAACACTTGAATAATTCCACACTCATCTATGTAATTTCAATAAAGTCGCACTCCACACACAGAGGCTGCTATGGCAACATGAGGCTTTGGTTGACTAGATTGAAAAATTACTAGACCAATTAAATAAATATTTAAAAAAATATTTAAATTTAATTGTACGACATTAAATAATGTCACCCAATTTTAATTTAATTAAATAAACCAAATAGGAATTTTAGATGATTCATACTATAATGAAAGATTTCTTAACTTAATTAAGAATTCAAAATTCTAATTTAGAATAAACTAAATTAGACAAACATCCTATATGAATAACTATAATTAAATTGTCATTCAAAATGCCTCAAATAATAAGCACTTTTATTGGCAAACAATTAAATGCTCCAAAATTACTTTTGTAAATGGAACAATACGTCTTTCATGCAATAATAAAATGGTATCAAATCCAAATATTTCATAAGTCAGAATATTGGCCAAATATGCCGAAATCAATATTTGATTTGCAAAATTAATTTAAAACACCAAAGTGTACACGTATATATGCATATTCAATTTTATCCCAAGTCACCATATGTGAATCCCAATTATCATTATCAATTGACATAATTCATTTGAGGAAAACCTTTGTCAGAGTTTGGCCCTCTATAACATCAATATCATAATAGATACTAAGATATTGGATCACAAATATCAAGTTACTCACGTGTATTTCAAATTCAAAAGTATTCATGTGTACATATTTTTATAAATTTGGGCAAAAATGAACACTAACAAATGACATATAGTGCGTTCAATTTGGTTGATTAGAATAAGAATTTGTCATGATAATAAGAATAATTATTCTGTCAACCAAAAATACACAACTGAAATCCCTGCTCATAATTAGACTTTCATGGCTATTAACCATCAATATGACGAGAATAAATCCAAATTTATGTGATTAAACATAATTGTCATTCAATATAATTACTCTTTCACGAATCATTGATACACTAGTGCATGACATTTGACACTCATAACTCAATTCAATTCGTATATTTCTAATTCATCATGAGCAACACCCATAATTTAAATTAATAAATTAATTTAAATGAATTAAATCAAATATGGGATACTGAAAAGTTCACATGCAATCATTTAAGAAAATAATTAATGGTATGGAGATAATTATCTCTAATGCTCAAATAAAATATCACATCACGATTGAATCAATATTAAATCCAAAATAGTAAGCATGACTTGAAATTCAATTAATATGATACTATATTAATAATTACAATCACTTAAAATCAATTAATGTAAAGATACCAACATATCGATTCATATATATCAATTCATGTGATAATTAGGATAACTTAAAAGTCACATTTTCAAAACAATGAATTGCCAACAATTCTAAAATACTCAATTATAGAATCTATCCCACACATAATGAATTAATCTTAATGACAGTTCTCATAATTAAACGGATGCAATAGTATGACAACTCAAGCAATCGTCCTCCAACCAATTAATGAAGACAGACTACACAATTTCTCAACCAAATGTCACTAGCAATCCTTTGAATTCATTAATAAGTACATAATAAAGTGACAGCCCATATTATTAAATAAATTAATTAAAATGAATTACAGTATGTATTAAATATACGGTATAGTATATTAAATATATAAAATTCATGTATTCCATAAAGGAATAATCACTCCCGAATAGGACATAGCCGCATAACTTTCTCAAACGCTCAATTAGTCAGTATGATTCAATAACCCAAGCCATTACTCATGATAATCATGTACAGAAATATTAATTCTTTTCGTAATCTATCAATGCAATTGTCACTTGGTGAACCACACAAAATCAATTAAGATAAATTTTGCATAACATTAACTACATAAGAATTTTAACATAAAAGTTTAACCTAAAATTAATAATGGGATGTGCACCCACTTAATACCTAATTTATTAACCAAATAAAAGTGATCACACTTTAACCTCATTTTGATGGAATAACCATTTCAAGAGTTAACTGCACACTAATGGTCGAATCACACAAGTATAATGAATGTCATTAGTATTGAACTGAAGTAATAATAATTAGATCTAAAAAGTCGAAGCAGTTAAATTTAATTTTCAGATCTAAATTTTCGAATACACATAATGATCAATCACAAAAACTTGAATCAAAACATAATTCTTTCAAATCTCAAAGAATCATAAATAGGGTGGCTCTGATACCACTTGTACGAAATAAATCCATAAACCTTAACCCTATTATGATAAACTGGATCTGAACTGTAACACGGAAGCGTACCTTAATCCATAGAGTCCTCTAGGCAGAATACGAACTCGGGAGCAGTGGTTTTATGGCCTTCCTCAACTAAACCTCCTTATTCCTTATGAACCGTAGTAATTCCTCCCGATGGGAAGAAGGAAAGACCATATTCGGCTTAGTGTATTGGGGATCATAACCTGGTAGCCTTTATATAATATACAACTGGGCCACCCATAATCACCCAGTCATGTAGTATTGAGTATCTACTTAATTAGCACATATCAATATTATTATAGCTCATGGACCTTTACACCTTAATTGGATCACTTAATTAAGTCCATAAAATAATTGAATAGTTAATATAATTGCATAATAATATATTGCCCACAATTAGATTATAATGGAAATTAAAAATTTCCAACACAACAAGTTACCCATTTCTCAAACATCCAACAAAATTATTGAAACACATAATAATATGAGTGAGGCTCTTGTGCCCTCGGGGACACCGTGCCCTTTTACAATTTAAATCTCTAACAATACATAGGTTTAAATAGAATATGAAGAGGGATAGTTGTGTTCACATGGGGGCACGACGTATCCCCGGGAGCGCAAGAGCTTTTGCCTAATAATATACTCCCTCCGGCCACTTACAAGGTATCAATTTCACTATTCCTGGTGTCCGCTTCAAATGTATCAATTTTCTCTATTTAGTAAAGAAAGTACACAATATGACCCACCACTTCCCTCTAATACAACTATCCACTTTACCTATAATAATAATGCTCCTTAATCCACGTGCAAAAAGTAAATAAAGACCTTAGAATTGTCCACGTGCAAACAGCAAACGGTTACCTTTCAAGTGGCCGGGGGGAGTAATTATGAATTACACATTCGGTCGGTGGTTTATTTAACAATTTCTCAAAGTGTTGCTTAATTTGTAATTTTTTTTATCGGGCAAATAAAAAATTTATTAAAATCGAATGGTACAAGTATTACCAAAAATACAAAATTACCAACAAATTTATTAAATAATTTGTAATATGAATAAAATTCATTATTTTTCTTTAAATTAACTATTAATTATTCAATCATGATATATAAATTAGACAAAGTTGTTTGTGTTGGTTGATGTCAACCAAAGTCCCACATTGGTTAAACGTGGGGATGGCGACAGGGTTATAAGTGTGGGCGAGACTCTCCCTAGCATGAGTCCTTTTGGGTGTGAGCCCAGAGAGCAAAACCATGCGGGCTAGTGGACGGCCCAAAGCGAACAATATCATGCTATTGGATTGAGTGGGTCTGACTCTTGAAGGGGCCGATAAACCCAATAGTTTGTAAGACGGTGTATATATAAGGCGGGTTGTGAGACGTGTTAAAGTATAATTATTATGGATGTAAAGTATATTTATTGGTAATTAAAGAATGATTTTCTAAAGCATGAAGCATGATATCAACCATTTATAAATTCAAGATTTTTAAATAAATAAATTATGAGGCGGGTTGTGAGACGTGTTAAAATAAAATTATTATGGATGTAAAATATATTTATTGGTAATTAAAGAATGATTTTCTAAAGTATGAAGCATGATATCAACAATTTATAAATTCAAGATTTTTAAATGAATGAATTTCAAATTATGAATTTGAATTTGATATTTTTATAGTTGTTTTGGAATGATTTTCAAATTTTTTCTCAAATTGTATCATTTTGAAATTCTCCCGTTGTGTAAAAAAATATTTAATATTTTTATATAAATAAATAAAAATTTAGAGAAAATTATATTTTTTAAAAATATTAACCCCCCACCCCACACAAATATACATGATTTCTCTAACCACCACCCACCCCACCCCCAAAACCAACACCCATTTTTTTTATAAAATATTAGATTTTGATATTTAATAATAATTAAATTTTATTATTTTTTATTTATCATAAATAAAATTATATTTTAAAAATTAATTAATAAATATTGAATTATGGATTTGAAAATCCTTTTATAAATTCATAATTCATCCAAACAATGTACTTCATTCAAATGAATTGATTTAAAATCCATTCATTTTCAGATCTATTGGTTTTAAATGACTCAATCCAAAAACAACCATATGGTATTATAATATGATTAATTACAAATATACTTTGATTATCAATAAGCACACATTACTTGTATAACTAACATACTTTAATAATGGGTTGACCTGTCTCACAAGAGAGTACTCCTATAAATTGTAGAATTTATTATTACAATCGGTTTTATACTAATTATAGCTTATCTTAAGTATACTGTAATAGAACTTTTTTCTTCCTACGTGTCAAATCAATGTATAAGAGTGTATTAATTGATGTGTAAAAAGAGATGAAAGAGAATATATAGAAAAATAAACAAAAATTATTAATTGCGGAAAAGATAATGTATAGTAAATGGGAAGTGTAAGATGGATGACATAGAGTTTGTATGCGGGGTTCGAATCACCTATTTTAATTCGGTGTTTCATCCCGTATTCCAATTTATAATTGAATGATACGTGTGATTATTGTTTCCTATATTAATGACATTCTCTAATGGTTTAATAGTCAATTGTAGAATATAGTTTTTTATGTTATGAAATAAAGATGAAACATATAAATTGGAATTGGGAATTTAAGCCCTTGTATGTTCATATGTGAAAGATTTATTAAATATAAACTTAAAAATAATAAACCAAAAACAAACTTAAGTATTGTTTCACTAGACACAAAGTCTATGTATATTGAGAGCATTTAACATGAAACTAAAGCACTTACAATAGAAAAATCTAATTATAGGCAAATGAGAAAGAAAAAAGGGAAAGAAAAGGGGACCATGCAAGAATATATTGCCAAAAAAACAAGTAGCACATGAATGTTGAACCCTAAATTTTTGACAAGGATTAGAAAAGTTTATCATTGACAGCTTTATACACAAAACACCAACCTTAACCACATGTATTTTTCAACCCTCAAAGCTACATTACAAAGGAAAACCACGTGATCCCATTTATTTCTTAATCAAAGATTAAAACCAAAAAATACAAAAGTAAAACTAAAGTGTGTGGTCCTTTGATTAATTTGTGCTTATCTGTTTGTCATAATTAGTTTTTCAATCATGGACAGAGGAGCTAAGCCAATGCTAAAGACAAATTGTTTGATCTTCACTGATTCACTCCCATGAACCCTCATGTGTGTCCCAAAATCTTGTCTTTAATTTCCTCTTTTCAATTCTCACAAAACATATGCATGGACTTGAGACAAATAATATATCTACATCCCCTTTTTTCATAGTTCATGACTTTTTTTTATCTTTCAATGTATTTAACCTTGTGATTTATGTGTTATTTTATTTTAGGGTTTAATTTTTATCTTTTAGATATAATTCTAATATTTAAGGTATAAATGTAATGTCATCATTAATTTTATACTTTTTTTGAAGTTGTATGATAACCCAATAATTAATGACTAAATGCAAAGGATGAAGAATACAGGTGCAATACATGAAGGCCAAAAATAAGTTTAAATAAATTTGGAAATTCACTTGGACATAAGAATGAGATTAAGTTTTTTTTTGGACGTGTTGTTGTATTTTATTTGGGTAGTATGGAAAGTTAGGAATTATATTGTCATTAATTAGAAAGTTGGAACCTACATAATACTTTAGAGGAGATCAAATCACATACACATATTGGTGGAAGTTGAAAAAAAAAAAAAAAAAAGGAAAAATTGAAACATGACATTAATTTCTCCTGTGGAATGAAAATCGTAGAATGTTTTGTAAGTTAAATAGTAAGTTATCATAATTATCATCACATGTCATGTAAAGTGTATCATGTAAATCGATTCTCATAAGACCCTAATGTGAAACACCATTTTTCGTTAATAAAATATGTTTGGGCAATCCACAGTAGTCTACCAACTGAAGTTAATTTGATGGGTCAACCCGAGAAAGAACATAAATTTAACAGCTGTATGTGAGGTGGGGACATGATGGATGGGGAAGGAACATCCTAAAACTCGGAGCAATCACAGAGAAATTAATTAAGGATATTGTAGTAGCTAGCATCTAACCCATGTGACACATGCAAGTCGTGCGCCGTTTATATTCCCTCCTCCAACCCAATCCAATTTTAATACTCCAAATAAAAATTTATGTCGAGATTGTCGCACAAAATGACTTTTATGAAATCGATAAAAAGTTAAAATTTTTGTAATAAAATTGATAAAAAATGATAACAGTGTTGTAAATTACTTCCTCCATCTTGGAGATAGTGATACATTTTTTTTGACAAGGAGATTAAAGAGTATAATAATTTAACCGCGTGTAGTTGGTTGAATATATAATATTTTAACGTATAATGAGTAGTTGTATTAGTGATTTCTGTGTGGGCCTATGTAATAAAAGGGTTAATTCTTTAAAAATACACCACCTTTTTGGGAATTTTCAAATCTATCACATCCTTTTATTTTTAGCAATTCAATGCACAATCTATTTTATTTTCTCAATTCGATTCATCACTCAATTTTGCCGCAAAATTTTGATGATGTGGCCGCCGGAATTATCTCCCCTACCATATCATCAAACACATCAGCTGGCCTCATGGATTTAAATAATTTCAGAAAGAAAATATAATTAGTTTAAACTTAGAGGAGATCAAAAGTCAGAACATGAGAATAAGAACATTTAGATTTTGTGTATGAAAAATCTCACGAAATTGATAAAGCTCAAGATTATTGGTACCCTGGAGACAGGGAGCAAAGTTGAGACAACATCAATTAATTCTCACCATTTTTTTTAACGCATCCGAAATATGAAAATATAAAAGCGATTGTGTGAGAAAAATATATATATTCAAAAATCTACAATCGACCTTGGCATTGTCACTACTTACTGATTAATTTCGTGTTGTAAATCTTTGCACAAGTCATATACTTTTTCGCTGCAATCTTGGAGAAGATTTCCTTTTGCTAGGGTTCTTAAGTGGGTGAGAAAATTCGTTCATGACTTCTGTACATTGACTATTAATAATTTCTAAAATTATTTAAATTCATGTGGCCAGCTGATGTGTTTGATGACATGGTAAGGGAGATAATTCCGGCGGCCACGTCATCAAAATTTTGCCGAAAAATTGAGTGATGAATCGAATTGAGAAAATAAAATAGATTGTGCATTAAATTGCAAAAAATAAAAGGATGTGTTAGATTTGAAAATTTCCAAAAAGGTGGTGTATTTTTAAGGAATTAAACCTAAATAAAAAAATTTTATGTGAACGTCCCATGTTTTTTAAAATAAAATATATCAATTTTTGTGGGACAATTAAAAAAAGAAAGTTTGTCAATATGTTTGGGAGTATGGGAATATTTTATTAATAATTTAAGATATAAATAAAAAGAGATAACATTTTAAAAGAAAATTTATAATAATAAAACATATAACTAATTAAGAAAGTATATAATTGTGTAATAATAAAATTGTCTTATACAAGTCTAACCCATGTGACACATGGAAGTCGCGCGCCGTTTATATTCCCTCATCCAAGTGAGCCTCATTTTAATACTCCAAAACAATTCAAGTCTACTATTTTTTGTTATAAAAAAAAAATATTTTTAAATAAATTTTATTGATTTATGAGGTATTTTAGATAATAAATAGAGGGTAAAGTAATATAATCTCGGATATTTTATTATATTTTAATGATATATTTTTTATTATACATATTAGATGAGTGACATATATATGGAGAGACAAATCTTAATTTTTCTTTATAGGGTTGATATCCTGTTAAAGCATAAATTTTATTATATAAAATGTGTCAATCATCTAAGTATTTGTAATAAAAGATGTAACACCAAAATGTACAAATGATTTGACCGATATTATATTACTCCCTCCGTCTCAGGAAAGAGTTACGTTTACTGTTTGCACGGATATTAAGAAATATAGTATTTTAATGTATAATAGGTTGAGAGATATAATAATTTAATGTACAGTGGATAGTTGTATTAATATTGTGTGTGAGCCCTATAAAGATAAAGTAATTGATTTATGTGGGTTCCATCTACTAAAAAATAAATGTAATTCTTGTAGTGGAACGCCCTAATTAGTAAAATATAACTCTTGTTGTGTGATGGAGGTAGTATGTGTTAAGTGTTAATATAATTTTGAAATTATAGAGACTTTTAAATTATTAAATAAACAAATGAGAAAATGTAAAAAGAGTATTTTGTGAGAGAAGTAGATAGATAAGAAAATGAAAATATTTATTCGTAGAGAGACAGAGTACATTAGTGACAGTGGCGGATTTAGGGGGGTACGGCTGTAACCCAAAATCCCCCACACCCCCTACCCCCCACCTCTAAAATTAAAAAAAAAAAAAATATTACTCTCTCCATCCCATAGAAATTGACACACTTTTTTTTGTTTGTCCCACTAAAGATGACATATTTCCTTTTTAATACATAGACCCACACAAAAAACAATTAATCTATTCTCATGGGCCCCACATATCACCTCTAATACAACTATCCACTACACATTAAATATTATTTCTCTCACTTCACTTTACTCCACTTTATATTAAATTATTATACTCCTTAATCTTCATGCCAAAAAAAAAATTATATCAACTTCTATGGGACGGGGAGTATATATTTGGATGTATGTATAAATATTTATATATAAATATATTTGTACCCTCAAATTATTAAGTTCAACAAAAAAATTATAATCAATTCATTACTATTTTTATAAATTTATACTATAATTTCATAATAATAATATTTTAAATTTCTTATTACAAATGAAAATTCAATTATATGAACAATAATAATTATAATTTTTTAGTGTTTATTCATTTATGGTACGATTTTAAAATATCAAATATTATCTCCGTTTCTTTAATTATTTCTCACTTTTCTTTTGATCCGTCTCAACACTTATGTATATTTTTTTAAATGGTAAAAATACTTCTCATTAATATCACTATTTACACACATCTCAACAACTTTCTATATATTTTTCATTAAATTATCTAAAATACTCATATTTTACACCCATTTCAAGAAATTTACACATTTTTAAACATAAAAATTAATTTTTTTAATCTCCGCCATAAAAAATACATGTGTGTTATATAAAAATTAATTTTTTTAATCTCCGCCATAAAAAATACGTGTGTGTTTACTTATCGAGACGGAGGGAGCAACATGTTTATAATTACAAGTGGTAACCTCGAAATTTTTTTTCTGGATCCGCCTGAATTATTAATCTTTTATCACACAAACAATATATAGGTCCATTATTTAAATATTGCTACCACCTTAGCTCCATTATCTAAGTATTCATTTAATTATATGTCGACTTTATATTTAGGACAGCCAATGAATAATACTGTGATCCACCATTAGAATGTCGTCTGAATTATTATTTCATAGCCGCACTACACATTACTATTACTCCTATTTTGTGAAAATGCCCACAATAAGTCGCCTGTGTCATTGGGCTATTGCTGATATTATTTCACTTTTTCTTTAATGGTATTATATTTTTATTAAAAATGGAATATTAATTTTTCTATATTATTAATAAAATAGTTTAATGAAAAGATTATTATTTTCATTAAGTATTATATATTTTATTAAAACAAATATCACGTTTTATTCATCTTACAAAATTCTTATGAGACGATTATATATTTTATTAAAGAGTAAGTTTTTTCGGTGCAATTGTGTCACTTTTCTTTTTCTTAATTATCACTTTCTTTAAGATTCAATATTTATTCTAATTAGAGATTAAAATATTTAAATATATAATTGTTTTTAAATTTTTAAATAATGGAAATTTACATAAATCAGATTCACACCCAATATCACTAGCTAGACTACTTTATTTTTTAAGGTAAACTAGTTCGTATGACGAGTTCACAAAAAATTATGTGTATCAAAATTTTATTTTTATAATAATGAATTAGTACTTTTAAATTTATAAAACTATTACTCTTATGAATAGTAAATAATTATTTATATTTAAATTTATTTGAATTTCAACATGCCTCCAATTTTTTTTATTTAATAGGAGTAGTTCATTATTTTGAAGAGTAAAAATTTATTATTTTAAAGAGTAAAATTCAAATATGATACACTAGTTGAAAAAGAGAAATTTTTTTTTTCCTTTTTCTTGGGTGGCAGTGATATTAGCTTAATATTAGTCATGTCCACATCTTGTTTAATACCCTGATTGTTTCGAGTAATGATTTATATTTACTATTTTGATTTGTCTCAGGAGAAAGTTTATATTTTCTTTTTTTAAAGGGTGATTCATACAAAATAATTAATATATTGAGTTAGTCTTTTATGAAACCGATTTACGATATAAATTTCATGGTTTCCTTTAATTTAAACTCCTAGCAATACATATGATATAATAGGAATGGAAGGGGATCATAAAATTTAGGGTGAGAAAAGACCAGAGTTCATATACTAAGTTATGTAAATCGGATTAAAAAAAAGTGTTTGTGTAATATATTTACATGGGACGCACACATAATACTAATACAACTATTCACTATGTTTTTATTTACCCCAAAACATCAAGAGTACAAATTACAAGTGGAGCACGACTAAAATACTCCCTCTGTCTCACGTATTTAAGTATTCTTTCCATTTTGAGGTGTCTCAAGTATTTATGCACGTTCCATTAATAGTAAAAATACATAATATATGTTATTTACTTTTTACATTTTATTCAATCCAACAGCTTTGTTTATTTTTTTCATACTTTAATCATTATTCTCAGCAACTTTATTTATTTTTTCTCATTAAATTATCAACTTTTTTCTACTTTTAATATAATAAAAAAGCAACATTAATCTTCGTGCCCATACAAACGGGCATAACTACGTGGAACAAAGGATATATTATATTCATTAATCCATTACATAATAAAATATTATATATATTAATTCACATAAAAGAAACAAACGTACACGTTTGCTCAGGATGGGAGTATGTTTAAGTTGAGAGCAACTTGGGTGGAATCGGTTCCACCAAATGAAACCTTTGGTCCCACCTTTTCCATTTTAATATAATTAATTAATATGTGGTCCCCTTATAATTAATATTATTTTTTAAAATTTTTAAAATTTTATTATATTTAAAAGACTATTATATCCTAAAATCATAAATCCTAAAAGTAAAATATACTCTAAACCACAAGGGTAAAATTACAATTACACCCTAATCCTTAAACCTTAAAAATAAAATATACCCTAAAGCATAAGGGTGAAATTACAATTATACCCTAAACCCTAAGGGTTATATACCCTAAACCTCAAGGGTGAAATTACAATTATACCATAAATTCTAAAATCTAAAAATTAAATATAACCTAAACCATAAGGGTGAAATTATAATTATATCTCTAAAATTAAATAAATAAATAAAAATAAAAAAATAAACACAAAAAAACATACAAACAGCAAACAGTACAAAAAGAAAAAATTACTAGATAATAAAATAGTGGAACACACATTGAGAGTGAAGAAATGAGGTTCCATCAATTCAATTTGCTGGACCTTTCCCACCCTAATCATTGGCGTTTAAGTTTTATTAAGGGATAGCACTTTTTCTGCCCTATATGACAAATGCAACATCTTTTTTGCCCTATACTTTTTAAAACATCTAATTTGCCCTGTTTTTGGTGTGTATTCCTAATTTACCCCCCTGACACATGTCATATCTTTTCCTTTTTTTTAAATCTCGTGATTACTGCCCAGCGGTTAAAAGTACCGCTTTTAATGGCATTGAATTTGGGGAGAGAATCTTTGACCCCCTTATCTCAATTGTTTTTTGTTATTTACTCCCTGTATCTGTCACTCTCTCTCTCTTTTCATCGGCACCATTCTCAAACTCCCTGTATACTCTCCCTTTCTCTCTCTCTCTCAAACTCGATTTTTCTGTCGAACACAGCTCTCCGTCCGGGCCTCCGGCGTGTCGTTCAATCCATCGTCATCCCCACGTCGAAAATTAGCAGTAGCAAATATGGATAACCAGGTATTCCGTCTTTAGGATTTTAGAGTTTTAGGGTTTTTGCGATTTAATGGTAACTGTTCTTGTCCCCCGAGGAAGTAGAGTCTGCACCGTATGAATTTGCCGTTGAGTATAATTGGAAATTTCATTGTAATTTGTAGTGTAATTGAATTTATAGCGTAGTTTAACTTGTCCGCCGCTTTTTATAGCGTAGTTTAACTTGTCCGCCGAAAATTATAGTACAATAAAGCATGTCCGCCAATTGTTTGTCACTGTTTGAGCTTGTCCGCCGAAATTATGAGTTTTTTAAGCATGTCCGCCGAGTTTCTGAGCATTATTTTGCCATTATTTGTGCTTAAAATAGCTTGTCCGCCGTTGATGTGCCTTTACTGTGCTTGTCCGCCGCTTTTTATAGCGTAGTTTAACTTGTCCGCCGAAAATTATAGTACAATAAAGCATGTCCGCCAATTGTTTGTCACTGTTTGAGCTTGTCCGCCGAAATTATGAGTTTTTTAAGCCTGTCCGCCGAGTTTCTGACCATTAGTTAGCATTATTTTGAGCCTGTCCGCCGTTTTTTGTGCTTTTAATGTGCTTGTCCGCCGATTTCTCTAGTGTATTTGAACATGTCCGCCTATAATAGTACATAAAGTGACCTCGTCCGTCAAGATTTGTAGTACAAATATCCTGTCCGCTAATTTTTTGGCCATGTTTGAGCCTGTCCGCCGAGTTTCTGACCATTAGTTAGCATTATTTTACCATTATTTCTGCATAAAATATCTTGTCCGCCATTTTTGTGCCTTTGATGTGCTTGTCCGCCGATATTTTGAACTTGTCCGCCGAATATTTGTAGTACAACATAGCTTGTCCGCCAATGTTTTGCCCCTGTTTGTGCTTGTCCGCCAATTTTACGAGTTATTTGAGCCTGTCCGCCGAGTTTCTGACCATTAGTCAGCATTATTTTGCCATTATTTCTTCATAAAATAGCTTGTCCGCCAAATTTGTGCCTTTAATGTGCCTGTCCGCCGATATGTTTAGTGTATTTGAACTTGTCCGCCGATAATTGTATGTAAAGTGTCGTCATCCGTCAATATGTGTAGTACAAATAGCTTGTCCGCCAATTTTTGTGCCTTTACTGTGCTTGTCCGCCGATGTTTTTATGTATAAAATGTAGTCACGTCTTATATCTAATCGAGATGGCATGCACTGTAGTGGATCTGGAAACGCAGTGGACTTCAAACTCGAAAAGTAGGGATTAAAGGTTATTGTAGGCCTTCCAAAGCTCTTAATTGCATACGCGAGGTGCTTACAAAGAGTGGCGATCAAACAGTGCGGAGGTTCCGAAGATCTTGTTTCGGGCATTTCTGGGATTTGGATTCAGATTACGGGTCTCCTAAAGTTTTATTTCAGCTGATGGCTCAGGAGGTTGTAATCCCGGGTTCAGATATGTACTCCCGGTACTTCAGGGTGTCTGATACAATTATTAGCTTCACACCCATGGAGTTTATGCGTGTCATGGGACTAGGGTTTGAGGACCGTGGAGATATTGACCCGAATGATTCATATCTGCCACCTGCACACAGTTTGTTTGCTACGTTTCGTACGAAGAGGGTCCTGGTTGATGAACTTATGCGAAGATTCAGTGAAAATAAGTATAAGGGCCACAATGCGGTGAAAGCGGCCAACATTCTACTGCTGTACTACTTTTTGCTAGGCCGGGATACGTCAAAAGCATACATAGAGCCCTGGGTATGGTACTTAGCTGAAAATGATGACCTGTGGAACTCTTTCCCATGGGGTAAGTACACATACCTAACCCTACTGCACCATATGGACTCTGTAAAAACTACGGTGCAAGAGTTAGGCAAACAGCAGCGGATCAACTTTTATGGATGCTCATTTGCCCTAGCAGTAAGTGATACTGATTTTATTGCACCAATTTTTATTCTTAAACTAAATGCATTTAAAAAGATATATGTTGACATGAACTTACATTGATGTTTGGTCACAGGCATGGGCCTGTGAGCGCATCGCAGGTTTTGCAGCAATGTTGACCGATGGTCAGGCCGATCCGGATGTCAGACCTCTTTGTCTTCGCTGGACATATACTGTTGCTAAAAAAATTGACGACACTCAGTTTTTTAGACAGGTTTGTCACTTTTATGTGTATGCGTTTAAGATTTTGTTTATCTAAGTTGGATGCATTTGGAGGCATATTTTTATCACCTAAGTATATGTAATTATGTTTTATTGTTTTACTTTTAGGACCCAAGAGTGGTTGATTTACCTGCCATCCTCCCTGAGGAGTCCCGCCAATCATACTTCAGGGGAATACATTCTGATTGGAGTTCTGGTTTTCAAGTGACCTTTAGGGTATTTGGGGATCCAAAGCCAAAAGGAAAGGCTAAGGGTCAGAAACAGGTGCAGCGCTCTAGTTCAGATTCCGAAGATGAAATGCGTGGTCAAGGTGCCATTCCGGTTGCTGATACATCATTCCGGGGACAACAAAAAACAGCAGCACCGGAGGACTTACTACGTGATTTTCATGCCGTCGGACGGGACTACGACGATGATGATGATGACGAGGTAATGAGTGATCACGATGACAGATCTTACATACCCTCTGAGGATTCGCCCCCGCGGCCATCTCAGTCTGGCCCCCATAATGTTGTAGTACCACATCCGGTAATGGCCATTCCGGAGAGATCATATCCTCCTGTGTTTGGAAGACCATACTTCCCTTCAGCTGGATTTCAGCCACCAACGTACTCTACTTCTTTTGGTGGATATCAGGGACCAAATCAGTTTAACTTCGGTGGATTTCAGGTCCCACCTCAATCACATCCGTACGGTGGAAGTGAAGGGTCACAGCAGGGTCAGTACAGTGGGTATGGAGGATCTGTCTATAGCCATGGAGGGCTAGGGTTTCACGGATCACCTGGTAGCCCTCCATCTACCCACGACGATGTCCATCTTCAATCCAGGTCAAGTCCACAGTGGGATCACTCTGTGCCTCATCAGCAGAGAGAAGACAGTGGGGGAATGTCGCAAGAACAGTACGATCGAATAATGAGGAGAATGGATGATCATGATCAAAAATTTTTCGAACATGAAGCCCTTCTCACTCAGTTGCTGGATCGAGACGACAGACTAGAGAAGAGATTTGAGAAACTGGATGCAGAGGTCGCTGATATCCGCAGGAGGCAGGAGGATAGCCGTGGTGAATTTAAAAGGGTTGCTGGATGGTTGATTGGAGCACAGACCCGTGTGCACCATAGCCACGAGAGGTCGATGCTTGGAAGCATATATAAAATGTTTAAGGATGGATTTAAGGGTCCACCACCTGAGCCATCTACATACGAAGTACCAAGTGTTCCAGATACCTTTGAAGAACAACGGACTGCACAGACTACACCCCCATCTAGTAGTTATGCAACACCAGGGGGTCTATTTGCCGGAGATGTTGAATTGGTACCAGGTGAGTCAACAAGATTCCATGACGCATCCGGACCATACAGACAGGCTAGTTATTCTACTCCCGGAGTCTCAACTTTTGTAGGGGCTAGTTATTCTACTCCCGGTGACACTGGGATCAGTATGGTGTCAGCTGAAAAGCACTTCCAACGTCGTCCGCAACGCCCTAAGAGGAAAGCGACTGCAATCCAATCCCCATACACAACTGTGGATGACGTCAAGGTCAACAGAGCGTGGGAAAAGTTCATGCTATCCCCTGTAACGTAAGAAATTGCTGTTAAATGTGTTCTTCTTTTTTGATTTCGTTGTTTATTATGTTAAGGTTTTAACATACATGTGCAGGATGGATGTCGGCATAGGGTTCCAGGTGAGGAATGATTTCTTCGTGAGAATGATGACCCCCAAAGTCTGGCTGGATGATGAGGTTTGTAAATACAGCTTAACTCTATGTAAAAATCCAATCCCATATGTCTCATTGTTGAAATATTTTTTTCCCAGCATATTGATGCGTGTTTGGCTATACTAACACAAGCCCCTGACTACGTTGGAGTTCACCCAGATCATCGAATGCAATCGTATGCTATTCTACCGTGTCAGTTTTCGGTAAGTTTTTACATGGAATAAGGCGTATAATTTGTCGTTATAATTTACCTTATATTTTGTAATTATTTCTTTATCAGGCGACTTTAAAAGCAATTTGGGCTGAGCATGTTACGATACATGGCGATAACCCCTCAGAGTTGGCCGACTTACCTCAAGACAAGCTTGAAATATTAGATAGATGGTGGAAAGGAGAGTTGTCATTCTGGAGGCCTCCGCAATGGACATGTGGCCGTAAAGAGTGGGATAAGGTTGAACGGGTGAGTATGCCATCATTATTTATTTTTGTGTAAAGAACTACATCATCACTGACATTATTCGGAATTCAATCTACAGTTGGTCTTCGTAGAGTGTTCGCATTCGCACCATTTCGCTGTGTGTGTCTATATTAGGTCGATGAAGATTGCCGTCTTCGACTCGTTGTTTCATACGTGGGTTGAAAACAAGGCCGTTGAAGATAGTAGAAAGGAGAGCACTATTCACCTGCGACGATTACTGCCTTTGATGTTCCACCGAAGTGGTGCCATCTATGACAGTACTGAGCAGAAGTTCAGAGCCACTCTGAAGTGGGCTAGACCACAACCATCCATGTGCTACGTTCAGGATGACAGTTGGTGTTGTGGTCAGGCATGCGTCAGAGAAATACAGTATCTACTCACTGGGGATGATTCATTGGGAAATGATCCACACCTGATGGAGTACCGGAGAAAATGGGCTCGAGATATTTTTTCGTACAACCTTTACGGGAGAAAGGGTGCGAATACAGACCTTTCTTTTCGTTAGTTAGTTTGTTCTTTCTTTTTCATGATGTATTATATGAGGTGCTGTACTAAACCATTTTGAGAACGAAAGGTAGAAAAAATAATATTAATTTTCAAATCATATTACATCGTACTTAAATATTGGCTCGACATTTCACTTTATTGTGTCCCGGCTCTCCATCAAACCCATCACCCTCTGAACCCTCAAACCCAGCAGATGAGCACATCTCATCTCCATTCTCCACCTCTTCTTCGTCCTGCTGTTCGCTAGCATACTCAATGTTTAAATCAATATTTGTCGTACGACTCGACACGCCCACGCCCACACCTATACTCGTGCTAGGTCCGGCCAAATGTTCGCGACAATGAATATCGACAGATGGAATTTGTGACCGATTATCAACTGATTGCTGTGGTATGGCCTTAACTGTGACAAACAGCATCGGCTCATCAACCTGCTGATACAACCCCCTTATATCCATATCATCATTCACCTTATGTTTTGTTATACAACCACCGATGTCCACAAGTGTGTGTATAACATATTTGAAATGATTCAAATCGATGCAAACTAAACTGTGCACATGCCCGATAATAAAATCCAACGTCAGCTGATCTGAATCTAAAACTAAGCTCGTCTGTTGGCCACGTACATACTCTAAACCTTGCCACCAGCCGCCCCACCATATACAAAAATTTCTCATTTCAAATCCAACGCCTAAATCTTTCAACAAAACGATAATTAATTGTTATATTTACACAGAATTCATAAAAAATAATACGCCAATTTAGTAGGTACACACAAATTAAGCATTAAATTATCAAGCACACACAAAAGTTAAACATTAAGTCGTACGTACGTGGACAAGCTCAATTAAGTTCATAAATCCACGAACAGGTCTATTATAATCGAAAGACATCATATAATATGCTTAAAAAATAGCCAAACATGCTCAATAATGCATTACAAATCGGCAGAGATGTTCAAAAACCACCAAATAATCGGCGGACATGCTCAATTAGGATGAAAATATGGCGGACATGTTCACTTAGGAAGGAAAATTCGGCGGACAAGACCATTACGGGTGAAAAAATCGGCGGACATGATAAATTAGGCTGAGAAAATCGGCGGACATGCTCATATAGGGTAAAAACACGGCGGACATCATAATTTAGGGTGAGAAAATCGGCGGACATGCTCATATAGTGTGAAATAAACGGCGGACATGCTCATATAGTGTGAAATAAACGGCGGACATGCTCATATAGTGTGAAATAAACGGCGGACATGATAATTTAGGGTGAGAAAATCGGCGGACATGCTCAAATAGGGTGAAAACATCGGCCGACAAGCTTATATATGGTACAGCTTCGGCGGACATGCGCAAATATGGGGAAAACATCGGCGGACAGGCTCAATATTCGGCGGACAGGCTAAATTTTCGGCGGACATGATCTACTTCACCATTTTCTTTGGTGGACATGGATATATATAACCATTTTACTCAGCGGACATGCGTTTTTGAAACCCTAAAGCCCTAAAAACCCTAAAACATTCAAAGAAGGTAATAAATAAAATACAATGCAAACAGCGTTCGTATCTTACCTTTGGCTCTAACTATGGATCCGTCAACAAAACCGGTGGGTAAATGCGGGAGTCGATGACCTTTTTATGCTCCAATAATTTGTGGATACAGATGAATAAAGTTTGAATCCACTGTGCCCAATTTTTATGTTTGTTGGTGGTGAAGTTATTTGGTTGGTGGGGATAGTTGAGAGTTTAATGTGACAAGAATTTACATAAATGAACTGATTGTGAAAACAGGGCCTTTTCACCCCATTAAATGAAGTGTTTTTCAGTGGAGTGGTAGGTAGTTGCATGTGTTTAATCACCTAAATACTACTGCATGTGTTTATTAATAAAAAGCCTATTATAATATAACAATTTAAGGAATTTAAAATTTCATTCAGCTTGTCCGCCGAATTAGGGGTTATATTTTAGTAGACTTATTTATTTATTTCTTCTTTAATTAATGTGTCAAACCTAAATAATCAACATATTTCCTGACACATCTATTTTGCCTGCAACTGTACTTGTCAACTCATTCCCAATACAAAAGGTGGACCATCCTTGAGGGTATTCATGGCAATGCATGTATTTTTAGGGCAATTTAGATGTATTAGAAAAGGTAGGGCAAAAAAGATGTTGACTTCCACATATAGGGCAAATTGTGGTATTTCCCTTTTATTAATTCACTCAACACTTTGTTGTAGTTTATTGTTACTTATTACCATATAATAACTATTGTTTACAATTAATAAAGAGATTCGGCGTTACACCAAAGAAAAAGAAAAATATTGAAAGTAGAGGGTACATATTAATATTACCTAAAGAGTAATTAATGGTGATTAAAAGAATAGTCCACACACCCTTTTCTCCTATTATATATACGTTGGTGAGATGTGAAGAATGTGGTCCTGATGAGGTAGGAAAACCTATACATAAACGCGTAACAAGATAAAACGTAGATTACACTTACTTTTTTTCTAGTGTTTAAAAGAGTAGGTAACTGAAACTAAGTTCTTTGAAAAATAATTCTCCCACCATCCCCACATTTCTTCACATATGCAAGCACGCGAGCTTAAGAAATCTTACTCTTTTTTTTTAATATGTAAGATAAAGCATTTTAAGTAATTTAATACTTACTCCGTTCATAAGATATTTATTTATTTATTTTACATGAATTAAAGAATTTTATTATTTTATATAAAATAAATAATTATATTAATGGTATGTGATGGGACCATAGTTGGAGTCCTTTTGCAAAAAAAAAAAATGGATTCCTTTAAAATGAAAACCCAAAATAATAGTATTGTTTGGATGGAAGGAGTAAGAAAAAGTAAATAAATTTATTGAATTTGGTGAATTAAGTACGTAAAATAAGTAATCCCATCTCAGATTCATGTTTCCTTTGTAAAATACTCCTCTTTATCTCGTAATAAAGTTCACAATTATTGTATAGTATATGAAGTTCTAAAAAAGTTTTTTTTTAATTTTTAATTTGTTTTTAGGGGAACTTTGATACTTTTAGATAATAAATAGGAGTAAATTATAATGGTGACATGAATTTTGAAATTTAAGTAAGTCGTGGGCTATTGAATTATGTGCTATTTATTCATTTAAGGTGTGAACTTGTTTATAAAACAGATAGAAATAAGTAAGTGTGAATTTGTTTATGGTACCGATTGAGTAATACAAAAGAAACGTGAACCTATCTCTAGGATGAAAAAACTACTCCCTCTGTTTCGAGCATAGGTTTACATTTTGATATTTTGATTTATTCCACGGTAAAGTTTTCATTTTCTCTTTCGACAAATGAAATGATCTATACAAAATAATTAATATACATATTAAAATACTATATCATTTAATTTATTATACATTAAAATATTATATTTCCTAAAAATTAAATGCAAATATTTGCTCACGACAGATAGTAGTATTTTTGTAGCTAGTGTTATGGTATCGTGGAATATTATTATAGTATGAAATTTTTAAAAAATGCACATATATAGATAGGAAATGTATGATGGATGACAAAGACAAAATTAAAAAGAGTGTAAGACATAGGGGAGTAGGAGCCAGCATGTCTTTTCAACTTATTTATTTATTTAAATTAATATTAATGTTTTCTTCCACTGATATAAGAGTTTAAGAGCTTTATTTTTAGTAATGCTTAACGGATCTCATTTTAATAAATATAATTTGATAAGAGGAATCCAAACCTTTATTCAAGATGAGCATTGAGTTAAAATTAATTAAGAATTCTTGATCTATTTTGTTAACATCATGAATTTTATTTTAATTCTAAATCTTTTTCGACCTCAATTTTAAACTTGTCTCAATGTAATATACTCTACCTAGCTTTTTAATTTTTATTTTTCATAATTTCAGGACTCATATTTTTACTTTGGCAAAGGCTTGTATGAGACCGTTTTATGTAAGAGTTTATGTGAGACGGCCAAAAAGTGATAACTAAGAAAAGTGATAATAAATTAATAAAAATTGATAATATTCCTCCATGAACAATTTATAATATAAATAAAAAGTGATAACATTTTATAGTAAAAGCGATAATAATTTATAGCGAAAGTGATAACTATTTTAAAAAGTAAAAAATGGTCTCACGTGAGACGGTCTCACGCAAGACCTACCCTTTTACTTTTCTTTTTACTCTCTAACTATATATATATATATATATATATATATATATATATATATATATATATATATAATAAATTTATTATTATAAATCCAAGTTATACATGCAAGACAATATCAAAAAATAAATAAAGCGTAAAGTTAAAAAAAAAAAAAAGAAAACCAATAAAGAGTAAAAATTAAAAACCCTGATTTAAGACACTTAATTATTATATAACTTAACAACAAAAAAATAATTAATAAAAATATATGATGCCCCAATTTAAGTTAAACAAAGTTCTGCATTGCTTCTCTTTTAATTAAGTGATGATAGTTTCAATTCTCTATAGAAGGTTTTTTCTTTTAATGTGCTATTTATTTATGTTTATATAGTATAAATTTTCAATTTTATGAGTTAATCTAGTATCCAGACATATTAGGTGAAAGTAGTTAAATAAAGTCTAATTCACACCAATTATTCAATTGAATTAACCAAAGTAGTTATGATTTGTCATTAATGTACATCAACCAAAGTCCTTAATTGCTGTTTAAAATTTTTGTGGGCTTCAAAACACACATGTGGTCCTCCTCCTCCTCCTTTATATTTAATTATTTAATAATTTTCCACATATATATACAATGTTTCTTAACTCATACCTCATTTGAAGGGAGAAACAGTTTGATCAGACAAAAACCTTAATTTCCATTCTATGTATGTTGGTCTGAGAGGTTAAGCTGCCAGCTTGATCTGGTCTGAAAACAAGTCCATCTTTTGAAAAAAAAAAAAAACAATGGATTTCCATTCTTTATTTCTTGATAAAGAAAAAAAATAGTGGAAATATAATTTATGTGAATTTTCAAGAAGTGGTTCCATCAGGTCATCTGGCAGCTTCAATCACTCACCAAAGATACAACTAAAGTTGGAGTTATTAAAAAAAGTTGGGAGTTATCAAGAATGGGTTCTTTGGAATGATTCAAATTTCTCCAATATCATACTCCACCAGGTAATGTATACAAGCTTATATGTACCATGTGTTTCTCTCTCTAAATTTATATTTGTTGGGTTGAGTTTGCATATGAAACCATTGTTTAATTTGTTTCTTAACATTGTCAACTACATGACTACACAGGATTGATACATTGAGTTGATATCCTAAGTATTCGGATGCATGCTTGTACTCATTTATAACTTTTTATTTATTAGTGTAGTACATGTTTCTTAATAATTGTATAATTCTTTTTAATAAAAAATTTTTAACACTCAATTTTTCGTTAAAATAACTTATAGAAAATTCGTTAATAAAGTATATACATTTTTATTTATTAATGTAGAGTACATTTTTATTAATAAGTGTATAAATTTCTAAAATTCTGATCAATTCATGTGTGATAATTTTAAATGACTAAGAGAAGTACTTAATTAAGGTTTATTACTATTATTATTATTATTATTATTATTATTATTATTATTATTATTATTATTATTATTATTATATTGAATCTTATATCCAGAAACATATTATATGATGTGGATTGTGCACCGGGTTTGTTTACTTACATAGGAGTATATTTTTTTTTCATTTTCAATTTTTCATGAAAAAGAAAATCACATTTAATTATAATGTTAGAAGTCTACAAACCAATTAGATAATAATAATCAATAAATATATATCAAATTTTTAGACAATCATTTTTCTAATAATAAAAAAAAATAACAATAAAGTTCTAACATTCATACTAAGAATGAAAAGATTAAAAAACAATTCATGCACCTTGTGATTCCCTAATAACTTATTCCCTCAGTTTCTTTTTTTCCTAATTATTTATTTATTCATCGTTTGTTTATATATATATATATATATATATATATATATATATATGAGAATTGAAAAAAAGACAACCCTATCTTTGCTAATTATTCTTTTTTTCCTAATTATTTATTTATTCATCTATTGGCTCTATATTGTATCAATTGACTTATTGGCATTCGTAACATGACAAATTATTGTATGTAATTGTTATATTATGGATTTTTTGTTTTATTATTTTATTTTTATTGTGATTTGTCCTGTTAATAAAATTAAATATTTATCTCTTTATAATTTATTACTCCTTCCATCCGATTTAAGAGTCTCATTTTTTTTAAGTGGATTAAGGATTATAATTAATTAATTATGTGTAGTGAGTAGTTGTATTAGTTGATGTGTGAGAGTTTCATGTGTGTAAAAAATGAAATTAGATCATTTAAAGTGAACACCCAAAATAGAAAAAATGACTCTTCAAAACGGACGGAGGAAGTATTGATTATATTGGATATAATTGGATATCATAGAGTTCAATATAGAACACTCTTCTTGTCTTTTAATGAGTGGCTTCTAAAGCCAAACTTGATTATTTAATAGTTGTAATATGTAATTCTTGTTTTCTTGTTTTTTTTTTTATTTTTTATACCCAAAAGTATCAATACAAATTTTATTTATCGAAAAAAAATAAAAAAATTTAAAAAATTAACAGAACACTCTTCTTGTAATTATACATACATAATTATATTTAACTCTAAAAAAATTGGATATCACAGAGTTCAATATAGAACACTCTTCTTGTAACATTAAAAATATTAATAGAACATTATAGAAATGAAATGGAAAATGTGGCTTTTGTCCAAATTCTCGACAGAAAGTAGGGTTGGAAATAAGTTAGAGCAGACCTTGGGTTGAAAAGCTTAGGCATATTTAAGTATGGTTAGGCCTTAATATCATTTTTATTTTTGATAGATTTTTTAAGAAACTTTCACTTGAACAAAGTAAACAGGTCAAGCTTGAAAGTGTCGGATATATTTGTGTTTAGATATAATACGTTGACTAGAAAAATGTGATAAAAATAATAAGAACGAAATTTGAGTCGAGTTAATAGTTACACTCTTTTTTCTTAAGACGAAATTGTCCCATTCCGGTGCTTATGGTTCGATGACAATTATTTCCAATATACAACGACTAACATCTTGTGATAGTAGCACTACAAATTACAAGATACGGCGAACCAATTGGTATTATGAACTCACCTTAGAAGTAGGTTGACATAGGAATACACTACGAATTCTTTAGGCAACTCGAACTTCATTGGACATCTATAACTCATGTGTCTTTGAGTGAATAAGAATTTGAGAATGTGTATTTTTCAAGTGACGAATTATGGAAATGAAGGACCTATTTATAAATTTCAAGGCGTCTTTTCGTGAATTGATGCAACCATTGGATTTGATTTTGAATTTAAATTCAAGTTTCTTTTCATGAAAAGACATTTTTATTCAACAATTACACCATTTGATCACACCTTTTCATAGACAAACTTTAGGGGGCGCTTGGTTAGAGATATTAAGGGAGGGTAATGAGAATGTAAGGGTATTGATTCCCATTTCTCATGTTTGGTTAGAGATAATGGGAATCCAAATCCCTCAATCATTCATATTGATTTAATGTATACCCTCACCCTTTCAATCACTTTCCTTCCCATTTCCATTACCCTCATCAATGATTTTCATTACCATTGTCATTGCGAAATACCCTTTCAATCACTTTCCTTCTCATTCCCATTACCCTCATCAATGATTTTCATTACCATTGTCATTGCGAAATTTGAACCAAGCGGCTCCTTAATCTAATAGACACCTTACTATCTCTCAACCCCTTAAAGTTATGGTATTTACATACATGTCATAACTCCAATTAATTAAAGGAAGTAGATTTTAAAGGAAGGGTAAATAAGTAAAAGTACACAATTCAACTACCCACTAAATATTTAATAATAATACTTTTTAATCTACGTGTAAAAAGCAAACGATTATCTTTGAATTGACTGGAGGGAATAATATTTTATGTGTATTGTGTACTTTTATAGGCAATTTTAATCATTTACCTTTAATGCCTAATCCTGGGCATGTGGTTGTTCCCAACTAAATAAATAATTAATTAAAAATGAAAATGCAATTAAATTTCATACACCTCATAAATTAAATCTGTGAATGAAAAACTACCAAACATAGTATACAGAAAATCTTGCTTCATCTTCCAAGAAAATATCTACGAACTGCCCGTATTCCGGTAGCCACCCCGTTTGGGAACCCTTGATTTTCAGCCACAACGTCCCCCATGCCAGCCAAGTTGCTGATCAGCACCGGCAGGAATAATCCGCCGCCGCCATGGTGAATCAGATCCCTCCCTCTTTCCGGCATCATATTTTTGATACTGAATCGACATATTGGACGTCTTACAGATGGTGATCTTCTCAAATGCCTCGATCGAGAGCACGACGTGGGAATTGGGGAGTTGCAACGCCCGTCGCCGTCAGGATCGAATCCGTAATTGGGGATGCAGAAATTGATGGCGGTGACGATGATGGATGTGCCAGGGATGCACCACCGGAGGTCCTCCACGCACCGGACTTCGAAGCACGCGCCGCAGATCTGGCCCTTCTCGAAGAGCATGTGCCACAGATTCATCAAGATCTAGCACCGAGAAGGTGATTTCACGGGAGATTAGGAAGGAAGAAAGAAAGGCGATCAGTGAACTCAAAGAAAGGCGATCGGCGAACTCGATTTTATCAGATTAATTTTATCTAAAATGGATTCCGATAAAGAATCGGCATTTGTGCTTAGTGAAAAGAAGGGATTACAGTTCATGAGAGGAGATAGATAATGGCGGCAGCGGATACTGTGTGAGAAGGAACCCTAAGGTTTCTTGAGAGAGAAGAAGTAGAAGGTCCATAGAGTTGATTGGAATGGGGGTGTGTTATTGTTGATAGATTTAGGATTACTTTTGTTATTGTTTAGTTAAACAATTGATTTAGGATATAATGTGTATTTAATGTAATAATTTAGTAGGGGCACAATTGGTAAATTGTTAAAATTTTAAGGGTAAAACTTGTGTGGTCTGGTGGCCTCACATGCTAAAATAGGAAACACACCTCATGTGGTGTGACGGACGAAAATGACAAAACGCACCTCTTGTTATGGGACGAAAGGGAGTATATTTCAATTATACATTTGAACAAATATAACTTAGTTGTCTCATTAAACCAAGTTCGTGGAATCGACTAGACCGTAGACTCTTGTCTGCAGTGGCGGATAAGGGGGGTACAAGGGGATACGGCCGTACCCCCTACCCCCACCCTAATTTCTTTTATATATATTTATATGTATAAATAGTTATATATTAATTAATTTGTACCCAAATTATTTAATTAATACAAATTTATCATAATTTTAAATAAATTTACACTATAAATTCATAATAATAATAATGTCTTACATTGTTTTTTACAAATAAAAAATAGACGGTGTCAACAATAATTATAATTTTAGAGTGTTATTTAATTATTATACGATTTTGATATCAAATACTCCCTCCGTCCCTCTAATTACTTCACAGTTTTCTTTTGATCCGCCTCAACACAAATATACGTTTCTAAAAATGGTAAAAATACATCTCAATAATATCCATTTTTTATACATATTTTCATTAAATTATCTAAAATACTTATTTTTTACACACATCTAAGCAACTTTAAATATAAAAATTAAATTTTCTTAATATATGCATACAAAAAATATGTACGGAGTGAGTAATATTTTTATAATTACATGTCGTACCCCGAAAAAATTTTCTGGATCCGTCACTGCTTGTCTGACAGTTTTTTCTATTTCCACCAAAATGGGATCACATATTCAATTTCTTTGTTTCATCTCATATTCTAATAAATAAATATTTGTCATGTGTTATAATTAATGCCTAGATTACTGTCACATATGCAAGGTAAATAGTCACTAATTAGGGTATAATATTTTAATAGGAAAATAAGTTGTGGAACATAAATTGAAATACAATTGTGGAATATTATTGGGATCCAACCGATTTCACCCCTAGCACATTAGTAAGTCTACTTAGCTAGATCGGTTCAGCTTTGACATTCAGTTTTCACGACAAGTCTAGCTGCAAGTTCTTCTCCTAGTTCTTTTCGGTTCAGTTTATCCCCTACCTTTTCTTCTTTCTTCTTTATTTTAGTGAAATAGCTTTAACCAATTATGTCAAAATTGAACCGGATCGGCTGGTTCAATCGGTTGAATAGAGAATTGGAGTAAAAAATCATTCCAGAACGGAAAAAAAAAATAAATTTTATGATTGAATCGGGTTAAACTAGATTGAACCGGTCAAAACCGACTAGTCCACTATCGGGTCTGAAGATAATGGACCAAACATATATTAACATTAAAGGTTGAAGATCGGAGTCTTTCTCCAAGAAGCTCAACTAATGATAAATTCATCCCATTATCCACAGCCCATTCCATTATCCTCAACTAATTAATGCCGATCATAAAAGAACACACATACAACATGAAGGAAACATGTCACACACATGATCGTACCTTAAAAGATTCCCTCATAAGGAATTAACCACAAGAAACATGCCTTCTCCTCAATGATCAAGCAATCAACATCAAAGCAGAAGATCACAAAATATTCCCCTATTAAAAGAAGACAGCAAGCTCACATAAAACATTATTACTTTTAAGTTACAATCATAAAATATTATTACTATCAACTATATAATTATAATATAATACGTTGTTATTATACTTTACTTGCTTAAAGACCATTGCATTTTTATTTTATTTTCTCATATTACATTGTAAATTTTTCTGTTTTGACGATTAAATAGTTTGGAAATTGGTTTGTAAAATACTTCAAAATAACCATGATAGGAGGATACAATTGATCTATTTCATAAAGATTATATTTATAAAAATTTTAAAAAATTAATATACAATTTATCTATTTCATAGAGATAAATAATTTATTTATAAAAATTAAGAGCTTACTTGCTCAAATAATCGGAGGGCTTATATGATCTTTTGAGAAAAAAAAAAAAAAAACGAGCTCAAGATCAGACACATTGAGCCATCATAGTATCATACTGTGTTTTCATAGCAGCTTTTCCCTCCACCGCTACTACAGTCCCACTCCTCCACCGCATCTGAGGCTAATTTTTGTCTTGGGATATGCGAATTGTCTCAGCACTCCCAGTTCTGCAACATTATGAATAAGAAAAATAGTAGTAGTACTAATTTTGCAACATTATTTAAAATAATATATTAAAAAATAAAATATAATTAAAAATGAAAAAAAAATCATCGAAAATATAAATGTTAGAAAATACTTTTAGGATGATGCGTCTCTCAACGAATATTTTAAATTTACTAATTTTACATATAATTATATAAATTTATATCACAACATTAAGAATTTAGCTTAGAATTATCCCTTACTTCATACTCTTTTCGTCTCATTTTAATATTAAAATTTTTTTTACAGAGATTAAAAAATATAATATTTTAACATATAAAAGATTGAGATATATAATATTTTAATTTTAATAAATATGATCTAATATCTGCACTTTTTGTGGGAACGAACAACCATAGGGAAAATGTAATGTTTGGGTGTTCACTTATCAAGACCATGTAATTGCTTCTATAATACCAAAGGTAAGATGATTAAAAAATTGAGTAATTATCATTATATAATTCATGGAGTAGTTTGCATTATTTTATAGAGTAATTTGTGCTGCTGCAAAAAAAAATATATATCTTCTGCCGCCTTTGTTCTCTTTCGCCGTCTTCTTCCTTTTTCTGTTGTTTTTCGTTGTAGTCTTTTTCTGCCGCCATCTTCTTTCTTGCCAACTATGTCCCCTAAAATCATCGCGAAGAGAAGGAATAAAAAGGAAAATAAATATGATGAAGAAGCATCACCACTGTTATCCAGCACCACCTTCATCCTGGTCAACAATTCCAATGGCCGGAGAGAATGAATGAAGAGGAGAAGATATGCGCTCCGTGCTTTAGGGAAATCCGCAAGAGGAGAGAAGCAACTAATTGAATTAAAGGTTAAATGATCCAAGTGGGTTAAAATTAGTACTCCCTCCGTCCCAACTTTAATTTCAACTTCATACTTTTCGTTTTGATCCGTCTCAATTTCAATTTCATACTTCAATAAAAGGAAAAGGTAAATAACTAATATCCCTCTAACATACTTTAATTTTAAAATTGTCATCACCTTTTTAACACACATAACACATACTTTATTATTTATTTATTACCCAAAAATACAAAATTATCCCCAAAAGTTACACAAAAAGTGATTTTTCTTAATTTTCGTGTGTACAGTAAATATGAAGATGAAAATGGGATGGAGGGAGTATTTGTATTTCGGATCATGAGTTGAGTCGACCTGATTATATACTAAAAACATCTGTACGGCAGTATTTGCCTTTATTAATCTATATCTAGGAGAATAAACCTAAAACAAACATCAATTTAAGATTTTATTATATATTCGGGGAGGATTACTACTAGGTATACAAAAAAACCCTTAATTACTATAAGATACAAACATACAAAAATATTTCTACTAACTACAAAAATATATACTAGTGATATTCCAATATTACCCCTACAATGTGCTGCACATAAATGTTGTGTGCAGCAAAGTGTGTGCAGTAACAATAGTGTGTGCAGTAAAAAAAAAGTGTGCAACAAAAAAGTGTGGTGGTCCGGCAGAGCTTCGGCAGTGGCGGTCCGACAACTTTTCCAGCGGCCAGCCGGCGGTCCGGCGGAGCTCCGGCGAAGCAATTTTCCTGCGGCGGCGGTCCGGCAATTTTCGGCGATCGGCTAGTGGCGGTCCGGCGGTTTAGAGTTTGTGGTTTAAAAGTGTATGGGTTTAGGGTTATATTTGGTATTTTACTTTAATATTTTGTATTTGATAGTAATTATTTTAAATCAATATATCTAATAGTAATTAGGGTACAAAGTGTGTATCTAATAGTAATTTTTCTTATATTGAGTTTAAAATATTTAAAAGTATAATTAACTCAAAAAATTAATTAAAAAGGGTTCGCATAGTCAGACACTCTTTCTTTTTTGTTTTTTTTTTTTTTTCATAAGACACAAACGAATGAGGTTGTGTATAGAATTTCCCCCTAATTAATTCTATAGTCGAACATTTTTAAAAGAAAAATGTTAATGTCGATCAAGTTAGGCTTGTCTCCATTTTCTTGAAAGCTACTTAATTATGATGATTTTCTTTCTTCTTTATCTCTTAACTTATGACTTTAATTAAGCGACTTAATTTTCAAAATGATGACTCATGTTAATGATTGTAATTAGTAGTGTATACATATGTCCTTTTCGAATGCACCTTTTACTTTTGTGAATTGATTAAGTATTCAAAATTCACATTATTCATATGCATATACATATACATAATACACTAAACTTGTAATCCCTCCATTTTATCTTAATCTTAATATTACATTATTACTATTTTACAAAGTTTAGATGTCAATGCTTACGCGTCAAAATAATAAGGAACTTGGATGCTTATGTGTCATGGTCTTTTGAATTATTCTTCTTACAACTTGGAACTCTGCATGCATTTATGTTGAGTTAATAGTATAAAAACTTTTGCATGCTAATTCTTAATAATGGTGTACCCACCATTAGGTCCTTACCTGACCTACCCTGTAGATTAGTGGAGGAAGTAAATCGCATGATTCAAACTCACCCTTTAGCTATCACTCAATTGGAAGGTCTTTCCACCTTTCCACCTGGAAGGTCATTCCACCTTTCCACCATCCTGTCTACCACTTAAATTATGCCCTTAGGACTTGTGTACTAATTCTTTACTATATTGGTTGTGCATTTGAGATACGTTTGATAGGTCATATGAATAAAAGGGTATATATTAAGAACTCACTAACTCACGCACAATTTCTATTGTGGTCCATTCCAAAAATACTTGCACACTCTAAAATGAAAACAATACTATTTAATATATCAATAAACTTACAATACTAGTACAATATTAAAAAAATGTCACCTTCTTTTTATACAAAATTTAATCAAAGTCAAATATATCATACTACTCTTTATTCTATTCAATTACACATAATATCCCTTCTATTTCTTACATAATTATAACAAAAATTTACTTTTCTTAAACTTTATGCCACCAATGAGCATTTTTTCAACACACAAAATTAATCCTCAATTGTAAGGAAATCAATTGTAGTTTCGATGGGCAACCAAGTGATTATCGAACCCAAAAGATGGATTATTATTAATTCAATTATATTCTAGATTATTGAGACTACGTTGATAAATTATTGTGGTGATTTAGTAACTAAATAGCAAATATTTAAAATAGCAATTAAAGTAAATAAGCAATAGAGATAATACAACTGTGATCAAGTGAGAAATTAGGTAGTTCTTCGGGTCATCCAGTTTTACTTATTAATTTCCTTTCCATGTGTTGATGTCCGACTCTGCCTTGTGGCTTATGGACGCATCACTAAACCATGCAAGTTCACTCTATAGACACAAGTAAACATGCGTATGACACGTGTGAATATCCTTGTAACAAGAGATATAATTCACCCCCTTTCTAGGTACTATCAATATTAATAATTTCCTGTGCACTTAGTACTCTAACCCGATATGATCTTCCTTTTTAGGTACTATAAAGTTATACTCTTTATCCTACTTATTAACTCGAATATTATTCAATTAACAAGTATTTATATAAGATAGTTCTAATAAGACTTCGGAATCCCTTCACTTAGAATTATAACATGTAATTCTGCTCAACTGTGAACGCACTCAATCAATAACCAAGATATGTATTCAAACTCTACATAACATTTAATGATGCACAAACCGACTGTGAGTATGAATTTAAAAAGCACAATCTTATATAAAATTAACCACAAGTAGTGTTGTACGGAGTTTACACATGAAAATTTAATTAACTCATAAAACCTTCATAACCCTAGAACTACCGAAGCGGCTCTAGCCCATAATTGATCGAAGAATAATCATGGTGGTTGGTAGGATCTTACCCATAGTCTTGAAAATTACAAGATAAATTAAGTAGCGAAGTTAGCCTATATGTGGGCGCCGGGGCGCCATCGCGACTCTCTCCGTCTTGAATCTTCACTTGATTCTCACTTGGTTCGACAGACGAACCTTTCTCCACAGCTCCTTCAGATGGCGGTAGGGTTTCGATGGTGAATGGATGATAAAGTTGTGATTGTTGTGCTGCGAAGGCTCCCTTTTTATACTTGTGTAACCTCCTTACGGGCCTTGGAAGGGTTCTTAATTTAGGCACATGTCAAATTTGGTAAGAATATAAGGGCTCTTAATTTAGACATGCGTCAAATTTGATAAAAGAAATCCGGAATTGCCAAAAATATCATCAGCAAAAATCCATTCGACCAAGCCTTCAAAGTTGAACAAGGCCTCTAAGTGGAACGGTAGTCGAACAAGCTCTCTGTATGATTCTGCACAATTTGTTCGACTTGCCTCCTCCGTTCGACCAAGATGATCCTGGTCGAACGGCCACGTTTGGTCGAGAAACGCTCCTAGATGTTTTTACACATCTTGCTCGACTTGGCTCCTCCTGTTCGACCAGAGTGATGCTGATCGAACAACTTCATCTTGGTCGAACAACCTTCAAAAATCACTTCGAAAATCATAACTTTCAATTTTGAGCCCTTAAGACATGTTTTCCTGTACAAATATGCTCAAAAAGCCCTAGTAGCCTTTGATTCGTGACTTTTCCATAAATATTCTGATTCGTCTTAATAAAAGACTCAATCGTACTCCATTTCCACACAAATCAGAGCCCAAAATATGTGAATTTACACTCTCATCAAATCCCAAACTTACATATTGCTCGTCCCGTGGCAACGAAAATCGAAACAAATCCAGAGAGTAATCATGAGATCAAGCACAACATATCCTAACACATGTAATTATATCAATTCAAAGCATGCAATCCATCATACCTTTCATTCATGCAAAAACATCAATCAATAACAATACTTCTATGAGTGCTAAATCATCTAGCTCATTAGCAAGTGTTTACTCTCTCTCAAGTATAAAAGATGTACACTTCATGAGTTAGTATAGACACTCAATTTAATTCATAGACTCGCGTAACCATAAGGTTGACAAGGGTCTCAAAAATCCATCCATAATCGTTTCAATAATAGGATCACAAGGACTTGCTTTTTGGTTATAATGTTGGTTCTTTGGTTAAGGTAGGAGAATATAGATAAGTGACTAAATTCACTAGTAAAGAAGTACCTTGGAGCTTTGCACTTCAATGTCTTCCTTCTTCTTTCTTCCGACATTCATGTGATCACTTCAATTTGCACTTTCTCCATCTTTTCTTGGATCAACATCTTTTCAATAGAATACAAATTCCGGTGTTCTTCAAGTATAAGGGTACCAATTTCGGGCACTACTCCTTTCTAATAATAGGGATACCATTTTCAGGCAATATCCCCTGCAAGATTTAACCAATCGTCTCATAATTCACTTTACACCAACTTTTCCTTCCTCGTCTTCTTCAAAGCTCCAGCCAATATTCATTTACCTCTATTTTTCACTAGTAAATAGGTGTTCAAGGCTCAAAAAGGTAAATAATGGCTTTTATCAACTGCTTGCCAAAGAAAAAGGTTTAAAGGCTCAAAAGGGCTACAAATGATAATTAAATAACAAGGTAGGATAGATTTGGCTAAGTGACTTAATCAACAAAAATGGCCTAAGATCATGTCCTAGTATCTATCAATCATAGACTTCAAACAAGCCTCCAAGTCAAGTTCTAGAATACGAGTACACAAACGACTCTCAAGAATAAACTCTCATGCTCATAGCATGACCAATAGGCTCAAATCCTCACACGGGTAACGGAATCCTTAGCACTCTTTAAAGCATGCAATCAACATCAATCTTTTTGTGTACTACAAGCATAAACGACACATGCTCATCATTAACAAATCAACATGCATCAAAACAAGCGCACATACATAATGAATAATCATCAACACTCAACAAATTACATCAATGTATCCATCCTCCAACAATCAAACACCAAGTATCATCATCAAATATCAAGTACAAACCACTCATGCATGAATCTCAAAAATAAACCCTAACCATCCCACCATCAAGTCTCAACTTACAAAGTGAAAAAGAGAAGGGAGATGAGATGAAACAGACAAAGATAAAAAATCTGGCGCTACTACTCTTCCGGAACATTATCATCGCTCACCTCTCTGCTCCAATCATCGAAATTCCTCTATAAGACAATGGCGCCATTTGATTAGCCATAGTTTAGTGGGTAATGACCAATTCAAGAAATTATCGAACCCAAGGGAGGTAGGCACTGTGCTTAAGCGATCTCACGTTTGTTGTAATTTTATAGAGACGAATCATCAATGGATTGGTTGCAAACAATTAAATGACAAGTGATCAAAGCAAGTAATGATCAATCAACAAGATGGATGGATGGAAAGTGGTTTACCAAATTGATTAAAAGTGAGATTAACAACAATCAAGAAGTGGTAATTCTAGGAATTATGTATCAAATTCATATGTATCATGGATTGAAGACTAAGGGCCAACACTAAAATCACCTAAACTCCCTCTCGAGATGAATAGGATATGAATATCAAATAGCTCAATGGATTGGTTCTCACTTAAACAATTCCAACTAGGTACTAAGCTTAAATGAGAGTCCCTTCACACAATTAATCAACCTCTCGATCAAACCAATTACATGTCCTACCAAAGGGTTCTAAACTATGAAGGACTTCTCAATCTCTTCACAATCTATAATGCACATGAAGTGTTTGATGAAATGATTCACTCAATTATCCTAAGCATATAATTGATTTCTCAATCTAATCACATATTTAGAACAACTAAACACACAAATCATCAATACAAATCAAGCAATTAATAATCAATGGTAGAAAATCATAGATCCAATCAACATATGAATTAAAATACACAAATCCCCAAAATTATCCAACAACTCTCATGTTGCTAATCTCACAAGGGAGATTAGCCTACCATATTAACAAGAAAATTAACATAGACATTAAGATCCTTACAAAACATGATGAAACTATGAGGTTTAATACAAGAAATGAATGGAAACTCCCTTGATGTCACTTCAATGGTGATTTCATTCCTTCCCTTGTTATCTCCCTCTCTTCCTTGCTTCTTTTCTTCAATTGGATGATGATTTTGATGGTTGGATGATTGTAGATCTAATGGATGGTGAATGGATGAAGATGAAGGTGAAAAATGGAGGAAATGGTGTGTGAGGTGTGTGGTGAAGGTGGAATTTCGGATCTTTTTTTAAAGTGTTGAAATGGGGTCTATTTATACCCCATGTGGGCCTTCTAGAAGATTCCAGCAATTTCCTGCGTTTTTTCACCAACACGGCTCGAGCTCCGCCGCACGACCCGTGTTCTAATACAGCGCACGACTCGTGCGCAGCACACGGCCACAGGGGTGGCCGTGTTGTGTTTTCTGACGTTCGCACACGACTTTCTCGACAGGCCCGTGCGCGGTGCACGGGCCGTGTTTCTGTACTCAGCACGGGGCGTGTTCTGCACTCGGCCACAGGGTTGGCCGAGTTGGCGTTTCGAGCGTCAGCGCACGGCCATTCTGACAGGGCCGTGCGCTGTACACGGCCCGTGCGGTGCTGCCTTGTTTCCTCTTTCACTGTTTTGGCTCGTTCTTCCTCGTTTCAACTCCGAATTGAGATCCACTTTTTCCTATGCCTTCCTTATCATGTTTAAAATCAAATAAAAAGTGAAAATCTTAAGTTTAAGCTCATTCACACACATTTCTATAAAAACACAAAACACAACCAAATAACACATAAAATACGGATAAAATCATATGAAAACACATATATAAAGACACTAAAATCTAGGTGAAAATATCACTCATCAGTCTCTGAGATCACCCTATGCTCCGAGGTGTCCATCAATAAATTGTTGTTGCCCCTAATGGTGGTGAGATCAACAATCGACAGTGGAAATTTGAATGTACTAGGATTCTTGCCACGGATGAACATTCAAGTATCATCTATCTGCTCAATCAACCCATCCTTACACATGATGTCAGAATCAAGTCTGGACCCCCTCGAATAGGTCTATACCTGCTCAGATCAACCCTGTAATACTCAGCTATCAAAGTGATGAGCCATCCGATGTTCACACGCTGAAATCTGTGGGTAGTAAACTTGTGTAGTTGCTGGAAGAAATAGACTGCTACACTAAAACAAACACCATGAAGCATGCACCATAACACGTACAACTCTCCCCTTGGAATACAACTACCCTCGGACCTTGCAAACAGCATGTTGCTCAAAATTCTATCCATATAAGCTATCACTGGGTTGCGGATGAAAGCAACTTTGGAAGTATTCGAATTATATCTCTCTCTTCTCCCGGAAATATCTCTCCAAAACTCATCAGGCTTGAAATCATCATGCTACACATCAACTTTATTCTCACAGCCAATTAACAAATTGAACTCTCGAGCCCACATCGTCTGCTCCTGTCTACCAATCTGCATCCGAATAACATAAGGAAGGTATTGATCTCCATGCTCAATCCTCAGTGTGCATAAGACCTCTGCAGTGATATGAAAATAGGTCTCTCTCTTCATTTCCATGAATCTAGTAATGCCCACCTGATTGAACATTCAACGAATATCGTTGATGATGTTCATTTCTACCATCGCATGGTCATCCTGATACCTAGTCCTCATGATCTTCTGTGCTATTGCAGTCCACAACGCCTTCTTCTCCTCCTAATCTCTCAGTCTAATGCCATAATCCGATGGCCTCCTCTTATCCATCCTCATTTTCTTAACTATTTCACCCAATGAAGGAGACTTAGGTCCCTTCTCTTGGATGAAGAAGCAATTTCTTTACCTACAAAACATTACTTCAATACATGCCAAACGAAACAAAGATACTCATCCTAAGACTAGCATGAATCCTACTCAAGACTTCAAATTCATGTGCTTCAAACAACTTAATTTCAAGTGTTCATTAAATCATAATTGCAACTATACATCAACACTTTCAATCAAGACTAATTGAAACTCTCTTAGTCTTAACACTACTCCACACAAACATTCTTTCTATGTCACATAAACTTCAACCAAAATACTAACATGTTCATCTTCCACCTTCAATTGCACCACAACAACACTCCAATTCAATGAGCTCATACATAAAAATTGCAATTAATCTCAAGCCCATGCCATATGCATCACCAATTTTACAAGAATTTCACAATCTAACGTAAATCTAACCATGTAAATTCAAGTGAAATTTCGATTAAGAACTTCAACAATTCAACAATCAAATCCAACCAAAACTATATCAAATCCACTCACCCAATCTTCACTAAGCATAATCACTACAATTTAAGAGTAAAAAGTGAGGAGAAACATACCTTTGTTGG
Source organism: Pogostemon cablin (assembly GCA_023678885.1). Lineage (NCBI taxonomy): Eukaryota > Viridiplantae > Streptophyta > Magnoliopsida > Lamiales > Lamiaceae > Pogostemon > Pogostemon cablin. The sequence continues at coordinate 9,142,751 of CM042973.1, forward strand.
ACATTGTGTGCGTATGGTGATTGGCAACGAAAACCCCAAAAAAATAGAATGGAATAACCCCCAAATCGGACTTGAAAACCCTCAAATTTGAATGTGGAAGTGTGTGAAATGATGGATTAAAGTGTAGGAAAGAGTTTGGAAAGAAAACTTACGGTTTGGAATCGATATTCGAGATAGGATGACGGGAATATGTCGAATAAATCAAAGAAACTAACCTTTTAAAATTGTTTCAGAACCCGTTCGACTTGCTCTCATTAATTGAACAACCTAAATCTGCCCTTAAAATTAGCCTCATTCGACTTTCGTTCGACCAAAATACCTTGGTCGAACAAGTGCTGGAAGTCGAACAACCTGTGAAGTCATCCCCCTGTTCTTCACTGTTCCGTTCGACCTCCGTTCGACTTGCAGTCTATGGTCGAACAACCCGTGCTTAGTTTTACAAACTCACTATAAGTTTTGCACATTTTGTTCGACTTCCATTCGAGTTCCCAACTTATTCGAACAAACCTTGCCAAGTCGAACAAACCTTCTGTAAGTTTTTAAGATTTTGTTCAACCACCGTTCGACCAGACTGGCTTAGTCGAACAACCTGGTCTAGGTCGAACAACCCTACTGGAAGAATTACACATTTCATTCGACCATTGCTCGATAAAACAACATGGTCAAATAACTTTCTGTTGGTCGAACAACCTCTCGAACCCCATAAACTTCGCACTCTCTCGTATTTCCCTGCAAAACTCCAACTATAGGACAACATCAAGTATCAAGATAACAAAACTTAAGCTCGAGAACCACTTTTAGACCATATAAAATCATATATAACTCTGTAAAATACACCAAACAAAACACCACTAAACATTAGGCAAGTTGCAAAAAAAATTGACACGTTAAAACCGGTTAAAGTTTTAATATGCTGTAAAAAATCAATTCCCCTAACAAACGTTATAAAGAAAAGATTATACTTTCCGTGCTACGGTGAGGTAAATACATCATACCCCCCAAACTGATTAGTCGTATATAGTCGGGATGACCAATTAAAGAATTTATCGAACCACAGGGAGGAAGGTACTAGAGTTTAAGCGATCTCAAATTTATCGTGATTTTATAAGGACGACGGAATGGAATGGAAGATAAGCGTGCAAATGAACGCACTTTAATTAATGCAAGAAATAAGATAAAAAACAAAGATAAATGATGGGTTCCAAATGATGCAAGGATGAGATTAGCAACAATCATGGCATAGATAATAAAGTAATCATGCAATTAATTATAATCTATCATGGACATAGCATAGGAGCGATCACTAATTTCACCTAAACTCTCTCTCAAGATGGATAGGATGTAAACCCTCAAAAAGGCTCCCAAAAGCACATATGATCGAGATCAAAATGAACACCTCCCAATAGGTACTAATTACTCAACGAGTTCCCTAATTAGGTACAAAATCATAGGCAATATTCCTTTTTAAGGTACTATGAATTCACTAATGGTTTGGGTCCACTCATTGATTAGCCATAATATAGTGGGTATGACCAATTAAAGAAATTATCGAACCACAGGGAGGAATGTTCTAGAGTTTAAGCGATCTCAAGCTTATCGTGATTTTATAAGGACGACGGAAAGGAGCGGATAGGAGCAAATGAATGTAATTATGCTAAAGCAAGAAATAAAGATAAAATGAATGCAAAGTTAAGATGGGTTCCAAATGATGCAAGGATGAGATTAACAACAATCATGGCATAGATGATTAAGTAATTATGCAATTAATTCTAATCTCTCATGGACAAGGTATAGAAGCGATCACTAATTCCACCTAAACTCTCTCTCGAGATAGATAGGATGTAGGCCCTCAACAAGGCTCCCAAACGCACATAGGATCGAGACAATAGCAAACACCTCCCACTAGGTACTAATTACTCTATGAGTTCCCTAATTAGGTACTAAATCATAAGCAATATTCCCTTTTAAGGTACTATGAATTCACTAATTGTTTGGGTCTCCTCATTTAATCAACCAACCTCTCAATTAAGCTAATCAAATGTTCTATCAAAGGGTTCTAAATTATGAAGGACTTCTCAATCTCTTCACAACCTATAATGCATATGAAGTATATGATGAAATGATTCAATGAACTATCCTAAACACATAATTGATTTCTCAATCTAATTACATGCCCATGACAATTAATCACACATGTCATCATATAAATCAAGCAATAAACAATCAATGATAGAAATAACACAAAACCCATTCAAGATTAAAACCCAATTGCATAAATACTAAATTATCCAATACCAATCATGGAGCTAATGTCACAAAGGAGATTAGCCTCTCATAGTTACAAGAAATTCAACATAAACATTAAAATCCTTACAAGCCATGATCAATCTATAAAGAAATACACAAAAATTAGAATTAGATTCCCCCTTTGAAGTACTTCAATAGAGATCTCCTTCTTCTTCTTGTGATCTCACTCTCCCTTGCTTCCTTGATCACTTGGATGGTGGATTTGATGGAGGGGATCAAGTGTAGATGGGTGGATGAAGAATGGATGAAGATAAATGTGAAAAATAGAGGAAATGGTGTGTGATCTATGTGAACAGTCGAAACTCTGGCCAAAATCTGATCCAAAATTGAAGTATTGGGTATTTATACCCCTTGGGAAGCTTCTAGAAGGATTCTGATTTTTTACAGAATTTACACCTACACGGCTCGTGCTCTGCACACGGCCACAGGAGTGGCCGTGTTGTGTAATCTGGTGTCCGCGCACGGCTTTCGTTACAGGCCCGTGTTTGGTACACGGCCCGTGTTTCTGCACTGGACACGGGTCGTGTTTCCGGGCTCGGCTGGCCGTGTTGTGCTGTCTGCTTCACTGTTTTGGCTCGTTCTTCCTCGTTTCAACTCCGAATTGAGATCCACTTTTTCCTATGCCTTCCTTATCATCTCTAGCATCCAATAAAAAGTGAAAATCATAGGTTTAAGCTCATTCACATACATTTCAATAAAAACACAAAATACAACCAAATAACACATAAATATGGATAAAAATATATGAAAACTCACATAAAAAGATACTAAAATTTAGGTGAAAATATCACTCATCACACATCTAATCAACCAATCTCTCGATCAAGCTAATCAAATGTTCTATCAAAGGGTTCTAAATCTAGAAGGATATATATATCTCATTCTAAATTAATGTACATGAAGTGTATGATGAAATGATTCAATGAACTATCCTAAATACATAATTGATTTCTCAATCTAATCACATGCCCATAACAATTAATCACGCATATCATCATATATATCAAGCAAACAACATTCAATGATAGAAATATACAAATCCCATTCAAGATTAAAATCAAATTGTATAAAAACTAAATTATCCAACACCAATCATGGAGCTAATCTCACAAAAGAGATTAGCCTATCATAGTCTTAGAGAAAAAAATAGACAATTGAATCTACAAATTCCATAATCAAACTATAAAGAAGTTCACAAAAATTAGAATTAGATTTCCCCTTTGAAGTCCTTCAATGGATATCTTCTTCTTCTTCTTGCAATCTTCACTCTCCTTTGCTTCCTTGATCACTTGGATGATGGATTTGATGGAGGAGATCAAGTGTGGATGGATGCATGAAGAGTGGATGAAGATTATGGTGTAAAATGAAGGAAATGGTGTGTGATCTAGGTGTAGGAGTAAAAAACCCTTCGAAAATTCTCGTCAATTATTAAAGTATTGGGTATTTATACCCCTTGGGAAGCTTCTAGAAGGGTTCTAATATTTTTTACTGATCTAGCACCTACACGACTCGTGTGCTGCAACACGCCTTGAGTCGTGTCAGGGTATCTGGTTCAACGTGAACTTACGACGGCACACGAGTCGTGTGCTGCAATACGGCCAAGGAATGGTCGTGTTGTGCGTTCTGATGTCGTCGCACTGCCATCTCTTACAGGCCCGTTTGCAGTACATGGCTCATGTAGCACGACATGGCTCGTGTACTTGAAATGGATGGCCGTGTTCTTGCTGCCCTATTTTCTCTTCCTTCTTTCATCTTCCTTCTCTATTTTCGCTATGATTTAACTTGTTTTACATACGATTAAGTTCATTCATACTCAATTCCATAAAAACACATAACTCCACCAAATATCACATAAATACGGATAAAATAATACGAAAACACATATAAAAAGATACTAAAATCTAGGTGAAAATATCACTCATCACAAACTTAGTAGAAACTATAGTGGAAACTAAGTTTGCAAAGAGATGTAATTGCCGATAAGCAAGCACTTCAAATATAAAAATTTCTTACTCGCACTAAAGAAATAAAGCAATAAGACGGGTGGGAAAGCCCCCAACAGGCGTTCTTGTTAACGTCGGAGAGTTACGACGGTACCAATCTAGTGCAAGGTATCCTCAAAGACTACGCAAGCGTTATCCGGCGATTTGTAATGCTTCAAATAATGCCCATTCTCCATGATAATGTCCCCATCTTTGTCCATAAGCTCAAAACTCCCACTCCGCAGGCTCTATGGATAATGAACGCCCCCATCTACTTCGATTTCAATTTTCCTGCAAAAAGCTTCAAATGAGAGTTAAAAAGTTATACCTCATCACCTTGCTTGAACTCCTTGTACGTGATCTTCGAATCATGCCATTTCTTCATTCATTCCTTGTAGATCACCGAATTCTTGTAAGCTCGATTCCAGAACTCATCCAATTGATTGATATGAGTCACTCTCAACTCCTTTACATCTTTAAGAGACAAGTTCAAGCTTCTCAATGCCTAAAAAGCTTTGTGTTAGATTTCTACGGGTAAGTGGCATGGCTTTTCATAGATAATTTGATACGGTGACATATCCAACACCGTCTTATAAGCAGTCTGGAACCCCCACAACACATCATCGAGCTTCATAGCCCAATCCTTCCTATGAGTTCCAACTACTTTCTCCAAGATTTGCTTCACTTGTCTGTTGGAGACCTCCATTTGCCCATTAGCTTGAGGATGATAGGGTGTAGTAACCCTATGCTTAACACCATAATCCTTAAGAACTTTTTCAAGAAGCTTGTTGACGAAGTGAGTACCTCCATCACTTACTAGTGCTCTAGGAACTCCATAGCGGGCAAATATATATTTCTTCAAGAAAGACAAAATAGTCCTTGAATCATTCACTCGAGTGAAAATGGTCTCCACCCACTTAGAAACATAATCTACTGCTAAAAGGATATAGAGAAATCCGTTAGATAGGGAAAAAGACCCTATAAAATCGATCCCTCATACATCAAAGATCTCAACAACAATGTTTGGCTGAAATGACATCTCATCTCTTCTACTTATGTTCTCCGTACGTTGACATCTATCGCATGCCACATAGGTTTCACAGTTCTTAAACAAAGTAGGCCAATAAAGAGCAGATTGAAGTGCCTTCACTGCTGTCTTTTAAGCTCCGAAGTACCCCCCGTTAGGCTGTGCATGGCAAAAATCAAGAACACTCTCCATCTCCATCTCGGGCACATACCTACAGACAATAAAAGCTGTACAAATCTTGTAGACAAACGAATCATACTATATAAATGTCTCAACATCCCGCTTAAATTTTGCAAGTTGATATCGGTTGAGATCTCTTGGAATTTCTCCTACGGCAATGTAATTCACATAATCCGCATACCATGGATCCATCCCTTGAGCAGCCACTACACATGCTCTATTCGCTCATTCAACAAAGACCATCATTATCTTCTCATCCGGGAACATCTCCTCTATGTAATCAAAAGAATCATCACAGTGCTCCCTTGTCTCCAACCTTGATAGGTGATCTGCCAAAATATTCTTCGTACCCTTCTTATCTCGGATCTCCATATCAAATTTCTGCAGAAGAAGAATCCATCTAATGATCCTTGGCTTTGTTTCCTTCTTCTCCATCAAGTATCAAATTGCAGAGTGATCCGTATACACTATCGTCTTCATGGTAATTAAATACTGTCGAAACTTATTGAATGCATACACCATAACTAAAAACTCCTTTTCAGTTACCGTGTAGTTCTTTTGTGCAGCATCAAAAGTCTTACTTGCATAGTAAATGGCGCTAAACTTCTTCTCCCTCAACTGTCCAAGCACCACTCCTAGTGCTAAGTCACTTACATCACACATAAGTACAAACAGCTGATTCCAATCTGGTGTGATCAAGATAGGTGCAGTAATAAGCACCTCTTTCAAAACCTGAAAAGCTGTTAAACACTCTTCATAAAAAATAAAAGGAACATCCTTTTCAAGTAAATGAGAGAGAGGTTTGGAGTATTTCGAGAATTCTTTTATGAATCTCCTATAAAATCATGTGTGTCCAACGAAGGACCGCACTCCTTTTTCATTAGTCGGTGGTGGAAGCTTCTCAATGGCCACTACTTTTGCTCGATCCACCTGCAATCCCTTGGCTGAAATATGATGGCCAAGAATAATCCCATCTCTCACCATGAAGTGGCACTTCTCCCAATTCAAGACTAGATTAGTTTCTTGGCATCTCTTCAAAACAGTAGCAAGGTTAAATAAACAAATATCAAAGGAGGAACCAAACACAGAAAAGTCATCCATAAATACCTACATAATTTTCTCTATCAACCCATCAAATATGACCATCATGCAACGCTGAAATGTAGCAGGTGCATTACATAACCCAAAAGGCATCTTTCTAAAGGTAAAAGTTCCATAAGGGCAAGTGAAAGTAGTCGTTTCTTGGTTCTCGGGTGCAATCATGATTTGATTATAACCCGAGTACGCATCCAAGAAATAATAAAACTCATACCCTGCAAGACGATCAAACATTTGATCCATGAAAGGAATGAAAAATGGTCTTTGCATGTATTTTCATTCAGTGTCTTGTAATCCGTACACACATGCCATCCCATAGGAATCCTAGTAGCTAAAGTCTCACCATTATCGGCTTTCACAATAGTCATGCCCCCTTCTAAGCTACAACATGCAATGGACTCACATGGGGACTATCACTAATGGGATATATAATTCCTGCATCTAGCCACGTTAGAATTTGCTTCCTAATCACTTCTTGAATAGCGGGATTCACCCTCCGCTGATTCTGAATGCTATTCTTAGCCTCATCTAACAATCTTACCTATGCATGCAATATGATGGACTAATACCCTTTAAATCATCAAGAGACCAACCAATCGCAGACTTATACTTTCTAAGCACATCTAACAATTCCTAAAGTTGATCATCATCAAGAGAAAAAGATACAATTACCGGATATGTATCATTGTCACCTAGGTAGGCATACTTCAAGTGCTCCAGTAGCGGTTTCAATTCCTCTTTTTTCTCTTCTTTGATCGCGCTTTCTCTATCCAAAGGCAAGTATTGTCTAGTCCACTTCACCTCTTCAAACTTGGTCCTCTTCGACTCAAACCTGTCATCACCCAAAGCAAGTAAATTTTCAAGGAAATCAATACATACCTTGTTGGAGAGTTCATCTAGCTCCGTGGTGGAAAAAGTAAGAGACTCCGCCAAGCATGTCTCAAGAGGATCCTTAGAGAGGATCAAAGACATATCTTCATTCACAATCTCCTCCACCACATCAATACTAGACATTGCGTCTCTATAGGCATCTTCATTGCTTTGTCCAGGTTAAATAAGACCTCTTCTTTATCCATCCTCAGCCGTAACTCACCCTTTTGCACATCAATCATAGCTCCCGCAGTCGCAAGGAAAGGTCTCCCTAAGATTAGAGGGATAGTATCCTTGTCGTCTTCCATCTCAAGCACAAGAAAGTCCACAGGAAAGACAAACTTCTCTACTTTGACAAGAACGTCTTCAATAACACCCTTCGAAAAAGTCATAGACCTATCCGCTAATTGTAGAGCAACTGTTGTAGGAGTTAACTCCCCCAAACCAAGCCTTTTAAAAATAGACAAAGACATCAAATTAATGTTTGCCCCAAGATCGCACAAGGCACGTCTTGTCGACCCCTTTCCAATTTCACAAAAGATAGTAAAGTTTCCCAGATCTTTCAACTTAGCTGGCAACTTTCTTTGTATGATCGAGCTGCAATTCTTTGACAAATTCACTGTTTCAATTATGTTCAAACTTCTCTTCTTCAAAAGTATATCCTTTAGAAAATGGGCATAATACGGCATCTCCAAGATCCCTTCACAAAAAGAAATGTTCAAGCTTATTTTGTTCATGATATCTGAAAACCTCTTGAACTTTTCTTCTAATCCCTTTTTGACAAGCTTAAAAGGAAATAGTGGAGGTATCTTTGTTTTGAGAATCCCCCATTCATCACGTTCAATCTTCTCCGCTTTATCCTTTTTGGCTCTCAACCTCTTGGCTCTTCCCACTTCTTCTCTACTGTAACCTTAGTGTTATGCTCTTGAGATGGTACTATGATGTTTTGATCAATAGATGTAGCATTCGATATCGAAATGGGCACAAAAAGAGGTTGTTCGACCTCTGTTTGACCAAGCTGGTTTGGTTGAAAGACTGGATTTAGTTGAACGGCATTGCTGATCGCAAGCTCCCATTCTCCAAGTGTTGTTCGACCTCCATTCGATCAAGGTGGTCTGGTCAAATGGAAGAGTGTAAGTCGAATGGATTGTCAGAAAACAGAGCATCGTAATTCTATTTTTTCAGAGGTTGTTCGACCTCTGCTCGACCAGCTAGTCTGGTCGAGCAACTCCTCTGCTCCTGTCGTTTTCGCTCACCAGCATCATTGGACCATCGTACTGCGTACCTGACCTCAATGTGATGGCATGGCAAGACTTTGGATTCTCAATACTTTGAGATGGAAACTTTTCCTTCTCAATAGTTTGAGTCAATTTGTTCACATTTCCTGTCATCTCCCCCATCAACAATGTAAGGTCCTTAACTTGATTAGATAATTCCTCATGATTGGCATCAATCTTCTTTTCTAACTTGGCCTCAAGACGATTCACTCTTGCATCATTCCTCGCCATGTAACTGTTCACCGTATCTTCGAAACCTAGTTTCCCTTCTTCCACTTTAGTACACGGATCAACATCGATAAGATATTGTAATGCATTATTTAGGATTACTCCATGAAAACTCCGGCCTCCTTGGTTGTTGATAATTACCCGGGGGACCACGATTATTGTAGTTCCCTTGATAATTTCAATTTTCTTGGTTTTAGAACCTCGTTCCTTGAATACTTTGACCCATGGCATAATTCACCTCTTCGATCTCCTCTTGGCTAGCTCCTTCATAGCTACCATCCTGCTGCATCATTAGTACTTGCTGAGATAAGTCCATAATCTGCTTTTGCTGAGACTCTAGTAACTTGCTAATATTAGTCAAACTAGAGACGATCTCATCATCTCTTCTCGACTTCACCATAGTATGCTCAACCTGTGCTACTTTACCAAGAACATAAGTGCCTCTCACTTTATCAGTCGGTCAATCTCTTGAATTCATCAAAATATCCTCAAAGAGCTTCTCGGCCTCTATGGGTGACTTTGTCAGTAATGCTCCATTGGATGAAGCATCAAGTAACACACGAGAATCGCAATCCAATCAATTGTAGAAAATACTAATGTATTGAGCTTTAGATAGTCCATCTTGTGGATACTTCCGAAGCATGTCCTTGAATTTGTCCCAAACTTCATGAAACTTCTCATTACCATGGATAGCAAATTGATTGATTTCTTTCTTCATCTTGAACACCTTCGAAGGTGGCATGTATCACTCCAAGAATTTCACTTTCAACTTCTCCCATGTATCACATTCAGCAGCATTAAGATTATCCTACCAATCTCTTGCTTTTTCATTCAACGAGAACTTAAACAAGATGATCTTCCTCGCATCCCCATAAGCTCCTGCATCTTTTTGTATACTTGCATACCCAAGGAACTTATTTAAATATTGCTGAGGATCTTCAAAGGTTCCCCCAGGGAAAGGACTCATTTCAATCATGCTGATAAGAGCAGTAGATCAAAATCTGCTCCGGCCCCTCTTGCTCCTAACAGCCCCGCATTGCCTCCTCCGTTGTTCTTAAATACTTTACAGATGACAAGTGTATCCGGATTTGCTACCATGTTGGCTGCTTCTACCTCCAAATTAACTTCAGGTGTAGCTTCAATCGCTTGCGAGTTCTGCTCTCCAACGTCCACTACTTGATCAATAGTATCAGTTGGCTCCTTGTTCTTATCCTTGTTCTTCTTCTTCTTAGTGTTCCTTTTCCTCGTGGATGCCTCTACTTCCGGATCAAAAGGTTCTAGATTAGGTCCCTTCTATCTAGTGTGTATACACCTAAGAAAAATTCAAAGTTAGAAAGAAAAGAAAACAAGAATATAGTAGTCCTAATTAAACTAGAAATAATGAATTAATAATTAATACCGTCCCCGCACAACAGCGCCAAGAACTTGATGAGTGTTTTCTCAACATACAAAATTAATCCTCATGTGTAAGGATATCAATTGTAGTTTCGATGGGCAACCAAGTGATTATCGAACTCGAAAGATGGATTATTATTAATTTAATTATATTCTAGATTATTGAGACTACGTTGACAAATTATTGTGGTGATTTAGTAACTAAATAGCAAATATTTAAAATAGCAATTAAAGTAAACAAGCAATAGAGATAATAAACTTTTCATCACATTAATTAACTTCATATAATCATAAATAGGGATTTCTGGAAAATCAGGTTGGTGAATTTTATCAAACGACGTGTAAATAAGTTTACCTCTACTTTCCGGTTTCATTCTTTAACTGTCATCAGAGTAGTGGCATCAGCCTTCAGCCTACCGTCATGGCTGCGGCGATGGGGTGGCGGCGGCGGCCGGCGGACAGGTCGTAGACCAACTATTCTCTTTTAAGTCTGCATTTTTGGTTCTGGCGAGGATATAGGTATAACCTTCGCCCATGCAAGAGCTAACAGAGGAAAAATCTACCAATTTTTATTAGGGGGCTTGCAGTTAATATACACACAAGAAAAAGTACGGGCTTGTGGAATTTCGAGGGTTGTGGAATTACAGACATTACTTTTCTAAATAAAATAATTTCTATTCAAATAATTGTAAATCTTAATTTTATTATTCTTTACATAAATAAACTAGGGACAATTACTAGTAGGTACAATGCATTTCATATTATTATTACTAGGTACATGGACCTCAAATTATTACTATAGAGTACAAAATTATATTGTGCAATCCCCATGTTACCCTTTCACTCCATTTTATCATTAATAAAAATATTTTAATTATTACATCGTAGATAATATCAATTCACGAATTTATTGCATTTCAAAATATTTTGCAGATTCTTAATTTTTATGAATCTACGTATGTTTCATGCATTAAATCGTAGTGATATTGTTTGCATAATTAATTAAATATTTTGCACAATTTGATACATCTCTGCACAACCAGTATATAAATCTGCACGACATAAAAATATATACCTAGATAATATATTTCTTATAAATCTTAAAGTGTCCCATCTGTTTCATTAGATTTATGTACAATAAAGTTACGTTGTTGCACATCACATTAAAGCATAGTAATGTATTCTGCATATATTTTAATAGAGACGTGAATAATTCTGCACAATTAGTAAATACTTCTACACAACAAATTAATAATTCTGCATGATGAGTAAATAATTTTGCACAACATAATTTTTTTATGTATTTTTTAGGAACGTTCTATAGTATGAAGAAGATGCAAAGTAGAGAAAATTTAAATCTTAATTATGTAGTTAATTCGGCAGTTCAGTATCTACTACTACAGGCTTGTACAACTTATATTTTCATGCAAAGAATTACTTTCTCTCTCCTCTTCATGTAGCATAGGCTTTTTTCTCACTCGCCGATTGTCTCCACTTCATCGTCGCTGAGAATGTGGCAGCTCTTGATGAACAGTTGAAGCGGCGAATGACGGACTACACGGTGTCAACGACGCCATGGGTGTGGTGGTGCAGCAGGTTCACTATGATGATGTAAGAAGATAAAAGGCAGATGACTGCGAAAAGATAAAACTCACAGATGGAGAGAAAAGATGAAACACGCAGATGGAGAGAAGATAAAACGCAAGAATGCCAGATGGAGATAAGACGAAACACAAGAATGTTCGTAATTAACGATGTGAGCAAATTTAATGAAAGAATTTCTTATTTAGTGAAAATCATAACAACCAATTGGATAATATATATTTTTTCTTTTTTAAAATATTTAATTGGGGTTATATTAGGTATATTACTTTAAAATTTTATATGTGGTACTAATTTATTTGAATCCACGTATCTTAAAGTAATATCATTTGATATTGTGTATCTAATACTAATTAATCCAATAAACTATTATTTTTTAAATAAAAATATTAATCTTCAAATAGTAATTTTTAATATATTAAAAAGTTTTTTTTAAATCGAGTTTACTTGTGAACTCGTTCACACCAAACTCACTCTAAAAAAATATAATATTTTAATGTATAATATGTTAAAATGATATAGAATTTTTATCAATTCAAAGCTTGAAAAATTGGTAAACTATCAATTTGAAGCTTGAATTATTTTTTCTATCGATTAGGGGCTTGAATTATTATAAATATAAAATTATCAATTTAGGACTTGAATTTATCACATATTGTCTCATATTTTATCAATCCTAGACCTAAATTCAGGCCCTATAATTGATAGTTTTATATAATTCATGCCCCGAATTTATAGTTTACTAATTTTTCAGAACTTGGATCATAAATATTCATAATAATAATAATATTTAATGTAAAGTGAGTAGTTGTATTAGTGTTGTATGTGGATCCCCTGAAAATATATTAATTGTTTAGTGTGAGTTTCATCTATTCAAAAAAGAAATGTAAAGATTTAAATGAGACGCCCAAATTGTAAATAATTGATATCCGGTGCATCCAAGTACAAGCGTTCACTCATATGTGAATAACTTTTTATTCAATATTGTATACATATTTCTTAACAATTTTATAGTTTTTCTTACACTCAATTTTTTAATAAAAAAACTAACAGAAAAATCGCTAACAAGGTGTATACATTTTTATTTATAATTGTATATATTTCTGAAAGTGAATGTATGGTACACCTAGATTCACAGGATAATTAGTCAATTGTGAATATTTAAAAATTGAAAAGGGACGAAGGGAGTATACGCGGTTGAAAGAACCAAAATTTATTAGCGAGCTTGCGGAATTTCGCAGGTTGTTGTTAATATATACTAAGCAGGATGTGTTTTGAAAAGACAAAAAGTTGGGTGATTCTAAGATGTATCGATTCACCCCATGATTTATAGGCTAAAAGGTAGGGGTAGTGGGAAATTTTTTATTTATATTTTTAAATTATTTAATTTAATTGATGATAAAGATTAAATTAAAGATTGATCTAATTGTTGAAATCGTTCAGATATACTGGTGTCACAGGTACATTGAACTCCAAAAATTTTAGGGTCCTAGATCTTCTGTGCCACTCCGTTGGATAATTGACACGTAGTAAAGAGGGAGGTAGTTATACCCTAGGTCAATGCTTATACCCTTGGGGCAAGAGATTGAATTTCTTCATCCCGCTACATATCGTTCTCCAAGGAGATTTTATAGGAGATGTTATACCAAAGTGTCACAGAACATCCCGTGCCCATTTTGACATGTCTCTCATTACAAGAAGCGTAAAAAATTTTGATGAATTTGTTGAACTATTCTCTATGCTATGAAAATATATAGACATAAAAATTGAGTTGGTCCATTTGTGTCCCCAGGTACACAAGATGGGTAAGGGAACATTGTTTTGTTCTATAGCTCTTGACAAAATCTCTTGTAAAACGGTAATTATGTAAAACGGGTAATGAGACGGGTTGACCCGTTCTTAAAATACACTCGTCTTATGGGTAAAGTATGTTAATTATTAGTTAAAGTATAATAAATAATAAATTAAAGTATGTTTTTAAAATATTATAGTACGATTCACAATAAACATATTTTAAGTAAAAATAAACATATTATACTTCAATAATGGATCGACATGTCTCATAATCCGTCTCACAAGAGAGTATCTCATAGCTTTTACTCTTAATAATACAAAACCAAAATGACATATAATGATGTAAAACGTGACTTCTATATATGCATTTATAAATCTCATATTTATGAAAATGCGAGGGTTATCTAAATCTCTCTAAACTCTCCAGTCATGCATTACTACCATATAATTGCTAAAGCCTTTTTGTCAGTGTAACAATGAATTTTTGTATTTATAATAAAATAAATACAAGAGAATTACAATGATAATCCAGCTGGATTAAACTTGAGAATATAGAGAAACAATCTCTATTTATCCTCTTATTCTTCTCTCGAACCAATTTGGCTTTGACTTGACTTGACTTGTGGGTTGACTTTGACTTTAGTTGACTGGAGTGTATGCTGACTGTGTTGACAGCTTGTATTGACTTGGCTTGTGTGTTGAGCCGGATCTTCAAATGAAGCTTATCCGGACTCGGATTAAAAGTGTATAACGTTAATCCGGAGGGATCGAACCTTTGTTCGAATTAAAACGTTATTTCTTGAAGTTTTCCGCTAAGAACGCTGAAGAACTTGATTTAAATAACGCCGGATCGGAGGGGTGCAGAACCTTGATCTCCAATTGGTGGCTATTACTTTTAAAGAACGCCGGATCGAAGGGGTGTAGAACCTTGATCTCCAATTGGCGGCTGTTCTTTTGAAAAACGCCGGATCGAAGGGGTTTAGAACCTTGATCTTCGATTTGGTGGCTGTTCTTCGCTTGAAGATGCTTGAAGTATTCAAGAGAGCACTGCTCGTATTCTTGATCTCTTCAGAGCTTTTGTCTTCAGATATTTGAGTGTGTGTTTCAAATGAGAGAAGAGTCCCCTTTATATAGGTGAGATGTTAAGACTCCCTCATTAATGCCCTGCATTTTGATTGGTCCAGGCTGATTTGACCTGATTCTGCGGGCTTGGACCTTATTTGTTTGGGCTGTAATCAGACTCATTTTATTTGGGTCTGATTTATTGCATGGGCTTGTTTAACTTCAGTCAGACCTCCTTTAATTTGGGCTTATTTGACTTGGGTCAGGCCTCCTTTAATTTGGGCTTATTTGACTTGGGTCAAACCTCATTTAATTTGGGCTTATTTGACTTGGGTCAGACCTCCTTTAATTTGGGCTTATTTGACTTGGGTCAAACCTCATTTAATTTGGGCTTACTTGACTTGGGTCAGACCTCATTTAATTTAGGCTTATTTGACTTGGGTCAAACCTCATTTAATTTAGGCTTATTTGACTTGGGTCAAACCTCATTTAATTTGAGCCCCCATTTAATTTGTTGGGCTCAAATTATTTATTAATTTACTTTAGGAATTAATTTATTTAAATTCCAAAATAAATTAACATTTAATTAATAAAATCCACGTATCGCCATTTAATTGGACAGTAAAATTTTAACTGCTTACATATGCCCCCTTGCGATTTGTTCACGGACGTCACATCTTGATGTGAAGGAATCGCAAAAAAAATTCCTTTTTTTTCAACATTTGGGCCTCTCTTTTTTTATGGCCCAATCTATTTTCTCAAGCCCAAATCCAAAAGAGAATATGGAATAAATCTGTTTCTTATCCACCAAGATAAGAGAATATGGAACAAATTTATTTCTTGATCACCAAGATTAGAGAATATGGAATAAATTTGTTTCTTGTTCACCAAGATAAGAGAATATGGAACATATTTGTTTCTTGTTCACCAATATAAGAGAATATGGAACAGATTTGTTTCTTGTCCACCAATATAAGAGAATATGGAACAGATTTGTTTCTTGTCCACCAAGATAAGAGAATATGAGACAGATTTGTTTCTTGTCCACCAAGATAAGAGAATGTGGGATAAATTTGTTTCTTGTTCACCAAGATACAAATAATTTCCATATATACTGAATGGCTGATCACTATATAAAAGGGATTCATGCCTCAAAATTTTTTTTTATCAAAGCATCGATCACAAGCCCTTCCTCCTGTAGTGTATATAGATTTCATCATTAATGCTAGACTTCTTTAGTAATAAACCTAACATAATTTACCCTTCCCTTGCAGGCTTTCTCCAGACATTACTGCAACATAATATACCACACAAGGCAGGATTCTCCGCACAAGACAGAACACCCTACAAGGAATCCTATCCATACTTCAAAGGTAAATCCTCAATTTACTTCTGCCCTTTAATCTCATTGTGTGTCAACAGTGTATCTGAATATTCGTGCCTTCCAATATTCTGCTTATTCATCGCAAATTTTTTTTTACGTCTGAATACTCCCCGCCTCTTTATTACATCACCACAATACGGATGAGTGGTGGTATTTTAACCTGCGTCAACAGCGGTAATTTAAACCCACTATAACGCGGTGTTACAAACTCGTGAAGACAACGGCATGCGGTGTCACAAACCCGCAAAGATAACGGCAGACGGTGTCACAAACCCGCGAAGACAACCGCAGGCGGTGTTACAAACCCGCGAAGACAATCGCAGGCGGTGTTACAAACCCACGAAGACAACGGCATGTGTCACAAACCCGGGAAGACAACGACAGGTGGTGTTACAAACCCACGAAGACAACCGCAGGCGGTATTACAAACCCGCAAAGACAACGGCAGGCGGTGTTACAAACCCGCAAAGATGACAATTGCAGTGTTACAAACCTGCCATTTTTTTTTTCGCGGCGGTCGACAAGCTCGTGCTTTCTCGCGATCGTCGAGCCGGGGCATTGCTCTCGGTGCTAAAATTTAGCGGTGCAGTTCTCGCTTCTGTCGGTCGGACGGCGGTCGCCACTTCAGGCCATAGATGATGGTAGACAAGGCTGGACGTTTTTCGTCAGCGGCCTTTTTTCTTCGAAGAGAGAGGAATTAGTTGAGCAGCTTAATTCCCACGCAATTTCTTAGAGGAGAAAGGATATTCTCAATTTTGACTCCCTCAATCAAATTTTGACTTTTTTAATCCTATCCATCTCAAAAGCTTTATCTTTTGTAACTCACGTGCTTCCAATTTTGGGCCCATTTTATCTTTTTTTTTTTTAAAATTGGGCCATCTAATCCTCTTCTTTTTCCCTTCTTGGGCCATTTAATTTTTTTAATTCATATTATCGGACTTGCATTAACTAAACCCATATGAGTTATTTTAATGGCTCAATTAAATATGTGAGACATCTCCACTTATGGGCTTTATAATTTTAAATTTTACTAATTAATTGATCCCATAATTTTATTTTGGGTCCTTTCGTTAATAAAATTCATAAATTATTTTTTTTCAATTCCCATTTTTAACATCCCTTCACTTGTTTTGTAGCTAATTGGAATCTTAGACATGGTTTACTTCAAACCTGCTACGGGGAAATCTGGCTCCAACTACTTAGTGATTCTTAATGATGATCGCCAACCTTTACAACAAGGAACTCGCCTTCTAGTTGAGGATTCTTTACTTGGGAATCACGCAATAATCCCTCCAAAATTCAAGAACAATTTTTTTTAGAATGTTGGTCTCACGAACTTTCTTCCGGCAAAAATAAAATAATTTGGACTTTGAAAGGAGCTGATATTGAGCCCAATCCTAATTTGGAGCCCCTACCATCTTTGAGAAGACAATTTGCGAAAGGGAAAGAAAAAAATGAAACAGCTTGGGGGGAACCCTTCAAATTTCGTGGTGACTTCCACTATACCAAAGGATATTGGGAGTGGACTGAAGATATTCTCAGTCGATGCCAACCGAGACTCCATGAATAAAGCTTTATGATGCTGTCTTTGCATCCCTCTTTACTTATGATTGCAACCAAGAGATTATCAAAGCTTTCTGTGAGGCGTGGTGCCCTGTTACCAACACTTTGCTCACTTCCTTTGGAGAAATGTCAATTTCTCTATGGGATTTGTATAATTTGATGGGACTACCGATAGCTGGTAATATATATGACGAAGTAATTCCAAGTTCAGCTGAACTTCTTTCCAAGAAAGATGATTTACGAATCCCATACAGCTGTCGATCTTTACTTGGTGCTTATCATTTGCTTTGCCAAAACACCGCTAGGCAAAGTATATCAATTGAACATTGGGTGGATTTTTGGTCTAGAAAGACTATAACTTATCTACCGCCTCCTAAGCGTGTCGAAAAAAAATCAACTTCTCGTCCAAAGAAAACTTATAATCCGAGTGGTATTGTTCCCAATCATAGGTCGTGGACATCTGCTGAGATAGACCAATTTAAGAAGTTGGGCATTCATCCTACACATCACGAGGAGACCTACTTAGCTGCTTATTTAGCTTGTTGGCTTTGTACTTTTGCACTCCCGGGTACTGACCCAGGCTTAATACGGCCAAGTACTTTTAAGGTGGCTAGCTTAATGGCTGCTGGAAAAAAAGTAAGTCTGGCAATTCCGATTTTGACAAGCATTTACCGTGGTTTGAACGCAATCTATAACTCACCAAATCCTTCAGAAGTTAGATCAATATTTCCTGTTCATTTTGTTAATGCTTGGTTAGCCCACTACTTTAAGACTCAATTTCCGATTGGCAGTAAATTAAATCATCCTCGAATGGTAGCTTATGCTGGTGAGCAGAGTGCAAGATGTTTTAGTCCCGAGGATGCTCGCAAACGAATTCATATAGCCGACAATGCTTCGTGGACTTACAATATATTTTCAAAAGATAAAGCTATCCATTTTGTGGATGATGGACAAAGCAATTGGGACAGCTGGGCCCATTTCGTAGCTATTCGTACTAGTTATCTTACCTTGCGATGAGGTGATCATTTTGCGATGGAGCCTTACTTACCACATAGATTTTCTCGTCAATTTGGGTTCATGCAAGGCATTCCTATGATGCTCAGGACGGACCTTCGCGAGGCTTCCCTGGGAGACGGATTTTCCCATTGGAGACACAGTACTACGTGTAATTCCAACTCTGAAACTTATTTTCCATGTGCTGCCTCAGCTCCTAAAAATTACTCCACGTCTGAATATAAGGAATGGTGGAAACAAGTCTATGATCATATTGAAGATACCATCGTTCCAACTTCAGAACCCTTGCATGAAGAAGTGAATATCATAAATGATCTTGATGAGAATAACCGAGAGGCTCAAGATGTTTCTCCGGTGCATGCTGAAGCTTCACATCCTGCATCGCATAAAAGGAAGAAAAACCTTCCTCAATCCACAGAAAGTTGTAGTGCTGCTACTGAACCACATTGGAAGAGGAAGAGATCTATTGAGAAACAAGCTGATGAGGTTTCCTTTATTCTCTTTCCTTCTCCTTTTATTTTCCTCTTACGAAATCCTTTTGCTAAAATATTTTTTTTTAGGCTACACAGAAGATTTCTAGCTCTAAAACTGCCGAAGGCAAAGAATTAGCTGTTGTTGGTACTTCAAGAGCTTTGGCAAATGAGGTTGCCCCTCTTTCTCACACAAATTTCACTTTTATCTAAGCTCTCTTTTACCTTAGTATATTACTTTTCTTTATCAGATTTTGGGCATCACTTCTAGCTCTGATAATGATGGCGAATGTGTTGAAAGTCGCGACCCTAACACTGAGGTGGATTCTTCTTCAAAAGCATGCCCCGCAATATCAGAATTTACATCGAAGAAGATTACTCATGGTATCAAAGGAAAACTTGCTCGAGAAGTATGGACGGTTATAAGAAAGAAACTTGAACGGACTCCTCTCGAGTTTTTATCTTCTCTGAAGAAAGAAGTATTTGCCTTAGTGGAAGATGTGAAGGCTATTAATGTTGACTGCTCTTCCTTGGAGGAAGCCTTGGGGCCCCTATTTGATAAGGCTGATGCTTATACTGATGCAAAAGTAAAATCTGACGAAGAGTCATCCACGGGAGGTTATGTCAAACATTTCACTAACCTCAAGGATCGTCTGCAGAGTTGTAAAGACGTCTATGCAGCGGAAGCAAAACAACTAAGAACAACTGGTGAGGAATTGGAGAAGATAAGCAAAGAGATGGCTAATCTGGGAAAAGGTGGAAAGACTTTACCCAAGGTATCTGATCATCTTCTACAAACACTTTGTCGTGCTAAGAAGGAAATCGAGAATGTAGAGGAGGATATCCTTGCACTTGACAAAGCAGCTGTTTTAAAAGAGTCTAAAGATTTGAAGAAGCGAAGACATCTTTGCAGTCTGCTGTACGAGACATAGTTTCTCGAGATTTTTTTATCTAGTGTAGGACTGCTTTGTTTTCTTCTCTTTTTTTTTCATTTACTTGATTTTCCTTGTATGCTTTCCATATACCGAATGCCGGTAATTTGCGAATAGAAATAAATATTTCTCGTTCATTTCTATTGCTTTACTATATATATTTTTTTCATCAGTAGGCTTGTACCTCAATATTTGTCACATCACTTGAAAATTATCTCTTCTTTTATTGATATGGTAACTTACTCAAGATAACTTATGTAATGACTGAACTTAGTAGGCTGCTAAGCTGCCTACGTACCTTAATTTTCTTCTTGCTTCACAAACTTGATACGAACAAATGAAAATATGACTGAACTTAACAAAGTATTAAGCTGCCTACGTATCCCCTTAAAGAGAATCAAGTCATAACGTAGTTCAAAGGGACATGGTTTTGATTGGGGGGTGCCGTGCACAGTTTATACTCATGCGGGCCAGGAGTGTGTCGTACACATTTTATACTCATGCGGACCAGGAGTTCGTCATACACAGTTTATACTCATGCGGACCAGGAGTTTGTCATACACAGTTTATACTCATGCGGACCAGGAGTTCGTCATACACAGTTTATACTCGTGCGGACCAGGAGTTTGTCATACACAGTTTATACTCGTGCGGACCAGGAGTTTGTCATACACAGTTTATACTCGTGCGGACCAGGAGTAACATGCAATTTAGGCTCATGCGTCACGGAGCATGGTGTTTGAATTTGCTGACAACTTATGCTCATGTCAATGAGTCTTGAATTTGAACTTGTAGACAGTTTATACTCGTGTCAAGGAGCCTTGCATTATTTGTGTCAGATAGTTTAAACTCATATCAAGGAGTATCATGTGGACAGTTTTAGCTCATATCAAGGAGCGTAATATCTTGTAGTTGTTTTACGCGTAATAGCGTTTCAAGAATTTCCCATTTATGGGGCCAATGTTTACGCCATCCTCTGATATCAACTTGTAGGCGCCATTTGTGTATACTTCCTTTACAACATGAGGGCCATCCCATTTTTGGAGAAACTTATTTCCAACACGATGTGTGACCACAATAGGTCTTCTCACGGCAAGCACCAAGTCGCCAACTTGAAAAGAACGTATCTTCACCCTTTTGTTGAATGTTCTGGATAAGCGAGATTGAAAACACTCAAGTCTTTGTTGTGCCTCTAACCTCTTCTCATCTAGAGCTTCCAACTCTTGAAGGCGCAACTTTGCATTTTCTTCTTCGGTTAAGCCTTCTTGTATGGCCATCCTTAAAGAAGGAATTTGTTTCTCGAGAGGTACCACAGCTTCAACACCATAAACCAAAGAATACGGAGTAGCCTGAGTAGGAGTTCTATAGGTGGTGCGGTACGCTCATAAAGCTTTATTTATTCTTTCATGCCAATCTCTTTTAGACTTGGAGACTACCTTCTTCAACAGACTGCACAGGGTTTTGTTGAATGCTTCAGCTAGACCATTGGCAGCTGCATTATACATTGACGACTTCCTTTATTTGAAGTCGAACTTTTCACACAACTTATCGATCCAGCTGTTGCTGAATGGCTTTCCATTATCGATGATGATATAGCGGGGAACACCATATCTGTAAATGATGTTGATCCGAATGAAATCAACAACATTTTCCTTCTTTACTTCCCTCAAAGGCACAGCTTCAGCCCATTTGGAAAAGTAATCGGTGGCAGCAAGGATGTAGAGATGACCACCAGAAGATTTTATGAGAGGCCCCACCACATCTAATCCCCAAGCATCAAAAGGCCATGAAGCAACTGTCGGGTGCAAAGGCTCCGGAGGTTGATGGATCAAGTTCCCATGAAATTGGCAAGCCTGACATTTTTGTGCATACTCCATGCAATCTTTCACCATTGTTGGCCAATAATAGCCCATTCTTTTGACTCTGAAGTGTAGCTTCGGCCCAGACTGATGAGCACCGCAAATTCCGGAATGAGCTTCCTCCATTGCTTGAACAGACTCTTCTTTACTTAGGCATCTCAAGAAAATTCCATCAAATGATCTTCTATACATTGTGCCTTTGAAGTAAATAAATCGAGGTGCCCGTCACCGAATATCAACCCTTTGGCGTGGCTCATTTGGCAATTTATCATACTTGAGATAATCGATGAGTGGTTGACGCCAATCCTCTTCTTCAATTTCGAAGACCTCCACCAAATGATTTTCAACTTCTTCATAATCATCATCCTCGAAGATTGGTGGTACAACCCAACTTTTGCACACTGAAATTTGAACTTGCACCTCCGGCATAGCTATATTTGATGCTAGCTTGGCGAGGGCGTCAGCTTGCTTATTCTCTCTTCTGGGTAAATGCTCGATATCAACATCACCAAGCCAGCTCATTAGCTTTTGAGCATACTTGTGGTATGGGAACAACTCAAGCTTCCTTACTTCATACACCCCAAGTAGTTGGTTTATCACAAGTAACGAATCACCATACACTTTAAGGTGTAATTGCTTTATATCGACGGCCATCTCTAAACCAAGTATGAGTGCTTGATACTCGGCTACATTGTTAGAGCAGTTTTCTATTAAGGAAAATGAGAATGGCAAAATTTCACCACTGGATGTTACGAATACGACTCCAGCACCGGCCCCTTCCCTATGAGATGCTCCATCAAAATACATTTTCCAAGGAGAAGCTATCTCCACAGCGAAAACATCTTCATCAGGGAGTTCATCAGACAGTTCCCATTCCGCAGGCATTGGATGATCAGCTAGAAAATCTGCCAGCACTTGTCCTTTTACGGCCTTCTGAGGGACATATATAATCTCAAACTGTTGAAGTTGGAGATACCACCTGGCAAGCCGATCTGAGAGTACTGGCTTTGACATGACGAACTTTAGTGGGTTAGCTTTTGAAACTAGCCGAACTGTATGAGCTTGGAAGTAATGTTTCAACTTATGAATCACGAAGATAAGGGCCAAGCAGATTTTCTCAATTGGTGAATATTTCAACTCATTTGGAGTCATGGTTCTACTCAAATAGTAAAGGGCAGTTTCTTTGCCATCATCATTCTCTTGTGCGAGTAAAGCTCCAACAGAACGTTCTTGAGCAGCTAGGTAGAGAATTAACGGACGTCCAGGTATTGGTGCACACAACACTGGTGCCTTCATCAAGTACTCTTTAATGCTATTGAAAGCATTATTGCAAGCTTCATCCCATTCAAATATACTGCCTTTCTTCATGAGATGACTAAACTGTTGACATCGACCGGCCAAGTTTGATATGAATCTTCTCAAGTATGCCAATTTTCCTTGCAGACTTTTGAGTTCATGGATGTTCCGAGGCACATGCATCTTCATGATTGCATCAATCTTCGCCTTTTCAATCTCGATTCCTCGACGGCGAACAATAAATCCAAGAAATTTTCCGGATGTAACCCCAAATGCACACTTGAGTGGATTCATCTTGAGTTGATGCTCCCTTAAACGCTCAAACACTCGCCTTAAATCATGGAGATGATTTTTCTTTTTCTTTGATTTTACCACAATATCATCAACGTAGCATTCGACGATCTTATGAAGCATGTCATCAAATATCTTTTGCATGGCTCGTTGATAAGTGGCACCAGCATTCTTTAAGCCAAATGGCATCACATTATAGCAATATATTCCTTTTGGAGTACGAAAGGCTGTTTTCTCTTGGTCTTCGGGAGCCAAACCAATCTGATTATAGCCAGATGACCCATCCATAAACGAAAGGACCTCATGCCCTGTTGTTGCATCTATCATGAGCTCAGCAATTGGCAGTGGGAAGTTATCTTTCGGACACGCCATGTTCAAATCCCGAAAATCAACACATACTCTGATTTGCCCATTTTTCTTTCTCACTGGCACGATGTTAGAAATCCATGTAGGATACTTGACTTCTCTGATCTTGCCTGCTTCAAGAAGCTTATTAACTTCATCTTCAATTAATGGAATTAACTCTGGTCGAAATCGACGCTGCATTTGCTTAATTGGCCGAGTTCCCTTTTTGATGGACAAATGATGCACTGCGATCTTTGGATCCAAGCCTGGCATTTCTTTATGCGACCATGCAAAGAGATCCCGAAATTCTCGTAAAAGGCTGATATATTGTTCTTCTTCCTCATTACTTAGCAGGGCACTTATGTAAGTAGGACGTGAGTCGCTTTCGTCACCTAAGTTGATTTCTTTCAACTCATCAACAGTGCTTTCACACCCTCCTCAAATTGCGGAGGGGCATCCTCGGCATCCACTTCCTCCACTTGAGAATCCTCAAGAGCAGTGATATGGTTGGTGGAAGCTACACTTTCTTTATCATCATCATTGTCTTCTTTAGTAAAGACAATTGTCTGCATCTTAGCCTTCAACTCTCTTCCACATGAGACTGTCAAGATATTTCGCCTCTTCATACGAGAAGGGATTCGACTTCGGAGTTTTGGGAAGCTAGGAGACTTGAAATTATTTTTCTTCCCAATCTTGTTCCTTTCACACGGTCCGAGCCTTTCGAAAATACTTCCAAGCCTTTCGAAGACAGAACTCCTCTTGATTTTCCTTCCACTTTCATCAAAAATGTCTTCTTTGGATGAAACTTCTCATTCTGTGATATAATTTGTGTTTGCTCTTCTGATTGCTATGCGGACTGGCTTTTGAGGGATATATCCCAAACCTGGCTTAGCATTCTTGACAGAGTGGCCACTATTTTTCAACATTTTCTGAGTGGCATTGAGCCCATGTTCAGATGGGATGGCAGTCTCTTGAGGCAACTTGCTCATCACGGGTTTCTCCTTCGGTTCATACCCAGACTTCTTGAGGAGTTTGAAAGCTTGCGGGCCATATGACTTAAATATTTCTGCTTCAAATACTTCACCATGCTCGGTTTTTGCTCCTTCAATAGGACGTACGAATCCTTTGAGCGGTGGAAAAGAAGTCTTACCTTCATCAATTTTTGTTAAAGGCAATGTTAATTCTTCCAGGGCCTCAAGCTCTTTGCCTTTGTTCTTCTTGAGAGCGGTGGATGATGTGCTACCTTCCTTCTTTATTTGTTTACTTCCCCCATTATCTTGTGCTGGGGCTTCTTCTCGGTTCACTTCCGTTGTATTCTTGAAGAAGTATTTAGCATCAGCAAAGTAAGATTCAGCTTCAATAAATGGCTTATCATCGCCAAATACCCTTTTCACACTGTTGCCTTCACTATACTTGAAACACTGGTGTAATGTAGAAGGGACCACACCATTTTCGTGCAGCCATGGACGCCCCAAAAGCATATTGTATGAAGTTTTTGCGTCTATGACATGGAAGAGTACTGTTGATCTCATCTCATCAATC
This sequence comes from Pogostemon cablin, assembly GCA_023678885.1. Classification (NCBI taxonomy): domain Eukaryota; kingdom Viridiplantae; phylum Streptophyta; class Magnoliopsida; order Lamiales; family Lamiaceae; genus Pogostemon; species Pogostemon cablin. The sequence goes on from CM042973.1 coordinate 9,168,269, forward strand.
ATCAAATCGAGAACAATCGTGCCGAGAGTCCTTTGCCCTTCATGATTGAACCCTTGGATCATCAATCGGCTATGATTGAGTTCATCCACCGGTATCTCTAACTTTTTCAACATTCTTAAAGACAGAATGTTTACTGCTGAGCCTCCGTCAATAAGTATACGCTTTACTTGCAGCCCTTGCGTATAACCAGTTACAAATAGAGGTCGGTTGTGAGGCTGTGAACCCAACAACATGTCTTCATCTGTGAAGGTCACCTTCATAGAATAAGCTTTTTCTTTGTTCTCAACTCGTTCATCTTCATTGCCCTCCTCACTCACCGCATGACAAGAGCCTTCATTGTGAACCTCTTTTATGGAAGCGAAGTTTGCAGCCGCTTCATCCTCCAACACAATCTTTCCCTCCTTAGCCAACTGCATGATCTTTTCCTTGAAGATGAAGCAATCATGAATGGGATGACCCACCAATCTATGGTACTTGCAATATTTTGGGTCATTGGTTCGACTTGCTTCCTCTGGACGTTTCATTTCGGGGAGTTCGATGAGTTTGTCTTTCATCAGATCATCAAATATGCCAGAAACATCAGAGTTCAGAAATGGATACTCTTTTTCTTGCATCTCCTTCAGGGTCAACCTTCTTTGCCCCCACTCTTGGGTAACTTGTTTTCCTTTATCTTTCTTGTCATCTCCATTCTTTCGAATCTTGACTGTAGCAGTGTTTATGGCCATTGATTCTTTATTGGAGTTTCTTGCATAAGGCTTGCCCCCTTTCTTGGCTTCTTGTCTGTCTCTGGACTTGTAAGAATCCGACACTGGTGAGTGTTTGATTCCACTGGCTGCCATGCTCAATTCCATATCATGAGCTCTCGTAGCCAACTCCTCGAAAGTCTTTGGCTGAATCCCTTTGAGTATGTAGAGTAAATTCCACTCCATCCCTTGGATGCACATTTCGATAGCAGACTCTCCGGATAATCGGTCTTTACAATTTAAACTCAAGTTTCTCCATCGATTGATATAATCAATCACAGGCTCGTCCTTCAATTGGCGAGTATTAGTTAGCTCAGTCATGCTAACGGTTCTCCTCGTGCTGTAGAAACGATTGAGGAATTCATATTCCATTTGTGCCCAACTGTCAATGGACTCAGGCTGCAAGTCGATATACCAATCAAAGGCATTTCCTTTGAGAGAGCGAATGAATTGCCTCACCATATAGTCTTCATAAGTACCAGCATCATTGCACGTCTCAATGAAATGTGCCACATGCTGTCTGGGGTTTCCTTTGCCATCAAATTGCTGGAATTTAGGAGGCTGATAACCAGGTGGCAACCTTAAGTTATTCACTCTTTTTGTGTAAGGCTTAACATAAGTGACGGTAGGCTTGGCATTCTCTTCAAACCTTTCTTTTATTGTTCCAAGTATAATATCTTTGAGTTGCTCCACTTGGAGCATTCCATCAGCCGAAAGTTGCACTCCTCTTTCAGTTTGCTCTTTTTCAGTAGTTTGGCATTTTGTGAACTCTTCCACCTCACTCTCGTCCACAACTCCTTTTCCGTTTGCACGGCTAGTCTCCGCAATGTCTCTTTTTTCCATCAATTGGGAGATCTTGGTGTCTTGAGCTTCTATATGTTTCGTGAGCCCTTCGATAGCTTTCATCGTATTTGCTAATTGCTCCTCAATAGTTGTAGTGCCGGCCATCATTACCGGGGCTGCAATTGAGTCCGATGAAGAGCTTGAGGATGAACGAGGGTGTGAGCATGCAGAATCTTCATCACTATCCTCTTTCATGGGTAGTTGTTTTCTTGAAGCCATTTCAATCGAAAAGTTAGAGCCGGAGGAGGCCTCTGACTGAGCTTTCATCGACATACTCCTTGTAACAACATCAACTTGTTCACTCAACGAGGCGGAGAGCTTGGAGACAGAAGTCCTTCCTACTGTGATCTTGACAGGAGTCATGTTGTATCTTTGTAGGGAGAAGAGATGAGAGGCAGAGATGGTCCCACTGAGCGTGCCAAAATTTGTAACAATGAATTTTTGTATTTATAATAAAATAAATACAAGAGAATTACAATGATAATCCAGCTGGATTAAACTTGAGAATATAGAGAAACAATCTCTATTTATCCTCTGATTCTTCTCTCGAACCAATTTGGCTTTGACTTGACTTGACTTGTGGGTTGACTTTGACTTTAGTTGACTGGAGTGTACGCTGACTGTGTTGACAGCTTGTATTGACTTGGCTTGTGTGTTGAGCCGGATCTTCAAATGAAGCTTATCCGGACTCGGATTAAAAGTGTATAACGTTAATCCGGAGGGATCGAACCTTTGTTCGGATTAAAACGTTATTTCTTGAAGCTTTCCGCGAAGAACGCTGAAGAACTTGATTTAAATAACGCCGGATCGGAGGGGTGCAGAACCTTGATCTCCAATTGGTGGCTATTACTTTTGAAGAACGCCGGATCGAAGGGTTTTAGAACCTTGATCTTCGATTTGGTGGCTGTTCTTCGCTTGAAGATGCTTGAAGTATTCAAGAGAGCACTGCTCATATTCTTGATCTCTTCAGAGCTTTTGTCTTCAGATATTTGAGTGTGTGTTTCAAATGAGAGAAGAGTCCCCTTTATATAGGTGAGATGTGAAGACTCCCTCATTAATGCCCTGCATTTTGATTGGTCCAGGCTGATTTGACCTGATTCTGCGGGCTTGGACCTTATTTGTTTGGGCTGTAATCAGACTTATTTTATTTGGGTCTGATTTATTGCATGGGCTTGTTTAACTTCAGTCAGACCTTTTTTAATTTGGGCTTATTTGACTTGGGTCAGACCTCCTTTAATTTGGGCTTATTTGACTTGGGTCAAACCTCATTTAATTTGGGCTTATTTGACTTGGGTCAGGCCTCCTTTAATTTGGGCTTATTTGACTTGGGTCAAACCTCATTTAATTTGGACTTACTTGACTTGGGTCAGGCCTCATTTAATTTAGGCTTATTTGACTTGAGTCAAACCTCATTTAATTTAGGCTTATTTGACTTGGGTCAAACCTCATTTAATTTGAGCCCCATTTAATTTGTTGGGCTCAAATTATTTATTAATTTACTTTAGGAATTAATTTATTTAAATTTCAAAATAAATTAACATTTAATTAATAAAATCCACGTGTCGTCATTTAATTGGACAGTAAAATTTTAACTGCTTACAGTCAGCACCAAGGCTCCTTAAACTACCAGAAAGTTTTCGTAATGGTTAGCACTATGAGAAAATTGTAATCATGTCCATTCTAATTTTCCTAAGACATAAACTCATCATGATTTTGGCACGGTAACAGTCACTAATGCGAATTTAATACATCAGATCTCGATGTCGATCATGATATACTGAGGCATTAGAATCGCCTCCGTATAAACATCAATAAGTTCTGAAGATGAGAGTCCGACAAATCCTCAGCTCGTTCCTCATGTATGTTAGTTGTGTCATGGGGGGGTGGGGGTGGGGGTGGGGGGTGGGGGGGTGTGGGCATTCTATCACTTGCTTCTAAATTGAAATGCATATTAACATCTTAAATATCAACAAACACTTGTGTAAACTGGGTTCACTGTTTATACCATGTGATCCCCTTCCAATCCTATATACCCTATGTATTGTTAGGGTGTTTAGTAAACTCGATTTACAAAATACTAACTCCTTAAAGATAAGACACAAAAACAAGAATGTGGTGACATAGCGTGAACTGTGAAGCAGAAAGTAAGAGGTGCTGTAATGTCAACTTGAAAACAAAAATTTGAACATCTCTGAGACTCAACCATTCTTATATCTAAATAAGTGCAACAAACCACCATTAACAAGTATAAAAATAGTAAATTATTCGGAAAAATTATCTATGCTTCTTGGATATTTATCAATTGTTAACTTCATCTCCATATGGAGCCTCAACACAATGTATATCAGAAATAGAAAAATATAAAGCCATCTTATCTCCCATATTCTATTCAGCACTAAAACCGCAAAAATCTAAATACAATAGAAAACCTTCTTTTCCTAATAAAAATTACTTCCTCCGCCCCAAAGAAATAGGCGCATTTACGCTATTGATAATATAAATGTGCCTATTTCTATGGGACGGAGGGGTAATTCATTTTGCACATGTTATTCTAACAAATATAGAATATCCATATTTGTTTTTATTCTAAACACAATCTGGGAACGATCATGCCATCATTTAACTTTTTTTTTTTAAAGTATCTTCAAATAAATATTCTACAAATAATCTCACAAGAGCATTTACTTTGATTATTTCCAAGATCCACTTAAAGAATTTTATTAGGTGGCTGGCTGGCATCATAACCCTCCAATGATACTATAAGTAAATAATCATTTATTCCAAACTTAACTGTTACCACAAGTTTCAATTCTTGGAATATCCAGCACTGGACATCATTTCAAGTGTCCAAGAGACAGAGTTATAAAGCAAGCAAAATCACTAAACACGGCCTGAGTATTACAATTAACCGCCATGGTTTAATCTTCTCTGCATGTTTTATAATTTATTGCAAAATTGGTAACATGAAAAATATTAACATAAAAATCGAGCATAACCTAAGTTACAATCTACAGAAAAATGCTTAAAAAGAAAAGAAAATAAAATCAAAACAAACCAAGAACACAAATTGTTTTCCTTTGAAAGGGAAAGAAAAAAAGAATGCAGAAGAAAGAAAGAGAAGCTTACATTCAGATAAAAGAGAAGAAAGAAGTGCAAAGAATTCGTCGGACGTCAGTTACTGACTTAAGAGTTTTCTCTTTTCTTCAGCAGGTTTCTCCATTTTCAGTAATTAAAACACGGGTAAATGGATTCTGCTATTGTAGTAAGGTGGCACAGAATCATTTACCAATAATAATCCAATACCCCAACTAAACCCAAGAATTGATTATATCAAAAACACTTAATAATACCTCTCCACTACAGATTTGACCACACATCACTAAATATTTCAAAACGTAACTCAACTTAGAAATTACTTGGAAAAATAGAAACCAAACTTAGCACCATAACAAGCTGCTCTTATGAACTAGAGGGGGGGGGGGGGAAACCAAATACTCAACGAAAACATTTACCGAGTCAATTTCATTTAATAAAGACAGTAGAAAATCCAGTTAATTTTTCCATTAAATACATCAACTCCCTGTTCCATAAATAACCTCACAAGAGCATTTACTCATATTATTTCCAAGATCCATTCAAAGAATCATTTCTTCCAAACTTACCACAAGCTCCAATCCTTGGAATATCCAGTGTTGGACTTGGAAAGAATTTCAAGTGTCTAACAAACAGAGTTATACAGCTAGCAAAATCGCTAAATACAGCCCCAAGATAACAATTAACAGCAATGATTTAATCTTCTCTGAATGTTTTATAAAATTTGCAGCACTAAAGATATTAACATAAAAATCGAGCATAACCTAAGGTAAAATCTTAAGAAAAACGCTTAAAAAGAGAATAAAATAAAAGCAAAACAACTTCTCATTTGATAGGAAATACTATAACAAAAGAATGTAGAAGAAAGTAACAGAAACTTACATTCAGATAAATGAGAAGAAAGAAGTGCAAGATTTTGCTCTCTCCGCACGATTTCAAGATAAATACTTAGCGTCTCACTAAAATTTTCAAATGTAACTCAACTTGGATATTACCTGGGATAATAGAAACCAAACTTAGCACCATAACAGGCTGCTCTTATGGACTAGAGGGGGGAGATATCTCGAATACTCAGGTAAACATGTATTGAGTCGATTTCATTTGAATAAACATTGTAGAAAATCCAGTTATTTTGTTGATTACTAGCAATAAAGACAACAAACTCAGGGTACTCTATCCAGCCAACTAGTGAAAGGACTTCGAGATCTAAAACCCCAAACTGTTCAAATGTGCATTTTTTATCTTCCAAGTCGACGTTAGGCATCTTTGTCCATTCTCCAGTTTCAGCTTTCAACTCCCAAACTTCCCACAAAAACGTACCACGGGCAAACAACAACGTTAGACACCTTCCCGCTGATACAAAATACTTCTTCTTTGTTTCTCCTTCATAAGCCTGAGGTGTAGGGAGAGGAATCTCTGCAATAACTTCAGTTTCTACATTCAAAGTAAAAAGTTGAGTTTCGCCAACCCAATGGATAAAACCTTCAGTCATTAATGGAGTACTAGCAAAAGCTTTCTTAACTGTGAGACACAAGTGATCAGTTTGTACATTCCTCCAAGGCGCATCACCTCCAACAGTTAATATCGCACAGTGTTTAAACGTTAACCCATGGCTATGCTCAATACCATGTACAACAACTACTTTATACTCCACGGAAGCCGCTGCGTAAGCTAACCCAGAAAAGTATATACACGGCAACGGTCTGAAAAATGCAGGGAGGACGATGCATTGCCTTGTTATAAGATTTGTAATGCAATAACGGTGGTTCCCACCAAACCCCAATATCAAACCATTACAACTTGACCAAACTCTGTCTCCAAATTCGTAACTTACCTTAGATATCTCAACCTTCCCCTGTTGCTTAACAAAAGAATACAGAGGACCATATTTTGGGAAGAACAAAAGCCCATACATACTTTCTTGAAGATGTGTAGTTATGAAAGCTTGAGTACGGACAATATAGTACCACTTCCGGCATACAAACCTTGCCATGTCATAAATATCTTGAGCAGGGAGATGTAACAGTATACTATATACCAGATCATCCGAAAGAGAATCTATATTTGTTAACTCCCTTCTTTTGCATCTCCTAACATAATATGGCCAACTTTTACACTTCACAGGTACCATCTGCATTTCAATGATGAAAAAGGTTAAGATTTGAGCTTAACTTCTCGCATTATCTAAAATTTTGTTCAATCAATTGCTTCAATAACCGTCCATTTTAAAACAAAAGGGGGAACATTAGTCTCCAAATAAAAGTAATCTGGCAACTGTAAACAAATTGTACAGCCTAAATTAACTTTATAACCACACACATCCATCTTAAATTTAGCATTGGATACATTCATATAATCATAAATAGGGATTTCTGTAAAATATATGGTCTTAGTGAATTTAACGAGTTCGGCCTCAAACAAACGATGTGTACCTCTGTTTTTCGGTTTTCTTCTTTATCTGTCATGGTAGTCGCATCGGCCTTCAGCCCACCGTCACGGCTGTGGCCGCGGGGTGGTGGAGGACAGGTCATAGACCAGCTATTCTTATTTAAGTCCGCGTTTTTGCTTCGCGCAAGGATAGGATATGGGTATAACTGGAGCTAACCAGAGGGAAAATGTACCAAATTTTGTTAGCGGCCGCTGTACTTTAAAAGACAAAAGTTTAGAGGCCCATTTTGATACGTACAAATTTCAATGTTTTTATGGAATCTTCATTTAAAAGGTCGGGTCAACAATAAATCTTATTTAAAAGATTTAAGGTTATAAAATTTTGTGTAAATTATCTCTCTTTAAAAGTAGAATTTTTACTTAATTATTAATACTTTATGAATTTTTAAGAAAATAATAAAAGTTTGGGATTATTTTGTAAAATTAAAAAATGGGGGATTTTACTAAATTATAATATTTTATGGATTTTTGAAAAATTAACATTTATGCCCATAACGGTAACCATTTCGTTATACCGACATGCAGTGATTTGAAAATTGGACCGGAGAACAAACCGGTGTCCTCAACATTTCGAGGTTCAACCGGAAAAATGAAAATTACATATTTTCTATAATATTTCATTATTTTATTTTTATATGTGATTTTTTAATATTATTTGGACTTCAATTGTGAGAGGCCCAACAATAATCTAGAATAGGGATGTAATCGAACATAGCCGAGTCGAACACTACTAGGTTTGAGGATCTTTTGTTAAGAAATTATCGAACTCGAGCTCGAGCTCGAACTCGTCAAGAAAAAAATATCAAACTCGAGCTCGAACTCAAACTATTTGTTAAGACTCGCGAACATGTTCACGAACACATAAAGTAACTTGTTTATGAATATATTTTCATGAACATTTAAATAATTTTGTGCCTGGATATTAAAAGAATATTTCGTTTATAAATATTTAATGTTACTTAAAATATTAAATAAACAAACTAACAAAATATAATAATAAACGGTAAAAAGTATTTAAATATTTAAATAATCACTTAAGTTATTATCATATTTGTGTGGTTTAATATGAAATATTTAATTATTAAATATTAATAAATAAATAATAATATATAATTCTAAAGAATAACTATAAAATTTACGAATGCGTTTGTGAGCCATTAGCGAGCCTATAAACGAATATATTCGCGAGCTTTCAAGTCGAACACCCTTAGGCTTGAGTTTGGTTTGATAAACTATTCGAACCCAAAATTCAAGTTTGGTTTGGCTCGTTAAGGTTAACGAACAAGTTCGAACGAACATTTAATCAAACCGAGATTCGAATAGTTCGCGAACGATTTGGTTTGGTTACATCCTTAATCTGGAATCAGTATTTAAAGTTGGACCTTAATTTAAAGCACATTAGCAATTTTTAACTATTCAATCTACTACATACACCTACCACCGCTAAATTGACCCTTATTATCTAAATTTCCTAGATTTGCGTATTCTCCTCCACCTACCACCGTTAAATCAACTATCTCTCTCTTTCAGTTTCTCTCTTCTCAGATTTTCTTTTCCACCCATAAACTTGTCGATTCTGTCGGACCGCCGCAGCTGCCCAATTCGATCTCCTACTTCAGATATCCTCATTGAAGCAACATCCCAAATCTGCCTCCTACCTTCCGCTTTTCTATCTAGGTATTAGGGTAGGTTTCGCGTTCTTCATGGTGGATAATGTTCCATCGGAGATGATGGCGACGACTGGAATGACGGTGGCGGCGGCGGATGGAGTGACGAAATTGTAGTGGGGTTTGCTGGTTTTATTAAGTGGCCAGACGGTTTCCGATTTGTCTGGTTTCTCGATTTTTGAACGGTTCAAACTGGTTTTTTTAGTTTTATTAAGAAAAAAGTTTTATGTAGTTTCCGAACTGGTTTCGACTCTGGTTCTCGGTTGAATTGGTCGAATCGATCGGTCCGGTCTGGTTCTCGAATCACTGCTGACTTGTATGTCGTTATTTTAAAATTTGACTTATCCCAGGGTCGTTTCAGTCAAAATTTCTCACATTTACCTCATTGTATACCGTTCAATTTATTTTTCTAGTGAATAGTTAATTTAGCATTGTCTGGCTCCATAACAGAATCATTCCATTATAACGACTTGCACGCCGTTATTCGAAATTCGATCGATTTTAGGGGCATTTCATTCGCTTGGATCTCCACATACAATGTCAAAACATAATATTCTAATAAACTAACAAATGGATGTTGATATTCAATCACATATGAAGTATCTCATATATGTTAAATAAAACAAGTATATAAATTATACAGTTTGAATGTTAAGTATTACAAATATGAAGTATCTCACTTAAATTTTTGAATGGGCTTGTAGAAATATTATGAAATTAAGGCATGTGTTTAATATGAGGTCCAAATGCACAACTTAATTGTCATGTACGAAAATATGCGTGTTTATGCTCATAACGGAATCATTCCATTATACCCACTTGTACGTCGTTATTCAAAATTTGAGTTATTTCGAGGTCGTCACAGTAAAAGTTTCTTACTTTATCATCATTGTATACTATTTGACTAATTTTCTAGTGAATAGAAAATTTAACATTGTCTGAACCCATAATGGAATTATTTCGTTATAACGACTTGCACGCCGTTATTCGAAATTCGATCGATTTTAGGGCCTTTTGATGAGAGTGAAAATATGCGGGTTTAAGTATCCCATTTAACACCTTTTTGATAGGAATTATTGTTATATATTAGCACAAGTGTCTTATATTCAATATATGTGAGAAAAAGGTGCACTTGAGGTGTTTTATTGTGTTTTAGGTGGAAAAGGATCAAAAGTGCAAAGTTGGAGAAAAGGTGCATCTTGTGTATGAATGTTGAAAAATGCACGTCCAATTTGTGTAATTTTTCTGTATTTTTATAGAGCTCTGAATTAGAAGTGTGATATATGGTTGGAAAGCCACAGATGAGAGGGTCGTTTTGATTTAAAGAACACCTCAATCGGGATCCAAATGAGAAAGTTATGATCAAAATGGTGACATCGCGCAAGTTGTGCCGAATAGAACGGCTGTGCCACTTTGCATGACTTGTTACATATTCAAATACTAGAGTTTTGGAGAGTTCTTTATATGTATTGAAAGTCAAGGAAGAAAGGATCGTGTGAGCGTAAGAATCACTCAAATCGGAGTTCATATATGAAAGTTATACATGAAACGGTGAGACTGCGCAAGCTGCCACAGTGTGGTTCGACCACGACACGAGTGATTTGACCACTGTGTCGTAGTCGAACCAGAAGCCTGAACAACGCCAGATCCGTATTTTTACATACTTAGTGCGTGTATTTTTGTATTTTCCAAGAAAAAGCCCATCCTAGGTCTATAAGGAGAGCTTACACGTATAAAAGGGGATGTGGATCACATCATTATTCATTGGAGGAGAACAACAACGTAATCATCCTACACCCCACAAGGGGGATCACCCCCCAATCATCATTCACATCCTTTCCTCCATCCATCCATCACTTTGAAGATTCGTCTGTAGAATCAAGAAGGAGAACCAAGAGGATTTGAAGAGACGGAAGAGTGAAGGAAGGAGACTTCTACACCAAGGGTTTTTCTAATTTTTTTTCTTCTAATTTCTAATTTTTCGGATATATGGGTAAGATCTATACAACCCCCATGATTTTTCTTCGCAACATCATGGGTTAGAACCATTTTGGTAGATTTAGGATTTTGAAAAATTTTATGAATTAATTGAACTTTCGTGTGTATACTCCGTATAATACTACTTGTGGTTTAGTTTATATATGACTATGCATTTTTAATCAATATTCAGAGTCGTTTTGTGCATCATTAACTATTGAATAGAGTCTGAATGTTCATCTTGGTTATTGATTGAGCGCGTTCACTGCTGAACAGGATTCCATGTTATGATTCTAAGTGAGAGGACTCTGAAACTTCATTAGAACTATTACATATGAATGTTTATTAATTGAATTGAATTCGGGTTAGTAAGCACGATAAAGAGATTAACTTTATAGTACCTATAAAGGAAGATCATATCGGGTTAGAGTACCAATCTTAGGGGAAAATAATTGATACTGATAGTACCTAGAAAGGGGGTGAAGTTATATCTCTTGCTCCAAGGTTATTCACACGTGTTACACGCTTATTTACTTGTATCTATAGAGTAGATTTGCATGGCTTAGTGATGCGTTCATATTCCATAAGGCAGAGTCGGACATTGATACACGAAAGGGAGATTAATAAGTGAAACTGGATTATCCTAGAGCTACTTATTCTCCTACTTGATCCACTTTCGTATTCTTCTGAAGTGCTTTTATTTTAATTGTTATTTTAATTAATTGGTTAGTAGATTATAATTAAATTTCACAAACTATATTTCCACAATTCGTCTTAATTAATTTAGTAAATAATTAAATTGATAATACGCCGTCCTTTGGGTTTGGTAATTCACTTGGTCGCTTGCTTAATCTGCAACTGATATCCTTAATATTGGGGATTAATTTTGCGTGCCAAGAAAACACGCATCATCTTTCATTCGCTTGGATCTCCGCATACAATGTCAAAACATAATATTTTGATAAACTAACAAACGGATTTTGATATTGAGTCACATATGAATTATTTCGTACATGTCATATGAACAAGTATATAAAGTATAAATGTTTGGATGTGAAACATTACAAATACGAAGTATCCCACTTGAATTTTCTAATGAGCTTGTAATAATATGATGAAATCAAGGTTGATGTTTAAATTGAGGTCCAAAATCACTACTTGATTGGTATGTACGAAAATGTGTGCATTTATGCCCATAACGGAATCATTCTGTATACCCACTTATATGTCGTTATTCAAAATTCGAGTTATTCCAAAGTCGTCTCAGTCATAATTTTTCACTTTTAACTTCAATCTACACCATTTGAGTTATTTCTCTAGTGGATAGCCGATTTAGCATTGTTTGGCCACATAACAGAACCATTTCGTTATAACGACTTACACTTCGTTATTCGAAATTTGAGTGATTTTAGGGGTCTTGGACTTGCTCGGATCTCCATATGTAGATGTAAAGGATCTTGGATGTCCTATTATATTTTGGTGTTACATCTCCTGCTACACTCGTTAGATGAGTGACACGCACTACAACATAAGTGACAATACATAACACCTAAAAAGTGTTACTTAACAATTAAAAAATATTATTATAGATCATAAATAACACTTTTTCGGTGTCGTTGTTGCCCTTGTTATCTAAAGTCTAATATTATACTTTTTTTACTTATGATAACACCTCATATCAATTTTAACATTTTAGTGTAACACTTTCAAAAATATTACATATATTGTTAATGTAATATTTTTTTATCCTAATGTAACATTATTTTGTTAACACTTTTTAATGTAAATGTAACATTATGTATTTATTTTGTTAACACTTTTAACTATAATGTAACATTAATTATATTGTTTTGCTAACACTTTTAAATATAATGTAACACTAGCTACATTATTTTGTTAACACTTATGAATATAATGTAGCATTAATTATATAATAATTTTATCACTTTTATACATACATGTAACACTTTTGCTAAATAATTAAATAACACATGTGTTAACACTTGAGGTATTTAATATATTTATGCAATTATTATTATTATTATTTTAAATTTTAATAATTATGTTCATAATTTAATAATAATATTTTAATTAAATTATTATTATTATTTATAATAAACTTAATTCACTAAATATATTAAAAGATATTATTACAAAAATCTAAATAATTACTAAAGTTTAAACAATTACAAAACAAGGTAAATATGTAAATATTATTTAAATTCATGTACCATGATGAAGTATGCACTTATATGTCTACACATCTAAAATTAGGTTTGACAAAAACGCAAAGAAAAAAAAAACCTAATAAGTAATCTTCATCTTGAACTTTCTTTCAAAAATCACACATCACCATTGTCAATGTCATCATCCTAATTGTCTTTATCATCTGTCTTTATTTATCTGAAAACAAATACAACACTTATATAAGATATAAGAAAATTATTCCAAATATTTTCAATTAAATTATCTCTCATCAAAATAAAAAGTATTCAAATTTAAAAGTATCACTGAAAACAAATACAACACTTATATAAGATATAAGAAAATTATTCAAAATATTTTCAATTAAATTATCTCTCATCAAAATAAAAAGTATTCAAATTTAAAAGTATCACATGCCATGTTACCAAATATAATTCAAAAAAAAAATTAAGCTAAAAATTTCTTATATGTGCACAACAGAAAGGTAGGACTAGCAGCAAAAAGCAAAATACCCATCATAAATGTTGAATAACCGAGAAAAAGAAGCCTGAATAGTAGAATAAAAAGCAAGCACCAACAAAAATAAGAAAAATAAGAAGCAAACAATAAATTACCAAGTTGGTAAGATCAAACAACCACTATCAAAATAAGTAGCCTGCAAATTAATAAGCAAAATAAGCAGCAACTAGAAAATTACCAACTACCAAACAGCAGAATAAAAAGAAAACAACCAACAAAATAAGCACCACAACTAGTGAAGATTAAAAGATATACTAGCTAATAAGCCTACAGGTAACCAACCAAGTTGGCACCTAAGTCAGCAAATAACCACCAAGAAAGTAAAACAACCCAAGCCAAAAACTTAATTCAATCATCTTCCCCAAGGCGGGAATCTGCGAAATTAGTTGGCAAGACACATAGAAAACCATTAACACAGAGCAGTATCGAAGCACCAAATCCCATCAGCATAACATCAGATAATCTAGTCAAATAATCAAACAATGAATACCAACCCAAACAATATAAGCTAGTAAATTATTTGTTCAAAACATCTCAATTTTACCTAAATATAAAATATATTTATATACAGTTGAACCAAATTCTACCATGTAAAAGTTTTACAATATAAATTAATCAACATGAAACAAGCAAACATAAGAGAAATATATGTTTGTTAATAAGGGACGATATGTACACATCAATATGTATCTTAGTTAATTACTTGGACACTGTTTCATATTATTTAATTATTATGCAATTTTCTTAGTTGTTCATGCATTCTATATTAATGTATTTTAAAAACTTGAAAAATAGAGGTCTAATTAATGAGAAGTAAGAAACTTAAATAGATGCAGATCAATATGTTGCAAAAATTTAGCAGAACTCATCAAGGATCCTTTCCGCTTCTTTTAATTTTCAAGGCAGATCAATCTTATAATTTTGTATATTCCTATCAATTTTATAAGTATCAGAACTATGATGGTGAAAATTAGTAAGTGCAGAAAATTCGAAGAATTGAAACTTGATTGCAGACACGAAGCTGTTCTACTATTTGCAGTAGTCAGAAGATAACGTGCTAATAATAAGAAAAACAGTACAAATATTCTCCATAATGAGAAAATCTAAACTTCACAACATTTTCATTATAAACTATCAACAAACTAAAAACTAGAATTCACATAGAGTGTCAACAACGGGATACAATGTACATGAACCACCTTTAATTCTGATAACAACAACGTAGTTTAATACAAAAGGAATTCACAAGTAAACTTCACCCATTAAGCAAGTCTAGGGTATTTTTCACAAGCTAGGATCACCAAAATTGAAATAATAACATACCCCATTAACATGGCTGCTTGTTCAACAATACATTTTATTCAGCCCTATCTAAATTTATAATCAACCATAACAATTCTTTAAATGATCATCAAAAATTAAATACGCATAGTCTAGCTTTCCCACAATCATTTTAACAAGGCTAAATATCATATTTCCATGATTAGACAGAATCTATTTAACAACGCTATTTAATTGCAATTACCTGATATAAACATGAACAACAATTGATGGTGTAAAAATTACAAAAAAGAGAGAATCAGATGAGTTGTAGACTTACAGGTTTCACTTCACCATTGTATAAGTATTGTGCAGCCAAAAATTCCAATGACACCAGGAACGATATACTATAATGTGGGCTGTAAGAAATTACAATCCACATTCCACATCATTCAGGTATTAGAAAATAAAAAAAGAGAAAAATAATAATAATAAAAGCATGATCAAACAATGACAAGAAGATTACTCACTTGAGCAGGTGAAACCAGTTTATAACAATGATTGTTAGGAACATACTAAATGTACACCCAAGATACGCACTCTAGTTATTTTTTGAAATGTTATCAATTTTTTAAGGATATTTTTGCCTCACCAAAAAGAATACTGACCACATATATTTGATGACCTCTCAAGCATGAGTTTGCAATTGGTTAAAATACCATAGCGGAATACAACACCTTCGTCATAGAAAGCAGCAGCCAAAGCCTTCAACACTCACAAAAGAATTTGTTAGCACTACTGTGTTACTACAAAGTGCTTATTAACTGAACTAACAAAATTTCTTAATCAAAATAAAGAAAGTATAGTTGAATAAGAAGAGTTGATATCATTAATTCAGCAGATTCGAAGAATAAGAAAATAAAGCATAGCGGAATAAGAAGAGTTGATAATAAAATATTTAGTGCTCTGAGTTGATATCATTAATCCAATATAAGATAGTTTTTTTTCCTTCCATGAGTCTTGCACAACAAATAACACTTTGTAAAAGAAAGTAGATATAGAAATTAGATTTTTATTTTTATTTTTTAAATTGCAATGGCTGGCTTACCATATAGAAATTAGATATCGTGAAGTTAGACATTTCACTCTATACTGAGAGAATGAAAAAAAGTTGGGAGAGACCTATTTTTCATGAGAGAACGACTGATAAAACTAACATGTGCTAAAGTTACTATACATTATTGCCTTGGAAATCATAATAGAATCTAAACATTGAAAAATCAACGAAGAAATCTTCATTCCAATGATAACTAATAAAACAGTAAATATGACGGAAGTGGTTCAAAAGCAGTTCTCCATAATCTTGGTTGCAATGAAATCATTATTAGATTTATAGCAAGATTAACTGAAGTACTTTAACAAGTTGGGTTGTTTTATATGGTTTTAATTGCATGATAAGTAATCTAGAGAAGGCATAAAATATTCAGATTAATACTTTGACAAAAGTCATATAGAAAACCTTTTTTATATGTATAGCTTTAACTAACCTCAATTTTCATTTTTGTGCTCAAATATGATGAAGAAAAAATAAAGATAACTTGCTCCCATCCTTGCTAAATTCATTGAATAAGCCATTCAAGGTAAAAAATCTATATTTATTTAAAAATCATTCACTGTGAAGGGCCTAGAGTAACTTACCAAGAACTCCTACATAATAGGAGAGAGGACAATCTTCAATTTTGAAGAACTTGTGTGTATCCATAATAATGATGTACTACAGGTAATGCACACAAGATAAGGACATTCACGTTAGCTTTCTGTAAGGATTAACCAATTATCTAATGCACACAAGATAAGGACATTCACGTTAGCTTACTGTAAGGATTAACCAATTATCCTTTAGCAGGATCCAATCAGCTTCATAATAAAAACAAAATGAGATTTAAGTTTAACTTCTTATTATTATGTTTATTGCAGGATCCAATCAGCTTTATAATAAAAACAAAATGAGATTTGAGTTTAACTTCTTGTTATTATGTTAATAAACGCATGAGCACAATTTCTATCTAATATGCATAAAAGGGGTCGCATTTCCAAATTTAAATGCTTAAAGATGATCAATGAAATTTGCCAATAGAATGTGTAACTAAAACACAACTAATGCAATAAGCCAATTAATATCGAGCTATTCAATTATTCCACGCAGAACACCAAACTGGAGAACAGTGGGTAAGTCATCAATCCAATCATAAACACATACAAGTGAAATGGCAGCAATACCTTAAATGCGAAACTAACATCAATAGAAAAACAAAGATCCAGAAGTAACCTTGGAGGATTCCTCCTCCAACCGATCCATATTAGCCTATACCCACTCATTATTGTGCTTCAAGAATACCTTATACCCCTCCAAGTACATATCCTCCATCTTCGTTCCCTTTTCCAGCCATTCCTCCACACTCACCGTCCACTCTCATGATAGAATGCAGCTTATGTGCACCACAAATGAATTCCAACTCCTTGCCCACCTCCCACCCTCGGGGAGGCAAATCCCTTGAAGGCACTAGGCCCACTCCACAAAGTTTGAAGCAGCTTCGGAATTTCTCCTATAATCTGGAACCGCTTGGCGAAATACTCATCTTCCCTGATCCCCATTTCAGCGATTTTCTTCATTCAGTGCTTGAGGCTCAACATTCGGAAAGCATCAATTGCAATTCTGGAGATTGAAAGGGTACTTCGCCTTCAATGAGCAATTTGCGTGAAAAATCGACCTCACGGGTGAGGATTTCTTCCCTAGGAGCCCAGCCCCTTTCAACCTATCGGGCTTCTTCTACAGAAATTTTTTCCTTGGGACCAAAGTATACGAGAAATGCATCATCATCTCCGAACGGGTACTCCACGGACGAGTCAAAGAAGGGGAGAAAGGGAAAAGGCTCCGCGGATTCCACAATTTGGAGGGGAAGTGTGATTTTTGGATTATTAGGGATTTCGAGGGCGAGGGAAGAAATGTTGTGAACTAAGGTAGAGATCTTGCGTTTCTGGGTTTTAAAAATTCTTCTCATGGCATAAATATTTACAAAGCAATAAATAAGACTTAATTTTCTTATTTTTAATTTGTTCTTGAATGAATTATAATAACAAAACATAATAATCTTGGTAAGTCTTGGATCGGTAAGTCTTGAATGAGATCGTCTCACAAATCCCCTAATGCGAGATGGATCATCTATTAACTCAAATAAATATATTTTATAATTAAACAAAAATAGAAATAAAGAAAAGTAAGGGCATGTTCGGTTTTACTAATTAAAAATCATATTCTCTTTTACGAATTTGCCAAGTATTCAGGTTAGGTGTGTTAGGTAAGAGTGATTTTTTTTAAATAAAGTGTATGGGGAATGGTGATTGTGTGTATAAACTTTTGTGGGACAACCCAAAATGGAAAGTAAGTCATTTGAAATGAGACCGAGTACATTTTAATTAACCATTATTTTTTCATATGAACAATCGATTTAAATATAAAAAATATAGATATTTGACTTAAAAAATTAGTGTATTTTTTGAAAAATTAAAGATATAGTTTTTTTTTTTTTAAAAAGACCGTCTCACATAAGAACTTACGTGAGACGAATAGAAAGTGATAACATTAATAAAGAAAAGTGATAATAAATTAATGAAAAATGATAATGTTATTTTATGAATAATTTATAGTGTAAATAAAAAGTGATAACATTATATAGCAAAAGTGATAAGTTTTTATAGTAAAAGTGATAACTATTTTAAAAAGTGAAAAGTAGTCTCACGTGAGACGCTCTCACGCAATACCTACCCTATACTAAAATTAAATAATATTATATTTTAATATATTGTCAGGTCAAAAAAATAATTTTCTATTTTATAGTTGGTACTTGTATTAATATAGTGTTTTGAGCTCCATGGAGATAATGTTGTACTACAAAAAATACAACATCATTTATGGAACCTCATTTTTAGTAAAATGTAGCAATATTCATGAAACAAAGAGAGTATTATCTTTTGAGATATCAAATTTTGATAATAAAGGGTGATTAATTTTATAAGATTATAAATGAGAAAAAATATTATAGTGAGCTATTCCATAATTTTATTTATTAAGAAAAATTAACTATTTAATTAATTTTATTGACTTTTAAGGGGTAATGTAGCATTTTTAAGTAATAAATAAAGTACAAATTTTGTTATGTGTGAAAAAATGAATGACATTTTTTAAATTAATGAGTTTGAGGTGTTAAATTAAAATGATATTTCCTTAATTAAGAGGTGAATAATTATTTAAGACGAACCAATAAAAAAAGAGTGAATAATCTTCAAGACGGAGGTATATGAGATGAAAGAGTATTTTATATAACATTGTTTTATTAAAAATTACAAACTTTTTAACTTTTTAAATAATTTTTGTGATACGAATTGTTTAGAAAGCACCATCAGCCTTATCCCTCTAAAACCAAAAATAGAGCTAACAATTCCCTCCTAAACGAAAATAGAACCGTGAAACTGGGAACAATATCCGCCTAAACTTAAATTTGGTGAAATTAAGTGCAGCTTCTCTCCTTGAATCCCTAAAAAAAATCTTTAATCCCTCCAATACAAAACCAAAATGGCTAAAATTTCTGTAACGACCCTATTTCTTTATCTAAATATTTATATGCACTAATCACGTAGATGTTTGTATGTATGAATCATGTGTATTTTATTTATTTATTATTAATTTAGTTAATGCATTCAAAAAATTCTTATTTGGGATATCCATTCCTAAATTATCTCAACTCCTCAATCCCTTAATCCTGATATATAGGAACCAACTGGTGCATCGCATAAAGTTTTCAACCCCACACTACAGTTTCTCATATCATACAAGTTTCTTTCTCCTCTTCTGCGCACTAAATAAAGTCTTCACATTAAATCCACCCTTCATTCGTAGAAGGACAATAAAAGCAGTCATCCACTTCGTGTTTTCTCTGGTTTTGTTGTTCTCACTCTATAAGGTAGAATCCTTTTTTATACATATATGTATATATTTGCCACCGTGAGTCTTCTGGAATTCATTGTAGAAACACTTGACTATTAATTCACGTGTACCTTTAGTAATCAAACGGCATCTACATAGTTTTGATAAAATTCTTTAAAATTCTTTTTAATTAAATTAGATTAGAAAATCATTGTTTCTTGTTTCGTTTTCATTACTGCTGAATAGTTGGGTATATGCTGAAGTCATCCTCCACTTTTATTTTAATACAAATCATAAAATTGACTTTCTAATCAAGGGATCTCATGCTTGCCACTACCATTCTATTCTAATGTAATTTACTCGAGAGTCGATGACTCATTATCTAATTTTAATTCCTTTTGAAGTCAAACACATGGCACTTTCTATCTCAATGTTAGAATTACTTAATAAGATATTTTTATTTTTAGTTAATAAATATTTATTGAAGGTAGTACATATACACTCATAATTGCATTCACAGTCATTTTAGGACGTAGTCAATTTAGTGGAATAATTATGAATTCAAGAAATAGTATTTTTATTACATAGTTATTTATTTATTGAATGAATAGGCAGTGAAGACTTCGTGAGCTAGAGTACCAGCTGCGTTGATTTGTGTTGGGAAACAATCCATTCAACTTATTTGCGAGGTGAGGGATTTCTTATTTATTTTTACTAAATGTTATATGTGGTGATTTTAAGTTAATGTATTATTGAAAGTTGTATTTATGAAATTATGAGACATGAAAGAAAATAGGTCTTCTGGACCATAATAAAGGAGGAGGTCTTACGTACCTTGGTCTTCTGGACCGTAATAAAGGAGGAGGTCTTACGTACCTTGGTCTTGGGGACCTTTATAAAGGAGGAGGTCTTATGAACCTTATAAATGATGTGGGTCTTCTGGACCATTATAAAGGAAGAGGTCGTATGACCTATATAAATGAGGAAAGTATTATATCAATCATGCAGTTGAGGTATTAAGTGAATAACTCAATTTTATTGTGTGACTTAATTTTTATTACATGTAATATTTGGTTCTGATAAGAAGTAGTTTCTCACTGAGCTGTGGTTTGCTCACCCCTTTGTCTCTCACATTTTCAGATGAAGGAGCTGACGTGGTGGGACTGAAGGATGATGCTTAGCACAATTTCATTTTTCTTTGAAACTTTATTACTACTTCTAAACTTTTGCTAGACTTATGACTTATCTAAATTTATTTTTAGTAATTTCATTTTGGATTTTATAACTTAACAAGTTGGATCTTTTGATTATTAAATTTATTTCTTTTATGCTTCTGCTCAAAATGATTTTTATTTATTAAATATGATGTTTTTAAATAGTTAGAAATTTAGGATGTGACAATTTCAGAAAATCTTAACCCCTTCAATACAATACCAAGCTGCAATTTCAGAAAATATTTACCCCTCCAACAACAAAAGGAAAATTGACTGAAATTTCGTTACGTTAGGGTGGCGTTCTACGGTATGCTGCGACGGAGCAACGTCTTAGCGGAGGAAAAAGTCGCCAAAATGCTGGCTATCAAGAAGAAAACTCAGTCGAAATCCGACCTCCGAGAACCTGCCCTCAAATTCTCCTTAATTTTGTTACTCTCTGTCAGGTTTGTTTCTATTGCACTGCTTCTTCTATTTCGATGTAGTTCGCTCTCAGATTATATTAGAGTCTCCAATTTCCTGGGTTTGGGGGTTTATTACGATTTAGAGGCAGTAAGGTATGCCGGGTATCAATCTAGATGAAAGGGTCAGCGGTTTAAGATTCCTAATCATATTTCATTGTCAAATAAACAACTTGGGAAATCAGAAATGGCAAGATTCTGTGTTGGGTGGCTCTTTTCTTGTTCCATTTCTTCATTTTATCTGCTCTCTGTATTAGTGGTTTTGATAAAAGATTTAATGATTATTCAATTTTTAAGCCATTCTGGAGGAAGAAAAAATTCTCAGAGTTTTTAAATAATGGGTTAAGAATGATATTCAAGTGAGGGTGGTTGCTTCAAGAAAGATTGGACAAATGGATTCATTTGGTTTACTTAGATCTTCTTGTACGGTAATGAAAGAAAAAGAAAAATGATTAGATTGAGTGGTGACACACCTTATACTTGTTTAAATATACTATGTTTCTAACACTGCATCAATGTGCTTTGGCTACCTAGGTCCCTGAAATAATTAGAAGCCATTGGTAGAGTTATGTCTGCAAGTAAAATTACTTCATCTTGGTTCTATAAAACAATTTTTATTGAAGGCAAGTCCTTTTACTGCATACTTGGCTATTCGTCTTATTCATCTCTTTTACTCTATGTTCAAGGTTAGCCCAAGGGTTCATCTAAATTTATTCATTTTGGTTCTTTAGGCTTTAGATCCTCCAAGGGAAGAGGCTATTTTGTCAGCAGTTTCATTGCTGTATGAGGTACGATATTTTACCTTATTGGTGAACTGAGCTCTATGAGAGTGAACTAGAATGCAAAGGCATTGCCGCATTGATTGAATGTTTTACTCCCTTAAGATAGGAGTATAGACTTCGTGCATTATCTTCTGTCATAGCTAATTATAGCTTAAGCTAGTCATGCATTAATTTTCAAGATAATTAAAATCCTTCCACTATTGTTGATTGTTTATTAGGCCTCTATATGTTAAATAAAAATCTATTGTATTTAATCACTTCTTTTCTGAAGAAGTTGGTGGGCTAAAATATTATGTAGTACGATATTGTAGAAGAGAAGGGTTCGATTTCTGAAAAGTGTTTGACAATACAAGTTCGTTTGTAATAAAATGTACGCTGAACGTCCCTTTAGTTTTATAAATTCTTCGCAACTATTTTTTGGTGGTCTTTGAATAGGTGCAGTTTCATTATTTATATCATGGTATTACAACTGTATGAAGTCGGGAATTCAAACTCTTGGCTAGCAATAGAATCATTGTCTAAGATATTATATTATAGCATGTTTTCATTAATGTTACATCTGGCACTAACCATATGGTACTCTGGTACTTGCATTTTTTGTTTTATCAAGTAGCCTTAAGAATTCCAAGTTGGCTCTGTGCTGAGAAAAGAGCGAAAGCATGACTTTGTAGATAACCCAATTCACTCATTTCTCGACAGGCTGCACTGAAATATTTAAAAGCAATATGTGCAATAACAAAGACAATTATTTGTCTAAAGAGTTACTTTTTACTTATATATTTAACATAAATACTTATTTTCAATTGGCATGTAAAGAAGTGTAACATTGAAGTGATATATATATATATATATATATATATATATATATATATATATATATATATATATATATATATATATGTGTGTGTGTGTGTGTGTGTGTGTGTGTGTTTGACATTATTAACATTTTTCATGCATGATATGGAGGTATAAATTTATTAAGTTATTACGATGAATAAAGTAGTTAATGTCATCACTCTTAAGTGATAATTAGCAACAAATTATAAACATTGTGCAAGTCTTGGCTGATTATGGTGTCCCTGGTGGTGATATTCATGAATCAGGTGCTGTTAGAAGGAAGGACACGGATTTAAAATCGGATGGATGGGCTAAGAAGAGGGCTAATTTACAAAATTTTATGAAAGGCAGAGGCTTCAAAATTAAGGGAGTTCATACAACCAGGCTGCAGCTAAGTGAAACATCAAAAGGACTTGCTAACTCGGGTGAGAATGTTCGTGGGCTAGGTGGCACCACTACCCAATGAGAATGATGAAAATATCATGGTAATATTTCTTCCATGTTGGCAATTTATCCATAATTTTGACATTGTGAATGGGGGAAGGATTTTTATAGATTGGGGCCTAGTTTCTTGGAGCATGCATGGATGGGTGGCACCACTATCTAATCATCAATGCATAGGCTGGTGTGTCTGTATTTTCATTTGCTAGATGGTGGTTAGATGCACTCCTAGTACAACATTTGTTTAGAAGGATTCATTGAAACAAAACTTGTCAAAGGGATGTTGGAAATATCATGATAACTATTCTGCCTTATTGGCAGTTTATCCGTAATTCTCAAGGATTGTTATAGCTTGGGACCCAGTTTCTCTGTGGTGTTAATTTCAATTAGAGGTCATGGAGATCAAATATTTGCTCATTTTAAAGAGTCATAAATTGGATTCTTTTAAGGTGCTATTATTTTGAGCAATGCTAGTTTCTATAAGAGGGCGAGAAATACATATTTGACTAATTTTTTCTACTAGCAGCAAGACACTAATCACCCTTTACTGAATTGCTGCTTAGTTTTTTTGTTTATCTCCTCTGGTTGTCTTAATCAGATTTCTGGTCCTTTGGAGGTTGTTTATGAGGTTTAGTTGCCTCCTATGTTTTAATGGGTGTCCTATGTGTGAATGTGGTTGCAGTAGTAGTGTTTTATAAGCTGTTGGATTGCTCTTTTTCGTTGCTGATGTTATATATGTTGGATTTTCTACGGCTTAGTTGCGGGATTTTCTTCTATTTAACTACTGCATTGCTGATTAGTAATTTCATTGAGCTGCTGCTATCTATACTTGCTGTTACTGCCTAGCTGCTGGAATATTTTTGCCTTATTATGTAGTGATCCTCATTTAGTTGCTGGATTAGTTGGTTATTCTTGCTGCTAGGTTCTTCATGTTTATGGGATTTTTTCTGCTCTCTTAATGTGATTGCCTGTGGACTATGTTTTCTGTCATTCCTGGTTATGTTACAGTTTTTTATTGATGGATTCTATGTGTATGCTATTGCCCCTAGTTGTGACTACCTGGGACTTTCCTGCTATCTGGGCATATGGGTGATAATGTTTTGTAAGGATAATTTCTTATTTCACTGATCCCGAATGTTATTACTTCTTGTGATACAAGGTTAAGCTAGTTTATAACTAGAGTAAAAGAAATTGTCCCTGCTTTTGTTCAGTTGCTTCTAGTTTCTTGATTAATAGCTGCAGGTTTTTACTATTAGCTTGTCACGATCACTTCCAAACAGTTTTGATGTATTGTTGCTGAATTTCTGCTACTTGCTATTGTTGCGCTGAGTAGTTGTCCTTGGAATTTTTTCTCTTATTGGGCTGTTGTGCTGTTTTTTCTGCTTGTTCTAGCCCGTGCTGGGTTGTTTCTGGTAGTTTGCTTATTGTTGAGAGTGGAATTTCACGTATTTTAGGTTTCACATTACACCGTTTTTTATAGAATGTGGCCATGATTTTGTATAGAATGACATAGTTTTCATATCTTGCATAATTAAGATGCTACTAAGGTGTTTTGTTGAGTTTTGAAGGGTAAAACATGATCAAAAGTTCAAAGTCGGAATGAGGAGTGAAAGTGAGAAGGAATGCTGAAAAATACAGTCCATGTTGCACAAATTTCTGTATTCTTATAGAAGTCCAAATTAATCATATGATATATAGTTAGAAAGCCACAGAAGAGAGGGTCGTTTTGACGTAAAGAACACCCCAATTGGATTCCAAACGAGAAAGTTATGATCAAAGTACTAACGTCGCACATGCTGTACCGAGCAGCCACTTTGCATGACTTTTTACATATTCAAATGTTGGAGTTTCTGAGTCTTCTTTATATGGATAGAAATCCAAGGAAAAGAGGAACGCGTGAGCGCAAAAATCATTCAAATTGGAGTCCGTATGAAGAAGTTATGCTCAAAACGGTGAAATCGCGCAGCGCAGTCTCCGCAGCTCGAGAGGTCGCTCGGCTCGAGCCGAACCCTCATTTTGCGAATTTCCAGCCGAGTAGGGTGCCCTCAGAGCCTACACAACGTTACCGTTTCACCCATATGCTGCTCGGCAGGTTTGGGGGCCGCTCGGCCATGAGCTCGGCACGAGCAAGGTGCCGAGCGGCCCAGTTCAGGGCCCAGACGGGGTCTGTTCGATGCAGCAGTGTATATATACCCTCAAATCGCGATTCTGAAGCAGTTTTGATCGCGAAAAAGCCCTGCATCAGTCCTAGAAACAATTAGGGAGATCAAAACACAAATTGGAGAGGACCCATCCATAACCCATCATCAATTCACACCTCTAATCCTTCCATATCAGATTGACAACCTGATTTCACCATCCATCCACTTTCAAGAGGGTTCCAAGTGCTAATTGAGGGAGAATCGAGCAATTGGAGAGACGGAGAAGGAACGAAAGACTACGTCTACACTAGGGTTTCATAATTCCTATCTTTTCCTTCCTTTTACTTTGATTTTTGGTATGAATTGCTTAGCCATGAGTGTTGCTTGTGACCTCATGGGCTAATTTTATATACAGTTCTAAGGTTTGATGGATTGATTTAATTGATTTGAGGATTTAGACCAAAGATTGTGATTTTATGCAGTTGAGCTTTTGATTTTACTTATTTTATTAAGACATGCTTTTCTTCTTCGTAACATCTTCATAATATATTCATGACATCCGCTATAATGCTTGGATTATTGTGTTAGCTTGTGTGCGTTCATGATTGGTATTGTCTATCTGTTAGGGATTAGAGTAGCTCCGCTATAAGCACTTTAATTTCATGAACTGGTTAATCAAATACTTGATTAGTTTAGTGGAATAATGCAATTAGACAATCAAGTAGGAAGTGAATAGAGCCTTGTAGTAATTCCAGAAAATATCTTGTTAGTCGGGCTTACCATCCGGAGGTATTGTTGCTTGCTTTGATTAGTATCTAGGAATAAGGCTTGGTAATATTTGCGCACCTTAGGATTTAAACCAGATTAGACTATTAGCTTTGAATCGAATCATATTCGGTGGGATAACAGGGATATGTGGTGTATTTTCAGTGAAACTGCATGAATGAACAATCGTAAGTTTAATAACCCAAATTAATTGGTCTCTACCTGATACCTTAGAACTGTTCGTTATCTCTTGATTAGAAACTTGCTTTTATTTTTATTGCCTTTTAATTAATTTAGTTATTTATATTTTTAGTATTTTAGTTAATTCGCAACAAAACATTAAAAATCGGTTACCTTATTCTGATTAAGCTAGTATAATTAGAAAATAAATAGTTAGTTGTCCCTTGGGTTCGATAATTTAACTTGGTCACTTACCGCTACAATTGATATCCTTCATACTTGGGGATTAAATTATAGTGCGCAGAAAAAGCCTATCAAGTTTTTGGCGCCGTTGCCGGGGACGGCTTAATTATTTATTTTTCTTTTATTGCTAGTTTAATTAGGACTGTTTATTATTTTTTTTATTTTTCTTATTTGAATATATTCTGACTATAAATTATCTTTGAGGTACTGAGATGGACGAAATATTGAAAAGATATGGAAATCAGAATGTTATGGATCCTTCTCCATGCATAGACAAAATATTGAAACGATATGAAAATCATAATGCTATGGTTCCTTCTCCATATTACATGGATGAGAGGAATTATGGTTATGATTCTTTAGTGAATCAAAGTCATTCTCAGTACTACAATCAAGTCAGATATGAAGATGAATGGTCTTGTGCTTATAATGAAAGTTTATATCAATCTTATCAAGAGAACACTTATTCTGGATCGATTGAAGTTTCCCAAGAATTACAAGATGCGTTTTATACTTCCATCAAGAAGCATGAAGAAAACATGAGAATGTTGGAAGCTCTAGAAAGAAAGATGAAAGTTCAATCACAGGAGAGGGAAGTTGCATCGCAGGAGTTTGATCAAAGAACGAGAGACATAAACAATCTTCTTGCGAACATCACTTCAAGTTTAAATTCTCAAGGTCAACAAGAGGAAAGAATGGATGAAGAGGAGTTTGAGGAAGATATTGTTGTTCCATTGTACCCTGGAATGCAATTTGAAGGTCCTATGCTGTCGCTTGAGGAAGTAGAACTCGAAGAGGAGTCCACTCGATTAAGTCAAGTGGTTCCACTTGAATTGAGCTATCAACTGGAGTCAATTGTTGAGGAAGAAAAGAAAGAAGAAGAGCAAAGTCATGAAGCAACCGAAGAGGACTTGAAGAATGAAATGAGCATTTCTAAACCTTTAAACTCTTTAAGTTGCATTGAATTTAATGATATTATTTCTGTTGACTTTGTTTCACCTTATGATTCCTCTCATATTCTTAGGGATAGAAAGGAACTAGAAGAGAAGTTGGGAATTTTCGTCGGAAGAAGGAATAAGTGGTGGAGTAGAATGAAGAGGTTGATGAAATTTGATCTTAACATGGTTGGCAAGGTCAAGATAAATTTTAAGAATGCCAATGAGGCCATCCCTCGCCATAAGTATTGGATTGATGAAGAAGTACAGCGATTAGAATACGATGGCAAGGATGAAAGATATCCATGGCCATTCCGATGAGCTTGAGGTATTCCGTCGTGACTCTCCGACGTTAAACATGAGCGCTTGTTGGGGGCTGTCCCTTCCATTTTATTGCTTTTATATGTCTGTGTTGGTGTAGGAATTTTATTAGGTGTTGCTCGACTGCGGTATATACTTCTTTGCAAATTTAGTTTCTCACTTCGTTTAATCTAAGTTTGGGGGGTAACGTACATACCTTGTCTTGCAGTGTCGAAATAGAATTTTTGCATTGTGTTGTTGCTTGGAGAGTCGATTTTTTGCGGATTTTTAATATTGTCGATTTATTCGAGAGTGTTGAGAGTTTGATTTTTTGCGATTTGCCAGGTTTCGTGTTTTGTTTTGTGTGTTGTTTGTTGATCCTAGTGTTGGTATAATTGATTTTTGGTTCTCTATGATGATTTTCTGATTTTTCTTGGCACTTGATGGTATTTTTATATGATTGTACTTGAGAAGCATTTTGATGTTGTACTTTGATATTGAGATGCTTGAAATCTGATTATGTGCAAGGAAGATTAGCTATGTAACTTTATTAGGATTGCTCGTTCATTCCTACAGCCATGTGAGATTTTGATCCTTTTGAAATCATGACAAGTTTCATGATTCAGTTTATTCTTGTGAGTGTAGTTCATACACACGTATTCTAGAACTTGGCTTTTTATCTTGCTTGAAGCTACGTGTTTGACTAGATAATAGGAAATGATCTTAGGCCATCTTTGTTTTTTTATTAGTCACTAGCCATATTATTTTCCTACCTAATGAAATATCCGTAGTCAATCCTTTTGAGCCTAAAAGCCTTATTTGTTGGAGGCCTACGTGATTAGCCAATTGATCCCTTTTGCTAGCCTTTAAAAAATTCCTACCTAGTAGAGAGTTGAAGGAATCAAGTTGGTGTCTTGTGATGAAGTATATAAGGAGAAATAAGTTGGAAGTGATGAAATTTGTTGAAGAGAGTGGTTAAATTATTGCATAAAGGGGTAGTGCCCGAAACTGGTACCCCATGAAAAGGGTAGTGCCTGAAACTGGTACCCTTATTTGAAAAAGAAAAAAAAAGAAAAGAAAAGAGGGAAGAAGAAAAAAAATTTCAAGTAAGGATGTGGTGTTTAAAAGTGAAGGAGGAATCAAATTGCAAGAAGCATTGAAGAGCGATGAAGAAGAAAGAAGAAAGTAAAGTTGTTTGTTGAAAAGCTGTAAGTCTTCTTTGATTCTCTACTAGTGATTGAGTCACCTTATCCATATACTCCCTACCTTTACCAAAGAACCAACATTACAACCTAATGCAAGACCTTTGTGATCCTATTGTTGAAATTATCCCTTTAGTCGAGAGTTGAGATGATTGTCAAGCTTATGGTTACACGTGTGTTTGAATTGACTTTGAGTGTAAACACCTTACCCTGAAGTGTATATCTCACACTTGAGCGATGAGCGTAAATACTACCCGTGAGAATGGTGGATGAGCATTCCGAAAAAGTGAAGTCGTTGATTTGAATTGTATGTTCTTAGATGGATGGTTGTCTTAGTATTTGAAGTATGATTTTTGAATTGTTATATTTTCTTGGATGTGAAGTTGTGAAATTTCCTCTCAATTACTCTATTGGTTTTATATGTCGTTGCATCGGGACGAGCAACATGTAAGTTTGGGGGTTTGTTGAGAGTGAAATTTCACGTATTTTAGGTTTCACATTACACCGTTTTTGATAGAATGTGGCCATGATTTTGTATAGAATGACATGGTTTTCATATCTTGCATAATTAAGATGCTACTAAGGTGTTTTGTTGAGTTTTGAAGGGTAAAACATGATCAAAAGTTCAAAGTTGGAATGAGGAGTGAAAGTGAGAAGGAATGCTGAAAAATACAGTCCATGTTGCACAAATTTCTGTATTCTTATAGAAGCCCAAATTGATCATATGATATATGGTTAGAAAGCCACAGAAGAGAGGGTCGTTTTGACGTAAAGAACACCCCAATTGGATTCCAAACGAGAAAGTTATGATCAAAGTACTAACGTCGCACATGCTGTACCGAGCAGCCAATTTGCATGATTTTTTACATATTCAAATGTTAGAGTTTCTGAGAGTTCTTTATATGGATAGAAAGCCAAGGAAAAGAGGAACGCGTGAGCGCAAAAATCATTCAAATTGGAGTCCGTATGAAGAAGTTATGCTCAAAACGGTGAAATCGCGCAGCGCAGTCTCCGCAGCTCGAGAGGTCGCTCGGCTCGAGCGGAACCCTCATTTTGCGAATTTCCAGCCGAGTAGGGTGCCCTTAGAGCCTACACAATGTTCCCGTTTCACCCATATGCTGCTCGGCAGGTTTGGGGGCCGCTCGGCCATGAGCTCGGCTCGAGCAAGGTGCCGAGCGGCCCAGTTCAGGGCCCAGACGGGGTCTGTTCGATGCAGCAGTGTATATATACCCTCAAATCGCGATTCTGAAGCAGTTTTGATCGCGAAAAAGCCCTGCATCAGTCCTAGAAACAATTAGGGAGATCAAAACACAAATTGGAGAGGACCCATCCATAACCCATCATCAATTCACTCCTCTAATCCTTCCATATCAGATTGACAACCTGATTTCACCATCCATCCACTTTCAAGAGGGTTCCAAGTGCTAATTGAGGGAGAATCGAGCAATTGGAGAGACGGAGAAGGAACGAAAGACTACGTCTACACTAGGGTTTCATAATTCCTATCTTTTCCTTCCTTTTACTTTGATTTTTGGTATGAATTGCTTAGCCATGAGTGTTGCTTGTGACCTCATGGGCTAATTTTATATACAGTTCTAAGGTTTGATGGATTGATTTAATTGATTTGAGGATTTAGACCAAAGATTGTGATTTTATGCAGTTGAGCTTTTGATTTTACTTATTTTATTAAGACATGCTTTTCTTCTTCGTAACATCTTCATAATATATTCATGACATCCGCTATAATGCTTGGATTATTGTGTTAGCTTGTGTGCGTTCATGATTGGTATTGTCTATCTGTTAGGGATTAGAGTAGCTCCGCTATAAGCACTTTAATTTCATGAACTGGTTAATCAAATACTTGATTAGTTTAGTGGAACAATGCAATTAGACAATCAAGTAGGAAGTGAATAGAACCTTGTAGTAATTCCAAAAAATATCTTGTTAGTCGGGCTTACCATCCGGAGGTATTGTTGCTTGCTTTGATTAGTATCTAGGAATAAGGCTTGGTAATATTTGCGCACCTTAGGATTTAAACCAGATTAGACTGTTAGCTTTGAATCGAATCATATTCGGTGGGATAACAGGGATATGTGGTGTATTTTCAGTGAAACTGCATGAATGAACAATCGTAAGTTTAATAACCCAAATTAATTGGTCTCTACCTGATACCTTAGAACTGTTCGTTATCTCTTGATTAGAAACTTGCTTTTATTTTTATTGCCTTTTAATTAATTTAGTTATTTATATTTTTAGTATTTTAGTTAATTCGCAACAAAACATTGAAAATCGGTTACCTTATTCTGATTAAGCTAGTATAATTAGAAAATAAATAGTGAGCTGTCCCTTGGGTTCGATAATTTAACTTGGTCACTTACCGCTATAATTGATATCCTTCATACTTGGGGATTAAATTATAGTGCGCATGAAAAGCCTATCACTTATGATGAAGCAATTTTGTCTTGCTTGCATAGCTCAGGGTGCTGTTATTTTATTTTTAGCTGTTGTGCTTTGCTGGTTTTTTTTTATTTTATTTTTCTCTAACCTTGTTTTTTGAGTTGTAGATGCTGCTATGTTTTCACTACGTTGTTGGCTAGTAGATTGGTGTTAAGGCAGGTGCCTGGTGTGATAGAAGGCTTGATCCTTTTGCATTAGAGGAGGTTCAGATTGAACCCCCTTCTCCTAGGAAATCACACAATACAGATAGTTTCTGCTGCTTCTAGCAGTTATGGATTTCATGCACCCCTTTTGTGGTGCTGTAGCCATTTTTACAAACTCTTGGATATCACTTGGTTTCTGTCCAACTGAGCCTTTGAGTGTCTTTGATTTTGCTGTTGGTATTCCTGCACTGAATCATTTTGCTCCAGCTCCCTTGTTCACGTTGAATGGGAAACTAATCCTTTATTCTTTTTTGTTGATGTTGATATTCACTATTGCACAGTTATGTTGTGCATTGCTCATGTAACAACTCATTTTGCTGATACTACTAAAGGAAAACACATTCAAGTTTAGATTTCCAATGCCTTGGTTTTTAATGTATATCACGTTTTGCTATTATGATGTATAGATAGGAATTAGCCTTAGTTCACATTAAGGAGTTAGTTTTTCAGATACTTGCACTTTATTGCTATTGACTTATTGTATTTTATCTTGTACTTTGTATAATTACTTTCTGGAATCTATTTTTCCATTTTCAAAAAATCATATCTATAGTGTGATTTTTGAAATAAATTACTATGTAAATTCATAGTATGTAAAGTATTATTTTATTTTATTTTTGCTTAGTAGGGAATATATATATTTCGTATGCATTCTTTTTTTTGATTAATTTCTCTTTAACACATGTGATTGAAATGACTTTGTTTTTTACTCAATTGATAGTTAAAATATTACAATTTGATTTATTTATTTAATATAACTTATCTTAAGTGTGATAAAATTGTTAATGTTGTCATAGAATTCAATAATTAGTGAGGAAGAAAATTATGAAAAAAAATAAATTTTGCTATCAAAAGAAAAATAAAACTTAAATTTTGTCACATAATTATGAAATCATGTATTATATTAAAATATAATTTATCTTCCAATGATAATGTGACGATTTCTATTAACATTATTATAGTTTGAGATGTGACGAAATATATATATGATGTCACAATTTTTTAAAAAATATCTTCATAAAAATGTACTCCCTCCGTCCGATTCTAAGGTATCCATTTATTTTTTGTAAGTGAATTAAGGAGTATTATTATTATTATATGTAAAGTGAGTAGTTGTATTAGAGGGAAGTGATGGGCCATATTGTGTACTTTTTTACTAAATAGAGGAAATGGATACCTTTGAAGCGGACGCCAAAAATAATAAAATAGATACCTTAAAAGCGGACGGAGAGAGTATTATATTTATGACGATAAATGTCACCACTAATTCCTATAAATTTGTTATTGAATAATTAACTTCAAATATTTTTTCAGTAAAAAAATATTTTTAAAAAATTATGACGCGTTAATCAGTTTTGTCATGAAATAGACTATTTAGAGACAAATAAAATTTCAAATTATAACAATAATAAAATGCATAGCCAATAATATATTTTAGTGATGAAAATAAAATTCGTCACCTTTTGGTAACTATAAGACGAAAACTTGCGTCGCAAAATTTTCATAACAAAATGTATGATTTCCGATAGTGTTAAGATCTTATTTAAAAATGTTACTTATATAAAAGTGTTATATAATGATGTTACTTATAAAAAAGTGTTACATGAGAAGTGTAACTTATGTAAAAGTGTTATATGATTATGTTACATATTAGAAAAGTGTTACTCATATATGTTACTTATATAAAAGGTGTTACGAATGTGTTACATATTATAATAATTTAGAAAATATTACCAATTTGTGTTAAATAAATTAAAAGTGTTACTAAGATGGTGTTATGTAATGTAACTTATGTTGTAGTGACGTATGCGGAGAAAAAAATCTCAACATTTTCCTTTAGGGTTGATTGTTAGGGTATAGAATAATTTATCCTACGTGTCAATCATCCAACGGTTTGTAACAGGAGATGTAACACCAAATTATAACAGGAGATCCGAACCGGAACTAGAGCCTAATATTATCATAATGTAATAAAAGAATGCTGATATTGACTCACTTGTGGAATATCCCATAAATGTTCTAAGTAGCATGTGTTAAGTTTGGATTCGAACCATTACAAATCATAAGTATACACTTGTATTTTCGAATGAGCTTGCAGCAATATGATGAAATCAAAGTAGGTGTTTAATATTTGATCCTAATTCACCATTTGATTGTACGTACAAAAATATGAGCGTTTATGCCCATAATGGAATCATGCCGTTATATCGACTTATATGTCGTTATTCAAAATTTGAGTTGTTCCGTGGTTGTCTTAATTAAAATTTCGTATTTTTACCTTCATTGTACATCATTTGACTGATTTCTTTAGTGAATAGTCAATTTAGCATTGTCTCAACCCATAACGTAATCATTCCATTATAATGATTAGCTCGACGTTATTCGAAATTTTAGTGATTCTAGGGCCCTCCTAGATAAAAGCTCACATTTTGACCTTTATTTTTAAACATCATTTGACTTATTTCTCTAATGGATAATCAATATAGCATTGTTTGACCCATAATAGAATCATTCCATTATAATGACTTGCATGCCGTTTGATGAGAGTGGAAATAAGCGTGTTTTAGTGTCCAATTTAACACCTTTTTTAAGAAAATCATTATTATATATTAGCACAAAGGTTTTATATTCGATATATGTGAGAAAAAGGTGCATTTGAGGTGTTTTATTATGTTTTAGGTGAAAAAATGATCAAAAGTGCAAAGTTGGAGAAAATGTGTAACTTGTGCAAGAATGCATGAAAACGCACATCCAATTTGTGTAATTTTTTTGTATTTTTGTGGAGCTCAAAACTAGAAGTATGATATATGATTGGAAAGTCACAGAAGAGAGGGTCATTTTGGCATAAGAAACACCTCAATTGGAATCCAAACGAGAAAGTTATGATCAAAATAGTGACGCCGCGCAAACTGTTCTTGCTTAGCACGGTTGTATCACTTTGCATGACTTTTTATACATCCAAATGTTGGAGTTTTGTGAGTTCTTTATATGAATAGAAATCCAAGGAAGAGAGAATCGTGTGAGCGTAAGAATTACTCAAATCGGAGTTTGGATGTGGAAGTTATACGTAAAATGGTGAGACTGCACAAGCTGGTTCGACCTCACTGATCTAGTTCAACCATTGGTTCGGGTCGAACCAGGAGCCTGAAAGTTTGTTACATAGTGGTTCGACCTCCTTGATCAGGTTCGACCAAGCCCAAAAGTCGAACCACCATGCGGGACAGTTCCAGATCCGTATTTTTACACCCAAGTGCGTGTATTTTTGTGTTTTCCAAGAAAAAGCTCATCCAAGGTCCATAAGGAGAGCTTACAAGTATAAAAGGGGATGTAGATC
This sequence comes from Pogostemon cablin, assembly GCA_023678885.1. NCBI lineage: Eukaryota > Viridiplantae > Streptophyta > Magnoliopsida > Lamiales > Lamiaceae > Pogostemon > Pogostemon cablin. The sequence continues at coordinate 9,203,500 of CM042973.1, forward strand.
ACACAAAAAAAAGAAGAACACAATCATCCTACACCCCCACAAGGGGGGGATCACCCCCCAACCACCATCCACATCCTTTCTTCCATCCATCTATCACTTTGAAAATTCATCTGTGAAATCAAGAGGAGAACCAAGAGAAGGATTCAAGATGGAGAAGGATGCGATGACTCCCGCATCTAGGGTCGTTTCCTAATTTATCTTATGATTTTCCAGACTATGGGTAAGATCTATCTAATACCCATGATTGTTCTTCGCAACATCATGGGCTAGAACCGTTTTGGTAGGTATAGTGTTTTGAAGGTTTTATGAATTAATTAAACTCTCTTGTGTGTCCTCTATACAACACTACTTGTGGATTTATTTTATATATGATTATACTTTCTTAATCCATATTCACGGTCGTTTTGTGCATCTTCAATTGGTATATACAGTCTGAATATATATCTTGGTTGTAGATTGGGTGCGTTCACCGCTGAACAGGATTCCAAGTTATGATTCTATGTGAGGGGACACGGAAGCTTCATTAGAACTGTCATATATGAATGTTTATTAATTGAATTGAATTCGGGTTAGTAAGCAGGATAAAGAGGATAATTTTATAGTACCTATAAAGGGAGATCATATCGGGTTAGATTCCAGACGTGAAAATAATTGATACTGATAGTACCTAAAAAGGGGGGTGAAATTATGTTTCTTTCTCCGAGATTATTCACACGTATTACACACATATTTACTTGTGTCTATAGAGTAGATTTGTATGGTTCAGTGATGCGTCCATTGTCCAAAAGGTAGAGTCGGCCTGCACTTGAGAGGGAATTTAAGTAGTAAAACTGGATTACCCTAGAGCTACCTATTTTCCTACTTGATTCACATTTGTATTCTTCTGGTGCTTAATTTATTTTATTTACTATCTTAATTAATTGTTTAATAGTTGATAATTAATTCCATAGCTTTTATTGCCACTTTGTCTTAATTAATTTAGTAAATAATTAAATTGATAACACGCCGTCTTTTGGGTTCGATATTTAACTTGGTCGCTTATCAAAGCTACAATAACATCCTTCATACTTGGAGATTAATTATGTATTGAGAAAACGCTCATCAAGTTTTTTGCGCCGTTGCTGAGGACTGCTGTTATTATTGATTTTATTATTTCTAGTTTAATTAGGATTTTTTATTACTTTATTTTTAATTTATTTGTTTGAGCATATTCTGACTTTGAATTATTTTTGAGGTACATGTGATGGACGAAATCTTCTCTACATTGAAACGCTATGGTTATGATCCTCTAGTGAATCAAGATTCATCTCAGTACTATAATCAAGTCAGATATGAAGATGAATGGTCTTGTGCTTACAATGAAAATTCATATCAACCTTATCAAGAGAACACCTGGTTCGACCAGAGTTTCCCAAGAATTGCTAGACGCGATAGATGCCTCCGAAAAGAAGTAAGAAGAAGCCATAGAAAGGATAGAAAGTGCATCGCAGGTTTTCATGCAGGAGTTTAATGAAAGAGTGGGAGTAAATTAAAACTCATCTTGCAAGCATGGCTGCAAGTTTAAATATTATTCAACTTCAATAAGAGGAAAGAATGAATGAAGAAGTGGTTTTTTCTTTAGATAGAGCTGCGCAGATGCCTATGGAGACTCGTTCAATCATTCAATTAATGGTTTTTGAAGGTTTTTGGTAATTTACTTGAACTTCCGTGTGTATACTCCGTACAACACTACGTGTGATTTATTTTATATAAGACTATGCATATTTATTTCATACTCAGAGTTATTTTGTGCATCATTAATTGTTATGTAGAGTCTGAATACATATCTTGATTATTGATTGAGTGCTTTCACTACTGAGCAGGATTTTATATTATGATTCTAAGTGGGGGGACTCCGAAGTTTCATAAGAACTATCTTATATAAATACTAGTTAATTGAATCTTATTCTGGTTAATAAATAGGATGAAGAGAATAACTTCATAGTAGTTATGAAGGGAGATCATATCGGGTTAGAGTACTTAGTTATATGAAATTTGAGTGATTCTTGGGGCATTCCTAGTAAAAAAATTTCACTTTTACTATTATTATATACCATTTTAACTGATTTTTCTAGTGAATAGCCAATTTTGTATTGTCTTGCCCCATAACGGAACCATTCCGTTATAACAACTTGCACTCCGTTATTCAAAATTAGAGTAATTTTAGGGAACTTCAAAAATTTAATAGTCTTGTCGATTTGATTATAAAATTTCATTTGACAATTTTTATGTTGTTATTTAAAATAAACAAAATAGTAGAAAAACAACTTAACATTAAATGAAATTCAAAACAGTCTCTTTCTCCCTTTTTTTTTCTTTCCTGCAACGTAGTCTCTTCTCCATGATCTTTTTCCCTAAATATTCAAAACAAACAATATAATTATAATATTTTAACAAAATATTAACACAGAATAATGCATTTTTATAAATTAATGTAAAACTAAAATTACATACTGCATAGGGAAAGTCATGAATATTCTCTTGAATATTTTTTTATGGTGCAGGCAAATGATTTTTTCCCCATGTATAATTGTTGAATATTTCAAAATCTGCAAGAATTTTAAATAGCCATGACATCAACAGATTGTTTTCTTCAGTTTCTAGTAGGACTCATACTAAACAAACAAGAATGCCTAACTAGAATTTTATTAGAATGTAATGTAAGGCTCCTTGGTAAGAGAATAATAAATATAGGATAGAAGTGACTAAAAAGTATGAAGAGATCATATTGAAAACTTTGCAATCACTTTTTGATCTCTTTTCACATCTTCTTCACCATTTTTGTTATCCTTTTAAAAACTTTTTCAACTTATTCATTCAATGTATAACAACAATATCCTTCTTCGAGCTTTTCTCATAAATAAGATATCACAATACTACTCAAACTCTTTCAAAATTCTTTTTCTTTCATGCACTTTTTACATCTCCTTAACTTTTTATATTTTTCTAAGCATTTTACATTCTTCTTTTATTCAATTTTTCCTTTCTTTTCTTTTCTTAGCAATGATATATGCATCTCATCACTTCCATCATTTCTTAGCCTAAATTTCATGCATCAATGCATCACATCTTCTCCCATGAACAATAAGTTCTTAACTTATAATACAATGAAGCACATAAAGAATAAAAATTTTCACTTAGACTTTTCATCAAACAATTGATGTGCACAATTTTTTAACTTTTAAGATTCATGATTCTTGCTTTCATTCAACCTCATTCTTTCAACAATAAGCCCAAAATCATGCATCATTGTACTACACTCTTCTCTCATAAACAATTATTCCTCAATTAAAATCACCATGAAGCATTTTGAAGCAAATTTTTTCTCTAAGGTATTTCATAAAACATCTTGCATGCATTATCAAGGCATAAGAACATCATTCATATTTGCAATGCAAATTTCACCAAATTTTAAAACAAACCAAATCAATCATACAACTCCTACTTCACTCAAACATTTATTCCACATTTGAACCTAAGCAAAACAAGGCAAGAAAATTACACACCATGCACGAAAGAAACTAGAAACTTTTAGCCGTGCCCTAGCAAGAACATATTCAAACCCCATCTCATCTAACTAACACTGAATCGAAGTAAGAGTTTAGAAACACATACCTTACTTGTTTCCAACGAATTCTTAAATCTTGTTTTTAAAATATGCACTCATTAGTTGATCTTTATGTAAAATAAAATTCCACTTGCTTCTGTCGTTGCTTACCCTTAACTGTCATCTTATAATAGAATTTTCTTGAGGCATTGATTAAGGTATCATGTACTATATGTACTTCTAAAATCAAGCTTCTCTATATGCTTCTGACCTATCTTTTGATAATGACATGCATTTTGTATTTGTGAACCTCTTTTTTTTATGGTCACACTACTTGTTTTTAAAACGTGAGTATAAACTTTATTTATTCAACCCAACAAAACTCTCCTCAAGTTCACATTCAAACAAAAAGAATTATCACCCAAATTAATCTATGTGTTCACCATGTTAAGAAAGAAAGAGAAATCCATAAAAAATATAAATTCATACATTATTAAAGAAGACTACATGGAATGGAATTTCTAACTGAATGCAAAAATAAACTTACACATACTTATGTTTTGATTAAAAGAGGAAGTTCGATTGACGCATACCCGAAAATTATCAGTTGAGAGTGAAAAGAGATGTCGTAGAGCACGACCTAAGAACTCACATGCATTGATCAGTGAAGAGGGCAGTGACATAAGAAAGTTAACATAGAGAAGTAGTAGAAGGAAATGCCCTAGAAAAATTGAAAGATACCAGATGTACGAAGGCTATGTTTACTACTCCTTCATAAATTCAATTTCATGGTAGATGTTCGAAGCGAACAGATGGAGAATTTTTGGATAATTGGAAGCTTCATTGCAAAGGTGATTTGGGGACTAGGGTATTCTTCTCAATTTGTAATTCTTAAAAGTAGAAGACCCAAAAATAAATATCAAATTTACTTATTTTCTTTTTTTTACTTAATTTTTTAAAGGGAATATGGTCAAAGGTCATTTGGACAAAAATTTATTAGAATAGGGTCGTTGTGCCCAATTTCCATTTTTTAACTATTCTATACGCTTAGAGAATTGGTATTGATTGTTGGTTTAAACCAACTTTATTCTTCCACATCATCACCTACACATTTTCCAATTAAACTCAACTAACACTTACATTCATTTTTCAATTTAAACTCAACTTTTGTGGGACCCACTATTTCATCATTTATTTTATAAATTATTTAAAATATACTCCCTCCGTCCCGGAGATATTGACACATTTTTTTGGGCACGGAGATTAAGGAGTATAATAATTTAATGTAAAGTGAAGTGAGAGAAATAATAATTAATCTGTAGTGGGTAGTTGTATTAGTGGTGAGTGTGATGTGTGTGTGGGTCTATATAAATAAATAAATTATTTTTGTGTGGATCTCATATTCCTTAAAAGGAAATATGTCAATTTCTGTCGGACAACCCAAAAAGGAAATTGTGTCAATATTTTTGGGATGGAGGGAGTAATACTCCTATAATTACACTAAAAATATTGGCAAAGACTTCTGTGAGACAGTCTCACATAAGGGCTTACGTGAGACGGTCAGAAAGTGATAACCTTTATATTGAAAAACTAATACTAAATTAATAATTAATGAAAAGTGATAATATTATTTAATGAACAATTTATACTATAAATGAAAAGTGATAGCATTTTATAGCAAAAGTGATAACATTTTATAGCGAAAGTGATAACTTTTTGAAAAAAAGTGTAAAATAGTCTCACGTGAGACGGTCTCATGCAAGACCTACCCAAAAATATTTATAGATGTATTTTTTTAAATATAATTAATGGTTATCTTCTAATATATATATATATATATATATTAAAAATTTATAATATTAAATGAATATATATATATATATTTAATACTAATTTAATTGAAAATGTAATCAAATATTGCGCATAATAAGCAAAAAAAAAAACAAAAAAACAAAAGAACTAATTGTTCACAAAACGTTGCCAAATATGTTGAACTAAATCAGCACGAAGTTGGTGTGGGCATGATTATCATGTAGCTCGGAATTCCTTCAAAGATAATCTTGAAACTCTCAATTCGAGCCTTAAATAGGTTGTGCAGGATCATCACCTTCGTTATTGGACCAATTTGTGACCATGTCTCCTTCATTTTCAACAATCATGTTGTGTAAAATAATGCAAGTAAACATTATGATTTTTAATTTCTTTCTATACCAAAAATGAGCTGGTCCTCTCACGATGGCCCATCGAGCTTGGAGAACTCCAAATGCTCGTTCGACGTCTTTTCTTGCAGCTTCTTGTTTTTTCTTAAACAATCTTCTTTTTGGATCTTGTGGACATGGAAACTCTTTGACAAAAGTTGCCCACTCTTGATATATTCCATCAGTTAAATAATATCCTTGTGTATATTGCGTCTCATTCACGATGAAAGTAACAGTGGGCGCATTTCCTGTCAAAACATTATTAAAGAGATGAGATTCATACAATACATTTGTTGGATTGTATACTAAAAGTCTAGCTTTTTGTATGAACAATCTTATAATTAATTTGAAATGAGAATCATATGATCAAATGATTGCATATTATAATTTATTTATATGTTCGATGCAATAGTCCACTTACTTTATACTGTAGATAATATGTTGTGCGACAACACGTGGAAGATCATATTATCGGTTTCCTTATAAAGTATAAACAGATGCTCACAACCGAGATAGACGGGGACTCTCTATTGGGATGGTTGTAGTGTGGTTTGGTATTAGCTTGTCTTGGCTATAGAATCACATTAGTGCACTTGTGTGTATTGAGCAGGACCGCTTGAGATCGTTCGACTTATACTGACTTATAGGAGAACTTGATCTCAGTTATTATGGAAGTTCGTGCTCTTAATCCCTATACAATAACCTCGACACGTAGGGCAGTATATATTTCTTTGATTCATTAATGGGTGAGATTTACATGTAATTAAATCAACAAACTCGATGGGTTGGGAAGTAGTGCTGTCTATATGGTGTGCTGTTGATTGTAGAAGGAATCCGTGTCCGTCATAGGTTGATGATGTCCCTTGAGGAGCTCATAAGAATTATCATGTAAACCCCGCAGGTGGAATTTATTCCGGCATGATAATGAGGTTGAGTGCTACTACTCTTGAATGAGATATTAATTAATTGAGTTGTCAGTAACTTAAATTAATTAATGGACATTGTATATCTTAAACATGGGGAGACTAACGGGCTCATAATAAGAAGGAGCCCAAAACGTAATTTTGGGATTGGAAAGGCAATGCAGTAATAATATTTTACTGGAATATATTATTATTATTGGACTTAAATATAAGCTTTGGGCTAAGCTTGGATACTTAAGCCCAATGGAGGCCCAACCCAATTTCTCCTCCTGGTCCCTGCTGTAGCCCATGTATATAAGTCACCTCAACTTATCTGGAACCCTAATCTAATTGATTATTCACGTATAATGAGGGTTGAAAGCAGATTGAGGAGATCTCGTAGATCGTCGCCCACACGACGTCGAGATCGGACTTGGGAAATACGGGAGAAGATCAGAAGGTAGTTTGCTGCTGTCCGCCACCTTGCAAAATTTATATAAAATCGTACAGTGCTTAGAATTTTATGATCAATATACTGACGGAAAGCCGTTGAAGAGAGAATTGTCTGAGCATAAATATCATTCAATTCTGACATCAGACGAGGAAGTTATAGCTATTCTCGTGGGACTGCACAGTCTGCCTGCGAGAATCAATCTTCATCAACATACCCTGGTGAACGGTAATCGTTTCTATGATTTATTGCTTCCGCTGTGATATTAGAAACGCATGATATTCTAACGGGTCATGTTAACCAAATGATCAAGCGCCAACAATTGGTATCAGAGCTTCGGTTTCGTGGTGAAGCGTGACACGTTAGGCTAGGGTTTATGTGATTAATTTTTCGAAATTAGGATCGCATGTTTAGGGTTTTGGTTTTACTGCGCAAACATGAATATCCCTATGTGAAATATACCCTATATTATATCTGTTCATCGTCGATGGTTGTGTGTGAGAGGATTCGACGAAAACTGTTCGTCAATTTCACATGGAAGGAAGAAATTGAGAGAAAATCCAGCGCAGTGATATTGCAGAGGCAATAACCGGAGTTTCAACAGTCAGAACAGGCTAAATTTTGGTCAGCATGTTCGAATTTTGTGGATGTACATTCTGAACGGTAAAGATCGTATTTGGAGCTTTGTGTTGTCGGGAATACGCTGAAAACAGAAGCAGTTTTTGAGCGATTCTGTTCTGCGCAGTCGAGGGAATAGAGCCGTTTTTCAGAAACTAACCATTGGATCGACCTGTAATTTGGACAGCATGTTCAAAACTCACAGATGTAGATTTTGGACGGTGGAGATTGGATTCTCAGGTTCCTACAGTTGCGAACCCTGAACGACAGTTGGTGTAGTTTGATATTGCGCGTTGGGCTGAACTTGGTTCCGTGCAAGTAGGCCCTTGGACGAGCGACAGTTCGAGCGGATTTGCATCAGGTTCGATTGATGCTGCACCAGGTTCGAGCAGATTTGCATCAGGTTTGATTAGTCTACATCAGGTTCAATCGATGCTGCACCAGGTTCGATCGATGCTGCACCAGGTTCGAGCGGATTTGCATCAGGTTCGATTGGTCTGCATCAGGTTCGATCGATGCTGCACCAGGTTCGAGTGGATTTACATCAGGTTCGATTGATCTGCATTAGGTTTGATCAATACTGCACCAGGTTCGAGCGGATTCACATCAGGTTCGATTGGTCTGCATCAGGTTCGATCGACTCTGCACTAAGTTCGAGCGGGTTTGCATCAAGTTCGACTGGTCTGCATCAGATTCCGTGTGAGTCTTCACAATATGATCGGGCAGGGTGCCGGAGTGGTGGAGCAGGCTGCGGGGAGATCGATCCCCATCGCAGTTGTCCGCATTCGTGATTGGTGGCGAACAATCGAATTCGCTGTTATATAACTGTTATAATTGATTTATTAATTGATTATTGTTATATATGTATGCATGATTCTCTATGATTAATTGCCTTAAATAGAAGCATGCTAGATTGCGTATTATATTTGGTATATTATATGCATGTATGTTGGAGTGTTGATCAAGTCAACTTATTTTTGGCAATTTATTTCCTTATATATAACTGCTATAATTGTTTTATTGGTCAATTATTGTTATATATTTGGAAGTATGAGCATGCTAGGTTGCGTATATTATTCTGAATATTATATGCATGTAAAAATCCTTGGTTTTAAATAACTAAGTGGGAGAGAGAATTGGTAAAAATTCCCGCGGCCTCCATTATTGGTTTGTAAGTGATGCAAGTATACTTGCGTGTTGGCATAGACCTTCCTCCCCATCGGATGAGTATATTTATGGATCACTGGTACAGACTTCATTAAATAATTATTATTTGTAATGTGATGCACATGAACTTGCGTGTTGGCATAGACCTTCCTCCCCATCGGATGAGTTCATTTGTGGATCACTGTACAAACTTATAATTGATGACTGTAGGAAGTTATTCGGGCGCGTGTGTACTTCTCCATCTGTAAGGCACATAAGCTTGGGCCGCGGACTTGGGGTCAAATAATGGTGTACACTTAGGTGTAAATAATTAGTATCCTCCCCATCGGAGTCATTGCTTTTATTTGCATGGCTAAAGAGGAACCGACTATTAATTATTTTGTCATAAAGTTAGGTTGACAAATGAAATTAATGGGTAAAACCTTCTCTTGTAAATATTCGGGTTTGTAAACGTCCACACTATCGTGGCTTGCAGACTCACGGTGCTTGAGATGTCGGTGAATTTTATTTTTATATTGTTTTGAGGGAATCAATATAAAAGGATAAAATTCAAAGATTTGATCGGTATATATATATATATATTTTTTTATGATTATCTGAATTTCAAATAGTTTTATTTCACTTATGGTTGACTAAAAGAAATTATATTTACTGGTCCAAAATTAGATGATTAGAAAAGAATATTAGATTCGAATTTTACTGCTTAAGAAATACATGTGTGTTCTCACAAAAGACTTATCATGATGCATATTAAAGTCTCTAGTGAAGAGATAAAAGATTCATAGAAATATGATGGTCTCATGTAACTCTTCGGATACTTGAGTAAGTTAAAAGGCGGTAGGTCATGATTGAATTTGATGAATGAATTGGAAATACATGGAATAGAAGTTGAAGGGGAAACCTAAGTCAATTTTATTCTTCATAATTGCCTAGATGTTTTAAGTAAGTTTCTCCTGAATTACAAGAGGTTGTAAACATGATTAGTGATGACATCTACTGACACGAAGTGTGTAGATACTGGAATCACTGAATGTTCATTACTAAGTGAGGATAAGATTGTTATGACATGGGTAAAACTACAAGACTAGTGGCTATTGCAGTGGGAGTTGTTTATTTATCTTACGATATGAATAAACGTTTGATTTTGTGAAATTGTCTTTACATACGTTTTCATAGAAAGAATTTGATTTCGATTTCTATGCATTAATAGATGGATACTCCATTTCATTTAAATGACATGGTCATTATAATGAAGGATAGAGTTGTAATCTGTTATGGTACGTTGGCGAACAATTTGTATACTCTTAAATCATGTATATTCCACAGATGCAACAAATAGTAATTAATAATGCATCTTCTGATCTTAGTAAGAGAAAGTAACCTTCGGAGATGAACTAAACATGCATTTGGCGTCTAAGACTAGATCATTTTACTTGAGTAGGATTCAAAAGTTGATAGCAGATGGACCGTAAGGTTTATCTGAAATGGAAACTATTAGACTTGCGAGTCTTACTTGGAAGTAAAAATGATTAATTGCTTTTCAAGGCAATGGGGAGTAGAGCCAAAGACATATATACTGGAATTAGTTTATTCTGATTTAAGCGATCCTAAGATTATTCGTACGAGAGGTGGTTATGAATATTCGTCAATCGATGATTATTATAGATACCGATATATTTATTTGATGCACTGCATGTCTAAGTTCTTTGATTAATTCAAGAATTGCAAGGCTGGTACAGTGAAACGTCATGGAAAATATATCAAGTCATTACGGATTAATCGTATGGCGAGAACCTCTTAGGATAATTAAGAGCTATTAATCAGAGGTTGAGATTAAATCTCAAATTGTTTACACCGGGCATACCCCAGCTGAATGGTGTGGCAGATAGAAGGTGTAGTACTCTTATGGAAATGATTAGAATTACTAAATTCATTTTATGGGTATGCCCTAGAAACAGTAATTCGTATGAATGTTTGTCTGTTTGTGGGATATCCTAGAAAAATGAAGGGTGATTTATTTAGTCCAAAAGATCGAAGGGTGATTGTTAACACAAACACTAGATTTTTGGAAAAAGACTATGTATTAAATCATAAACCCATGTATAAATTGTTCTAAAGGAAGTGAGAGGGAAAAACACAAAGTATAAGTACCAAGTGTATAAGAGGATATACCACAAGGTAAACTGCAATGCATGTCACGTCTGATACACAATTGCATGTAATGCCTTGTCGTAGTGGGAGGGATGTTCGACAATCTGTTTGATACATGTTTTGAGAGAGTCGTGAAACTTGGTCCCTAGCAAACATGAAATGGACCCACAGATACGATGACACACTACAAGTTAGAAATGCAAAATCCTAGCAAAGTGCAATGAATATTAAAATAGAATCGATGGATTTTAAATTAGGTCTGGATGCTTGTTGAACCGCTAAATGGCGTAAAAGCCATTGGAAGCGGGCATGCAAGAATAAAAGAGGATCATAGAATAAGGTGAAAACCTTGGAAGCAAGCTTGTTGCGAAAAGGTATACTCATAAATAAAGGGTTCGATTATGAGAAAACCTGTTCGCCAGTAGCTATGCCTAAGTTGATCCGGACTCTTTTATTTGTTGCTACTCATATGAAATATGAGGGATAGCAAATAGATATCGAGACAGCTTTCCTGATTGGAAGTCTTAAGGGAAACATCTATGTGAAGCAACCAGAGTGATTCATTGCAAAAAGCTAAGAGCATTGTGATAGTAAGCTTAAAAGTGTCCATTCATGGACTAAAGCAAGCTTCAAGATCATGAAACATCCGTTTTGATGAGGTAATCCAGTGACATGGATCTAATCAATGATCAGATGGGTCTTGTGTATTGAAAAGAGTGATGGAAACATAGTGGTATTTCTTGTACTATACGTAGATAGTATCTTGCTCATTGGAGACAATGAAAGAGTATTGTCGGGCGTATGGGTATGGTTGATAAAGCGGTATGAGATGAAGGACTTAAGAAGAGCAAAAATATCCTTTTGATCATGGTAATACGGATCACAAGAAAGGATGTTATGCTTATCTCAAGTTTCATATAATGATACGATCCTTACTCGTTTAGCATGTGAATTTATCTAAGTGAATGTGTCTTGTGACACAAAAGTAGATAAAGAAGATAAAAGCGGTTCCTTATGCTTCGGCAAATGAGGAAGCTTAATCTAAGGAATGCTATACACGAGATTGGATATCTGTTTTGCCGATGGCATGAACAGTGGGTATCAAGGTAACTTGAAATAAGAATGTTGAACTGTGGTAAGACATATATTCATATACCTGAAAAGGACTAGAAATTATATGTAGGCTTACCGGACAATTCGCTGCTTCTTATGAGTTACGTAGATTCGGATTTTTCAAATCAGATGGGGATGGCAGTAAATCCACCTCAAGGTTATGTGTTTAATTTTAGGAAGTAGAGCCATAATATGGAGGAGTGTTATATAGAAATATATTTCGGACTCCGAACTCCATCATGAAAAGATGATAAATTGGAGCCTATAAGGCAGCCAAAGTATCTATATGACTCTAGAAACTTCATGATGGACTTTGAAGTATTTTTAAGTTTGCCCAAGATTATCATAATTTAAATTAATGATATTGGTGCAGTTGCAAACTTGAAGGAATCACGAGTTCATAAGGCAATTAAACACATGGAGCGCGAGTACCACCTATTACGAGAAATCGTATGATGAGGGGAAGGTTGTTGTCACCTAGATTGCATCGAATGATAACCCAGTGAATCCATTTACAAGGACCTTAAGGCGAGAGCTTTTGATGGTCGTGTAGTGGGAGTGGAAATCAGATGTATGGCAGAAGACATGACAGCATAGTCTTTTAGTATAAGTGGGAGATTGTTGGATTGTATACTAAAAGTCTAGCTTTTTGTATGAACAATCTTATAACAATTAATTTGAAATGAGAATCATATGATCAAATGATTGCATCTTATAATTTGTTTATATGTTCGATGCAATAGTCCACTTACTTTATACTATAGATAATATGTTGTGCGACAACACGCGGAAGATCATATTATCGGTTTCCTTATAAAGTATAAACAGATGCTCACAACCGAGATAGACGGGGACTCTCTATCGGGATGGTTGTAGTGTGGTTTGGTATTAGCTTGTCTTGGCTATAGAATCACATTAGTGCACTTGTGTGTATTGAGCAGGACCGCTTGAGATCGTTCGACTTATACTGACTTATAGGAGAACTTGATCTCAGTTAATATGGAAGTTCGTGCTCTTAATCCCTATACAATAACCTCGACACGTAGGGCAGTATATATTTCTTTGATTCATCAATGGGTGAGATTTACATGTAATTAAATTAACAAACTCGATAAGTTGGGAAGTAGTGCTGTCTATATGGTGTGCTGTTGATTGTAGAAGGAATCCGTGTCCATCATAGGTTGATGATGTCCTCTTGAGGAGCTCATAAGAATTATCATGTAAACCCTGCAGGTGGAATTTATTCCGGCATGATAATGAGGTTGAGTTGTACTACTCTTGGATGAGATATTAATTAATTGAGTTGTCAGTAACTTAAATTAATTAATGGACATTGTATATCTTAAACATGGGGAGACTAACGGGCTCATAATAAGAAGGAGCCCAAAACGTAATTTTGGGATTGGAAAGGCAATGCAGTAATAATATTTTAGTGGAATATATTATTATTATTGGACTTAAATATAAGCTTTGGGCTAAGCTTGGATACTTAAGCCCAATGGAGGCCCAACCCAATTTCTCCTCCTGGTCCCTGCTGTAGCCCATGTATATAAGTCACCTCAACTTATCTGGAACCCTAATCTAATTGATTATTCACGTATAATGAGGGTTGAGAGCAGATTGAGAAGGTCTCGTAGATCGTCGCCCACACGACGTCGAGATCGGACTTGGGACATACGGGAGAAGATCAGAAGGTAGTTTGCTGCTGCTGTCCGCCGCCTTGTGAAATTTATATAAAATCGTACAGTACTCAGAATTTGATGATCAATATACTGACGGAAAACTGTTGAAGAGAGGATTGTCTGAGCACAAAGATAATTCAATTCCGACATCAGAAGAGGAAGTTATGGCCATTCTCGTGGGACTCTGCCTGCGAGAATCAATCTTCATCAACATACCCTGGTGAACGGTAATCGTTTCTATGATTTATTGCTTCCGCTGTGATATTAGAAACGCATGACATTCTAACGGGTCACGTTAACCAAACGATCGAGTGCCAAAAATATTGATATCGTTATGCAAACCTGCAACTTCGAAAAATGCATGCCATATCCATAGATCATGAGATTCAACTGCTTCGAGTACAATCGTAGGTGAGCCATGACCTCTTGTAAATCGACCTTTTCAAGCAACATGATAATTTTTCACTCCCAATGCATACAATCAAGACTGCCCATCATACCAGAAAATCCATGCTTCTGCTCGTGCAATTGAAAAAGACATTGAATGTCGTTATACGTAGGTCTTCTCAAGTATTGAGAACCAAATATTTCAACCACATTTTTTGCAAAATTGGAAAAGACACCTCATTCCAATTGTTTCACCCATTCTTAGATACTTATCAAGATGGTCGGCGCAGACTCCATAAGCTAATTGGCAAATAGCTGCGATACATTTCTGTAGTGGTGACAAACCTTCTCTATTCGCAGCATCGATCCTCCGTTGAAAATAAGGACACCGACTCTCGAGTACTTCTACTATATGAATGAACAACTCTCTTCGTATTTAAAATCGTCTTTGAAATAAGTTATTCGAATACACAGGATTTGTACAAAAATAATCTTGCACAAGCCTTTCATGTTCGGATTCATGATTTCATTCTATGAACCTTCTTCGATGTGGTATCTTGACCTGTTGCTGATATGCTTCTAGAAGTTGTCGTCCTTGATTTACTAACATTAACATGAATTCTTCAGGGGGAATTTGGTCTTTCTTAATTTTCAGCTTCATATTCTTGATCACTGGATGAGGCAGATGTATTTTGCTAGAATTTTCAGACATTTTGGTATGAAAAATTGAACTCTGTGTTTGTTGAACAAAATATTTGAGAATGCAAATTTCTCATAAATGAAGCACATATATATAGCCAACTTAGCTTGTA
Organism: Pogostemon cablin; assembly: GCA_023678885.1. Taxonomy (NCBI): domain Eukaryota; kingdom Viridiplantae; phylum Streptophyta; class Magnoliopsida; order Lamiales; family Lamiaceae; genus Pogostemon; species Pogostemon cablin. Next base: position 9,218,567 of record CM042973.1, read on the forward strand.
ATGGCTAGTTTTACAACGGCTACATTACAACGGCTAGATATACAACGGCTATTTTTTAACGATCCACTATGAAAAATTAAATAAAAACTTATATAATAAAATGTTAATTTAATAATATGAACAAATAAAATTTAAAAATAGAAGCTTACATTAAACTAGTGAAAATTACAAAACATGATGAAAATAAACATTAAGAACATTCCACAAACAAGTAAAAAAAAGAGACGAAATAGATCTACTTATTTTAAGAGTTTCATTTTTCCATAACCTTCTTGCATAGTTGTTTGTGTATGATGAGTTGTTTGTATATGATGAGAACATCAGTGGACATTTTTTTATATATCTGCATTAATAGTTTCCCACTCTTTCATCATGATGTCGCGCTCCTTTAACTCATTTTCTTTTTTCTTCACTTCTGTATACTCAGAAAAACTCTCGAGTGCCTTTGAGTATTTCATAGACAAATCATCATACATTTCCAAATGGTTCATTTGATTTAGCTTTTCCTTTTTTCATTCCTTTAGCTTTTTGCTTTGCTGCCTTTTGCCCAATTGGACGAGGGTCCTCATCATTAAGATCAATATTTAGATAAAAATTTCTATCAGACGAAATATTACTTGCGTCTAACTCCGATGTCGTCGCTTTTTTTGATATCGCACGATAATAACTATTTAGTGGACAATACATTGGACGATCCTTCACTATTTTCCAAACATGCTCGAGATTAGGGTTATAAATGAATCGAATCGAAGTGAATAGTGATGTATTCGAATATATTCGATTTAATATTCGAATATTCGTATTCGAATTCGATTATTATTCGAATTTTAAATCTAATTCGTATTCGATTCGATGATATTATTCGAATTATTCGAAAGTATTCGAGTATTCGTATTCAAAAATTTTTTATTCTAATTATTTTGAAGATATCCTTTGAATTCTATCCGAATCCTTATATTCGAATTCGATTCGAATAAATTATATTCGAATTCGATTCGAAAAATTCTAAGTTATAAAATAAAATTAGATTTGAAGTTATAAATATAAGATTACAAAATTAGTAAATAATTTTTCTCAAACAAAAAAAAATTCAATAACAATAAATAAAATTTTCCAATACTAAGTTGCATAATCCGGACCAAGTCTCTATAAATACAAATGACAATTGTTTAATCATAAATCAGAACCAAGTCTCCATAAACACAAATGATCATTGTTTAATCATAAAAAATACAGTTATAGATCAACTAGCATCCCACCATTATATTGGCAATATAACATGCATAGGCTCTTCCTTTTCCTACAATAGAAAAAAATTCATATATCAATTAAAGAATATCAATTATTATTATGTAGAAAACAAAAGCATATTAGTAATATAATTCAAGAAAAGAGGGCTTACATAAGTCATTAGAGGCTTTTTAATCCCATGGAGTTGACGAACCCAATCTGCTCCACAAATCAGTACTTGTACCACATCCGGAGATAATCTAGAACGATAAGGATCTAAAATCCGGGTCCCTGCACTAAATGTAGCCTCTGATGCCACTGTGCTAATAGGAATAGCTAAAACATCACGAGTATTCTAGTATATTTTGATTCAGGTTTAATTTTGTACTACTCCTATAGCCAAAGTTCAATTTCTAAGTTTGAACACTGATGGAAGAGCATCCAAGTTTATGGTGACTTCCAAAGTATGGGAAAAGTGTTAAATTGTAAATTTGTAACCCCAGTTGTTTTTGAACTAGTAAAAATAGAATTTAAATTGTTTGATATTAATTAAACATAAGTAATAATTCAATTAGATGTAATCAGTGCCGCTACTTAACATCTCAATCTCTTTCTTTGGACCAAAATAATGAGAACATAATGGTAATAGAATGGTTGATGGATTTACAAACGTATAAACACATTTGACATCTTTCAAATTATATCAGTTAACTGCTTATGAATTATGATAGAAATGTAACACTTCAAAATAATCACACATCACACTTAATTATGAAGTTTTTTCATTTCTTTTTACTGGCACATATGCTTTACATTTAATTTAATATTCAAAAAATTATTACTTACATTATTCTAACAAAAATCAATATAATTAATTAAAGAGTAATTATTCTAGATTCCCATGGTAAAAGCAAATGTGAACAATTTAGAGGAACTGATTTTATAATATAAAAAGTACAGAAAGTGATTAAAAATGAAATAATCTTTTGCAGACACCCTGTTGAAGTAGATTTAGAAATTGAAGAACTCTGATAGTGCATAACAAATTCAATTCTTTTATATTGAGCCCCAAATTGAAATAATTCTTTTTTGTAAAAAGTACAAAAAGTGATCAATAATTTTTTTTTATCAATAATGAGCCCCAATTTTCCATCAGCAATTATATAAATCAAGAAAGAAACGAAAAGCAGAATGAAAAATTAAATTGCAGCACCAATCAATAAATTCCAACTATTAAATGTTGTCTTTACCTCAAATCCAACCAAATTATTTTTCAAACTAGAATATCACCATTATTTTTCAAACCAGAATACCACCGTTATAAACACGAAAATAAAAAGGGGAAAGATGGAGTAAATTCCATATATCGATGAGAGAGAGAGAGAGAGAGAGAGATATATATCTTCAACTTAGTGGTCTCACCACTTGGAAATGAAGAAGCAAAGAGCGATGATGGTGGCGCTGTAATCCCCACACGGCCTCACCCTCACCACCGAAGAAGAAGAAGTAGTGGGCAGTGGGCAGTGGGCACGATGGTGTGGACTGTGAACTATGGGCGCAGATTAAAATGATAAAATCATAAAACCCTAATCTATATTTATATTTATAAAATAATTTAATAATAATAATATATATTATTAATATATATATTAAAATATAAAATATATTATTTATTCGAATATATTGTCAAATATTCGAATCTAACAACTAGCATATCGTATTAGATTCGATTATTTTTTGAATCAAAATTCATATTCGAATTTGCATTTTTTGAATTCAAATATCAATAATCGAATTCGAATGCCGAATCGAATAAAAAATATTTGATTCGTTTACAATCCTACTCGAGATTAAACGCAATACCGTTATTTTCATCTGCATATTTAGCATAAGACCTTGACAAAATATCTGCATCACTATGACTATTTCTATATACCTCGTATACACTGTTGTAGCAAGCATTGAATTTATTTACCTTTCGATTAATTATTGTGTACCAATGTAATTTCATCACGCTTGCATTTCTTTTGATCAAGCCTTCGGGATGATTTTTGTTGTAGTAGTTTGAAACTCACTCCTAAAATACACCCTTTTTGATCATTGCCGATTTTTGGGTCATCGCTAATAGTGATAAAAGAATATGTCAGTAGTTCATCTTCTGATGTGCTCCATCATATCTTTTTTTTACTACTGACACCACCATCATCATGCCCTTCGTTCTCTACTTGTGTGGAATTGTTATAGAATTGTGTTTCTGGAACGGTTGTTGGAAATTGGTTGGATTAATTGAATAGAAAATTTTAAAAATTTTGTGGAACTTATGAATTTGGAGTAAAAAAAGAGTCATACGTATTTTGAGAATAAAAAAATTTCCAAAAAAATCACTAGTATTTTTATCCATGAGAGAAGGCTTGGGAATCAAGAATAATATAGTAGAATTTTTTATGTAGTAAAAGAAATAAAATGTGGGGAAATGTATTTTTAAAAATCCAAAATCATAACCTATTTATAGAGAAAATATTTTGAATATTACCATTGGCAAACATCTATTTTTACATCCTCAATTATAAAAAAAATTAAACCGTTGTGAGAATACAATGAATAGTTTGAGGCAATATTAATTTTAAAGCATCTGTAAAAAAAATTAAAAGAAATAATCCAACGTTGAGATAAAATCAGTTTTTAAATTTTAATTATGGTGGGAAAATCGAATTTTAATTATGGTGGGGTCCACAACCATTCAATCACCTATTTTCAAAATTATTTATTATGGTAGGGCCCACTATTTTTAAGATTCACACACATTATTTGTGAGTGTATCTCACTCTCTAATAAGACAAACATCCCATTAGTGAAGTGAAACTCACACTCCCATGCAAAGATGATTTTAATTTTATTCAAATAGTGAGATAAACCCAGTTAATGTCAATGAACTCGCAGGAGGTGAGAGAAAATATTTTTGGTTTAAACTGAATGTTACATTGGTTAGTTTATCCAAAATTGAGTTTAAACTCAAAATAAACTCACCGTTGTAGATGCTCTTAGGTTCTGTTTACTTTAAGGGTGCGCTTACATTGAAGGTTAACAGGGTTATCCCCTAGTCAACCCTAGTTAAATTTTATTTACTTTGCAGGTTACTTCCTCCATCCACCCGAAAGAGGGTCTTTTACTTTTTTGCACGTTGATTAAGGAGTATTATTATTTAATGTATAGTGGGTAGTTGTATTAGTGAGAGTGTGGACCCCATATTTTAGTTGTATTAGTGGGTGTGTGGATCCCATGTGTGTAAAAAAGGAAAAGACCCTCTTTGAAGCAGACGACTAAAATGGTAAAAAGACCCTCTTTCGAGCGGACGGAGGGAGTATACGAAAAGGATAACCCTTCGGGCCGATAAGGCCCAGTGGTTGAATCTAACGTGGCGGGGTGTGGAAGGGTTATGTTGACCCTAAAAAATTGGGGATTATTTCTGACTCGGGGGTTTATTTTAGAAAATTATCATTTTGCCCTTCTTTTATATAGAAAATATTAGATTTTTCTCTATCCATCTCGAGTCTTCTTCTCTTTCAACAGAAGAACCCATTTTTAGGTAAAATTTTATTATTATCCAAATTATGAACCTAAAAATGGGTACTTTAAAGTAAACGAACCCCAAGGGTGAGGGTTAGGGTTTATAAACCTTGAGTAAAGGTTTAGGGAAGGTTGAGTCAAAATTAATTAATGTAGTTAAAGGATGTATTGGGTTTACTTTCAATGTTTATTTATAATGTTTTTACTATAATATCCTTTATTTAAATTAGTAAAATAAATATGGGCGATCAATTTTCCTACCATATCGAGATCTCTGAATCTCATTTAACAATGCATGAAATCCCTATTTTTAATCCCAATTCAACAAAGCAGATCTGGAAAATCAAACAGATATGCTTCCAAGCAGATTTCATCACAAGATTGAAAGCCCATGCCATGGAACCTTCGCCGTTTAGTCAGGAGACCCAGACCCTCTCCTGTTTTCATTGCCGCTTCTTTTCTTATTTTTGGCTCCGGTGGTGGGTAGTGTAAACAGAAGTGCGCTCTCGCTTCTTTCCATCGAAAAAAATAACAAATAAACAAGACCTCACTTGTCTCTGGATCTGAAGATGATTCGAAGGAAGTTTCTCATTATTTTTAAAATTCAGCAAATCTCCTTTCTTAATCCACAAATCTCTTGAACTGCATATTCCCAAATTATAAACCATGGGTTCTTCTATCAATTGATTGAAATAGAAGAATCTCTTGCATATTCCCAAATTATGAACCATGAGTTCTTCTGTCAATTGATTGAAAAAGAAGAAGACTTTGTGAATAAGAATGGATAGAAAAGAAAATTTTCCAAATTATGAACCCTAAAAATGGGTTCTTCTGTTGACAGAGAAGAAAACTCGAGAATGGATAGAAAAGAATCTGATATTTTCTAAATAAAAGAAAAGCAAAATGATAATTTTTTAAAATAAATCCCCGGGTCAGAAGTAATCCCCCAATTTTTGAGGGTTCCACATCCCGCCATGTCAGATTCAACCACCGGGCCTTGTCCGCCCGAAGGATTATCCTTTTTTTATAACCTGCAAAGTAAACAAAATTTAACTAGGGGCCGTTTACATGCGGGGCAGGGTTACCTCATATTGATAATAACTAAACCCTACAAGGCTGCAACGAGGGTAAACTCAATTTAACCTTTATAACCTTAACGTTTACATAGAGGGTTTGGAGGGTGTATTATTACAAAATTAACCTTGATTATTAATTTCAGGACTCTGCAAATGAGAGCTGAATCTCTATCCACACCAACATTTTTTATTCCGTCAACTACACCCAACCACATTGAAGACAATATTGGGGCTTTACTTGAATAAAAAATTATTGCAATATTGGGGTTTTATTTGATTTTATTGTTAATTTGTTGCAGAAAATCCTCTTCCCTCAATAAAATTTGCATTTGAATCTATTCCAAATGCAATTTCCGGTTGCGAAATTCATAAGATTCATACCGTAGATCTATATTGATGACAGCTCATTGTGCAATAAAGAAAAAGCGGAAAGAGAAAATCAAAGAGGCAGATCCACTGCCGGAATCTAAATCAAAATTCTCATTCATCACCGTACGCATGACGGTAGCACAGATTCTTCAATCGATCGGATTCGACGAAGCCCGATCTTGAATACTCTCACCGACGGTAGCACAGATTCTTCAATCAACCGGATTCGATGGAAGTCCGGTCTTGAATACTCTCACCGACAACCGCACCCAATCAAACGTCTCTGACATTGTTTACTCACTCGAAGATCTGAGCTCCCCACCGGCGGAGAGTGGAAAGTAGAAAGAAAGGGAAGTGAGAAGAGAGTGGCTTTTATGGAGGCTTTGGAGGATCTTAGGCAGACGACGGTGGATCTTCAGAGGCACAGTTATTCAATTTACAATGCCGATGTTCCTTTGCCATGTCTGAAACCAGATATCAAAAATGGGGATTTTGACTTAAGAAAATAGGGGTAATTTAATAATTTCCATCACTTAACTTGAGTGTTGAGAATTATCACCCCATTTTGGGCTATTTAATTAACCCGCTCTACAGTGTAAATAGAGACGGCCCGACCAAGGCCCGGGTCACTTTTTAAAAAGTTAACCCTCCAAGTAAATAGGATGGTGCAGGGTTAAAGTGAGGGTTAACATCTGTTAACTCTTTATGTAAACGGCCCCCTAAGGTTGACCAGGGAATACCCCCGTTAACCTTCGGGCCTCGTTTGATAGGTAGTAATATGGGGCAATGAGATAAGCAATACTCTCTTTTACTAAGTTTGGTAGGTTATAAACGTTTGTTAAGGGGCCCAATACTAAAGTCTCAGCCCAGTAGATTTTACTGTTTCTCCTTACATAATTAATACGGTGGAGGGTGAGGTATTAGTATTACTACTTAAACAGTATGTCAATATAAAGATATAAAATTACTTATTTGTCCCTTTCTTCATCAACTTTTCTTTTAATAGTTTTACCATCTTTCTACCCTCTTCTTCATCTGTTCATCTTCCCAGCGTAAACTGTTATCTTATTCAAATGGGTTTTCCAATTGGATTTGCCAGGTAAAAATACATTTTAATATGAATTTAACTTCAACTAAAATTTTAATTTTTTCATTAAATTTTTTTAAAGATTTTATGTAAGGAAATTAGAGTGATTATTAGTTCTCTTCTTCATCTAATCATCCCTCCTCCCTCCTCCGTACACACAAACAAACACATTCTTCATCTAATCATCCCTCCTCCCTCCTCCCTCCTCCGTACATACAAACAAACACATCCAAACCATTTTATCGATATTTTTTAGCAAAGCCATTTGAGACGAAGTGGGTTCGATGTCACCCTTATCCCAAAATTGAGCCACGTGATCTCTCTCCTAAGAAGATCAACAAGGCTACAAGAAAATTACTGATAATGGCAATGTAGAGATTTTTGGGATTGAGATTTGGTTGGAATAAAATTGAAGATTTTATTATTGAAAAGAAGATTGATAGAGTATGAACGAGAGATCTTTTAGGTTTGAGATTTTGGAGACTTTTGAATTGAGATTTTGTTGGATTAAAATTTTATGATTTTAATTTTGAGAAGACGATTAACTGTACCTTTCTTCATTTTTATTATTTATTTTTACTTTTTTTTTAATATTTGGGAATTATGGTCTAATAAGAAATTCATGGGATTTTTTTTAAAAAATTTTAATAGTACACTTCCTATCAAATAAAATAGAATGCAAAATAATTTAAATAATACTAATTATTATATATAAAAAGAAATATAATAATCCACAAATTTAACAAGGATATAAAAGTAAAATTACACTTTATATTTAATATTACTATTGCCTACCACTCATTCTTTCGTATTAACCACTTATATAACATACGCCAACCAACATATTACCACCTTATCTCTTACTATTAGGTACCAAACGAGCCCTCAATGTAAAGGCACAAGTTAGAACAGATACAAATGAAAATTAAAATCTTGGTCAACCAGAAAATGGAGACGAGAGTGCAGCCCTTTCAGAAATTCCAACAAAAATGTATGCATAAGTGTATTCGTTTTGGAGCGGATTCCTCAACCCTAAAATACCGTGTATTCCTCATCTTATCCACCCTTTCAGCAATTTGATAAACGCCGTGAATTCCTCATCCGATAAAGCCCATTGAGTGGAGCGGATTCCTTTAATTCGTCGCCGATTTCTGTGCGTGAATATGTGTAGAATCCTCAGTCGGCAAGTAGCGATAAATACCAAGGGGTGAGTGTTTCAATTCGAGCCCTAATTTCGTTGGTGTGCTCAAATTCCAACTTTCCCACACAGAGAAATGGCTTCTAATTAATCCCTATTTTTCGTTGCTGTGCAGCAGCCCTAATTTTCTAATCGGTCGACGATAATGGGCTGCAAGGTGTAGCGAAATATGTACAAGTATCAATGGAATCTCCATTCATTACCGATTGACGATAAAGAGATGGATAACCTTTGAAAGCCGTTTTCATCTGGGAGTGTTAAGTGCTGTAAGTCTCTACCTTCTACTTCTTCTCGTGTATTTTGCATCATTTGTTAGGGTCATGATGTATTTGTTCATTGTGTTTGTTGTCGTTGTTAGTATTTTGGACTGTGATTTCAGGAAGCGGGTGATGTAATGTGTATCATATTATGTGCAGTGTTAAAAAAAGATTGTGTTTGGTTTCCTGTTTGTGGTTATTGGTATGAAGATATTATGCTCAAGTGGTATTTAAGTTTATGATCTCTTCTGCATATTGATTCATTGTTCATTCCCCCTATTTTTTGAAAAAAATAACTGCATATGAGATTATTTCAAATAAGCATATGCTGTTGGAATCAAACACTAATTATTAACTAAGCATTACTATCATTTTAAATGAAATATGCCATGGCAGCCATGCAAGGTGTTTATCTTTGGTTGTTTATGTCTTCTACCTCATAATTGGTGCATTACAATAAATGGAATAATGCTTCCGGAAGGAACGATGGTTAAATGAAATACGTGGAGTTTTTAGTTAACTAGCTTGAGAATTATCAATTATCTTGCATGTCTTGAGTGCAGCATATGCCTAATTTATTTATAGTCCAAGAGTGTTAGTGACATTTGATATTACCTAAAATTAGGCGAACACCTTATTCATAATTGGATGTAAGACTTAAAACACATAGTGGATATGATAAAAACTCAATACTGGGGCATTTCATTAATGGGCCAAAAGAGGAGTCCAAGTTTGCCCGACTTTAGTCAAAATTGAGAATAGAAAACAAATTGAGAATAGAAGACGTGAAGGGTGTTGTTCTTCTCTCCCTAAAAAAATCTGCCATTTCTAAACTCCCTCGTTGGTGTCCAACTTGCCAAGTCCGATACCACTTCAAATCAAGAGCAGCAAGACTTTAAAAGTTGGTGGTTTGTGCAATGTTAATTTCGTTGAGAATTTTTTTTTTCCGTATGCAATGTTTATTCAAGCTTACTCGTTGAGTTTAAAAATGCAGTTCTGGATTTGTGAGCATACTTGTCTCACTGGAATTAACATTGCACAACTACCAACTGTTAAAGTCTTGCTGCTCTTCATTTGGTCATTTAGCATCTCCACAATATATGAGCTTCAACGATATTTCTTGATTTCGTCGATGGCCTCCAAATAATAAGTTAGGGCTCAAGTCAAAAGACCATTCTAGTTCGGAGTAAACATGGCACAAAAGAGGTAGCAAATGACCAGTCTCGCAACATCCTCACTTCTATTGTAATAGGCACTTGTAAGAGTCCCCTTCAGTTTGTTCATGATTACCCTCGTGTACGTTTTAAGCATCTTTGAACCACCCATTGGTACTGGGCGTGCTCAGTCGATTTTATTGTTATATCCTCAGTTCCTCCGAAGACCCCAAATATCATCTCCGGGTCTATCTTTGATACCACCAAATTCATACTAGCTGCCATGAATGATCCCGATGGTTGATAAAAGGACATCAAAATTGTTGTTGTATCTTCCTCACACTTCATTAATTTTGTCTTTGACACATCAGCACCAATACTCATAATAGCATCAATTAACACATCAAAGGGGTGTTTTCTTGATCTCCCTTATATTTCTATCACCTAACGCTAATTTTTGCAGCTTACTAATTGTGCTCTTCAAGTTACTACGATAATGAGTTTGCCGATAATTACTGTTAGGCATCAGGGTACCTAGTTCACGTGCTTTATTTAAATGAGGACTATAACAAAATACAAGTTGAATCTCAGTAATCAACTCATCGAAACATTTTTTGGTTGCTAGAAAACCACGTATGGCCGAGATTCTCTTAATTCTGATTCTCATCGTTCTGGTTTTTAAAGAGAAGCAATTACATATTTTAGAAATTGCATAATTTCTATGCTCTGCACAACAAAACTAACCGTCTTCTTTAAAATAAAAATAATCAAAGTAAACCATTAGGTAACTTGGAGTTATTTGTTTCCATTTTGCTGGACGGTGCACTTCAATCTAAGATTCCGAATCAGTGACTACCAATTTCCTCTTCCCCATTTATATTGTGATTCTTATTTATATTAACGAATAATGGACAAAAATATTAAGCCCGACCAAACTTAACATGAATGCGACACATGAGTAAGTTACATTTAAATAACACCCCGTAAAAAAAAACAGTAACACCCTAGATTTTATTTTTATTAAATTGCTATCATTTTTTATTCATCTTACGAATGGTTGATAAAATAGTGTGATTGGACGATTATCACTTTTCATTGATCACATATCACTTTCTATTAAAAATATTATCATTTTTATCCGTCCTACTACTTATTTACTATGAATCAGTTTAATAGGTCAGTTATCACTTCTCTTGAAAAATATTATCACTTTTTATCCGTACTACTAATTATTCATGAAATAATTCAATAGTTCATTGATTAGGTATCACTTTTATTAAAAATATTATCACATTTTATTAAAATTATAAATTGTTCGTGAAATTCACTTTTTAATTAATTATAACTTTTCAATAAAGATGTTACCGCTTTTTTTTAATGTTATAATTTTTCATTTATATTATAATAAATTATTCATGAAATTTTCACAACATCGTTATCACTTTTCTCTATAAAGTTATCACTGCTTATTATTTTCACGGAAGCCATTCGTAAAACAGTTTCACACAAATATTTGACATTATGAATTATCATGACATATGACATAATTCAAATGGAAAAGTTATTATTTTTATTTGATTAGTATCTTTTTTATTAAAAAAAAAACTATTGTTTTTTAAAAATATTATCACCTTTTATAAATTTATATTATTTAAATTAAAAAATAAATGAAATGAATAATAAATTTTAAATTATTACATTTTTAAATAAGAAAAAATGTAGAAAAAAAATACATATATATGTAAGGCCCAATTAATTTTTTTCCGTAAATTTTTTTAAATATTTTAATTTGATATCAATCAAACAAGAACATTTAAAATTACTTAGGCTTAGTTAATTTATTTTCATAATTAATTTTTATTTTTTAATTTGTTAACAACCACATAAAACCCTTTAAAATTATTTAATTGAATTATTAGATAATTCGTCTCGTAGGATATATGAGACGGTTTTATGAAAGTATTTGCCTAAATTAATTTAAGGTGTAGATTAAATTATCAATACTTACATTAACTGCCAAAAATAATAAAATTAGGGTTATTCTGCAGTGCACCGGGTACACCTGTGCACCTATAATTTATAGGGTGTAGTTATTTTTATTTTTTAAACTTTTAATTATCTTATTTAATCAAGGGAGCGGCTATTCACACCCCCGGAATTGCTAGACGTACCCCAAAAAAATTTAAATTTAAATATTTTAATTTTCATGACGTAAATACCCTTATAAAATGTATATTCCTACAAAACTAAACATACCACACCCCTTAAACTACTTCCGGGCAGCAATGTGCTCTGATGCTCGTAAATAGGCAGTGACAGATATTCGGAAAACATCAAATGGAAGCATTGTATTCCACCCCATTTATTGGGAACAATCTCAAGCACCCTATCAAATAGCTTCTAATACATTCTCATGATCGCTTCACCTTCTGTGACACTCCACCTCCCCACTCTCACCATAATGCAAGTCCCACTACCCAAACACTTCAATCTCCTCCTTCCAATTACTAACATCCGCACTCAAATCCACAGCCACTGGAATTTTCCTCTTCTTGTAGAAAACCCTAGCCAAAACCTCAGGGAGAAAAGGGACTACCCTCTTGGTCTTGGCGGCGAAGAACACGTCGAAGGTATCGTATAGATTCTTCTTCGAATTAAAAGACTTGTAATCGGACTTGAGTTTTGATAGCTTCAAAACTTGTTTGACGAAGGGAATGCCTTGTGCTTTGAGTATCTTGTGGGCTGATTCGGAGGTGACTCTCTTGCCGTCGACGATTAGACAGGAATTTAAGGTGGAATAATCTTGGGAGAGGAGAGAGTGGCGGAGGGGGATTCAATGGGGAGCAAGAGTGCAATCTCGTGGCGGGACTTTTCTTAGGGTTATGGAAAGGTATACGAAATCATCGAGAGAAAAGAATTCCTTTGTCATTTGGATTAGAAATCTGAATTTTTGTGTTGGTGTTCGACAATTTGATGAGAACTGACGATCATTGTCATGGTACAACTCACACCTTTAAAAGACTGCGATAGTGATGGGGTATATTAATTAGCAATATATTTAAGGGGTGGGGTATGTTTAGTAATGTATTTAAGAATATACATTTTTATAAGGGTATTTAAGTCATGTGAATTAAAATATTTAAATTTAAATTCTTTTTGGGGTATATCTAGTAATTCCGGGGGTGCGAATAGCTGCCCCCTTTAATCAAAGGTGGTTATTAATTTACTTTTTGATCTAATGGTTCTTATTGACTAGGTGCACCGGTGCCCCAGGTGCACCCTAGTTTAACTCATAAAATTATGAAGCCTTTCCCAGATTAGAATCCGTATGCTGAAACCTGGAACCTCTTTCTTTACCAAAGCCCATTCTCAGTTCTCACCTCCAACGGCCAACACCCTTCTCTTCCCCAACACAAAACGCACAAGAACTTGTCGTTTCTCTGCGCCTCTCGACATAAACGTCCTTTATTATTCTGGTCGCCACCTTTGCTCGCCTTCTGCTAACGTCGCCACCAGTTGCGGGGGACCTCTGCTTGCACGCCATTACTGGTAAGTTCGCGTTGTTGGACCCCTATGTTTTCTATTTCTGTTTCCAGGAGCTGTTCGAAGCAGTTGGAAAAATTTTGTTAACTTATACTAGTGAGTTTGATTTATGATTTTGGTGAAGTTGTTGGATTTTGTTGTGGTGGCCTTTATATATATTGTGGGGAGTAAATTGGTTGGTTATGAATGAATTCAATGCTAAATAGTTGCTGGTAGTTTGAATTGGTTAAGGCATTCTTTGCTGAATGAGTAAATAAGGAGTAATTCTTAACGTTTGGACAGGGTTCGTCACCTACTCGCGTAGTGTATGAGTTTGATGCTGATGAAATACATTTATCTTTTTGACTTCTTCCAGTCACAGATCTTATAGTAGCCAATTCATTAACAGAATTTTGACTACCACAAAGAACTACCTTATGTCCTTATCGTACATTGCTCTCACTTTTAACTTTTAAGGAGGTGAGGGATCCATTTATCTGCAAACTATTTTGAGAAAATTTTGACGGGTTAAAATGCTATCTTGGAAGTTTAGCTGGTGTGATTAGATAGCTCTTTCTCTGGAAAAAGTTAATTCATTTGACAAATCGGGATAATGAGGTTGTAGCTAACTAAGGTTGGATGTTATAATGAGCCTAGAGTTCATGTTTCAAGCATGATGATTTTGATGTTATAGTGAGCCAAGAGTAGCTTGAGCATGTGTTGGTCATCGAATATGTTTCTTACATGTCCTACTTGTAAATCCTTTCAAGATTCCATATATTTGTAATGTCTTAGTAGGATTACTTTTTACTTCATTGGCATTAGTAATTCAGCTTTTTTACTTTTGTCAGGAGATGTTCATGTTTACTAATTTGATGGAGTTAGGCTAGGTGGACTAACCCACCTGTGTATATCTTAGTCCTGTATGTTGTACTAAGTGTTGTGTTTTTACCTTATTAAAGTGAAAGAAACTATAATTTCATGGATCGTTCTTTGAAAAATGTTCTTGCAGGTTAGAGTACAGGATAAGCTGGCTGATATGAAATATAAAACTTCCTAACCTTGTTCAAGTTGAGGTCATTAAATACCAGCTAGTCTAATTTCTACTGTATCACAAACTTTTAAGTAGGTTTTATGTGGTTATGGTCCTATGGATACATAATGCATTTCCTTAATTTTTCCATCCGTATAAAACTATTGACCAGTCTCTGTTATATATTCCAAGGGAGATGGAAAATTTCAATCCATATGCCATGTCATGCATAATGAAACCAAAATCACTCTACACGGAATTTTAAAATATTGGAAAATACACGCATTATGTAAATATTCTTACATTAAGATCTCAATATAATAGCACTTTGCAGATAATCTTGGGGTTTAAAATTTCTAAGAAGCAAAAAGAGCTGTTTAATTTGATAATAGTTTCTATTAAATCAGCATGACTAGAATGAAGCAGTTTCAGCATGTTTCTGTAATCACCAGCTACTTCTTGCTCCATAATCATATAGATCATTTTTTTTTACCTTGAACCTACGTTTTCTAATTGTGATTTTAAATTATCTAAAAAAGATAACAGAAGAAGTCATAAATTACAACAGCTAGAATCACTCATATTTTATTCTGAAAGAATTTTGATATAACACCTCAATCATTGCTGAATGCTGATACTGTCTCTCTCATATTTTATTTACTATGTAGGAAGATAATTGAATAAAAACCATGATACTCATTTCAGCAGATTTCTGATATGTCTGCTTAAGACATATTCTGCATTTAGATATATATTATGATTAAATTATAACACTTTAGGGCTTTTGCTACTCTGAGAATCTTTATTTATTGCAACCAATTTTGGTTTGTCGATCTCGAGTCTCGACAGTTGCCTTACATAAAATTCCCGGTGCTGTTGTTTAATTTGCCTTATTCAACTTCCTATGTATGTATGAATATATCTGTAATATACGAGCACAAAATTTTAAGACTCACCTTAGTTACCAACTTGTTAAATTGGGTTTTTTAGAATGATAGCATAAAAGACATATTTGCCAGATGTTTAGCACGTGTTCC
Organism: Pogostemon cablin; assembly: GCA_023678885.1. Taxonomy (NCBI): domain Eukaryota; kingdom Viridiplantae; phylum Streptophyta; class Magnoliopsida; order Lamiales; family Lamiaceae; genus Pogostemon; species Pogostemon cablin. The sequence continues at coordinate 9,234,097 of CM042973.1, forward strand.
TGTGAGTTTTATTTTACTGTTTGTACTTTGTACTCATGACTTCAAATCACACGAACGCTATCCTAACATGGAATTCTATATTTTCTTTGTTTGATTGAAGTTCAATGTCTGTTTTACTAAGTGTACAGATCTTTTCATAGAAAGTTCAAAACTGTCTTGTTTCATGTCAAGTTACAATATCACTGATGTTTTTGGTTGAAATATTTAGGACCTCAGGTAGAGCAAATTTAGTCACCAAGTTACAGATCTTTTACCTTGTTTGCATAAAATTTCAGTAACTTGTTAGCAGCTTTCTTTTGTTTGCAGCTTTCTTGATTGTGTTAATTAGTTGTAATTTTTTCTAGCTTCTTTTATTGGTTATCAAGGGATATTTTGTTAGCTTAGTGGAATATGGGGTGCTTTTTTAAACTGGCTACGTGGGTGGAATGTTATTGAAAGGAACAACGGAAGTCGAATACTTAAATGATAATTTTTTTCTAACTGTATATCTATTTGTGTGTTGTGTGCGGTTGTCCAACAAGTTATTTGATATCACGCTCTCTCTGTTTATTGAGGTATTCATAGATGCAGATTGATTATTCTTCCCTCTTTCAGGTTGGGATTTATTGCTGAAATGGGAATGTGATCAAAGACTTCTGCTCTGGGAAAAAGCGTAACCATTCTGCTCCATTGATCCTCTGATCCATGACTATATGGCTATGTCTTGGTTTTTCTCAGTCACCAATTATATTTACTCTGAGCAGAAAAATTAGTCTACGTCATTTACAAAATCCGCATTTATTACCCAATATTCTTACTGCTTCATGTTATGCACGTGGGATTGTTGGAAGTTTAATTCACAGTAATGCTAATGATAGTTATGGAGTAGAATCTGTGACTGAATGGGAGAGAGTGCTTAAACCTTTTGACCTTGATGAGCTGAGGAAGTTGCTTAATAAAATCACTCCATATCAGCTTGATAAATTGCTACAGCTTCCATTGGATGTACCCACATCAATGGAGTTGTTTTAGTGGGCAGGTAGCCAGAAAGGCTATCGACATACTTTTGATGTATACTATACTCTCATTGATAAAGTTGGGGTCATGAAGGAGTTTGGGATCATTGACAGATTGTTATTGCAGATGAAAGAAGAAGGAATAGTTTTACAAGAGTCTGTTTTCATTTTGATCATCAGGAATTATGGAAGAGCTGGTTTGCCTGGTCAAGCAACTAGGTTGCTTTTTGATATGCGGAATACTTTTTCTTGTGTACCCACATTTAAAACATACAATGTTATTTTGGATGTTCTTTTAGCTGGTAACTGTCCCAAAGTCGCCACAAATGTTATTTATGATATGTTCAGCAAGGGTATCTCTCCTACTGTTTTTACTTTTGCTAGAGTAATGAAAGCGTTTTGTATGATGAATGAAGTTGATTCTGCATGGTCCCTCCTTAGAGACATGACAAAGCATGGGTGTGTACCGAATTCTATAGTGTATCAAACGCTTATACATGCACTATCTGGTGCTAACAGAGTAAATGATGCTTTAAAGCTGTTGGAGGAGATGATTCTTATGGGTTGTGAGCCTGATGTAAATACCTTCAATGACATTATAATTGGTCTTTGTCGTGTTGAGCGCGTTCATGAGGCTGCAAAACTGGTTGATCGGATGCTTATTCACGGTTTTGCCCCTGATAATATCACTTATGGGGTCTTAATGCAAGGGCTGTGCAGAATAGGTCAAATGGATGAAGCAAGGGCACTGTTGGAGAAATTGCCAAACCCAAATTCTGTTACAGTCAGTACTTTAATCAATGGCCATATTGCAAATAGTTGTTTTGAAGAAGCAAAAGCTATATTAGATAAAAATATGATTGGTGGTGGTTTCCTTCCAGATATTTACACTTACAACATTCTTATTCATGGACTTTGCAAGAAGGGATTATTATCCTCTGCTCATCAATTAGTTGAAGAGATATCAATAAAGGGTTGCAGACCGAATGTAATTACTTACACAATTTTGATTGATGGTTCTGTAAAAAAGGTCTGAAAGAAGCAGAAAATACTGTGAATGAGATGCCACATAAAGGTCTTTCCCTAAACACAGTTGGATATAATTGTCTTATCTCTGCTTTATGTAGAAATGGAAATGTAGGAGAGGCAATGGAGCTATTTAGAAACATGCTGAGTAAAGGATGTGACGCTGATATTTATACTTTCAATTCACTGATATATGGGCTGACCAAAATTGACAAGATGGAGGAGGCTCTATGTGTTTATCGGGATATGTTCCTGGATGGCGTCATTGCTAATACTGTTACGTATAATACGTTGATTCATTCTTTTCTGAGAAAAAAAGCATACCATGAAGCATTTAAACTTCTCAATGATATGATATTTAGAGGTTGTTCTCTTGATAAGTTCACTTACTCTAGCCTTATTCAAGCACTTTGTGAAGATGGGGCTGTTGACAGAGCAATTAGTCTATTTGAAGAAATGTCTGGAAAGGGACTGACCACTAATAATTTGTGTTGCAATTTACTTATCAGTAGTTTGTGCAGATCTGGTAAAATACAGAAAGCTTTCGAGTTTTTAAGGGTGATGATTTACCAAGGATTTAAACCAGATGTATTTACGTATAACAACCTTATAAGTGGTCTATGCAAGACGAGGCAGACCCATGAAGCTTATAACTTATTTGAAAAATTGAAAAGTGAAAGCATTTATCTGGATATTGTCACTTATAACATTTTGATTGGTGCTTATTGTAAAGAAGGCTTGTTTGAGGAAGCATTTGCTCTCTTTGATAGTGCAATTGCTAGTGGTTTGACACCCAATACTGTAACTTGGCACATATTGGTTACCCATCTGTTGAAAAGAGTAATAAGGAGGGTTGAACATTTACAAGGTCTCAAATAAGATGAATATAATGGTTTGGAAGCGAGGTATAATATATATTCTTTGCTAGAAATCAAAGAGACAGTACTCTGCTTGCATGGGTTTTGCAAAGTTGTAAGTGTTGAAATTGTTTCCAATTTCTATTATTTGTTGGTGCTTTTGGTAGTTAATGCATGATTTGGTTTGATCATTTGGCTAAATTACATTTTTAATTTGTACCATCGCACTACTAAGTGTTCAAAACATTTGCCTATTGGGTGTTAAGCCATTCATTTCCAATTGCATAAGTTAAAGCATGTATGCATTGAGGAATTGGCTTCTTATTTATTATTTTATTCTTCCTTTGGGAGGAACTTGATTAGTGCTAAGAAATTGTTTGATGCCATCAATGTTGTATATGCATGTTGATTTGATGAATAACAATCATAAAAACCATGAACTGATATTTGATTTCGAACCAGTGTATGATATTCCTCGTTCTGAAGTATGACTGATTAGAGTTACATTGGTTAGACAACTGCAGCATATATCGGCATCACAACATATATTTATTTATGGTTAACGTTATGCAATTTATTTTAATGACTCCGCTGTTTCTTTCTTAACCATGTGCCGGAGCAGATAAGTGACCAGGTATAAGTTTCTGTGGTCATGAATATTGTTTTATAGTATAATATGATTTCAAACCTAAAAAATTTGATTATAGAGTTTAAGGCATGCAAGATTATTACATCCATGATCTAAGAGTATGTATTTTTACCCCTTTGACTGATGAGATTTGTATGAATTGTTGCACAAAGCTTTGCTGTTGGATAATTATTAATAATGCATTCTTGCGATTTGGTCTTTTGCTTATGATACAGATCAGGGGATTATTATTAGAATCATGTATCAATTGATGAGACTTAGATTTTAGGAGAGAAGAAAACCAAAATTATAGAGATGGAGAAATTCAAAGTTGCTGCAATGACACAGCCAAAGTGATGGGTCCCCATGATGGAAAAACTTTGCTGCTTGATTGTGATCTCCAGTTCCGGTTCTCCTTCCATTCTCAGTCTCCCATGTTCTCTCTCCTCTGCTTACTTAAGGTATAAAGTAATCAATCTTAGCATTCAGTTCTATTTTGCCCTAAAGATGTCATATGGAGCCCCTTTTAAGATTTGATAAATAGTACTCTCTCCATCTTAGAGAAGTTTTCACTTTTCCATTTTGGTCTGTCCCACAAAAGTTTTCACCTCCTAAAAAGGGTAAAAAAGTCAAAACAATTATTTACAAAAGAATCATCCCTACCTAACACTTTATCATTTATTTATTGCCTAAATAATACCATAATACCCCCAAAAGTTTCATTTTTCTTAATCTCCGTGACCATTCAAAGGTGAAAACTTTTCCGTGTCAGAAGGAGTATACATAGTATTTAATATTTTATATAATTACCATATTGGTTTTAGAGCTTGTTTTGTGTGAACCTTTTATACTGCACACCCTGATTTTACTCTTTAGATTTTGAAATATTACACCGTAGAGTGATGAAATATTACTCTTTTGAATAACAAACTAATATTCATCTCAAACATGAACATAAAAAATTCACAAAATAACTGAATTTGAATAGGAGTAATAATTTTTATTAGAAGTCATAAGAGTAATGTTTTCATGTACTAAAATGTGTACGTACACCTGTGTGCAAGGATTACTTTGCCTTGGTTTTTATAATAAACCTATGGTTCCATTGTTCACTTATGAAAATCTATTTTGGCGAGGTTGTAGAGTTTACATGCTTGCTTATCTCCGGTGTTGTAATATTTGTTTTCTTATAACTTTTGCAAAATTTATTCACCACTTAAAGCAACTATATACAAAAAGTTTGTTTCACACCCTCTGCTTCTAGGTTTCATCTGTTAAAATGACATCACTTGGTGTGCTTCAAAACCTTGCAACACTGGGTAAAATATGGTACAGAAGAAAGATTCTGATTCTTTTAAAAAGTAATTGGTGGACTACACTTGTGTTATTGATGACTCTTCTAGCAGTAAATTGAATACTTTAACCTGCTTTTCCTACAGATTTTTATGGAAGTGAGCCATTTGATGAGTTATGCTCCATTGTTGAATATTCTTCTCATTGGAATATCATCTGTGGCTGTGGATGGTCTTCAGAGTTTTTCCTTGCATTGATCCTTCCATCTGATGTGGATGCAGATGACAATAACCAAAAGGTAATTGGCCTCTATCCTGTTGTTTTCCTCTTTAAAGGAGTGTTGTATTTCTTCACTTCTCCCATCTCTTCATCTTTATAGAGTAATTGAAGTTACTCAAAAGCTGTATTATTATGGCCATTTTATGATAAATCCTTAAATATAAATTTAAACTAGTCTAATGGATCTCCCAAAATTTCACTTGATATAGGTGGGTGGTTTCAACCCTTCACCATCAACCAACAACCGTGATTTTGGGTTAAGTTAGGGCCTCTAACTTTTATGGCTAATAATTTGGTCCACCGGTTGGATACGGTTGGGCCGTGGAAAAGAGCTACCCAATGGTGGGCCGTGGAAAAAAAGAGCTACCCAATGGTGGGCCGTGGAAAAAAAGAGCTACCCAATGGTGGGCCGAGGGGGATTGTCAGCTGGGTTTGACATGTGGGTTGCTACTCAAGGTATGGCGTTCACGGATATTCAGTTCGAAAGGGGATGGATAGTTTTGATATTCCACGGCAATTCACACAAGAAAGGGTGGGAAGACATATAAGTGACTGCAACCTTGCCTTTTGGGTTAAGTTTGGGCCATAGCTCATACGCTTAGGAATTTGGTTTGATTAGCGAACTTGAACGGGCTGTGGATAGGGACTTCCTGATGGTGGGTCCAGCCAATTTGGATGTGGGCCAATCAGGGGGAGAAGTGTATTGATAGGTTTAAAGGAATTGACTGTTGTGAATTGTGATATCCAACGTTGGCTGCACACGAAAATGTGTAATATATTTAAATTTTTATTAAAAAATTAATTAAAAAATATAGAGACATAGTGAAAAATGCCCAAGTAATACTCCTTTAATCTCACACTTATATGCATCATTTCTTTATTACAACATAATTGTGCAGATACTACCCCATTCGTCTTCATCCTTCCTTTATTACAACATAATTGTGTAGATGAGTGTGGGATGGAGAAGGTAGTTTATTTTGGAAAAATATAAAAAATGCAAAAAAAATCTTAACTTTTTTGCTTCTCTTCATTATATAATTAATATATAATTGCATGTATAGTTGCACATATAGTCGTGTCTACCGTTGTATATATGTTAATAAATTAAGTATGTATATAGTCGCATGTATAATCGCGTATAAAATCGTATGTGTATAAAATTGCAGGCATGGTTGCGGGAGACATGAGAGATCATATAAAAAAATTGTGTTTGAGGTGGCAGACGTAATTGCTGCAAGCTTAGTCGCGTGTAGTATGAAAGTTGTATATGAGGTTGTAGATGTAGTTGCAAGCATGGTCGCGGAAGGAATTACAAATTAGGGTTAATTATGTTTAAAAAAAAAAAAATATATATATATATAATCTAAAATGAATTATAATGGGTCATATTTAAAATAAAAAAAAATTATATGTGATATTTTTGCAAATAAAAAATAAAAATAAAAACATGGATCTTTAAAAAAAAAATAGTGCAAGAGACGAATGGTCGAATAAGTGAATTAGGCAAATTGTTGGAGATAGCTTAGGATTGGGTTTCCATTGACCTCCATAGTTTCCAAGGCATGATTGTTTGAAAATGGAATTGTCAATTTTATTCTTAATCTTACAATTCTTATATTCTATTAGTTGGAGTCCAATTTGAATGAGCAAAGTAAGGAATATTCTCAAATAATAATAATAATAATAATAATAAAAATAATAAAATAATAATAATAATAATGAATTCATATCAATCCTATGGTTTTAGGTATTTAATTTTTAAGGAGTCGGTTATTTCATTTTAGGGACACTGTTGCCCTCAAAATTTTTTCGTAGGCGCCTAAAAATTAAAAAAAATTATATGAAATTATAGTTTTAACCTTATATACTTAAGGGGAATTTGAAAAAAAAAAATATTCCTTTTAATACTCTTTCTTCAGAATTATTACTCACAATAAAATTTTTGGATGAATGTCACTTCTAAAAATTTTATCACGCAAATATCCTTCGTTTTAAATTAAAAGATAGTTATTAAAATAAAAATCAAATAGAAGACACTCTTACCCCTTCTCATTTCATTCAAGAGCACTAGAAGTGAAGATCTCGTTTGGCTCGTGAGAGAGAAATGCCACAACTTCTTCTTTGGTGTTAGTGGTGTTAAGCACAATGTGATTGATGGGCAACTGGCAAATGAATGGGCCTTCTCATTCTTAACTTTGAATGAGATCTTTAAGGACGGTGAAAGAATTGGTTTTGACGGAGAAAGAAGAAACCCTAATGACAGAAGATGACGTTTCACCGTTCCTAACCAAACTCTATCCGTTTCCATCTCGCCGTTAGACATGCTCATCATATTTTTGCAAGTGTTTTAAAAAGTGTGATGTGGCATTCATCTGGTATTGTTGGAACACCAAATAAATACTACTCCCTCCGTCCCGGCGTAAGAGGACCATTTGCTTTTTTGCACGTAGATTAATGAGTATTATTATTTAATGTGTAGTGGGTAGTTTATTAGTGGGAGTATGGGTCCCATATTTTAATTGTATTAGAAGGGGTGTGTGGGTCCCATATGTGTAAAAAAAGAAAGGGGACTCTATGGGTGGGACGACCAAAATAAAAAAATGGCCCTCTTAAGCTGGGACGGAGGAAGTATATAGAATAGACAATTTCCACTCATGAAATGCACGGCATGGTGGAAAAATATAAGTTTCTATAAATAAAAAAATCTTGTGTGAAACTATCTTACTTGATAAATTTCTTGAAACAGATAGATAAATGTAACACATTAAGGCCATAAAATCCAAATTACGCTTAAATTATTATCATTACATACTTAAATTAATAAAATTGATGGACTAAACTAATTATTCAAAAAACCCAAAATACTAATAAAAGTTCATAAATGGAGTTTTCTTAAACTCCATGAAAAACAAGTGTGAATTTCTTCAAGAATAGGAAGTATGACACATGCAAAGATAAACCTTGAATCAATTGTGCTCAAGAACAAATTAAAGACAAACCATAAATCAAAGATGGAGAATCATGAACTTGTTATATGATTGTTTACAACAATATAGATACATAATCTCATGCATTATTGAAAGTGGAGGGTAGCAGTCCACACACACACATATGGAATTAATATTATGAAGTTACATATAACAAGGAGTTAATAGTAAATTAGGGTTTAGCTTCTCTTATAAAAGCATTGTGAATCTTTAAACCTCCCTTCCACTTGCCACTCCACACTTCAAACAAGCCAAAGTAGACCTTTTTATCTTCATCACCACCATCTGGTTTCTTTTCAACTGGGGCCTTCAACTCAATTGTTTCATTTTGGCTCTTCTGAACCTCGCGGTCCAAGAATAGCTTTTTCGCCTTAAACTTGTCCTTCCCTCTCTTCGCCAAAAGGAACACCGGGGAGCTCCCCCACCCGAATGCATCCGGAGTCAACGACACCGTAAACCCCACTTCATACTTCTTCAAAGTATCCGGAGTTTTCACGCTACACCGAACCTCCAGCCAACACACTTGAAGCAGTAACGCTGGCAAGGGTACATCACTGGACTCAACATAGCTACTTCAACTCCTTTCTAATTATTTGTATAAATTAACGAGTATAATCTAACATAATAATCACTCTTTCAGGACAATTACTTTATGTATTTTTGTCGAGTTAAATATTTGTTTGGTCCCGTAATTTTTTTTCTTTTTAATTTTAGTCCCAAAAAAGATATTTGTTTATAATTAGTCCCATAACTTTCATTTTTCTTTAATTTTGGTCCAATTTTCGCCGAATTTGCCACCTGTTTCCGAAATTGGCAAGTGATGCTGACATGACGAGTCCAACCAGCCAAATATTGATGAAGCTTAAGAAGAAGAAGAAGGATAACACCAAAAATTGCAAAATGTTTATGTATGGGGTGACTATAAACGTTTTTGCAATCTTTGGTGTTGTCTTCATTCTTCTTCTTAAGTTTCATCAATCTTTGGTTGGTTGAGAAATAATTGGACTAGTCACGTCAGCATCGCTCGTCGGTTTCCGGCAACAAGTGGCAAATCCGATAAAAATTGGACCAAAATTAAAGAAAAATTAAAGTTATGGGACTAATTATAAACAAATATCTTTTTGGGACTAAAATTAAAAAGAAAAAAAGTTACGGGACCAAACAAATATTTAACTCATTTTTGTCACTTTTGAGATAAAGAAATGCAATTCAAATCCTCTATTCCACCCCATGTTACATCTAATGTTACATGGGGTGGGATGAGAGACAAGTGTCCCATTATGTGAAATGGGACACTTGTCTCCCATCCCACCCCATGTAACTTTAGATGTAAAATGGGGTGGAATAGGGGATCCCAAGTGAAAGAAATGGGGGTAGTTGTCTCACATCAGACTGCTTTTACGTCTTTTCAAATAGTTATCATTTTTTATTAATATAATACTATTATTTTTACTTTTTATTAAAATATTTAATACTAAAAATTGTTTATGAAATAATCACTGTAACACTATTAATTTTTATTAATTTGATTATCACTTTTTATTAAAATATTAACACAAAAGTGCTCATTTAATGAGATGCTCTAACACAAGTTTTTTTGTCTTTATTAAAATGTTAATTTTTTATTCTTCTTACAAAACTTAATCCGTTTCATGAAATAGTTTCATACAAATATTTACCCAACTACCCATGACTTATTATACGTTCTGCAATAATTATTGAATTTAATTGATTTTCACATTCATAAATTAACTACTCCTATTTGAATCTTTACACTTATCTTATTTATATTTCACACTGCTTTCATATTAAAATAAGGGTTTATTACTCTCAGATACACACTTTTAAGCATATTTACTATTAGATACATGAAATTTAAATAATTACTCTCACATACAAAATATTAAAATAAAACCTTATACTCCATACACTTTTAAACCAACAACCCTACCCCTCACCCACCCACCAGCGTTGACCGGCGTTGACCAGCATTGACCGGTCGTTGACCGATCGTTGGTCGGCGTTGACTGGTCATTGATCGCCGCTGACCGCCGCCGCCTGCTGCCGGAATTTAAAATGTGCAAAAATAAAATTGTGCAGAACCAAATTGTGCAGAATCAAATTGTGCAGAACAATTGTGCAAATACATAGGGGTATTTATGGTATCACAATCATAATTGTGTAGTTATGAGTAATAGTGCTTTGAGTCATGTAGTTTATAGCAATTATGCATTTTTTTTTGTATCTCCTAGTAAGTGACCCTAAAAAGAACTCTTATTTGATAATTTTAATAATATACTATAGTTTTAAAATTATATTTCATCTAATAAATATATTAGGCTAATTATACAATGCACCCGGGTGCATCCTAAGATAGGGTGCACCCATTTTCAAACACGTATACAAATAAAAACAAAAACATAACAATTATGAACAAAAATGTATACAATTTAATTGTTAGTTTTTTTAATGAAAAATTGAGTTCAAAAAATATACAATTATTAAAAAACATGTATACACTATTGAATAAAAAGTTATACGCATATGGATGCTAATTTTTTTAATGAAAACTTAGTGTGAAAAAAGTATACAATTATTAAGAAACACGTATACAAAATAGAATAACATGTATACAAAATAGAATAAAAAGTTATACACATATGGGTGCACTCTTGCACCTAATATCAACTCAATATATTAATTTACATTTTATTATCTAAAAAATATCAAATTACCTTTCTACAATAAATTATTATTTTTAAATATAAAATATTATTTCTCGATGTATTTTTGATTTTTTATATTTTTAATAGGATGAGTAATACGTTTTATGTATTAAAGAATAATTTTGTAAATTAAAATACATGATATATAAACCGAATTCACATCGAGTAAACTTTCTAAGATTAAATATATATAATTTACACTTCATAGTTTTTCCTCTTGACTAAAAATATTCAACCAATTTCATGAATTTCGTGCAAACTAATGGATAAGATATAAGCTCTAAGATAGAAGAAGAACTCACTTTTTTACATCTTTTGGAACACTCCAATATCTATCGTCCTCTCCCCAAATAATTGTTAGACGATTGGGAGCAATTATATCACCTTTTTCCTGCCAAAACTATGCTGTAAATATTTAAAATAAATAAAAGAGAGAACATGAAAAAAGGGTGAACCTTGATGCATCAAGTGTTGTACCTTCTCCAAGTCTATAATATCATTACTTTCATGGTGAGGATTTTTGGCCATTCCAATTCAACAAAAAATATTTGAAATAACAATTAAATTTACAAATGGATGTAAAAAAACTAGTTTGTAGGAGGAAAAAATGTCCAAACTTGAAACTAAATAGAGAGAGAGAGGGGAAGATGTAGCTTTTGTGCGAAGCAACTAGGAAGGAATATGATCAGTGGCTTGAGTGGGGAGAAGATAAAAAGTTGAAAAAGAATAAAAAATATTTTAGAAAAAGTTTGAATTTCTATTATATTTTGATGTTATATATCATGTTGTAAATAGTTAGATGAATAAGACAATGGAATATTCCCATATTCCATTAGTAAAAATCTAAATTTCATTGTTAAATCAGTTTACCAACAAATTAACAATAAAATCCGTTGGTAATATACCTTTCGTAAAGTGGTGGTTAGTAAATTTTTAGCAATAAAAATTCAATTCTGTTGGTAATCCATAACTAATAATTCTGGTAGTAATTTATATAATGAATTCATTGGTATTCCATTGATAAATGACAACTGATTTTATTATATTGGTAAAAACATAATAAATCCGTTGATATTCCGTTATTAAAAGAAAAATACCGTAAGTATAATTTATGTTGACAATCCATTGGCAATCACAATTGATTGAATTTTGATGGCAAATTCCATCTCTAATTATTATTATTTTTTTAGTGTATGTGAGAGATAAAATTTATAAAAATGTCAACCATAAAAGAAAAGAGAGAAAATTTTCTTCTAAGCGCATGTTACTCATATAAAATGTATAATAGAAAATATAAACATACATAACAAAAGACGTAATACCTGGACATTAGATACCTCAAATGGGAAGGAGATAAAAAGTTGAAAAAGAAAAATTTAAATGAAAAAAAAAAGCATTTGTCTTTTAAACATGGGAAAAAGAAATACGAATATTAAATGGCGTGTGAATTATAAACACGGAATAATTGTGAAGTGACAATCAATGCCCTCTTTATTCTGAAAATTCATCTTTACATTCATCATGGATATGACATTTAAGAAGAGTCACTTTTTAACTTACGTAATAAATAAATAATAAATTATATTATGTGTGTTAAAAATGTGATAGCAAATTTGAAATTAAAGAATATTGAAGGGATATTAGTTAATTGCTTTTTCTTTTTATGAAAGTGTGAAGTTAAATATTAGACGAACCAAAACGAAAATTATGAAGTTGAATTAGTTGGGATGAAAGGAGTAATATTTTTCGTGTCAGATTGTTAAATAGATGATATGTAAGAGAGAAAAAAAATTAAATAAAAAATAGGGGTGGATATATTAAATCAAACAAATAGTGTTATCTAGTTTTGAGAATTTAAGTATGTATATTTTAATTTTATGTAAATTAATGTGTAAGGGTAGGTGTCATATCTATGAAAAGTAGGATGTGATGTATGTTCTTTTACATTTATGTGTAAGAGATATGTGAGATTTAAATAATCCACCAATCCTTAACTAGAAACAAATATGGAAGATAATTCTTATTCCTAAATCTAGAGATATTAAACAGACCAATCCTAACCTATTAGGGCCAGTCCTAATGGGCTTCGGACTAATCGGGCTTCGAGTTAATCGGACATGTTTAAACGGGTTACTAAAAGGTGAATCTAATCCTAACCCTGACGGGCTACGTGTTAAACGGGCCGGGCTGACAGACTGTACAATAAAAAATAGGCCGCGGCTAACCACACACACTGTTTTAACGAATACGCCCGTTACTGAATACACCATTTCAAATTATATATACACCACCACTTTTTTATTATTTTACTCCTTTACATATAAAATAAAATTTTACTAATACACCTAAAATATTTCACATACACCCATATTTTCACTAACCCAACACAAAATATAAAGTGAAGAAAAAGAAGAACATAAAATAAAAGGCGACGAGACGCGATGAGGAGAGAGGGAAGTAAGAACCAAGAATAGAAAAGAGAAAGAAGAGAAAAGGAGAAGAACCAATGTAAGTATAATCAATGTAAGGACAACTGAATCCTGGAAAAAAAAATGTAAGATACAATTTGAGGCCTACAAATGCTACTATTCAACCAATGATGGACGAAAATATTTATGAATTTCGACCATCACTGGTCAAACGTTCTTAAGCCCTGTCAACCAACAGTGGTAGAACGTTCTTAAGCCTGGTCAATCAACAGTGGTCGAACATACTTAAGCTTCGTTAACCAGCAATGGTCGAACATTTAACTGAATTTCAGCCAACAGTGATCGAACATTTTATTAAAAATCGTCCATTGTTGGTCGAACGTCAGGCTTTCCGTTCGACCCTGGTTGGTCGAACGGTTCCATTATTACAGCAAAAAAATACGTGAAATGATATTTTAAACTGTTAAAATGCTTACAAACACATACCATTATGATTTTTGAGTTGGGTTTGTCCTCCATTATGCTACATTTGTGTTTGGGAATGATTTAAACATAATTTTGGAACTAGGGTTTTTTTTTTTGTCAAGGAAAGAAAATACTTTTGGAAGTGGTAAGTGTATTAACTATTTTTGAACTAAAAAAGGTTCTTCCCTCCTCCCTCTTTCTTCTTCATTCTTTCCTTCTTTCTCTTCTTCCTTTCTTCTCTTGTTTCCTTCCTTCTTCTCCTTTTCTCTTCTTCCTCTTTTCTGTTCTTGGTTCTTACTTCCCTCTCTCCTCGTCATGTCTCGTCCCTTTTATTTCATGTTCTTCTCTTTCTTCATTTTGTGTTTTGTGTTGGGTTAGTGAAGGTATGGGTGTATGTGAAATGTTTTAGGTGTATTAGGTAATTTTTATTTTATATGTAAATGGGTAAAATAGTAAAAGTGTGGTGGGTGTATATATAATTTGAAGTGGTGTATTCAGTAACGGGCGTATTCGTTAAAACGGTGTGTGTGGTTAGCCGCGGCATAAAAATATTAAATTTAAAGATAAATTCTCTTGTGAGACATTATATATATGAGACGGTTTGTGAGACGTGTTAAAGTATGCCTATTATATAGATAAAGTATGTCTAATGATTGTTAAAGTATGTTTTCTAAAGTATGATAAATGATGAATTAAAGTATAATTTAATGGTGTTAAAATATGATTCATTATTGATATACTTTAACTACAAATAAGCATACTTTATCTATATAATAAGAATACTTTAGTAATGGGTCGACCCGTCTCACAACCGTCTCACAAAAAATCCATCTCACAAGAGAGTTTCTCAAATTTAAATACGTATAAATAATATAACAAATTCAAAATTAACTAATTAATACATTATTTAAAATTTGAGAGAATTAAGATTAATACATGCAAAATATTATTGAAACATGGAGTATAAATTAAAAGAATTTTTAATAATTAAATTAATTCTAATATATTTATTTAAGTATTATTTTATTTATTAGATAAAATTGTGGGTTAGAGTGAGAGAAAGAATAAGAAAGAGATGAAAATTAAAGGATGATGAGAATTTGTCCCACAATAAGTTGGGGGTAGGGTGGGAGGGAGTGGTTAATGTATAGATTATGGATGTTAAAATTAATTAAGCATAATAATAATAATAACTCATAGTAGCCCATGGGCTAATTGGTTCGGGCCAAAAGCCCGGATGTTAAACGGCCTCAAATTTCGTGGCCCTAACCATAATTTTTTCCAGTTAATTGGACCGGACCCACGGTTTTCGTGCTTTTTAACAACTTTACTTAAATCTGAATCTTAGAACCAGAAATAAACAAGCGCAATAATTGGATTTCCTTTTCATCTTATTTGTCAATCATACGATTAGTGACACGTACATGAAATGATGCACGAGAATAACATCGAAGATGTCGCGCGTCAAATCAATATATGGGATTTGATAATTGGGAAACACTTGTATGAGACCGTATCACGAAATAATTTTAGTGAGATGAATAAAAAGTGATAACCTTTATAATGAAAAGTTATATTCAAATAATGAAAATTAATGACGATATTGTAAACTATTTTATGAATAATTTATATTACACATGAAGTGTTAACATTTAAAATAAAAATAAAAAGTGATAATACTTTAATAAAAAAATAATTAATTAACCGTAAGATAGTCATACAAGTCTGCCCCTTTGATGAGCGTTTTCTCAACACACAAAATTAATCCTCAAGTATAAGGATATCAATTGTAGTTTCGAAAGGTGACCAAGTATTTATCGTACCCAATGGATGGATTATTATCAATTCAATTATATTCTAATTAACTAAGATTATGTTGGTAAATTGGATTTGGTTTAATTGTGAAACTAAATAACATATAATTGAAATAGCAGAATAAATAAGCAAGCAATAGAGAAATTTCGGTTGTGATCAAGTAAGTAATAGTGTAGTTCTTCAGGTAATCCAATTTTACTCGTTAATTTTCTTTCCATGTGTTGATGTCCAACTCTACCTTATAGTTTATGGACGCACCACTAAACCATGCAAGCGTACTCTATAGACACAAGTAAGCAAGCGTATGACACGTGTGAATATCCTTGGAGCAAGACGTATATTTTACCCCCTTTCTAGGTACTATCATAATCAATTATTTCCCATGCACTTAGTACTCTAACCCGATTTGATCTCCCTTTTTAGGTACTATAAAGTTATACTATTTATCCTACTTGTTAACCCGAATACGATTGAATTAATAAGTATCTATATAAGATAGTTCTAATAAGACTTCAGAATCCCTTCACTTAGAATTATAACACGTGATTCTGCTCAGCGGTGAACGCACTCAATCAATAACCAAGTGATGTATTCAGACTCTACATAACAGTTAATGATGCACAAAATGACCGCGAGTATAAATTAAAAAAGTACAATCTTATATAAAATAAATCACAAGTAGTGTTGTACGGAGTTTACACATGGAAATTCAACTAACTCATAAAACTTTCATAACCCTAGAACTACCAAGGTGGTTCTAACCCATGATTGATCTAGGAATAATCATGGCTAGTTGGTATGATCTTACTTGACTCGCCAGATGAACCTCTCTCACGACCCCTTCGGATAACGGTAGGGTTTGGTGGATGAAGGAAGATGTGTGTTGTCTCTTCTTTTTCTCCTGCGAAAGCTCTTCTTTTATACTCATAGGACCTCCTTATGGGCTTAGAATGGACCTTTGTTTGAAGCACACGTCAAATTTGGTAAAAGACATCCAAAATTACCATATATAGCTGCAGCGATGCGCCGTTCGACCAAGCTATACAGGTCGAACAAGGCCTCCAACTCGAGCAACTGATCGAGCAAGCTCTCTGGATAATTTTGGTATTCTGTTAGACCAACCTTCTCTTGCTCGACTATATTGATATTGGTCGAGCAAGCCCTTCAAGTCGAATAAGCTCACTAGACAATTTTGGCATTCTGTTGGACCTCATCTCATCTGCTCGACCAAGCCGATATTGGTCGAGCAACACCTCCAAGTCGAGCTACCTCTCTGAAAGGGTCTGTGTAATCTGCTCGACTTGTTCTCCTCTATTCGACCAAACTGATACAGGTCGAACAAGCTCTCTAAGTCGAACAACACTCGAATTTCACCTCCAAAATCGTGTCTTCTAATTCCGAGCCTTTTACACCTATTTTCCTATCCAAATATGCTCAAACAACACTTGTACCCTCTGATTCGTGACTTTCCCATAAACGTGCCGATTCGTCTCAATAAAAGACTAAATCGTACTCCATTTTCATGCAAATCAGAGCCCAAATATGTGAATTTACACTCTCATTAAAATCCCAAACTTACATGTTGTTCGTCCCAAGGCAACGAAAATTAACAAATCCCGAGAGTGTAATCACAAGGTACAACATATCCAAACATATGCAATTATATTAACTTAAAACATGCAACCATCATACCTTTCATTCACATAAAAATATCAATTAATCACAATACTTCTACGAGTGCTAAGTTATCTAGCTCACAGGTAAGTATTTACTCTCTCACTCAAGTGTAAAAGATATACACCTTATGGTTAATATCAACACTCAACTTCAATTCATATACTCGCGAAACCATAAGCTTGACAAGGGTCTCAAAACTCCATCCATAATCGACTCAATACTAGGATCACAAAGGACTTGCTTCAAGGTTATAATGTTGGCTCTTTGGTAAAGGTGGAAGAATTTAGATAAATGACTAACTTTACCAGAAAAAGAATTATCTTGGTATATTGTTTTCAGTTACTCATTTCTTTACTTCGTTGCGTTAACAATCTCGTACGTACACCAATTCTCCATTTTTACTTGGATCAACTTCTTTCTGTAGTAACATGCCAATTCCGGTGCTCTTCAAGTATAAGGGTACCAGTTTCGGGCACTACCCTCTCTAATATTTGGGATACCGGTTTCAGGCACTATCCCTCACAAGATTTAACTTGGTGTCTCTCGATTTTACTTTTACCAAATCCCTCCTTCTATTCTTCTTCAAAGCTTCCTCGAGCATTAGTCTACCTCCACTCTTTACTAGTAATTGGTATTTTAAGGCTCAAAAGGTAAAAGGCTCATTATCAAGGCTTGCCAAAGAGAAAGCTTAAAGGCTTAAAAGAGCTTACAATGATAATCATATAATAGGGTAAGATAAATTTGGTTAAGTAACTCGATTAACAATAATGGCCTAAGATCATTTTCTAGTATCTATCAATTATAGATGTCACACAAGATTCCAAGTCAAGTTCTAGAATACGAGTATACAAACGACTCTCAAGAATGAACAATCATGCATATAGCACGATCAAAAGGCTCAAATCCTCACAAGGTTAATAGAATCCTAAGCACTCTTCAAAGCATGCAATCAACATCAATTTTCTATGAATTACAAGTACAAATAGAACATGCTTGCCATTAACAAATTATCATGCATCAAATACGAACCCATTCATATCATGAATTCATCCCAAGCACATAACTGTTGGATTGTATACTAAAAGTCTAGTTTTTTGTATGAACAATGTTATAACAATTTATCTGAAATGAGTATCACATGATCAAATGATTGCATCTTATAATTTATTTATATGTTCGATGCAATAGCCTATTTACTTTATACTGTAGATAATATGTTGTGCGACAATACGCGGAAGATCATATTATCGATTTCCTTATAAAGTATAAATAGATGCTCACAACCGAGATAGACGGGGACTCTCTATTGGGATGGTTGTAGTGTGATTTGGTATTAGCTTGTCTTGGTTATAGAACCACATTAGTGCACTTTATGTGTATTGAGCAGGACCACTTGAGATCGTTCGACTTATACTGACTTATAGGAAAACTTGATCTCAGTTATTATGGATGTTCGTGCTCTTAATCCCTATACAATAACCTCGACACGTAAGGCAGTATGTATTTCTTTGATTCATCAATGGGTGAGATTTACATGTAATTAAATTAACAAACTCGGTAAGTTGGGAAATAGTGCTGTCTCTATAGTGTGCTGTTGATTGTAGAAGGAATCCGTGTCCGACATAAGTTGATGATGTTACCTTGAGGAGCTCATAAGGATTATCATGTAAACCCTGCAGGTGGATTTATTCCGGCATGATAATGAGGTTGAGTGATTGATGGGTATTTTCCCAACATATAATTTTAATCCCCAAGTATGAAGGATATCAATTGTAGTTTCGAAGGTGACCAAGTTAAATATCGAATCCACGGGACGGATAAATATTACTTTAGTTATTTTCTAGCAATTATGACTATGTTGAGAATTGTAAACGTTAGTTTGTAAACTAAGTAACAATTAAAATAGCAAATAAATAACAAGAACAAGAGCAGAGTTGTTGTGATCAAATAAGATGTTAGGTAGTTCGTCAGGCCATCCAGTTTCATTCGTTAATTCATACTTTCGTGTGTCGATGTCCGACTCTGCCTTGTGGTTTATGGACGCATCGCTAGACCATGCAAATCTATTCTATAGACACAAATAGATAAGCTTTTGACACGTGTGAGTATCCTCAGAGCAAGATGTATATTTTACCCCCCTTTCTAGGTACTATCATAATTAATTATTTCCCGTGCACTTAGTACTCTAACCCGATTTGATCTCCCTTTTTAGGTACTATAAAGTTATACTCTTAATCCTACTTGTTAACCCGAATTCAATTCAATTAACAAACATTCATATAAGACAGTTCTAATAAAACCTCGGAATCCCTTCACTTAGAATTATAACAATAAATCATGCTCATTAGTGAACGCACTCAATCAATAACCATGTTATGCATTCAGACTCTACACAACGATTATTGATGCACAAACAACTATGAGTATGGATTAAAAATGCACAATCTTATATAAAATAAACCACAAGTAGTGTTGTACGGAGTATACACACGAAATACAAATCAACTCATGAAACCTTCATAACCCTAGAACTATCGAAGTGGCTCTAGCCCATGATTGATCTAGGAGTAATCATGATTAAATGGACCAATCTTAGTTGAATCTCCATCAGAACCTCTGTCACAACTCCTCCTAGTCTCCTCTTGTGCTTCACGATCTTACGCTCTCTAAAACTCTCTAAAAGCTCTTTTGTATTGTGTTGTTGTATATTGTGTTTTTGTGTAATTGGTGATGTCTTCCTTGACTGCATGAGCCTCCTTTTATACTTGAAATCACATCTCTAGGGCTTGGATTGGGCTTTTCAAGTGATCCCACGCGTTTTGGCCTCGAAAATCTGGATAAGGTAAGTTTCCGCACGATGGTTCGACCTCAGCAAACAGGTCGAACCACTGGCCGCAGGTCGAACCACAGGTTGAACCCACTTACTGGACAATTTCTGTACTTGGTTCGACTTCTTGTACAGGTCGAACCCCTCGAGTCTTGGTCGAACCACAAACGTCGTTGTCAAATCAATTTTCTCGTGAACTGGTTCGACCATGGTTCGACCTGATAGACAGGTCGAACCCCTCGAGTCATGGTCGAACCCCTCTCCTGCACTCTTTCAATGCTGGTTCGACCTGCTAGAGAGGTCGAACCCTCCTCTAACAGATCGAACCCACCTCTCTCCTTGGCGGTTCGCTTGGTCTCGACTTTGTCTCTTCGATTCTTGGCACTTCCACTCCGATTTTGCTATGAAAATCACTTAAATAGCTCCACTAACACCTGATTCATGCTAATTCACAATATATATAGGTTTTCCACCTATTTCCACCTCAAAACTCTCCAAAACTAGCACAAAACATGATGCCAAACTTGTGAATTTATACACTCATCAAACCCCCAAACTTACATATTGCTCGTCCCGAGGCAACCAAATCAAACCACAGGAGTCGTGCATAATTCACCAAGATCAAGTACAACACATATCACACATGCAACTTCATTAAATCAAACAAGTATTAATTGCTTCATATATATCACTCATGCAAAACCAATCCAATCACACACCATTTGGAGTACTAAGTAATCTAGCTCACAAGATAAGTATTTATTCTCTTTCACTCAAGTGCGTGAGGCACTATATAGGCTAATATAAACACTCATATCAATCCATATTCACGCGTAACCATAAGCTTGGGAAAGGTCTCAAAAATCAACTTATAATCAACTCTTCACTAGGATCACAAAGGACTTGTTTTTGGGTTGTAATGTTGGCTCTTTGAAAAAAGGTAGGAAAATTTAGGTAAAGTGACTTAAGACACTAGTAGAGAGTTACCTTGGAGGTTCTCGATTTCTTCTTCTTGCTGCAATATCTCCTCCAACTTCTCCTCTTCTTTTCATGGATTTTCCTTCTTTTCCGTGCATCAACATCATCTCTTTTGACAATTCGGGTACCAGTTATAGGCACTACCCTTCTTCTCTTTATCAATCAGCTGCTCTTAAGCTTAAAGCTTCATGTTATAATCAATCGAGGTACCAGTTTCAGGCACTACCCCTAAACAAGATTTAACCATATTTTTATTCTTTTCATTCAATCATATTCTATCTTCCTTTTTCTTCTTGCAACACTTACTCACCTCAATTCTCTCTACCAATGAATAGGTTAATCAATGCTCAAGTAAAGGTTTATAAGGTTATTTACTTCGGCTACCAAAGAAAAGGTTTTTAACGGCTCAACGGGGCATCCAAAGGTTAATAAAATCATTAGGAAGGACAAAATTTGGCTAAGTAGCTTAATAACAAAATAATGGCCTAAGATCATGTCCTAACAATTTATCAATCATAAGTCTCATACAAGACTCCAAGCCAAGTTCTAGAATACGTTCATATGAATGATCCTCTCAAGAATAAAACAATCATAAGCATGATTATCAAGGCTCAAATCCTTACATAGGTAAATAGAATCCTAAGTACTCCTCATAGCACATAATTAAGATCAATTCCACAAGAACTCTACATACTTATCAAATTATATATGCTTTTCATCAATAGAAATTAACACATGAGCATATGAATGTACAAAATCAATAGCCCATAAACCGAATCAAATTATACAAGTATCTCTACAGCCCAACTCATGCATCATAGAAGGACGGAATTAAGAACACACTTTCCTGGCTTGGTTCGACCTTGATTCGACCTGTGGAAGAGGTCGAATCAACTTCATCGTGGTCGAATCAACATTCTGAACACCTTCTCCTTCGGTTCGGCTTTGGTTCGACCTGCTGACCAGGTCGAACCATATCGGCTTAAGTCGAACCACCCTTCTGTAAGTTTCATGTCACCAGTTTGACCTCGGTTTGACTTGCTGAACAGGTCGAACCAAGAACGTCGTGGTCGAACCGCACTTTTGGAATTCTGCTATCACTGGTTCGACCTTGGTTCGACCTGTTGATCTAGTCGAACCATCTTGCATGAGGTCAAACCACCTCTCTGGACAACTTTTGCACTACGGTTCAACTTCTTCAGCTGGGTTCGACCTTCTGGCACTGGTCAAACCTACCCCCTGAAAACTCCAAAACTGAGTGTTCTTCAATCCCTACACACTTCAAGCTTCAAATCGAATCATTAGGTACAAACTAGAGCACAACTTCAACAAAAATTATTCCTTAAAAATAACATTCATGAGTAACTCCGCAAGCACTCAAAATACGAAACAACAAAACACCATGGAACATTAGGCAAGTTACAAAAAATCGACATATACAAACCGATTAAAGTTTTAAATATGCCGCAAAAAATTAACTCCCCTAACAAATGTCACAAAGAAAAGATTATACTATCGGTGCTTATCAAGGTAAGTACATCACATCCCCCCAAACTTAGTAAAAACTATAGTCGAAACTAAGTTTGCAAAAAGATGTAATTGCCGATAAGTAAGCACTTCAAATATAAAAATTTCTTACTCACACGAAAGAAATAAAGCATTAAAACAGGAAGGAAAGCCCCCAACAGGCACTCATGTTTAACGTTGGAGAGTCACGACGGAATACCACTTAGAAGACTACTTGATCAGAGGATGATCATGTCGCATCCTCACCTTCCAATACTTTCTCCCCCTCTTATCATCCACACTTACCACCTTACCATTCTTATGCACTATACGATCAGTAGAATCTCCTTTCTTAAACTTTCTCTTCTCATTCCTGTCAATCTTCCACTCAATTTTGGAATAACTCATATCTCCATCAAGATCAAAGTTAGGATAAGAACGAGAGCAAGGACTTTCAAATTTGTTGGTATCCGGTGGTAAGTTAAGAGGCTTCAAGTAGGCATCATCTTCTCTTCCTTTGTCTACAGTCAGCACGGCACCTTTCTCGCTCATAAAAATATGATCATTAGAATTACCTTCATCCCATGGCCGTGTAGACTCCTCCGGGTCAATCTTCCTCATGAATTCTGAATCACCTGATGGATCTTTTTCATTGTCACCAAGATAAGCATACGTCAAGTGTTCCGGTAATGGTTTCAGCTCCTCTTTCTTTTCTTCCATCGGAGTGCTCTCTCTCTCCAACGGCAAGAACTTCCTAGACTCTTTTGCTTCTTCAGCCTTAGCTTTCTCCAATGCATACCTAGCATCACCCAAAGCAAGTAAGTTCTCAAGATATTCAATACATACCTCGTTGGAGAGTCCGTCAAGCTCTGTAGTGGGATAAGTAAGAGACTCCATCAAACATGTCTCTAGAGGATCCTTTGACAGGATCAGAGACATATCCTCCTTCACAATCTCCTCCACCACGTCAATACTATAACACCGAGACTCCATGGGCATCTTCATTGCTTTGTCCAAGTTGAAAAAAACTTCTTCTTTATCCATCCGCAATCTAAGCTCTCCTTTTTGAATATCAATCATAGCTCCAGCAGTAGCAAGGAAAGGTCTCCTCAAGATTAGAGGGATATTATCCTTGTCATCTTCCATCTCTAGCACAAGAAAGTCCACAAGAAAGACTAGCTTCTCCACTTTGACGAGAACGTCTTCAATTATACTTTTTGGAAACGTCATCGACCTGTCCGCCAATTGGAGAACCACTATTGTAGGGGTCAACTCCCCCAAACCAAGCCTCTGAAAGATGGACAATGGCATTAAATTGATGCTTGTCCCTAGATCGCACAAAGCTCGCCGTGCCGGCCCCTTTCCGATCTCACATAGAATAGTGAAGCTCCCCGGATCCTTCATCTTTTGCGGCAGCTTCCTTTGAATGATTGAGCTGCAATTCTCAGATAAATTCACCATTTCAATTCCGATTAAGCTCTGCTTCTTCAACAATATGTCTTTAAGAAATCGGGCATAGTACGGTATCTCCATGATTGCCTCTGAGAAAGGAATGCTCAAGCTTATCTTGTTCATTATCTCTAAAAATTTCTTAAACTTCTCTTCCAATCACTTCTTCACAAGCTTGTAAGGAAACGACGGAGGTATCTTCGTTTTGGGAATCCCCCATTCATCACGATCAACCTTCTCCGCTTTCTCCTTTTCGGCTCTCAATCGCTTGGCTCTCTCCCACTTTTTCTCAGCTATTATCTCTGTACTTTGCTCATTCCGAACCACTAGAGTAGCATCAACATCATCGAGAGTGTTCGGAGTAGCAACAGACAATTTCTGGATAGGTTCGACAAGGGTTCGACCTGTTCCACAGGTCGAACCAGGCACGTAATGGTCAAACCGCTCTTCTGGACAACTGCTCTCTTTTTTAATTTAAGGTTCGACCTGGGTTCGACCTGTTGAGTAGGTCGAACCACGGCTACCTAGGTCGAACCGACCTACTGTACTCCTTCCGCCCTCCGGTTCGACCAAGGTTCGACCTATTGGATAGGTCGAACCATGTCCATCGTGGTCGAACCGTTGCTGTGACAAAACAGAGTGCTCCAAGTTGTGTGGTTCGACCTGAGTTCGACCTGTTGGATAGGTCAAACCATCCTTGATTTGGTCGAACTGGTGTTTTTGAAAAATAGAGTGCTCCGAATTGTCAGGTTCGACCATGGTTCGACCTGTATGCCAGTTCGAACCATCTACAGTTTGGTCAAACCGATGCTGCGATGCCTTCTGATCATGTCCAGTGCATTGGTTCGACTTCTCCTGTATGGTTCGACCTTCAATGTTGGTCGAACTATGGTCGAATCTTGCCCTAGACATGTCCAAATTTGATTCTGGCCTTATAGGTCCCTCGTACTGCGTTCTCGACCTCAGTGTGATGGCGTTGCAGGTCCTTGGATTCTCAATACTTTGAGATGGGAACTTCCCCTTCTCAAGAGTTTGAGTAAGCTTGTTAACACTTCCTGCCATCTTCCCCATCAGCAATGTAAGGTCCTTCACCTGCTTAGATATAACCTCATGGTTTGCATCGATTTTCTTTTCAAGTTTGGCCTCAAGGCGATTCACTCTTTCATCGTTCTTGGCCATATACCTGTTCACAGTATCCTCAAAACCCGGTTTCCCTTCTTCCACTTTAGTACCCAGATCAACACTCATCGGAGGTTGAATCGCATTATTCGGATTGCTCCATGAGAACTCCGGCCTCCTAGGCTGTTGATAACCACCCGGGGGACCACGATTATTAAAGTTTCCTCGATAGTTCCCTTGGTAGTTCCGGTTTCCTTGATCTGGATACCTAGTCCCTTGAATACTTTGACCCATGGCATAGTGTGCCTCTTCCAACTCCTCTTGGATTGGTCCATCATTCTTCAACTCCTGCTGCATGATTGGTACGCGCTGAGATAATTCGTTGATTTGCTTCTGTTGGGATTCAAGTAGCTTGTTGATATTGGACAAGCTAGAGACGATCTCATCCTCTCTACTTGTTTTCACCATTGCGTGTTCAACCTGAGCTACCTTCCCAAGGACATAAGTACCTCTAACTCTATCAGTTGGACAATCCCTCAAATTCATCGAAATATCTTCAAACAACTTCTCGGCCTCTACGGATGACTTTGTAAGCAAAGCTCCATTAGAAGAAGCATCCAATAACACTCGTGAATCACAGTCTAATCCATTGTAGAATATACTGATATATTGAGCTTTAGATAACCCATGTTGAGGACACTTCCTAAGCATGTCCTTGAATCTATCCCATGCTTCATGAAATTTCTCACCTCCACCGATAGCAAATTGGTTAATATCTTGCTTCATCTTAAACACCTTTGAAGGTGGCATGTACCTCTCCAAGAACCTTAACTGCAGTTGCTTCCAAGTGGTGCACTCAGCTGCGTTGATAGTGTCGTACCAATCTCTTGCCTTTTCAGTAAGCGAGAATTTGAACAAGAGGATCTTCCTAGCATCTTCATGTTCTCCTGCGTCTTTTTGAGTACTTGCATAGCCCAATAACTTATTCAGATGCTGCTGCGGATCCTCGAGAGACCCTCCTGAAAAGGAGTTCCTTTCTATCATGCTAATAAGAGCGGGATGAAGATCGAAAGCTGCATTAGTTCCCCTCGCTCCTAGAAGCCCAGAATTTCCACCCCCATTATTTCTAAAAACTTCCCGGATGGCTAGATTATCCGGATTCGCTGCCATGTTGACTATCTCTACTCACGAATTAACTTCAATTGTAGCTTCAATCGTTTGTGAAATCTGCTCGTCAACTTCAACTCCAAAATTCAGAGCTTCAGTTGGATTAATAGTCTTTGCCTTGCACTTCTTCTTCTTCTTCTTCTTTCTTGACGATGCTCCGATCTCAGGATTATAGGGTTCAAGTTCACCTTTCTTTGATCTCGTGAGCATACACCTAAAAAGAACTAGAATTAAAAAAAACAAAACAAGATAAATAGCCCTAATAAACTAGAAATAACAAAAAGATATTTTAAGCCGTCCTCGGCAACGGCGCCAAAAACTTGTTGGGTGTTTTCTCAACACACAATTTTAATCCCCAAGTATGAAGGATATAGATTGTAGTTTCGAAGGTGACCAAGTTAAATATCGAATCCACGGGATGGATAAATATTACTTTAGTTATTTTCTAGCAATTATGACTATATTGAGAATTGTAATTGTTGGTTTGTAAACTAAGTAACAATTAAAATAGCAAATAAATAACAAGAACAAAAGAAGAGTTGTTGTGATCAAATAAGATGTTAGGTAGTTCGTCAGGCCATCCAGTTTTATTCGTTAATTCATACTTTCATGTGTCGATGTCCGACTCTGCCTTGTGGTTTATGGACGCATCGCTAGACCATGTAAATCTATTCTATATACACAAATAGATAAGCTTTTGACACGTGTGAGTATCCTCAGAGCAAGACGTATACTTTACCCTACTTTCTAGGTACTATCATAATCAATTATTTCCCGTGCACTTAGTACTCTAACCCGATTTGATCTCTCTTTTTAGGTACTATAAAGTTATACTCTTAATCCTACTTGTTAACCCAAATTCAATTCAATTAACAAACATTCATATAAGACAGCTCTAATAAAATCTCGGAATCCCTCACTTAGAATTATAACAATAAACCCTGCTCATTAGTGAATGCACTCAATCAATAACCATGTTATGCATTCAGACTCTACACAACGATTATTGATGCACAAAACAACTATGAGTATGGATTAAAAACGCACAATCTTATATAAAATAAACTACAAGTAGTGTTGTATGGAGTATACACACGAAATACAAATCAACTCATGAAACCTTCATAACCCTAGAACTACCGAAGTGGCTCTAGCCTATGATTGATCTAGGAGCAATCATGGTTAGATTGACCAATCTTACTTGACTCTCCAGCGGAACCTCTGTCACAGCTCCTCCTAGTCTCCTCTTGTGCTTCACGATCTTACGCTCTCTAAAACTCTCTAAAAGCTCTTTTGTATTGTGTTGTTGTATATTGTGTTTTTGTGTGATTGGTGATGTCTTCCTTGACTGCATGAGCCTCCTTTTATACTTGTAATCACGTCTCTAGGGCTTGGACTGGGCTTTTCAAGTGATCCCATGCGTTTTGGCCTCGAAAATACGGATAAGGTAAGTTTCCGCACGATGGTTCGACCTCAGCAAACAGGTCAAACCACAGGTCGAACCCACTTACTGGACAATTTCTGCACTTGGTTCGACTTCTTGTACAGGTCGAACCCCTCGAGTCTTGGTCGAACCACAAACGTCGTGGTCGAATCAACTTTCTCGCGAACTGGTTCGACCATGGTTCAACCTGATAGACAGGTCGAACACCTCGAGTCGTGGTCGAACCCCTCTCCTGCACTCTTTCAACGCTGGTTCAACCTGCTAGAGAGGTCGAACCCTCCTCCAACAGGTTGAACCCACCTCTCTCCTTGGCGGTTCGCGTGATCTCGACTTCATCTCTTCGATTCTTGGCACTTCCACTCCGATTTTGCTATGAAAACCACTTAAATAGCTCCACTAACACCTGATTCATGCTAATTCACAATATATATAGGTTTTCCACCTATTTCTACCTCAAAACTCTCCAAAACTAGCACAAAACATGATGCCAAACTTATGAATTTACACACTCATCAGTGGTACTACTCTTGGATGAAGTATTAATTAATGGATTTGTCAGTAACTTAATTAATTAATGGGCATTGTATATCTTAAACATGTGGAGACTAACGGGCTCATAATAAGAAGGAGCCCAAAACGTAATTATGAGATTAGAATGGTAGTGCAGTAATAATATTTTAGTGGTATACATTATTATTATTTGACTTAAGTATAAGCTTTGGGCTAAGCTTGGATACTTAAGCCCAATGGAGGCCCAACTCTAATTTCTCCTCCTGGTCCCTGCTGTAGCCCATATATAAGTCATCTCAGCTGTCCAAAAATCCTAATCTATGAGATTAATCACGCCTAACACTGTGAGGAGGGTGAGGGAACAGAAAAATGAGAAGATCTCGAAGATCGTCGCCCACACGACGTCGAGATTGGACTTGGGAATACAGCAGAAGACTAGAAGGTTGTTTGCTGCTGCTATCTGCCACCTTCTATGATTTTTATAAAATAGTACAGATTTCAGAACAGGATGTATGATATATTGACGGAAAGCCACGGAAGAGAGGATCATTTTGGCATGTAGATCACTGAAATCTGACATTGAATGAGAGAGTTATGCCCAAAACGGTAACGCTGCACAGGCTGATGGCGAGACATACCCTGGTGAAAGGTAATATGTTTCTTGTTTACTTGCTTTCGCTGCTTGTTAGAAAAGTA
Organism: Pogostemon cablin; assembly: GCA_023678885.1. Lineage (NCBI taxonomy): Eukaryota > Viridiplantae > Streptophyta > Magnoliopsida > Lamiales > Lamiaceae > Pogostemon > Pogostemon cablin. The sequence continues at coordinate 9,262,973 of CM042973.1, forward strand.
TGAAACCCTAACGGGTCACGTTAACTAAATGATCGGATGCTAACAATAACATCCCTCATTCAATCATCATCATTATCAAATACAGACCACTCACGCATGAATCACCACTATACCCAAACACTCAAGCCTGCACCTGTGAAGTGTAAAAGAGAAGAGAGATGAGAAGAATCAGAAAAGAGTAAAAAAAACCTGACACTCATCACTCCTCCGGAGCATCATCATCATCTAAACCTCCCTCATCATCATTATCTCCCATCTCCAGCCGCCACCGGTCCATATCTCTATGAAGAGCGGTGAAATTTCTATCCTTCGTGCGCCCATGATCCTGCAACTGCCTCAACCGTCCATCCATCTCAACATAACGCGTGTTGAGTGCAGCATAGTTAGCATTTGCAAGTGCCAGCTGTCTATTCGTTTCTTGCTGGTTCGCGTTGAGCGCGATGAAATGCTCATGCATCAATCGGAATTGCTCCAATAGAACTGATCTTGGGCCACCCAATAATCTTGCTGCGGCTGTGATGGTGGTGGTAGTTCGCATAATTCTTGCTCAAACAGCTGCTGAGGCTGCATCAGAGGCATGTTCTCCTGATAATCAAAAGCTTGTGGTGGCTGTGGCTCTTCCTCCTCAAAATTAGCTGGATCTCCAATAAGAATCATGTCCTCATCCAAGCCGATTCCTTGCTCCCGCAAATCAGCCAGCAGTCTCCAATTTCCTCTTCCAAAGCACATCTCAGAGATCACTGTGTGCACCATCGTGTTCATCAACCAATTATTGTTGTCCCTCACAGTGGTAAGGTCGGCTATCACCAACAGAAACTGAAGTGTTCGAGGCTCCTTCCCTCGGATGAACATCCAAGCATCATCCATTCGCTCAATAAGCCCCATCCTGACACATGAGGTCAAGATCAAGTCTGGATCCCCTCGAACAGGCTCATACCTACTCAAATCAATTCTGTAATACTCCGCTATAATGGTGATTAGCCCCCCAATGTTTACTCTCTGAAAACCGTGCATGGTAAACTTGTAAAGTTGATGGAAGAAGTAGGCTACTACGTTGAAGTGAACTCCGTTGAGCATGCACCATAGGACATAGAGCTCCCCCATTTGAATACAGCTCCATTCAGACCTTGTAAACAACGTATTTCCCAAAATCTGATCCATATAAACAATAACGGGGTTGCGAATGAAGGCAACATTAGAAGTGTTGGAATTGTAGTTCTCTTGACTCCCCGTTATAGCTCTTCAAAAATCGTTTGCCCTGAAGTCATCACTCTCGTTTTCAACCATGTTCTCACAGCCGATGATCTCGTTGAACTCACGAGCCCACATAGTCCGCTCATGATCACCTATTTGCATATGAATGCCATAGGGAAGATATCCATCACCATGCTCCACTCTCAGCGTGCATAAAACTTCCGCAGTGATGTGAAAGTATGTCTCCCTCTTCATCTCCATGAATGCTACGATGCCCACTTAGTTAAACATCCAACGAATGTTGTTGATGATGTGCATATCCGTCATGGCTCGATCATCTTGATACCTCGTCCTTCTTATCTTTAGCAAGATTGCATTCCACAGCTCCTGTTTATTTTCCCAATCGCCAATCTTGATTCCAAAATCCCTTGGCATTTTTCTTTTATCCATCTTAATCTTTTTTACTATCTCCACCAACGAGGGTGACTTGTTTCCCTTCCTCTTTGAAGAAGCAATCTCTTTTCCTACAAAAGTTGTACTTCAATACGCAACAAAAAGAGATGAATAATACCGAGCCTAAGTCTAACATGAATTCTACTCAAGACTTCAAATTCATGTATCCAATTCAACTCAATTTCAAGTGTTCCTCAATCACAAACGAACTCTAAACCAATACTATTAATCAATAATATCAAGATTCAAGTAATCCAACACTACTCCACATTAACAAACTAGCAAATCAACTCCAAATTTCACCAAGTCCACACTTGAAACATACTCAAACTCCACCATCAATTGCATCTCATCAATACCCAATTTCAATGAGCCCATATGTATTATTCGAAATTAAACACAAGCCCATGCTTCATACAACATCAATTTCACAAAATTTCCACAATTTAACAAAGCAAAATTCAAGAAATTTCGAATGTAATCTTGGATAACAACTCAAGCAATTCAACACTCAATCCAAACCAAATCTAGCATGAATCCACTCACCCATTCTTCACTAATCATCATCAACACAATCCACGAGTAAGAAGTGAGGAGAAAACATACCTTTGCTTGACATGGTGTGCGTGTGGTGAACAAGAGCAAAAATTCCCCAAAGTCGAGTGAAATCCGAGATTGGATCTTGCAAACCCTCGAAATTGGATGTGCAGTGTGTGGAAGGGAGAATTAAAGTGTAGGAAGGAGGTTGGGAAGAAGATCTTACGGTTATAGTGGTGCTCGAGAAAGGGTAACGAAAGTGGGTGTGTCGAATGGAATGAAATACCTTTTTTAAAATTGCTTCCAGACCCAGTTCGACCTCAACTCGACTTGTTAGGTATGGTCGAACAACATCTCTAAGTCGAACGACCCAGATCTGGCCTTAAAAATCACCTAGTTCTACCTTCGTTCGATCTCCAAATCCTAGTCGAACAATATGTGGAAGTCAAGCAACATGTACAATCGAGTTCCTATTTTGCCCTAACTTGTTCGACCTCCATTCGATATCCAAATCCTGGTCAAACAACTCATGCTAAATCGAACGAAGTCTCTGGACAATTTCGATATTTTGCTCGACCGCCGTTCGACCTAATGTTCTTGGTCGAATAGGTGCTGGAAGTCAAGTAACTTGTCTCGTCGTGTCCCCTGTTCTTCTCTGCCTAGCTCGACTAGTGTTCGACTTGAATTTCTTGGTCGAGCAACCACTAATTGATCGAACAAACTATTGTAAGTTTTGCTCACTTCGTTCGACTGTTGCTTGACTTCAGCTTCGTGGTCGAGCAGCAAGAGTTTAGTCGAATAAACTCTCTGGAAGATTTTCGACATTTGCTTGACCATTGCGCGACCAAATAGCCTTGTCGAACAGCCCATAAAGGTCAAATAATCATACCCTTCTCGTATCTCCCTGCAATATTCAACTCTAGGACAACCACAAGTATCAAGATATCCTAAAATAAAGCTAGAAAAACCATATAAAATCAAGTGTAACTCTGTAATCACAAAAAAATAACAATTCTCCACTAAACACTAGGCAAATTGCAAAAAAATCGATGCATCAAAACTGGCTAAAGTTTAAATACACCGCAAAAAATCAACTCCCCTAGCAAACGTTACAAAGAAAAGATCATATACTTCATGCTATAATGAGGTAAGTACATCACACCCCCCAAACTTAGTAGAAACTATAGTCGAAACTAAGTTTGTAAAGAGATATAATTTTTGAAAGATAAGCACGTCAAATATAAAAATTTCTTACCCACACTAATGAAATTAAAGCAATAAAACAGGAGAGAAAGCCCCCAACAGGTGCTCATGTTTAACGTCGGAGAGTCACGACGGTACCAATCTAGTGCAAGGTATCCTCAAAGACAACACAAACATCATCCGGCGACTTATAATGTCTCCATCTTTGTCCATAAGTTCAAAACTCCCTCCTCCGCAGGCTCTATGGAATCATGCCATTTCTTCATTCTTTCCTTAAAAATCTCTGAGTTCTTATAAGCTCGATTCCGAAACTCATCCAATTGATTAATATGAGTTATCCTCAACTCCTTTTGATCATTTAAGGACAAGTTCAAACTTCTCAAAGCCCTAAAAGCTTTGTGCTGAATCTCTACGGGTAAGTGGCAGGCTTTACATAGATGATTTGATACAGTGACATATCCAACACCGTCTAATAAGCAGTTCGAAACCCCCACAAAATATCATCGAGCTTCATAGCCCAATCCTTCCTATTGGTTCTGACTACCTTCTCCAAGATTTGTTTCACTTGGCGGTTGGAGACTTCCGCTTGCCCATTCGCTTGAGGGTGATAGGGTGTAGTGACTGATGAGAGTGGAAATTCATAGTATTTTAGGTCTGATTTAATACTTCTTTGATGTATTTTGATAATGTATTTGCACAAGAAGGTGATGCTCTTGTTGTTACCGACAAAAGGTGCTCGAGAGGTATTTTGTCATATTTTTCACAGAAAAAGAGGGAAAATAGATCAAGTATTGGAGAAGAGTTGAAACGAGCTGAAGAAGCGGGTTGAACAGCAACTTGGAGTGGAAATCGGGAGCCATGAAAGCAAACCACGCAACCTGCCAAGCGACCTGATGGGCGGTACGCCCGGTATTGCACTCGGTACTGCGCCTAGTTTCTGCTGAGGAAACCAAGCGTGCTGCCCTGTTTCTGAGCAAACTAGGCATGCCGCCCTGTTTCTGAGGAGCAAACCAAGCGTGCCTCCTGGTTTCTGCTAAGGAAACCAAGCGAGCTGTTCGGTTTCTAGAAAGAAGTCACACGCTCGATTTTCAACACCTGGCCCATATCAATAGCGTGTGCATTAAGTTGGCCCAATTCCATTCTGAAGTATAAAAAGGGGTCAGAAGCAGACACGTGAAAGAACACACACCATATTTACGCCTTCAATCCTCCCACCGAAGAGACAATCGGAGTTGCTACTTGGATCGGAGATGGAGATTCCGACGGAGATCGTAATTGAAGAGACAGAGTCCTCCAAAAAGGGTTCTTTATCTTTAATTATTTTTCTATTATTTTAGAACAATGGTTAGGGTTTATTGCATCATTGTGATTTGTCCCCGAAAATCCATGGGCTAAGTTTCTTTGTTGGTAATATTAGGGCTTTAAGACAGATTTAGCTATGTGATTTGATTGCCCTAGACTTGGATTTATTATACTGCATATTGTTTATTTCTTTATTGAAGAGGATATTTTGAGACTTCACATTATTGTGTTTTTGGATTTTGATTCCTTTAATTACTTTTGACGGTATCACTGATTGATAGTTAATAGGATTCTTTATTTCTGCATAATAATTATTGTTTTCTATGACAGTCTTAGGGAATTGGCCTATAATACCTAAGAGTGTTAGACAATCAATTTGGAATATTAATTACTTGGTAAAACATCATTATTAGGTAATTGGTAAGGAGACAAAAGGAGTTAACAATCGCGTACCTAGAAAGGGAAGTCTAGTGCTCTAGCCTTTAATGGAATTTAGCATGAAGTACCTATAGAGGGAGAGGGAGTTAATTTCTTATTGATCCTAGGATTTTCAGCTCATTATAAGTGTTAGATCCAACCCGATCAAGGTGATTTAACTAGGCTTAGTGATCCTCTTATAAACTTCTGCAGGTAATTAATTTGGGTCTAGATAAATTAGTCACATAGTTAAGCTGTTTGCCCGAATAATACAAATTCTCTATCCTTGAACTCTTAAATCGTACTCTCTTATGTGATTTATTTTCTTTGCATTAGTTTAATTATTTAATTTTACTTTTTAATTAATTATCTTCTCAAAAACCCCAGCATTTGAATTGTCATATAGAATTACTTATTAAATTTATAACTATCTCGTGGGAACGATATTTCACTTGGTCACATGCACTACAATCGATCCCTTACACTTGAGGGTGAAAGAAAATAGCGATCAAGTTCTTGGCACCGCCTGTCGCGGATAGTTTATAGATTTAAATTAATTATATTGTGATTTATTTTCTTGTAGGACGTTAAACTTTACTTGCTTTATTTTATTTTATTAGTAATCCAAATAATTCTGATCCTTTGAGTGAGAAAAGATGTATGATCACTAGGTCGAGTGGACGAGAAACCGAGCCATTAAACCTAGAACTTGAAGCACTTGTTAGAGAGAACAGAAGAAAGAGAAAGCGGCCAGCTACACCTATTCCGAGCTCAGATTCGGAGAGTTTTTATTTGTCAGAAGAAGAGGAAGTGGAAATGCTTTCACAGAAATTTGACGGAGTAGATTTAGCTTAGGAGACTGAGACTAGAAAGATGGCTGACAATCAGGCCCCGACACCTATGCGGGACCAATATAAACTGAAGCACACCACTAATGCTGTGTTGAATGGACCAGCGATCACCGTAGAGAGTTTTGAGCTACCTTTCAGACTGATCCGGATGGTGGAGAGATAGCAGTTTAGTGGAAATCCTTTGGAGAATCCTAGTGAGCATCTGCAGTTATTTGATGAATATGCTAGGACGCAGAAGCACAGGAATGTTCCGGAGGATGCTATCAGGATGTGGCTTTTTCCATTCTCACTTACGGGAAAAGCCAAGGAGTGGTACAACAACCTTCCTCAAGGATGTTGTACTAATTGGGAACAACTTGCAGATAGGTTTCTTAATAAGTACTTTCCTCCATCCAAGAGTTTCTTGATAAAGAAGAAGATCACACAAATCAAACAAGGATCCTTAGAGAGTTTCTATGAGGCATGTGAGAGATTTAAAGAGCTGTTGCGGAGCTGTCCCAAACACGAATTTTCAAAGGATACTTACTTAGGCTTCTTCTATCAAGGACTAAGAAGAGACTCAAGAGTGTTGGTGGACGTGACAGCAGGTGAATCCATATTTAAGCAGTCCGCAGAGGTAGCGGAAAATATATTCGAAGAGATGACAACAAACACTTATGATTGGCCGGCAGAAAGAGTAGATGGAGATGCTTCTTTTGACAAAGTAGCAAAAATAGAAATACAAGCTGGAAATAATGAAGTGTCTGCTCTCCATGATCGATTAGATGAATTGAATAACAAGATGGATCGCCTCACCAAAGGAAACAGAGAGAAAATAATGATGGCTAGAGATGAAGAGCAATTTGAGGATGCAAACTATGCTATGGGGCAGAGCTTTCAAGGAGATAATAGAAATTGACAAAATTTCAGATCAAACAATCAGTTTGGGGGAAGGAGTGACCAAGGAAACAACCGTCAATTTCAGCTAGGTTGGAACCAAGGAAATTCGAACTTCAACAATCAGAAAAAGAGTAAAAATCTGTCTTACTCAAATCCTAATAGCACAGTTGCACCACCTCCGGGATTTGAGCCAGCTCAGAAACATGCTAAAGGGAAACCATCAATGGATGATAAGCTTGACTTGATGCTTAAGATGATGGTCACCAATAAAGAAACAGCTGAAGTAAGGTACAAGTAAGCAGAAAGAAAGCAAAAAGAGACAGATCTTGCTATCAGTTAATTGAATGCTGCAGTTGGTAAGTTGCAATAGCAAGGAAAATTTCCTGCATAGACGGAATTGAATCTAAAAGAACATCAATGCTATGCTATTACTTTGAGGAGTGGTACACAATATGAAGGACCTTGTATGCCCGAGGAGGATTAGTATCCAGAAATTGCATCTTAAGGCATGCACAGGTGATCGAACGTCTGGAAGTGGCAACCGGGTGCTGTACATAAAAAACCAAGCGCCCCTTCTGCAAAACCAAGCGGGGCGCCAAGTGACTTGCCAGGCGGTACGCCTGGTATTGCGCCCTGTATGGCACCTGGTTTCGTTCAATTGAGCGTGCTTCTTCAAAAACCAAACACCCCTTCTCCAAAACCAAGCGACCTACCGTGTGGCTTGTCGGGAGGTACGCTTGGTATTGCGGCCGGTGAGGTGTCTGGTTTTATTCAAGCAAGCAAATTGAGTGAGCTTTTTCTAAAATTGAGCGCCCCTCCACTGAAACTGAGCAGCCTGCCGAGCGACTTGCCGGGCGATATGCCCGATAACACGCCCGGTGATGTGCCCGGTTTTGCTCAAGTAGGCACAACTATGCACCGCACCCGGTTACCCATCTCATTCCAGTTGATTATGCTCTTCGTGATACAGTGGGTTTTCAGAGTAATATTGATCATCTAATTGTTACAGAAAAGAAGTGGGAGAAAGCTAAGAGAGAAAGGGACAAAAAAGATGAACTTGAGAGAGATAGTTTGGGTATACCGAAGACAAAATATCCTATTACTTTTCCCTCTGTGCAATTGAAAAAGGGTCTTGATGAGAAGTTTCAGAATTTCGTAAATATCTTCAAGCAGATCCAGATCAACATGCCCTTTGCTGAAGCACTTGAGCATATGCCACACTATATGAAGTTTCTTAAGGAGGTCATGTCTAAGAAATGGAGTTTAGTGAACAAAGAGACAGTGAATTTGACTGAGGAATGCAGTGCCATCATTCAAAGGAAGTTGCCAGCCAAAGTAAAAGATCCGGGTAAGTTCACCATCCCAGTGCAGATTGGAAAGAATGACACTTGTAAATCTTTGTGTGACTTGGGGCTAGCATAAATCTTATGCCCTAAGTATGTACAAGAGTCTTGGTTTTAGGGAGTTGAAGCCTACTTCGGTTACACTTCATCTAGCTGACAGGTCTATTACATACCCTAAAGGAGTTGTTGAGGATGTACTTGTGAAGGTGGATAAATTCTTTTTCCTTGTTGATTTCCTGGTGCTTGATATGGAAGAGGACAACAATATGCCTCTAATTTTGGGTAGACCATTCCTAGCCACTGCTAGAGCTCTGATTGATGTTGAAGATGGGAAGCTGAAGCTTAGAGTGGGGAATGAAGAAATCATGTTCTCACTTGATGCTTTGAAGCATCCATCTAAAAAGGCCAACTGCAAGTCCGTTGATGTTATTAATGAGAGTGTAGAGGAGAAGCTGCCATTGATTCCGTCTAAGGATCAATTGAAAACCTGCATCAGCAAAAGCCCTTCTTTCCCTATTTCTGCTATTAATGTTGAATCTGATTTTTTATCTGATATTTTATCTAATGAACTAATAGATTGTTTGAGTTCTATGAATGCTTGCAGGAAGAAGAAAAGAGAGGTGTCATGGATTGAAGGAGGAACATGGACTCAAATTCCACTAGTCCCTCCGAATAAATGTGACTCTCATTTGTCTGATCTTGATGTTGATAGGAAGGAAGCATATAAAGATAGAGATCCAGATAAGTTGATCCTTGAGAGTAAGAAGGGAGAGATGGTTTGGATGGATCGAAAGAGGGCGAAACAACACTTCAAAGTGAGGATGAAAGAAGAATAAGAAGTGTTGATGCATGAGTCCGGAAATCTCTAAGTTTGCATTCCGTTGAGCTCCTCGACGTTAAACAAGAACGCTTGGTGGGAGGCAACCCACCGTTATATTGCTTTTATTTTATTTTGTTTGTTGTGCCTTGTGCTAGGTGAATTATACTCAAGGTGCGTGCTTACACTTAAGGTAATAACATCCTTTGAAACCTAGATTCAACTCATGTTTTCATCTAAGTTTGGGGGGTGTGATTTTCTTCCCTTGTTCCATCCGCACTTAGGTATTTTTACTCTACATTGTTTAGTGTCTGTGTGCTTGGAGGTTGATTTTTTTTAGAATTTTTTAATTTTATTCGAAAGTTCAAATTTTTTGCGACTATCCAGGTGTCTTGTTTGTTTTTATTTATTTTTATGTGTCCTTTGGTGCTTTGTCATCGATTTTCGTCTGTGCGATATTTTTATTTCTCCTGTGATGATAAGAATTATGTTTGAGCTTTTATGTTTGAGAAGGTATTAAAGGTGATGAGGTGAATTTGCAAGATGTTAAAGAGATTGAAATTAGGTTACTTCGTTCCTTATTCTAAATTTTTCTGTGAGTTTTGAATTCTTATGAGTAAGGAGCATGAGCTTTAAATTCTATAACCTGAATTTCATGTGGATCTATGAGCTTTTATCATGCCTATGATGTTGATTATGATTGATAAGGGGAACATGCTTTAATTCTTTAGTACTTGAAATTCTTGATATGCTTGTTATGATGTATGCGTAGCCTTGAAGAGTGTTCGTTCATTCTATGAAAAATTCAAGTGAGATTTGAGCTTTTAAATCATGTTACATGATGCATGATATTTCATTCTTGAGCGTATCATTCTTGTGTGTGTATTTTAGAACTTGCCTTGAGTCTCCTTGATTATTCGAGAATAGTCTAGTAAATTATGAAAATGATATTAGGCCATCTTTGATTTTAGCCCATCTTTCCCATATACTTTACCTGAATTCATAAAATCCCTAGTCAGCCCATTGATCCTTTTTAAATCCATTCTTTTGATAGCCAATAAAGCTTAATTGAAGAGAGTGGTGGATTGAGAGTTGATAAGGGTGATGAAGGAAAAATTTTAAGGAAGAAAAGGAAAATTCATAGAGTAGTGCTTAAATCTAGTACTCCACAGAAACAAACACCCTAGGGTAGTGCTTGAATCTAGTACCCTATGGAGGATGAGAGAGGCAGTGCCCGAAACTAGTACCTCAAGAAAATAAAAAGGGTGAGGAAAGGAAATGATGGAGTTGAAAAGTATAAGAGTTAAAAGAAGTGAAAAGGTTATGCTTGAAGAAAGAAATACATAGTTTGGAGTTGAGGAGGAGTTGTGCTTGAAAAGAAAGTGATGAGGAAGAATGAAGATTAAGAGGGAACACGCGCTCGATTGATTCGAGTTTTGAGTCACTTATTCATAAATTTTCTACCTTGTCCAAAGGCCTACGTTACAACCAAACAAAAAGTCCTTTTTGATTCATGATTTGCTAGCTATAAGTAAAAAGGAGAGTTGAGACAATAGGCAAGATTATGGTTATGCATGCACTTGAATTGAATTTGAGAGCACACTTATATATATAACCTAAATGGTGTACACTTTATGCACCATGAGCGTGAGAGTTACACTATATATATCCTGTGAGTATAGGTGAATTGAACACTTGAATTGGTGAAGTACTTATCTTAATTTTCATGTTTTGAATGTATTGATACTTTTGAATTTAAAGTTATGTGAACCGAGTTAAGAGTAATTATATTTTTGATGGCTTGGTTGATGTTATGATCCTTCACCTAGAACATGACTTTACATCTCATTATTCTCTTGGTTTGTCGTTTCGTTGTTCGGGGATGAACAACACCTTAAGTTTGGGGGGTTTGATGAGAGTGGAAATTCATAGTATTTTAGGTTCGATTTAATACTTCTTTGATGTATTTTGATAATGTATTTGCACAAGAAGGTGATGCTCTTGTTGTTACTGACAAAAGATGCTCGAGAGGTATTTTGTCATGTTTTTCACAGAAAAAGAGGGAAAATAAATCAAGTATTGGAGAAGAGTTGAAACGAGCTGAAGAAGCTGGCTGGACAGCAGCTTGGAGTGGAAATCGGGCGCCATGACAGCAAACCACGCAACCTTCCGAGCGACCTGCCATGCTGTATACCCGGTATTGCGCTCGGTACTGTGCCTAGTTTCTACTGAGGAAACCAGGCGTGCCGTCCTATTTCTGAGCAAACCAGGTGTGCCACCCTGTTTCTGAGCAAACCAGGCATGCCGCCCTATTTCTGAGGAGCAAACCAAGCGTGCCGCCTGGTTTCTGCTAAGGAAACCAAATGAGTCACTCGGTTTCTAGAAAGAAGTCACATGCTCGATTTTCAACACCTGGCTTATATCAATGGCCCATATCAATAGCGTGTGCGTTAAGTTGGCCCAATTCCATTCTAAAGTGTAAAAATGGGTCAGAAGAAGACATGAGAAAGAACACACACCATATTTACACCTACAGTACAGAGGCAGAACCCTGCCTTCACCCATTACCTTCAATCCTCCCACCGGAGTGACAATCGGAGTTGCTACTTGGATCGGAGATGGAGATTCCGACGGAGATCGTAATTAAAGAGACGGAGTCCTCCAAAAAGGATACTTTATCTTTAATTATTATTTTTTGTTATTTTAGAACAATGGTTAGGGTTTATTACATCATTGTGATTTGCCCCCGTAAATCCATGGGCTAAGTTTCTTTGTTGGTAATGTTAGGGCTCTAAGACAGATTTAGCTATGTGATTTGATTGCCCTAGACTTGGATTTATTATACTGCAGATTGTTTATTTCCTTATTGAAGAGGATATTTTGAGACTTCACATTATTATGTTTTTGGATTTTGATTCCTTTAAATACTATTGACGGTATCACTGATTGATAGTTAATAAGATTCTTTATTTCTGCATAATAATTGTTGTTTCCTGTGACAGTCTTAGGGGATTGGCCTATAATACCTAAGAGTATTAGACAATTAATTTGGAATATTTATTACTTGGTAAAACATCACTATTAGGCAATTGGTAATGAGACAAAAGGGGTTAACAATCGCGTACCTAGAAAGGGAAGTCTAGTGATCTAGCCTTTAATGGAATTTAGCATGAAGTACCTATAGAGGGAGAGGGAGATAATTTCTTATTGATCCTAGGATTTTCAGCTCATTATAAATGTTAGATCCTACCCGATCAAGGTGATTTAACTAGGCTTAATGATCCTCTTATAAATGTCTGCAGGTAATTAATTTGGATCTAGATAAATTAGTCACATAGTTAAGCTGTTTGCCCGAGCATTACCAATTCTCTATCCTTGAACTCTTAAATCGTATTCTATTGTGTGATTTATTTTCTTTGCATTAGTTTAATTATTTAATTTTACTTTTAAATTAATTATCTTCTCAAAAACCCCCAGATTTGTCTTGCATTTGAATTGTCATAGAATTACTTATTAAATTTATAACTATCTCGTGGGAACGATATTTCACTTGGTCACATGCACTACAGTCGATCCCTTACACTTGAGGGTGAAAGAAAATAGCGATCAGTGACCCTATGCTTAACTCTATAATTCTTAAGCACCTTTTCAATAAGTTTATTGACGAAGTGAGACCCTCCATCACTCACTAGTGCTCTAGGAACTCCATAACGGACAAAGATATATTTCTTTAAGAAAGATAAAACAGTCCTTGAATCATTCACGCGAGTAGGAATCGCCTCCACCCACTTAGAAATATAGTCCACTACTAAGAGAATGTAGAGAAATCCATTAGATGGGGGAAAAGGCCCCATGAAATCGATTCCCATACATCGAAGATCTCTACAACAATGCTCGGTTGAAGTGGCATCTCATCTTGTCGACTTATGTTCCCCATCTTTTGACATCTATCACACGACACCACATAGGTTTCACAGTCTTTGAACAAGGTAGGCCAATAAAGAGCTAACTGAAGTACCTTAGCTGCCGTCTTTTGAGCCCCAAAGTGCCCCCTGTTAGGTTGTGCATAGCAAAACTCAAGAACGCTTTCCATCTCCATCTCCAGCACACACCTACGGACTATGGAATCCATACATATCTTATAGACAAACGGATCATATCATATAAAAGTCTCAACATCTTGCTTGAACTTCGTAAATTGATATCGGTTGAGATCTCTCGGGATTTCTCCTACAGCAATGTAATTTACATAATCCGCATACCATGGATCCATCTCTTGGGCAGCCACTACACATGCTTTTTCAGCTTCTTCAACAAGCACCGCCATGATCTTCTCATCAGGGAACATCTCTTCTATGTAATCAACCAAATCATCACAGTGTTCCCTAGTCTCCAATCTTGATAGGTGATCCGCCAAAACATTCTCTGTACCCTTCTTATCTCGAATCTCCATATCGAACTCCTGTAGAAGAAGAATCCATCTAATGATCCTTGGCTTTGTTTTGTTCTTCTCCATCAAGTATCGGATCGCAGAGTGATCCATATACACTATAGTCTTCATGCCAATTAAATACTGTCAAAACTTATTGAATGCGTACACCACAACAAGAAATTCTTTTTCAGTCACCATGTAGTTCTTTTGTGCTGCATCGAAAGTCTAACTCGCATAGTAAATGGCGCAAAACTTCTTATCCCTCAACTGCCCAAGCACCACTCCAAGTGCTAAATCACTCGCATCACACATAAGTATAAACGGCTGAGTCCAATCTGGTGTGATCAAGATAGGTGCAGTAATAAGCGCCTCTTTCAAAACCTGAAAAGTTGTTAGACATTCTTCATCAAAAACAAAAGGAACATCCTTTTCAAGTAAATGAGATAAGGGCTTGGAGTATTTTAAGAAGTCTTTTATGAATCTTTTATAAAAACCGGCGTGTCCAAGGAAAGACTGCACTCCTTTCTCATTCGTAGGTGGTGGAAGCTTCTCGATCGCCACCACCTTTGCTTTATCTACATGCAATCCTTTGGCCGAGATATGATGGCCAAGAACAACCCCATCTTTTACCATGAAGTGGCACTTCTCCCAATTCAAGACAAGATTTATTTCTTGCCACCTCTTTAAAACAGTAGCAAGGTTAGATAAACAAGTATCAAAAGAGAAACCAAATATAGAAAAGTCATCCATAAACACCTCCATGATCTTCTCTATCAACCCATCAAATATGACCATCATGCAACGCTAAAATGTCGCAGGCGCATTACACAATCCAAAAGGCATCTTTCTAAAAGCAAAAGTTCCATACGGGCAAGTGAAAGTAGTCTTTTCTTGATCCTCGAGTGCAATCATGATTTGATTATAACCCGAGTACCCATCCAAGAAGCAATAATACTCATACCCAGCAAGACGATCAAGCATTTGATCCATGAAAGGAAAGGAAAAATGGTCTTTGCATTTATTTTCATTCAACTTCCTGTAGTCCATACACACATGCCATCCCGTAGGAATCCTAGTGGCTAAGGTCTCACCATCTTCGGCTTTCACTATAGTCATGCCCCCTTTTTAGCTACAACATGCAATGGACTCACATGGGGACTATCACTAATAGGAAATATAATTCCAGCATCTAGCCACATTAAGATTTGCTTCCTAATCACTTCTTGAATAGCTGGATTCACCATCCGCTGATTCTGAATGCTACTCTTGGCCTCATCTAACATTCTTATTCGATGCATGCAATAGGAAGAACTAATACCCTTTAAATCATCAAGAGACCAACCAATTGCAGACTTATATTTCCTAAGCACATCTAGCAATTCCTCAAGTTGATCATCATCAAGGGAAGAAAATACAATTACCGGATATTTTTCACCGTCACCAAGATAAGCGTACTTCAAGTGCTCCGGTAGCAGTTTCAATTCCTCTTTCTTCTCTTCTTGAGGTGCACTCTCTCTGTCCAAAGGCAAGTACTTCCTAGTCCACTTGACCACTTCAATCTTTGTCTTTTGCGATTCATACCTGTCATCACCCAAAGCAAGCAAGTTTTCAAGAAATTCAATACATACCTCATTGGAGAGATCATCTAGCTCCATAGTGGGAACAGTAAGAGACTCCATCAAACATGTCTCAAGTGGATCCTTCGATAGAATTAAAGACATGTCTTCATTCACAATCTTCTCCACTACATCAATGCTGTGGCATTGCATCTCTATCGGTATCTTCATTTCTTTGTCCAAGTTAAACATGACTTCTTCTTTATCCATCCTCAACCGTAGCTCACCTTTTTGCACATCTATCATAGCTCCCGTAGTTGCAAGGAATGGTCTCCCTAAGATCAGGGGAGTATTATCCTTGTCGTCTTCCATCTCAAGAACCAGAAAATCCACAGGAAAGACTAGCTTTTCAACTTTGACTAGAACATCTTCGATCATACCCTTTGGAAACGTCATAAACCTATCCGCTAGCTATAGAGCCACTAATGTGGGAGTTAACTCCCCTAAGCCAAGCCTTTTAAAAGTGGACAACGATATCAAAGTTATGCTTTCCCCAAGATCACACAAGGCTCGACGTGCCGGCCCCTTTCCAATTTCACATAAGATTGTGAAGCTTCCCGGATCTTTTAACTTTGCTGGCAGCTTTCTTTGAATGATCGAGCTACAGTTCTCAGACAAATTCACCATCTCAATTCCATTCAAGCTTCTCTTCTTCAAAAGAATATCCTTCAGAAAGCGGGCATAGTACGACATCTCAGAAATTGCTTCAGAGAAAAGAATGTTCAAGCTTATTTTGTTTATGATCTCTGAAAACTTCTTGAACTTTTCCTCTAATCCTTTCTTAACTAGCTTGAGAGGAAAGGGCGGAGGTATCTTTGTTATGGGAATCCCCCATTCATCACGTTCAACCTTCTCCGCTTTATCCTTATCGGCTCTCAACCTCTTGGCTTTTTCCCACTTCTTTTCTACTACTGTAAGCTCGGTATTCAGCTCTTGAAATGTAGCTAGAGTGTTCTGATCAACAAGTGTCGCATTCAGTGTCAAATCAGACTCTGAACTGTTCTGCTCAACCTCTGTTCCACCAAGATGGTTTGGTCAAACAACTTGGTTTTGGTCGAGTAGCCTGTCTGATCGCATACTCTGGTCCAGAACATCTTGCTCGACCTTTGTGCGACCAGGGTGGTTTGGTCGAACAGATTGGTTTTGGTTGAACAAGTTCCTAGATCACGAGCTCTCATGGTACTGCTTATGCTCGATCTCCGTTCGAACGGTATCATGCCGGTCGAATGGTTGGTCAGAAAATAGAGTATCATAATTCTGTTTTTCTGAAGTTGCTCGACCTCTGCTTGACCAGTTGGTCTGGTCGAGCAACTCCAGTCTGGTCAAACGACTCATCTGTTTCCTTCAGTTTGACTCGCCGGTAGCATCAGACCTTCATATTACGTTCTCAACCTCAATGTGATGGCATGGCAAGACTTTGGATTCTCAATACTTTGAGATGGAAATTTCCCTTTCTCAATAGATTGAGTCAATATGTTTACATTCCCAGCCATCTCCCCCATCAACAACGTGAGGTCTTTCACTTGCGTAGACAAATTTTTATGATTATCATCAATCTTCTTCTCTAACTTGGCCTCGAGACGGTCTACTCTTGCATCATTCCTCGCCATGTACCTATTCACAGTATCCTCAAAACTCAGCTTCCCTTCTTCCATTTTTGCTCCCAGATCGACACTAATAGGAGGCTGCATCGCGTTGTTCGGATTGCTCCATAAAAACTCTGGCCTCCTAGGTTGTTGGTAATTACCCGGGGGACCACGGTTGTTGTAATTCCCCTGATAATTTTGGTTTCATTGATTTGGGTACCTTGTTACTTGAATACTTTAACCCATGGCGTAGTTTACCTCTTCGATCTCCTCTTGGCTTGCTCCTTCATAGCCACCATCCTGCTGTATTATTGGTACTCTCTGAGATAAATCAGTGATCTGCTTTTGTTGAGACTCTAGTAGCTTACTAATATTAGCCAAGCTAGAGACGATCTCATCATCTCTCCCCGACTTCACCATAGTGTGCTCAACCTGTGCTACTTTACCAAGGACATAAGTGCCTCTCACTCTATCAGTTGGCCAATCCCTTGAGTTCATCGAAATATCTTCGAAAAGCTTCTCGGCCTCAATGGGTGATTTTGTAAGCAATGCTCCATTAGAAGAAGCATTGAGTAGAACTCGAGAGTCGCAATCCAACCCATTGTAGAATATATTGATATATTGAGCCTTAGATAGCCCACGTTGAGGGCACTTATGAAGCATGTCCTTGAACCTGTCCCATACTTCATGAAACTTCTCATTGCCATGGATAGAAAATTGATTGATTTCTTGCTTCATCTTGAACACCTTTGAAGGCGGCATGTATCGCTCCAAGAATTTCACTTTCAACTTCTCCCATGTATTACATTCAGCAGTATCAAGATTATTGTACTAATCTCTCACCTTTTCATTCAGCGAGAACTTGAACAATATGATCTTCCTCGCATCCTCATGAGCTCCTGCATCTTTTTGTGTACTTGCATACCCAAGGAACTTATTAAGATGTTGCTGAGGATCTTCGAATGTTCCCCCAGAGAAGGGACTCCTTTCAATCATGGTGATAAGAGCAGGGTGTAAATCAAAATCGGCTCCGGTCCCTCTCGCTCCTAACAACCCAGCATTGCCCCCTCCGTTGTTCTTAAAGACTTCATAGATGGCAAGTGTATCAGGATTCACTGCCATGTTGACTGCCTCTACTTCCAAATTATCTTCGGTTGCAGCTTCAATCGTTTACGAATTCAGCACGTCAACTTCAACTCCTAAATTAAGAGCTTCAGTTGGATCTACGTTCTTGTTTTTACTCTTCTTCTTCTTTTTTTCCTTGACGATGCTCCGATTTTTGGATTATATGGCTCTAATTCACATTTCTTTGATCTTGTGAGCATACACCTAAGAAGAATAAGTGTTAGAAATCGAAAACAAGTATAAAATAATCTTAATTAAACTAGAAATAATCAAAAGATATTTAATGCCGTCCCCGGCAACGGCGCCAAGAACTTGATGAGCATTTTCTCAACACACAAAATTAATCCTCAAGTATAAGGATACCAATTGTAGTTTCGAAAGGTGACCAAGTATTTGTCGTATCCAAGGGATGGATTATTATCAATTCAATTATATTGTAATTAATTAAGATTATGTTGGTAAATTGGATTTGGTTTAATTGTGAAACTAAATAACATATAATTGAAATAGCAAAATAAATAAGCAAGCAATAGAGAAATTTCGGTTGTGATCAAGTAAGTAATAGAATAGTTCTTCAGGTAATCCAGTTTTACTCGTTAATTTCCTTTCCATGTGTTGATATTCGACTCTACCTTGTAGTTTATGGACGCATCACTAAACCATGCAAGCATACGCTATAGACACAAGTAAGCAAGCGTATGACACGTGTAAATATCCTTGGAGCAAGACGTATACTTCACCCCCCTTTCTAGGTACTATCATAATCAATTATTTTCCGTGCACTTAGTACTCTAATCCGATTTGATCTTCCTTTTTAGGCACTATAAAGTTATACTCTTTATCCTACTTGTTAACCCGAATACGATTCAATTAATAAGTATCTATATAAGATAGTTCTAATAAGACTTCGAAATCCCTTCATTTAGAATTATAACATGTGATTCTGCTCAGCGGTGAACGCACTCAATCAATAACCAAGAGATGTATTCAAACTCTACATAATAGTTAATGATGCACAAAACGACCGTGAGTATGAATTAAAAAAGCAAATCTTATATAAAATAAACCACAAGTAGTGTTGTACGGAGTTTACACATGGAAATTCAACTAACTCATAAAACTTTCATAACCCTAGAACTACCAAGGTGGTTCTAGCCCATGATTGATCTAGGAACAATCATGGCTAGTTGGTATGATCTTACTTGACTCGCCAGATGAACCTCTCTCACGACCCCTTCGGATGACGGTAGGGTTTGGTGGATGAAGGAAGATGTGTGTTGTCTCTTCTTTTTCTCCTGCGAAAGCTCTTCTTTTATACTCATAGGACCTCCTTATGGGCTTAGGATGTGCCTTTGCTTGAAGCACACTTCAAATTTGGTAAAAGACATCTGGAATTACCATAAATAGCAGCAGCGACGCGCCATTCGACCAAGCTATACTGGTCGAACAAAGCCTCCAACTCGAGCAACTGGTCGAGCAAGCTCTCTGGACAATTTTAGCATTCTGTTCGACCAACCTTCTCTTGCTCGACCATATTGATGTTGGTCGAGCATGCCTTTCAAGTCGAACTAGTTTACTGGACAATTTTAGCATTCTGTTCGACCTCATCTCATCTGCTCAACCAAGCCGATGTTGGTCGAGCAATACCTCCAAGTCGAGCTACCTCTCTGGACGGGTCTACGCAATCTACTCGACTTGTGCCCCTCTGTTCAACCAAACTGATGCAGGTCGAACAAGCTCTCTGAGTCGAACAACACTCGAATTTTGCCTCCAAAATCGTCTCTTCCAATTCTGAGCCTTTTACACCTGTTTTTCTATCCAAATATGCTCAAACAACACTTGTACCCTCTGATTCGTGACTTTCTCATAAACATACCGATTCGTCTCAATAAAGACTAAATCGTACTCTATTTTCACGCAAATCAGAGCCCAAAATATGTGAATTTACACTCTCATCACCCTTGACAATATTGTTGTTACCTTAAAACCAGGAATATTTTCAATACAAATTTTGAAAAAAATAGGTAAACTATGCATTGGGCCTAATTTTTTTTTATTAATTGAGGGTCTAAATATACTCCCTCTATCTGCCTCAAAAAGTCTTTTTTTTTTTCTGTTTTGGTCATTCGCTCCTAAGGGTCTCATCTCATTTTTTACATATAACTCACACATACCCAATAATACAATTAAAATATGAGGCTCACACATCAACTAATATAACTACCCACTATATATTAAATAATAATACTTCTTAATTCACATGTAAAAAGTAAATGGATCTCTTTTGAGAGAACAAATGTGGTTTAAAACTGTGGTGTTTAGAATCATAAAATTATCTAAAATAATTTTATGATAATCATATCAATTTGCCACATATTAAAATAATGTTTTAATGTTAATAATTTATTTAAAAAAATCTTTAAAAATATATCAAAATATGTGAAGTTTAATATAGATGTAATATTTTTTTTAAAAATATTTTTATAATTTTTCAGGCTCTAAATGGATAGTTTTATACATTTTGATTTCTTAAATGATATAAAAAAATTAAACCTCAAATTGATAGTTTATCTATTTTTTAGGTTTTGAATTGAAAAAACCCATCAAAACTAGGAGTAATAATTGTGCAAAATCGTTTCAAGCGACATCATTTAAATTTTTTTATGAGATTATTATTTTTTATTATAGATGTTAATATAATTTTTTATTTATCTTATAAATTATTTATAAAATAATTTAATGGAACGTTTAAAACTTTTTATTAAAAATATTACTCCTTGTTTTTTAATTGTCACATGAAACTCGTTCAATGAAAAGATTAAGTTTAAATTTAATATTAAATACTTTATCTATCCCGATTTCTTTTTTTTTATCAAGCAAAAAATTGTACTCACTCCATCCATCCTCAATGTATCAATTTGCTTTTTGCACGTGGATTAAGGAGTATTATTATTTTATGTGTAGTATGTAGTTATATTAGTGGAAGGTGTGGGTCCCATATTTTATTTGTATTAGTGGAGGGTGTGGATCCCATAGTCCAAAAAGGAAAATTGATAGATTAAGGATGGACGACCCAAAATGGTAAAATGAATAGATTGACAGTGGACGGAGGGAGTATTATTTAAAATAATAGGTACCAAGAATACCAAATATTACAGAGTATAGTGACAAAATATAAAAATTTAAGATCCATTCAACATTCTACAATTCATCCAATCAATAAAAGAAAAGAAATTTATATATGACTTTTGCTAAAAGCTAACTCCAATATATTTCTTTAATTTCTTCTATTATGGTCCTCTTATTTCATTCACAATTCTCAAATACAATGTTATTACTCCATTTTTATAGTACTTACACAATACAAATCCACAAGTCAATAGTAATACTTTTCCCTCTTTTTCAATAAAAAATTTCAGAATGATTGAAGAAAATGTTCTTTGATTCCACTATGACTAATCCAAGATAACTTCAACCATGAATAACAATCAATCCACACTTCATGACCCAATTCAGAATAAAGAAATATGTGAGAAGATGATTCTTCAGAATTACCACAAATTGGGCATTTCACCTCAGTCAAAGAGACAATTATTCTTTTACGGAACATGTTTGATTTTATTGGCAAATAATTTCACGAAAGCCTCCAAGCCGTGGTAGAAGCTTTGCTTGGTGTAAAATAATTCCACACATCGAACAAATCTTTCTTCATGAAATTTTATTTTTAGTAGTATCATTAGGGATACCAAAGCCTGATAAACATTTCTTGTATTGTAGCTGTATCTCTTAATCCAATTTCCACCACCAAGTTTGCGTCTTGTTCACCTTCTTTGAGAGGAAACTTATAATACACAAGATTGAAATTTGTCAAAAATAACTTTTCCTCTCTGAAATATCTCTCACCTAAAATTTTGCACCGATTTTGCCCAAGACAATAATACTGAAGATTCATGCATACAACCCCTAGATAACCCTCATTCTCATCTATTTGTTCAATTCTCACTTTACTTCTTCAAGGAAAAAAAAAGAAAAAGAAAAAAGTCAAGTCTGCAGTGATAACCCATATTAATTTTCGAGTTAAAATCATTTTCAGTCCCATAACAATGATAAAATTTGTTTTCAGTCCCAAAAATGATATTTTTTCAATTTCGTCCTATATCTATCGAGATTGTTCGATTTTAATCCAATTTTGATCGAAAAATGAAATTTTCACCTGAAAAGTTGGGGTTAAATACCGATTTAGTCTGGTATCTTTAGCCATGGTCCTTTCTGGTCCCTTATCTTTTGAAATTTCCTGATTTAGTCCCTAACTTAATTTGGGGCCGATATCGTCCCGTATCTTGCGGATATGCTCTGATTTAGTCCTAAATTTTGAGAAATACTCGTAAACAGTCCTAAATTTTAGAAGCTTTGAAAATTTTTGTTAAAAAGCCACCTCACCTTTTGCTATTTCCAGATTTACGAAAATTAAATCATTTTAAGCCTCTATATACTCAATTTTACCTCCGACTTTCATTATTCTTACAGTTTTCAAAATAGACCTAGTCCATTACGACCATATAAGGCCCAGCATGCTTTTGTACCTTAATTAAACAATATTAATCTTGTAATTAACCAACTTAAAATAGTAACAGTACCTTTTTTGACCGTTAATCCATCGGGTATCCAGGAGGGTTTTACAGCTGCTCCTCACAGCCAATCACGCGCCTCGCAGTGTGATGGTTCGATCCCGTTCCTTCAGCGGACCTCTGTACAATCCTGGTTTATTTTCTACACTGGGTGTACAGGATGCTGCTACTATTTTTTGTCAGAAAGTATGGAGATTTAAGGTTGCATAAAATGAAAGGTTACATGTGGCAGAAGTCCAATATTATTTATTTATTGAATGGAAATATTATTACATACTCATACTACTTGAACAAGAGGAGAAGACTCCTCTAGCTACCTATGGTAGCTGAAATAGAAACACTCATACAAGAAAAGAAAGGAATACAATGTTTATTTAGAGAGAAAACAGAGGGGAATGGTTGATGCCTTCTGCTTCCTCCAATCTCTTATTTATAGAGGCTTTCGGATTTAAAATTCGGATTTCAAAGCCTCTTAATTTTTTGTGATGTCATTGCTTACATCACCATATTTGCTCAACATTTACGTCACCTGCATCAGATGCCAACTTTAGTAACTGGCTTGGTCCTTTTTGCCTTGGATGCCTTCTTGTGGGCCACCCTTTCTATTGGTCACATGCACCTTACCCTTTCAGAAAAGTTATCTGGCTCTTGTTTCTTTGAAGAGTCATTTGTCTTTCTTGGGGCCTGAAGATTCTCCCAGCTCTTGGGTATTCTGAAGAGATTTTGCCCTCTTCTTTCCACGTGTCTCCTTTACTGGAGGAGGTTCAGCAGATCTCGTTCTTCCTATGCCCAGTCTTACTCCTTTTCCAAATTCTGGCTCTGTTTGGGAAGAGCATCTTGAGCATATCTTGTTTGTCCATTGCCCAAAGTGGGCCATATTACAGTATTTCTAATGAGTTTGTTTACTCACAGGTATCTTATTTCTCCAAAGAAGCTCTCGCTTTTCTTCGAGAGCATCCTCCCCAAATCCTATTTTTCTTCCTGTTAAGGTGTTTAATAGGAAGGACCCGTTCATTGTTTTGTGTTCGAATTTGAATGGGAACTTCACCTGGTCCATTGCTTGAATGCAGACATACAAACCCCTCGTCCTTCACGTAGAGATTTGCTCCTCAGAATAGGTGAAAACAAAAACTGGTTCATTTCCAAAAGACTCCTTGATTCTGTTGGAAGTTGAGACATTGGGTCTTCTTAGTTTGATATAATGAAAGGCTTTGTGGCAGCCTTTCCCGACTGGTTCTGGAGCCGCACTGGTGAAGTAAAGCTCCAATACATCTCCTCTGGACAGAGTTGGATTGTTTTTCCATGCTTTCACAACCGCTTTTCTTAGCTATTCTAGCAGTTTTGAAAGTTCTGGGAAGCTTAGTGTAATAGTATATATTGAGGCTAATGCCCCAAAATCATACCACTGCTTTACATCATTCGGACTTGAGCCTTCTCTTATCCAAACTCGGGGATATTCCCTAGATATATTCACCCAGCATTTTTCTGGTCGAATTTCTTTTCAGGTTTTTAATTTCTCCTAGCTGACCTGGTATTCCTGCCAATAAGAGAAATCAGCTAAGTTAATACTAACCTTAGAAGTGCCTGTCATGGGCCTAAGGTTGATCTCTCACTCTTTGACCCCAGAGGTGCTGGGTTGACTCGTCGACTTTAGATGTGACTCCAGAGCCTCAATTTTTCCGTGGACCGGTTCTTCTTTTGGAAGTTCCAATCTAGGACTCGTGCTAAGGGTACTTGAATCCCTTGCTCTAGGTTTAGAGCCCTATTCTCGACTACTCTCCTTTTGTTGATTGCTATTGCTATCAATAGCTCAGAGGAGTGGCTCTCGAAATGACTCAAAGAGACTCGCATTGTTACGAATACAATTTCGTATGCGATTAGACATTTTGGTTCGATCACTCTCTTGTAATTTTCCAGCACACGTTGCATTGAGTGCTAGATTCTCAAATTCCCTTTTAAGCAACTCAAGGTTGTCCATCAGGTGCTTTGAAACAGTCAGGATGGAGCCTATTTCAGCTCCTTCCATTTCTCGTCAGGAAACCTGCCAAAACATTATCAATAGATTTAATAATGACAATATTAAAATCATAATATTGACATTCTGCTTGCCATCTTAAAAGTTTGGCCTTTTTTGGTATAGATTCAATTTTATTTTTCAAAAAGGCTTTGACGCTTGTGTTATCAATTTCAAGGATAAATTTTTTCGCGAAAAGAAATAGCAGCCATTTTTGAACTTCTTCTGAACCGCAAAGAACTCCTTTTCATTGATGTGCCATCTCTTAGCTTCATTCTCAGCAAAGAGTCCGTCACAGTATCTGCATGGCACCTCTCCTTCTGGTGCGGATTTAGTTAGAACCGCTGCCCACCAATAGTCAATGGCATCTATATATAGTACGAAATCATCCTCGTCGTTTGGAATGGCTAACTTCATAAGCTTTTTGCAAACCTCTTTTAGCTATTTAACCATTTCTTGGTGTGATTTCTCCCATTTGAATTCAGCATCTTTTTTAGTAGAGGACTGAACACCTTTCTGTATTATGCTACATTATTGATGAACATTCTAGCAAAGTTGACAACTCCTAGGAAGCTTTGGAGTTGCTTCTTATCCTTGAGATCTTCAGGAAATCCTTGAACCTTCTCTACAATATGTGGTTGTAGAATAATTCTGGACTCATCAATCTCTACTCCAAGAAACTCGATCTGCCTTGTTGCAATTACTGTCTTCTTTTCAAAAAGCACTAATCCCTCCTTGTGACATGCCTCTGAAAATACTTCCAGATGCTCCAAATGCTCCTTCATGTTCTTTGAGGCTATGAGGATATCATCCACATAGACAAACATGAATGAAAAATAATCTTTGAAAAGATTATCCAATTTCCTTTGGTATATCTGGGGTGCGTTTGCCAAACCCATAGGCATGACATTCCAAATATAATGTCCTTGTGGTGTGGAGAAGGCTGTGAACTTCTTGCTCCCTTCTTCCATCATGATCTGATAGAACCCAGATTTGCAATCGAACTTTGAGAATACCTTAGCATTCTTGATACAGTTGACCAAGTGTTCCCTACTTGGTATGTAGTATCCATCGAACTCCAAGATGTTGTTGATCCTTTTGTAGTTGATCACAAGCCTCGGCTTCCCCCACTTGACTTCTCCATGATTTCGAACAAGAAATCCTGGACTGCTGTATGGAGATACTCCTGGTGATATCAACTTAAGGTCCAGATTTTCCTTAAGTATTTGCTGCATATCCTTTCGATCCTCTTGGTTCATCAGGATTGGTTTGTATCTCACGAACTCATTTCCTTTCCTTCTTTTACTTTGAGTGAAGCTTTTAGCTTGTTTTTATCCCACCAAGCTAGAGGATCCTTATTGAAGTTCCTCTCAATCTTTTTCTTGACGTCCTCCAAAGATGTTTGTTCTTCGATTGTGATGTCTTTCTGTAGGCTTTCTCCCAAGCTTGCTTTGAGAAGGTGGATTGTGTTTTTCTTTAGTTTTTCCATTTCCATCCTTCTTTAGTCTTGGTTCTCATTTGAAGGATTGCTTCGCCATATTTCCTTTGATCATTCATCTTCGGATGGCTAAGTTTTCCTTCATTATCACCATGCTTGCTGTGAAATCTGATTGGCATTTTTCTTTGAAATGCATTCCGCAGTCTTGGTGCGATGATCTTATGTTCACAAAGGATTGTGAAAATAAGCCTTCATGTTGTATTTTCTTGTGTAAAACGCTTGAATGTCTGTAGGAAATTATTTCCTAATAGAATATCTGCTCCAGTATTATGAAAATATATCGGTGGAGTTTTTACCTTGTACCATGGGGTATGATCTACTCCTCCGATCATGATCTCCTCTTGCTTGATTCCACTTTTAAGGATTAGCACCCTCTGTGAGAAATCTTTTCCTAGTACTGTTGGCAAGTCTTCGCCAGAGCCTTTAGGAAAGACTTCTTATTTTTCTGTGCAGATACCGGCTCCAGAATTAATATATGCCGCAAAATATTCTGCACAGTGCTCCTTATATATCATCTCGGCGGTGATATATATCGAAAATGGACTTGTGGCCATGGGTGGATCAGAGCTTATAACCTGAGCTTCTACTAGTGAACCTTATATCTTTTCCCTTTGACCGTGAATTCCATTCCATCTTGTAGTCGTTCCCAAGGTTTGTGATCCTCGAGAAATTCCAATCCCTGCACTAGTTGTTTTGGGAATCTTCCTGCAACACCTTCGATTATTAGCTCAAGATCACCAAGCTTGAGCTGTCCTTGGTATCTCCCAGTTGTTGGTTGTTGAAGATAATACAGGACATCACAAGGAATAGAGTTTTTCTTTTTAGTGATATCAAATATTACTTCGACTCATCTCCATCCTTCTGGGCATTTTAGTTCACATTTGGTTGTGAACTTCTCTGGTTCCTGGATTACCTCCACTATTGGTTACTTTCCCCATCTCTCACTGATCATTCCATCTTCTTGGAAAGAAATCCTTCTTTGCTCGAATCTGAGGTTGTCTTGTCTACTCCAGACCAGCTTATCTTTAATTCGCAAATCCATGTCGTGGATTGGTGGTAACTCCATTATTTCTAGCCTGGTTGCGCATGCAACCCTTTCAAACACTTCTGGTATCTCAATATACAACTTCATTTGGAATAGATCCGAATGATGGATATTGGACAGAGCATACGAGATACTGTATGTGATAGAGTAAGGCCTATTCCCTTCTTTCATCAAATTTTTGTTTTTGAAATCTTGATGAAGGGTGAGTGCCCTACTGAAATCTTTATCTGCCAGATTATATGCAATCCTTTGGTAAATGTAGGATGCTACCTTGCCTGCGTACAGATTCCTTGAGATTCCTCCCAGGCATGCCTCTCTTGTATTCTTGATCCTCTTATCAAAGATTGCAATATCGATTGGTGTATCGATACCTTCTTTGAAAGTTGCGTTGATGAGGATCCAAATTGCTCTGATGTGGATCCAAGACATGGTCTTAGCCATTTCTTCCTTGAGTTTACTGAGTTTCTTTTTGATTTCATCAACAGGAACTAGTTGCATTTCCATCACATTTCCCGTGAGCTCCATTGGGATGGCAATTTCCCCTTCGGTCACCTTATATATGATGTTGTGCTTTCTCTTTTTGAAGCTAAGAAACCACTCTAATCGTCCCACGGTGAATCCGTCGTATAGCTCGAGTCTTGGGTCCTCTCTCATGATTCTCATAAGAGTCTTATGAGAAATGGATGTTTGGGAAAAGAATCCAGACATGTCCTATTACATCTCTTGTCTGAAGTTTTCTTCTTCACTCCGACTCATCTTCAAAGGATTCGTCCTGACTGAAGAACTCTTCTTCATAGATGCTTTCGTCTGAGGGTATATCTTCAAACAGATATACATGTACTAGATCTTGGAAGTAAACAGCTTCCTTCATTTCTGGAGTGGTTTCGAACTGTCGCATTCCTCGCTTTTAGTTTTCTGGGCAATTTGGTGAGATATGTCCTCTCGCTCCACACGTGTAGCAAATACAATCTTTGAATCTTTCATTGGCTCATATGGCTGCTCTCCAGAACGTCTTTCTTGTGGGAGTTCTTCATGTGCTCCCTTGGTTTGACCTTGAGGATGAGGCTTCACTTCTTGAACTCCATGTTGATGGTCCAGACCTTTGCCCTGATTTATAGCTTCGGGCCTTCTGTTTGGACCAAAAGAATCTTGGTCTTCTGGACCTCCATTCTCCGCTCCTTTGGTGTAAGGATGATTTTTTTCATCCTTTTCTGTTTCCTTGGACTTCTTCCAATGATAGTTGGAAGGTTATTATTCTCGCAACATAAGGGTGTTGTCTTGTTGATTCCCTTAATCTCTTGTAGCTCTTATGTAGTGATGCTTGATGACACAACTTTGCAATCTTGGCTTTGAGGAAAGACATCCTCCTTGCGATTGAATCCAGCTCGCATGGTTCATACTCTTTGATCAGCATCTCCCTCCATGGACTTGGAATCTTGGCAAAGAATAGGTGGAATACTTCCTCCTCCTTGATCTTTGATTTCCATCTATACTATGTGAAGAGTTTGATGTACTCATCTATGTGACAGATGTCAAGTAGTTCCAGGCTGTATAGGGCATTCTTATACTTCTTCTTCTTTTCTTCTTCTATTCCTTCGAAGTAACCTACTCTGATGAAGTGGATCTTGAAGATCTTGGCCATGCGATCAACGATATTGCTGAGATCTTCAACTTCCATGGCTTCCTTTTTGACTTCATATGAGAGCTCCTCCCAGACGCACTTTACAGATTCCTATAGGCTCATAGTTAGGAGTTTTATGAACCCTTCTTTATCCAGCTCTAGTGCACTATATAGGGTGCGCACCTCATGTAATCTTCATTGCATTTGTCCATTCGTCGATCAAGGCCTCTCTGTTCTTGAAGTCTAGAGTGTCGAGATTTAGGATCAACCCGTATGGATTTATCGGTTCAAGGTGAGACCCAACATATGGGGTATTGTGTAGACTAGATCCTCGAACTTGGCTTGCTCTTGTTGACAATCCCATCGCCTTCATCCTGAAGTTTCCTTGTTGTTGGGTCGTCTCTTCTTGTCTTATTCCCTGGACTCTATATAGTCCAGAGGTTCCTTAATTTTGGCCCAAATCACGTTGTGTCTGCGGAGCCTACGATTGTTGTTATGAGCTTGATGTTTTTCTAACATTCATTTTTAGATCTACAATTGATAGTCCTTGGAAGGACTCATATAGATTTTGTAGATCTTCAAGATTTGCTCTTTCCATCTAGGGAGGTAGATTCTCCTCGAAGGATAGCGATCATCTTCTCACTTTCTGACTTTGGCCTTGTGACCTCTGTCGTCTTCCTCTTTTAGTGTAAAAGAGGTTCTATTATGAAGGTTGGTGGCAACCTACCTCCTGGCCTTCTTCCCATCACCTTGGTTTCCAGCGACTCTACTTGTTTGGTCAGCTTCCGGATGAGGTCGAGTTGTTTATTCTGCAATGTTTCCATCTTATCCATTTTGAGGCTGATCTCAAATATCGTCTTGGACATATTTTGGCAATATTCTCTAAAGAATTTTACCGTCTTCTGTAATTCTCTAAGATCTTGGTTCATCTTAGAGTTATCTGCCTCGATCTCTTTCCACTCCGTCATCCGATCCAATATGAAAAGTGATAGGGCTTGCAGATCTCTCTCGGACCCTGATTCGATCATTTTCTCCATTGTTCGTGTTTAGGGGCACGTCTATGGATCTCGGTAAAACTTCGAAGTACCACTATTTTGGCAATTTTAACTTTTCTGGGACTAAAAGGGACCATGGACGAAGTTGTGGGACGAAATCGGTTTTTATCCTGAAAAGTTGCGTGTATCGCGCGTGAAGGTTTACGATTATGGAAATCAAGTGATGTTGTCCTACATGGCGTGTTAACCAATTAATTTGACCACTCAAATTTAATTATTTTTATTTTAGCTTCCACATCACCCAATATTTTAAATTTTAAATTTAAATAAAAAATCATAATTTAAATTCTAAAAAAATCCAAGTATTATATATTAAAAAAATAAAAATTAAGCTTATTATTTTTTCTTAATTAAATCGAAATACTTGTGAACATATCTTCAAAAAAATAAAAAATAAAAATTCAAGAACACCCTAATCCCTAAACCCGATTCCATTAGAAATTTTATTCTTGAAATCATGAAGAACCCTAATCCTCAAATTCAACTGCAAGTAATTAATGAAGAAGAAACATAAAGATCCTTGTAACAACACAAAATAATTGAGAATATACAGTGTTTTTCCCTTTTCTTCTGGGTTGAAAGAGAGAGAAACTAAGAGGAAGTTTACATAGAGAGAAAAGTGGAAGTTTACAGGGAGAATGAAATAAATTAGCATTTCTAAGAGCATCTCAAGCAGTGCACTGGAGCGCCACTCTAACGCAGAATTCGATCTCCAGCAGTGCGCTGGATGCTGCGTTATTCTGAAGATTGCTATAGAATCGCGCTACATCTGGCGCAGAAAAAAACTTGCGCTATCTATTATTTATCTATATTTAATAATATATAATCTATTTATCTATTTTTTATTTAATGTTTTAAATTAGTAAAATTAAATCTCTCTCATTTAATTGCGTATATGTAACTGATCCAATATCAAACTAATCTTCTATCTTTTAATATTTACGTATTATTTTTATTTATTTAATTTTTGTTTTATTACATTTATTATGTTTATTTTTTTAGTATTTTAATATATATTAATTACTGTATTTTTAAAAATTATAAAATTTTAATTTTAATTTATTTATCTAAATTATAATTATATTAAATTACAATGTTATTAACTAAAATAAAAAACATTGCATACAATACTTAAAAAGATAAAGTACAAAATACTTAAAATCATAAAACCATACTAAATTACATGAAAGATTAAAATCCTAAAACATAGATATTACAAAATACTTAAAATCATAAATGCACACTAAATTACATGAAATTTTAAAATCCTAAAACATAGATATATATTACTTCTAATAATCACCAAGATTACTTCCTGATCCTCCAAGATCTTGAAAAAACCCACCAAACATGTTAAAAGCACTTGCTTGTGGTTGAACTTGTTCATTTTTTTCTTGCAAGATTTTCTCTTGTGCTTTTCGAAAGTATTCACGTCGACGGAGATCTGCAATGGTTTCCAAATCTATCAGTAAAATTCTATTTTCCTCTGCCAATTTAGTTGCTTCTGCTAGTTGCCTTTGTGATTCAGCCATTTGTTTTTGTGATTTAATTCTTTCCCTTTGCAACTCGATATCATGATCCCTTCGAGAAACTGTGGCCATCATTAACTCTTGAAGTTTGGCATTATCTTGTTGAATTGACTTAAGATATTCAGACATATCTTCATTTTTATTTATTTTCATTTTAGTCTTCTTCACGCCGTCGGGTCTTCGTGAAGAAGAAGAACCACTACTGGCATTTTCATCACTTAAATTAATAGAAAATGAAGATAATCTGGGATTTGATGGAATCAAAGATTCTTGTTCATCAGCTGAGTATTGCACGGGCCTTCATGGATTATCATCAAAATACAATTTCAGTTTTTTTGTGATATGCCACACATGGAAAAACAAGAATGGCTCCTTACATTCTTGTGCATATAATGTTCTTGCCATATTTAACTGAATAAATACACAAATATTTGTTATAAAAGAATAACACATATCGCATAAGGAAAAATCCATACACAAGTTTCTTACTATATCATCCTCAGAAGCTCCGCTTGGGTGTTGTCTTTCGATTTGATCCACATACCCTTTGAATTTTGTAGAAGTATTTTTGATTTTTTGTATATGACATTGGATTGATCGTTGATTGTGATCCGGCATTATTGGACTCGGTTTGTTGTTGTTATATTCTTTCGTAATACGTTCCCAAAACATGGATTTGCTTTGATGGTTGCCAATTTCTGGATCTTCAAATATTTCTATCCAGCATTTGATGAGATGTTCGTCCTCCTCATCGGTGTTTTTGTCTATTCTTGGGCATTGTAGAGGGGTATAGTAGGAAAATGTGAGTGTTTGTGTTTTATTAAGATTGGATATCAGTTGTGAAAATTTCATTTTCTATCATCGTATTTATAGATGAATCACACTGGAGGTTGAGTGGTTGAAAGTAGATGCATGTGACTGGTGGTTGCATGTGACTTTGACTGATTGGATGCAAGTGGCTGGTGGTTGCATGTGACTTTGAATAGTAGATATATATAACTGGTGGTTGAAATTGAATTTGAATGGAGGATGCACGTGACTGGTGGTTGGTTGCATGTTACTTTGAATGGTAGATACAGATGATTGGTTGTTGCATGTGACTTTAAATGGAGGATACATGTGACTGATGGTTGTATTTGACTTTGAATAGAGGATACATGTGATTGGTGATTGGTTGCATTTGACTTTGACTGGTTGGATGCATATGATAATTGAGTGGTTGATTGGTAGTTGACAGTAATTGAATGGAGTACTCATGTGACATTTGTAGTTGATTGGTAGTTGATAGCATGTGTATAAAACGATGTGTGTCATTGTTATTTCCTTACATTATTTCTTCATTAGCCTTCAATTTTATTTCATTTTCCCGTTAAAAATCCAATTATTCTTGAAAAAATCCAATCATGAATTCCAATCATACTTCCCCACAAGACTCATCTGAAGATGAGTATGAACAACTGATGGCAAGTTATGATGCAGAACAAATGTTGATAGCTCAACAAATCTGCAACAATAATCTTGCAATAACATACTTACTTAACCAATCTAGCGAAAGCACACATGGAGGCTCAGTTCCTGGTCGCAGAACAATCCATCATGATCGAGAAGATGCAGCCCAATGTCTATTCAACGATTATTTTACTGAAAATCCAAAATTTAAAGAAATAATATTTCGTAGGTGTTTTAGAATGTCTTGATCTTTATTTATTCGTATGGTTGATGCAGTAAAAAATTATGATAATTACTTTGTGCAGCGAACTAATGCAGCTGGAACACTTTGATTATCTATAGTTCAAAAGGCTACTGCTGCATTTCGTATGTTGGCATATGCATTACCTGCCGATGCGACTAATGATTATATCAATATTGGCGAGTCTACTGCAATTGATTGTGTGAAGAGATTTTGTCATGCTATTGTGGAAATATTTGGAGACCACTACTTAAGATCGCCTAATGCCAATGATATTGCTCGACTACTGTATATTGGAAAACAACGTGATTTTCCATGAATGTTAGGTAGTCTAGATTGTATGCATTGGAAATAGAAAATTTGTCCAACAGGCTGGGCTGGACAATATTCAAGGCGTAGTAGGTCTCCAACTAAGTTATTATGTTAGGTAGTCTAGAGTTGTATTGTAATTCTGCGCTAAATTAATGTGAAAT
Source organism: Pogostemon cablin (assembly GCA_023678885.1). Lineage (NCBI taxonomy): Eukaryota > Viridiplantae > Streptophyta > Magnoliopsida > Lamiales > Lamiaceae > Pogostemon > Pogostemon cablin. The sequence continues at coordinate 9,296,281 of CM042973.1, forward strand.
CTGCGCTAAAATAGAGCGAACTGCTGGAGATGACCTAAATTGGGATACATACATATACTTATACAAGATTCATATAGAATTAAGTACAGAAGGGTAGAGATAGGAGAAAGAGTGCGAGAGATTGGAAAGGGGTAGATTGGATGATCGATGGATGATCGATGGAAGGCGAAGAAATTTCCATTTTTTCATGTCATATTCTTTATCGATCTTCGGTGGTATCTCGATCTTCATCTTGTACGCTTTCTATCCCACCTTCTTCGAGCAAAGATGGCTCATCGTTGTCTTCATCAGAATCGGCTCCATCTAAATTCTCTCTGACTCTTAAGTTACATCTATTCTTACATGGTTTTCGAATTCCAATCGCTGCCTTTTCAATTTTTTAGCCAAGAACCCTAGATTTTCAATTTGGGGAAATCGTGATAATTTAAGCAGAGGGAATATGAAAGGCCACATCTTAAGAAATGATGTTTAATATCTGAAATTCAATCTCTTTCTTTTTAATTTTCATCATGTTTTCTTTTCGTTTATGTATGTAATTTGATTTGTTTAATTTATTTATTTTTGCGAATTATTTTATTTAGGATTTAAAGTGGATTTAAAAATTTTAAACTTAAATTTTAATACTGGTGATGTGGAAAGTAAATAAAAATAATACTCCCTCCGTCCCGTGAAATATTTCACGTATTGGTGTGCGCGGAGATTAAGAAAATTTTATTTTTTAATGTATAAAGTAAGAGAGAGAATATATATTTTAGTTAATTTAATAAAAAAGGTATGTAAAGTTGTTGGAAGATGTGAAAAAGTGAGTATTATATTGGAATGTGTGTAAAAACTGAATATTATAAAATTTATTTTTTACCAATTTTAGTAAAAGTGAAGTGTGAAATACTTTGGGAGACGGATAAAAAATAAAAGTGTGAAATACTTTGGGGGACGGAGGGAGTATATATTAACTTTGAGTCAGTAAAATGATTGATTCTATTTCAATGTTCAATGACATGTAGGATGAAACCATCGGATTCTCCCAAAAAAAACATCACACGTGGCTTTTCCGGTGGAAATTCTATTTTTCGATTGAAAAAGGGCTTAAATCAAGCAATTGCAATAGTTATGGGATTAAATTGAAAAAAATAATATTTTGAGGCTGAAACCAAAATTTCTCTTTGTTACGGGACAAAAAATGATTTTAACTCTTAATTTTCAGACTTATCGATTGCTTGAAAGGGAAAACATCAAAGTTAATTTTGTAAATATGACCAATTCCAAATTTAATCCTTTTTTTTTCTTTTTGTTGTTCTCAATTTTTGTCATTTTTTGTTTAATTTTAATCATTTTTTTTTAAATTTAGTCTTTTTTGTCCACTTTTGGTCCAAAATTTATACACTTTCTAACCAATTTTGGACATTTTTTAACATAAAGGATTAAATTTGAAAAAAATGACTATATTTGAAAAAAAAACTAAAATTGGACAAGAAATTACCAAAATTAAAAATTGCAAATGAAAAAGAACTAAAATTCAAATAAGTCATACTAATAGGACAAATTTTGATATTTTCTCATTGCTTGAATACACGCCTCAGTGGTAATATTTGTGTACATTGTGTGTTTTGTACATTTGTTTACATTTTAGATATTTTTATTTTTGAACGTATGCAATGAATACACGCCTCAGTGGTAATATTTGTGTACATTGTGTGTTTTGTACATTTGTTTGCAGTTTAGACATTTTTGTTTTTGAACGTAAGTGTACAGATAGTATTAGTGATATGATGAAAATATTGAATACTATAGAGAATTTCTGAAAGAGTGAAGTTCCTTTGCACCCGTGCGCCTTTGCAATTTTCATGCAACTTTGCAATTTAAACCCTTAGCATTACATATGTTTAAATAGAATATAGGGAAAGAAGGTTTTGTTCACATGGGGACACTTCGTCTCCCCTATGATATGAATTCGGAGAATGGGCCTTCAACTTGTTCATATATTGGGCCCGCCAACCCAATACTCCATTAAGAGCCCACGAGCCTCCCTGCCAGAAGCAAAGAGGCTCCGCCTAACTAAGCTGAATAGGCCACTTGATCCAATAGCCTCAGATACACAGAATCTACTCCAAGATACATGCGTAGAGGATATCCTAGATCATATCCTACAAATAGTCACATGAGGCTAAAACGCATTTAATGCTCGCACTGTACACGATAATCTATCAACTTACCCAGATACGGGTGGCGTCAGATTATCTAATATAAATATGGGAAACTCCTATAGCAATACAATCATCCCTTCACCCCCTGGAAAAAGGCACAAGCACGCCTAGGGGCAAATCTCTCTCTTTATGTTATCTTTGTGCAGATTAATGCCTCTTCTTCCCATAACAGTCACATTAATCCATCATTAAGAAGAGATTAAAATCTGACGAGCCACATTTGGCGCTAGAGGAAGGGCCCAGCTGGCCTTCAATCTCCAGAACGATCGCCTTCTTCAGTTCGCCCCGACTCAAATACACGTAGAAATGGTAGATGAGCAAGATGGAGCCACTCCTAGTAGGGCCGATGCGACCACCAGCCGGCGCCGCCAGGAGGACCCTAATCTCCCCCGGACCATGGAAAAAGAAGTTCCGCTGCATAACACAAACCCGAAAGAAGACGATCCATAGACCGACTTTCTATAAAAGTATTTCGACCTTCTCAAACAGATGAAAGGAAAGCGAGCGACGACTGCCAGTCGGAGGCTCAGCTTTAGCCTCAAAGAAAATTCAGCAGAACAGACGAATAAGCGACGATATGAATGAACTCCATCTCGGAAGTTGGTACATGAACGAATGACCCAAAAGGATGCATCCAAGGAACTAAGAAAGGCCCAGAAGGTAGTAGACGAGGGATGCAAATGGAGAAGGATGGCGTCCCGGGCCAACTCGGTCACCAGCCGTTCCCCTGTACACACTACTGGACGCGTAAGCGTAAAAGATCGACTGGGATCAGATCCCGCGAAGACTCGACGTGAGCAAGTGGGAGAAAGCGCAGGAAACGACCCTGTCGCTTGACTCAAGCGGCAGCATGATGAGGAAATCAATGCGCTGAGGCAACGACTTGACCAAATGGAAAGAAGAAATGACACCGGACTCCACGGTATCCCTGACCCGGAATCGGGAAGGTCCCCGTTCACTCACAGAGTGATCATGACAGCCACCATGAAAAAAATACGGATCCCTCAAATCCCCAAATACGTCGGTGAATCCAATCCAATCTCGCACCTTAATAAGTATGTTGGGTGGATGCTGGCACAAGGGTGCTTAGAAGAGGATCGGTGTAAGATGTTCCCCTTGACATTGGGTGATAAGACGCACGCGTGGTTTGAGTCACTCCCCGCTAACTCCATCGACTCTTGGGCACAACTCGCCACTGTCTTTTCATCCCACTTTGCCTATCTAGGACGAGGAAAGGAGCCCAAGCAAAAATTAGATTGTCTACGCCAAGGCCCAAAGGAATCTTTGAAGGACTTTATGAAGAGATTCAATGAACAGCGCGCTAACACGGAAGAAGTATCGGATAAAACATCAACCATTTTGGCAACCGCCTCCTTACTCCCAGGATCTCCTATGTGGACTAGCTGCCAACATAAATTGCCAAATAGCTACGTGGCTTTTATGGCCGCAGCCCAAACATTCATCCACAGCGAGAAAATTCTCGAAGAATATAAGAAGTCAAGAGTCGACCCTAAAGAGGCGATAAGAAGATGAAGAAAGGGGAGAAGGATTACAAGGCTCCCTCATCTTTCAAGCCATTCCTAGACGACGACCAAATTTGGGAGATGACAGATCTACTTGAACTCACACCCGAGGAGATATTCAATAAGATACAAGACACCAACCTGCTGAGTCCCCCACCTAGGATACGCGCAGATCCAACTAAGCTAAACAAGAAAAAATTCAGCAAATACCATAAATCCATCGGCCACGACACCAACAAATGCCGAGATCTGTTGATCGAACTCATCAGACTGTTCGAGGATGGAAAACTAGATCGACTGGTGGCTGGCCCGAAATAGAAGAAAGAACAACCCCAAGCTGTAGCCGAACGGTCTAATGGACCAACCCACCCTCAGGGACAAGGGAGATTGGGAGACCATCTACCCATACCACCTTAGGGAGGTATACATGCTGAACAAAGGGTACGTGGGGACTTCCCAAGCCCTGACCACCCTATCAAAGCATTCGAAGTTATAGGAGGACTCTCCCACCACAAGACGTCCCCTTACGACGACGAGATCTGGGGTTTCGGAAATACCGTCACTGCCCCCTTGATGCAAACAGACCTATCAGTCCAGTTGATAGATGAGAAGCAGGTGGTAATAGCCCAACACACCCTCGAATTCAAAGTTGTGAACCTTCTGCCACCCTACAACTGTATATTAGGATGAACGTTCATTCATCGATTCAACTCTGTCCCCTCCACACTTCACCAGTGCATAAAGTTCGTCACTATGGACAGCCGAGTCGGTACCGTTAGAGAGAGCAAGAGAAAAGCCAGAGAATGTTCGTTCATAAAAAAAGGAGATGGGCTTAATTACCACGACCTAAGTTTTCAGTTGATGATGATGGAACAACAAGATCATGAAGAGAAAGCAAATCACGAGGAGGTTCTGCTGCTGGACGACTCGATGGCAGGGAATGGCCAAAAGTTCCAACCCTTCAACGCCCAGGGAGTCGATCTGCCCTCAATAACTGACGAAGATCCAAGGTCTAAGAAAAGGAAAAGGGGGGAACCAAATTTGGGAGATGACAGATCTACTTGAACTCACACCCGAGGAGATATTCAATAAGATACAAGACACCAACCTGCTGAGTCCCCCACCTAGGATACGCGCAGATCCAACTAAGCTAAACAAGAAAAAATTCAGCAAATACCATAAATCCATCGGCCACGACACCAACAAATGCCGAGATCTATTGATCGAACTCATCAGACTGTTCGAGGATGGAAAACTAGATCGACTGGTGGCTGGCCCGAAATAGAAGAAAGAACAACCCCAAGCTGTAGCCGAACGGTCTAATGGACCAACCCACCCTCAGGGACAAGGGAGATTGGGAGACCATCTACCCATACCACCTTAGGGAGGTATACATGCTGAACAAAGGGTACGTGGGGACTTCCCAAGCCCTGACCACCCTATCAAAGCATTCGAAGTTATAGGAGGACTCTCCCACCACAAGACGTCCCCTTACGACGACGAGATCTGGGGTTTCGGAAATACCGTCACTGCCCCCTTGATGCAAACAGACCTATCAGTCCAGTTGATAGATGAGAAGCAGGTGGTAATAGCCCAACACACCCTCGAATTCAAAGTTGTGGACCTTCTGCCACCCTACAACTGTATATTAGGATGAACGTTCATTCATCGATTCAACTCTGTCCCCTCCACACTTCACCAGTGCATAAAGTTCGTCACCATGGACGGCCGAGTCGGTACCGTTAGAGAGAGCAAGAGAAAAGCCAGAGAATGTTCGTTCATAAAAAAAGGAGATGGGCTTAATTACCACGACCTAAGTTTTCAGTTGATGACGATGGAACAACAAGATCATGAAGAGGAAGCAAATCACGAGGAGGTTCCGCCGCTGGACGACTCGATGGCAGGGAATGGCCAAAAGTTCCAACCCTTCAACGCCCAGGGAGTCGATCTGCCCTCAATAACTGACGAAGATCCAAGGTCTAAGAAAAGGAAAAGGGGGGAACCAGCCGAAGTAACCAAAGAGATAAGGATAGAGCCGAGTAAGCCGGATTTGGAGTTGTACATCGGATCACAGTTAAAGGATCCCCATCGAACAGCTCTGATTGAATTTCTAAAATTCAACTTAGACGTGTTCGCCTGGACATCCAGCGACATCCAGGGGATAGATCTGAAACATGCATGTCACCGACTCAACACAAACCCATCATATCACACTGTAGAACAGAAGAAAAGGAAGTATACCCCTAAAAATATAAAATCATTGAGGCGGAAGCCAAAAAATTATTGGCGAATAATCTGGTGAGAGAGGCGTTGTTTCCCACCTGGGTAGCCAATCTAGTTCTGGTGCAAAAGGCAAACAAGTCATGGAGATTATGCATCGACTTCACGGACCTCAATAAAGCATGCCCAAAGGACAGTTTTCCACTGCCGCATGTTGATCAAATGGTGGATGCCGCGGCCGGCCACGTGTTGATGAGTTTCATAGATGCATACTCTGGTTATCACCAGATTCCTATGCACCCAGACGATGAAGAAAAAATAGCTTTCTACACCAAAAGGAATCTATTGTGCTGGATAATGATGCCATTCGGGTTAAAAAATGCAGGTGCCACGTATCAAAGATTGGTGAACAAGATGTTCCGAGAGGAGCTAGGAAAGACCATGGAGGTATATGTGGACGACATGTTGGTTAAGAGTGTAGACACAAATGATCATGTGTGCCACCTGAGAAAAGTATTCGACACCTTACGACAATATGGAATGAAGCTAAACCCTAAAAAATGCACGATCAAGGTGTCCACCGAAAAATTCCATGGATACATGGTAAGCAAGAGAGGAATAGAGGCAAACCTAGATAAGGTGAAAGCCATACAAGACATGGAACCTCCTAAACACTCAAAAGGAGTACAAAGGCTAGCCAAAAGAACCGCGTCTCTCAGTCGTTTCCTACCTAGAACATCCAACAAATGCAAACCCTTGATAGATGTGATCAAAAAAGAAAAGTTCGACTGGACGCCCACGGCTTAAAAGGCCTTCGAAGAGTTAAAAGACACATTGGCTAACACACAAACCTTGTCTAAACCGCAGCCGGGTGAGCCTCTCAGCCTGTACCTAGCCGCTTCTGAGTTCGTATTAAGTGCGGTACTAGTTCGGACTGAAAGAAAGCAACAGAGCCAATATACTATGTGAGTCAAATGCTCCATGATGTTGAACTCAGGTATCCTGTAGTTGAGAAACTTGCTTACGCCCTGGTAATAAGCGCATGGAAATTGAGACCATATTTTTTGGGACATTCAATCGAGGAGGTAACATCTTTCCCACTAAGGCAAGTGCTCTCAAAACCAGACATAGCAGGAAGACTAATGAAATAGGCAGTGGAATTAAGTCAATTCGACATTAAGTACGTTCCCCGACTGGCAATCAAGGCACAAGCCCTAGCCGAGTTCATTGCGGAACTCACCATCCCCACTTTACCAGGAGAGATGATCGACAAACCCTGACAAATGTCGGTAGATGGATCATCTACGACTTATGTCTCTAGAGCCGGCGTAGTACTCACCAGCCCCACCGGAGAGACATTTTGCTCGGCCATCAGGTTTGGATTCCCAGCAATTAACAATGAAGCCGAATATGAAGCTTTACTATCCAGTATTAGAATGGCATTGACAATCGGGGTGAAGAGAGTGATGATCTATAGCGACTCAGAATTAATGGTCAACCAAATAAGAGGAGACTACGAAGCAAAAAACCAACAGTTGGTCGGATATCGCAAGCTAGTGGCAGACATGATCCAAAAATTCGATCACGTCTACATCGTGCGAGTCCCTAAACTGCGGAACACCAAGCAGACGCCTCCAATGCTGCCCCCGATTGAATTTTTACTGAATATAGGACGAACGCCTCTCTGCACATATAAGTAGTAATGGCCATGACAACCAGGGTCACGGACGTAATGATAGACATAGTCGATATTCCAGGCAGAAGGAGAAGGACATCCGTTCTCATGGAGCAACACTAGCAGACCAATCAAGTTCGCCCAAGCTGAAGGGATTATTTGCATTAGGGCCAAACCCCAATTAATCAATATTCGCCCAATAACGTGGGCCAGAGGCAACCTGATGCCGGCAGCAAACATACCCATATTAAAGGCAGCATGATCAGGCTCACCGCTCCAGGGACGTTCGCATAACCCAGGTGTGCCAAACTCGATCCCAGGATAACTATGTAAAGCGAAGACCCCGTCCACATCCTCATCCCGCTTACTGGTGGGATAACCCTGCAGAGTAGAATCAGTCACCACGCGGCCCCGACTGGAGGGACGGCTTATGCTATTAGGGATGGCAGAATCTTCCAGGTTAACGAAAGATGGAAAGGCTCGGCTTTCTATCTTAGGAACCATTTGCCACTGCGACAAACCCTCCCCTTGAAGAACAAGCTCCTGAGGAATCTCATAACGTGGGGGCGGAGGAATAGAACGATGCCCACTCCGCATCACGGGTGTGATGTAAGAAGCCCTAGAATTACTGGCTTCTTCCTCTTCCTTGGAACTGAGAAATTCCTGGGAGGACCGCGAATCCACCGCCATAAGGGAAGGAAGAAGAACAACAAAAAACAGAAAGAGAAGCGCAAATAATGCAAGAGATGAAGAAATTGCCATTCTTGGGGAAATAAATTCAACTGAAAGAAGAGTTTGCTCTGAAAAATTTAAGTGTAGGTTTAGATTTCAACATGGCCATCCCTTTTTATAGGGAGAAGCAGAGGAGAAGAGAAGTGGGAATAACTACCCCACTCTCTGTCCCACCCCTCGGAATTCGAAGAGCCCACTTGTAAAGAAAATTGTGGAGCGTCTGATCAGGACACCTGGACAAAATCAAGGGTATAAGATCATGGGACAGGGATGTTGATGTGACAGTTCGAAAGGAAAACTGGCGGCGAGGATATGAGGGATCCACTGCATTAAATTTGTAATAAATATATGTCAGAACCATCATTAAAATCAATCATTGCTATTAAATAACAAGATTACAAGCCAGGCAAAAATCAACGAAAGAGAATAAAAGTTAGAATTCCATTCTAGAAGCTAAGTCCCGTCAGGCGGAGCAGGGACAGATCGAGTGGGGGCCACGGCGGAAGTCGATGTTGTAGAAGGCTGGAATGCTACCCGACTAGAAAATCGAGGACACAGAAAAAGTTCGACACGAGCCCTAATGGAGCTAAGTTCATCCCCTCCGACTCCTAGTCTACGTCAGCCGGTAGCCCTGAAGCCACTATACGGGCATGCAACATTTGACAAAAATTTTCTGTAAGAACAGTCGCGCCGATTCTATTAGCCAACCGCGCCGAATGAGCCAAGGCTTTAGCAAAACCCACTATTCTGGCAAATTTTCTCTCGGAATTAATCAGGGAGGAGAAGTCCGCCTCATATTTGTAGGACAAGGTGGTTACCTCCATTCCTTTGACCTTCAGCCCTTCTTGGGCATTAGCCAGCTGCCTCTCCGCATCGTCCAACTCTTGAACGAGTTGGTTCCTTCCTTCCTCCGACTCTCTCAAAGCTTCCTCGGTAGCCCTCGCAGATGCCTCACTTGAGAAGAGCTTCCCCTCGACTAGCTTTAGCTCCTCCTGAAGGGCTTTTAATGCATCTTCTGAAGCCTTGCTTTGGCGATCCACCTCCTCTTTAACCCCGTCATCTCTTCCGAGTGCCTCTGCTCTCTTTTCTCTATCTCCTCACTCAACTGAGTCAGCTCCATCTCCTTTTGACGATTAATGACAGCGACTTGAGCCGCCTCGTGACTCTGGCAAGCTAAAAGGAGAGACGCTTGACTGGAGTAACTTAATGCTCTTGCATGGTATCTAGTCGCCGCGTATATGAGATCATCTAGATTCAAACCTCCTATGATGTCATTCTCCTCCTGAGTGAAACTGGTGGGGATAGACTCCATCGCCCTCAACATATACGCCAGAAGAGTGGGCTAACTGGGATCATTGGGTTTGACCCATACAAGCTGCGGAGTACAGGGGGCAAAGAACGAACTTCTAGAGTAGAGGCACCAACCTTAAAACCAAGATAAGGGGTCTCGGTGGAGGGCGCCCCAAAGCAGCTCTACCGGAGAAGAGGCTATAGCTGTCAACCCTGACCCTCTTGCTTGGGGGCTCGGAAGTCCTGCTGATGGGCGCTGACTGATCGTCCATTGCCATCCCGCTAGATCTCGAAGGACAGCACTGCACCATGCAGACGACTGGGAAGAGCAACCAGAATCATGAAGCAGAAAGTCCTCCTCGCGTTCCCCCTCTGAAACGACTACCACGTCGTCAAGACACTCTTGAAGCATGGCACCAATCAACTCACGATTTGCTCCGACATCATCTCCCATAAAGTCCCCGGCTCCCGACATCGGTGCAGCCATTTCTCCCTGTAAGGCCCGAGGACTCATCTCCATCGGGGAGGACTCGTCCACTTCTATTATATCAGTCAAGGCATCAGACCTTGGAACCGCTTGATCATGGAAGGCAGATGACCCTATAGGATTTATCGCCATTCCAACAGGGATATCCGGATCAGTGAGGGAGGTTGCCGATGGTTCCGAATGAGCGCCTGCATAAGTAGCCATGGTCACTATCTGCAGAGGAACTGGCGCCCCTGAATCTACCATGAGCCCATACTTTTTCAAAAGTTTATCAGTAATGATGTCAGTACTCCTCTCCTGGACGCTCATTTTGCTAATAATGCCCGCCAACTCCAAGAACTCTTTTGAAGGGGAGGACCAGGACGAGTATCCCTGTTGAAAATTTTAAACATAGTGACTATACCTCACGTGCACACAAAAATAATAACAAAGGACGAAAGAAGGCGAACATACCTCCGCGAGAACGAATCAACTGGAAGGCCGAAGGAACCCTAATGTGCGACGACTTCCACACGCTCGAAGCCTAACACCACCATTCCTTCCAATTTTTGATGGATGTGGACTTGCCCGAGAGATAGAACCCCTTATGCACATTCTTCTCCGAAGGACGGCACAAGTAATCAATTTCCTTGGGGGCCAAATGCCGATACCCCTTCTCACAGAATAAAAGTATTAACCCAATAATCATTGCCCAGGCATTCGGAGAGAGTTGATGAGGTACAAAATTTCAATAATTAAGAAGCTCCGCTAAATAAGGGTGAAGAGGCAGTCGAAACCCTAGTTTCAATATGTGAACGTTCACCGCCACTCGTCCCGAAGCCGGCTTAGTTACCTTTTCATTTTCGACCGGCATGATGAAGTCCACGCCTGGCGCCGCATATCTCGAAGACAGCTCATCAAATTGGGAACGGGGAATAGTACTATCCTGATAGTGAGCCCACATCCTATTGTGGACCCCATCGTGAGATGCAATTCGTGCCCAAATATTTTCCGGATCTGGCACGTCTTTCGTCGTATCAAACGAAGAGGGCAAAGAGCGAGTCGCCGGCGGAAGCCTTCGGCGAGAAGAAGAAACCTCTGTTTCTTCCTGTAAATCCTGGAAGGCTCTCTCCAAAGACTCTGACTTCGATTCACCACCCCTCATCGCTTGTCGAGGGCCCGACTGACTAGTTGGCTGGCGGCTGAAACTCATGCTTAAGCGCTATTGATGAACAAAAAGGAAAGTCGGAAGAATAAATAGAGGATGAAGATGAAATTGTGATAGGAGAAAAGGCCATTTTTAAAGCATAATTTCCTGATCGACGTGACCTATATTCAGAGGGTCATTAATGCGGAGCCTGACGAACGCAGCTCGAATGACGGAAAGGTGCGTCGAAAATACCCCAAAATTTCAAAACGTCGCTTCACGATCTTTAAGACGTCATTTCAATTCCGAAATTAAAAAATTGAGACACGCGCATGCTTCAAGAAGGTTTCGCCTCCACTTACCATGCACTAGTGACGACGAAACTTGGGGGCTAATGTGATATGAATTCGGAGAATGGGTCTTTCACATGCTCATATATTGGGCCCGCCAGCCCAATACTCCATTAAGAGTCCAAGAGCCTCCCTGCCAGAAGCAAAGAGGCTCCGCCTAACTAAGCCGAATAGGCCACTTGATCCAATTGCCTCAGATACGCAGAATCTGCTCCAAGATACACGCGTAGAGGATATCCTAGATCATATCCTACAAATAGTCACATGAGGCTAAAACGCATTTAATGCTCGCACTGTACACGATAATCTATCAACTTACCCAGATACGGGTGACGTCAGATTATCTAATATAAATATAGAAAACCCCCATAGCAATACAATCATCCCTTCACCCCCTGGAAAAAGGCACAAGCACGCATAGGGGGCAAATCTCTCTCTTTATGTTAGTTTTGCGCAGATTAATGCCTCTTCTTCCCATAACAGCCACATTAATCCACCATTAAGAAGAGATTAAAATTTGATGAGCGACATCCCCGAGGTCGCAAAAGCTTTTGCCTTTCTGAAAATGGGTATTTATACTAGGATTTAATCTCTTATAAATCGGGTTTACATCATAAACCCTTGTAAACCCTGTAGTTCCCGTAATTTAAACACCCTAACAATACTTGAAAGGGGACCACAGAGTTTACACTGTAAATTCGGTTTACACAAGTGTTGTGTTATAGTAATATGATGTGAGGAATTTTGGATAATTTTATTTTCATACTTTTGTTTCCTCCTTTATCAATTGTTTGGAAGATTATAACTTAAAGGCCACACATCCTAAATTTTTATGATTTGATAATTTAATTTGGTTACTTGTATATCTATAAACGATAAGAATACACTTGTTCTTTTTATTAAAAAAAATATGCATCACTTAGCCATCGTGATTAAAAAGTGAGTGATTTTGCGGTTATTTGGTTAGGAAGTTTACGCAAGTATCTTTGTTGTTTATTGAAAGTCAACGTGAATAATGTTATTATAACTTGCTCTAAAAAAATAATTATAATTTATGGGTGGTTGTGGTCACCCAAATCATCTCAGACGAGGAACATTGAACCATTTTTTTTATTATTAATTATTTTTTTATTAAAATATTATTAATTTATATATATTATCACATTTTATTTATACTAAGAATTATTTATAAATTAATTTACTGGATCACTACTATTTTTCAACAATCTGGGAAGACGACTACTATTTTTCAACAATCTAGTGGGTATCGGAAGACAGTCTTACACATCTTTTCATTATTGCATATAGATAGATAGATAAATATTTCTTCTGTCCCATCGAATATTTACATTTGTTTTTTCATGAGAATTATAGAATACTCCATAATACTTTTAATCTATAGTGAGATGATAAAAATAAAATTTTAATGTAAAATATGAAATAGAAAATCCCATAAAAATACATTAATTATTTTGTGTATATAGTGAGATGATAAAAATAAAATTTTAATGTATAATATAAATAGAAAATCCCATAAAAATACATTAATTATTTTTTGTGAATCTCATCTTTTTACATTAAAGTAAAAATAAGATTCCCTACATAAATTATGAAAATATTGGGTGGCAAACTGTGGTGTCTTTAGCATTAATTAATGAGATAGATGTAAAATTGTGAAATGGTGCAATATGATTGCATGGAAATATTTTTTTGGTGAGGTTGCTGTTCGAATCTTTATGAAATCTTTTTTTTGTCCTTCCAAATCTATATTTAACGTTATTGGGCTATTTTTTTTATTTTTTTAACAATTTCTTATTAAATCTCTAAATATATATTTTAACTATTGGACTTATTTAATTGAAAAATTAATAGAGATGTCCCAATTTTTTGTGGTATTTTATTTAATTTAGATCAGTGTTTTCATAACCGAATCGGAGATCGAACCGGTGGCCTCAACGGTTCACGGTCGGACCGGTCGAATCGGCAGTTCAACCGGAAAAACTAAAATTACACATTTTTATAATATCTTATATATTTTATATATGATTATATATTAATATGTTTAGTGTATATTTAAATAAATACCTAATTAAAAAACAATAGTAATAGATTGAAAGAGGAAATTTTAATGTGAAGAAATATGATTTTTGAATTTTAAATTCTTATAATAGCTAACTACTTCGATCACAAATAAATAAATTAGAAAGAAATATACTAATAATCATTATTTTAATCCGCTTTAATAGTAAATATTCCTATGAATTAAAATTTGAAATAAATTTAGAAGGAAAATTTGAATGAAAATTGAATTGAAATAAATTTGGGATAAAAAAAATTAAAATAAAATAAAAATCTAAAAAAAATTAAAAAAATATCAAAATCTGCAGTTTTCGGTTCGGCCGGTCCAATCGGTTTTTCTGATTTTGACCTGTCCTAACCGATTCTTCCCGATTTTAAGCCAAAACGGTTCTTAGCGGGTGATCGGACCTGTCATCGGACCGATTCCCGGTCCAACCGGTCGAACTGGCCGGTCCGATCTGGTTTTGACAACAGTGATTTAGATTGACTTTTGTAGTAAAACTAAAATAAATAAAGTTGAAAATAAAGTGTGTTTTTAACCTTTACGAAGAGTGGATAGTTTAGGATTTTTTATTTTATTTTATTTTAAGAAATATATTTTGCTTTAATATATAAGTAGATTTTTTTTTGGTAAGCTATTAAATTAAATTCTTAAATTAATGGGTCAATTACATACAAAGTTCCGATCTTTTCGCCGATTGCGGATTAGTCCAAACTTTTGAATATTTATAAATAAGTACCTGACCTTCCGCTTGTATTTGTTGAGAGTGAAAATTAGCGTGTTTGAGTGTCCAATCTAACACCTTTTTGATGAGTATTGTTGTTATATATTAGTACAAGTTTCTTATATTCAATATATGTGAGAACAAGGTGCACTTGAGGTGTTTTATTGTGTTTTAAGAGGAAAAAGGGATCAAAAGTGCAAAGTTTGAGAAAAGGTGCAATTTGTGTATGAATGCTGAAAAATGCACGTTCAACTTTCATAATTTTTTTGTATTTGTATGGATATGTGAACGGGAAGTGTAATAGATAGTTGGAAATCCACTGAAAAGAGGATCGTTTTGGCATAAAAAACACCTCAATTGGATTCCAAACGAGGAAGTTATGAGAGAAATAGTGACGTTGCGCGAGCTATGCCGAAAGAACAGCTGTGTTACTTTGCATGGCTTGTTACACCTTCAATTCTTGGAGTTTTTATGAGTTCTATATATGAATAGAAATCCAAAGAATAGAGGATCGCGTGAGCGCAAGAATCACTCAAATTGGAGCTCGGATGTGGAAGTTATGAGCGAAACGGTGAGACTACGCACTGCAGTTCGACCAGAGTTCGACCTCCTCTGTTCGGTTCAACCACTGGTCGTGGTCGAACCAGAAGCCTGAACAAGCGCAAAATCGGGATTTTTACCCCCTGTTCATAAATTTTTGTGCTTTTCAAGAAAAAGCTCATCCTAGGTGTTGGGCAATTGGATCTTGTGGCTCAAACGTGATCGTTAGTAAACAGGCAAACAATAAACAGCGGAAGCAATTAAATCTTGTTTACCGTATTTCTAGGTTGATGTAGAGGATGAACCGTTGCAGAGAACCACCTCTCAATCTTCTGCAGTATGTCCCAAGTTGAATCCTGCTGTTGTGTGGGCAACAATCCGCAGGATGCTCTCAATCTGCTCCTATTCTTTCTAACTGTCAAATGAGGCACTGACTTAGGGTTAACAGGAACTGAGATAACTTATTTATAAGGGCTACTGCAGGGACCAGGAGGAGAAATTGGGCTGGGCCTCAATTGAATTTAATTAACCAAGCTTAGCCCAAAGCTTTTAATTAAATCCAATAATAATAATATAGTCCACTAAAATATTATTATTGCACTACCCATCCAATCCCAAATTATGTTCTGGGCTCCTTCTTATTATAAGCCCGATAGTCTCCCCACGTTTAAGATATTCAATGTCCATTAATTAATTAAGTTACTGACAACTCTAATTAATTAATATCTCGTCCGAGAGTAGTACCACTCAACCTTTTTATCATGCCGGAAATTAATCCACTTGCAAGATTTACATGATAAACCTTATGAGCTCCTCAAGGGGACATCATCAACCTATGACGGACATGGATTCCTTCTACAATCAACAGCACACCATAGATACAGCACTACTTCCCAACTCACCGAGTTTGTTGATTTAATACATATAAATCTCACCCATTGATGAATCAAAGAAATACATACTGCCCTACGTGTCGAGGTTATTGTATAGGGATTAAGAGGACGAACTTCCATAATAACAGAGATCAAGTTCTTCTATAAGTCAGTATAAGTCGAACAATCTCAGACGGTCCTGCTCAATACACACAAGTGCACTAATGTGATTCTATAGCCAAGACAAGCTAATACCAAACCACACTACAACCATACCGATAGAGAGTCCCCGTCTATCTCAGTTGTGAGCATCTGTTTATACTTTATAAGGAAACCGATAATATGATCTTCCGCGTGTTGTCGCACAACATATTATCTACAGTATAAAGTAAATGGACTATTGCGTCATGCATATAAAATAAATTATAAGATGCAATCATTTGATCAATGATTCTCATTTCAAATATTGTTATGACATTGTTCATACTAAAGCTAGACTTTTAGTATACAATCCAACAATCTCCCACTTATACTAAAAGACTATACTGTCATGTATTCTGCCATACATCTGATTCCTACTACCACTACACGACCATTAAAAGCTCTCGCCTTAAGGTCCATGTAAATAGTTTACTAGGTCATCATCCGATGCAATCTAGGCGACAACAACTTTCCCCTCATCATACGATTTCTCGTAACAGGTGGTACTTGCGCTCCATGTGTTTAATTGCCTTATGGACTCGTGATTCCTTCAAGTTTGCAACTGCACCAATATCAACAATGTAAATTGTGATTACCTTGGGCAAACTTAGAAACACTTCAAATTCCATCTTGAAGTTTCTAGAGTCATATAGATACTTTGGCTGCCTCATAGGCTCCAATTTATCATCTTTCCATGATGGAATCTGGAGTCTGAAATATATTTCTATATAACACTCCTCCACATTATGACTCTACTTCCTAAGATTAAACACATAACCTTTGAGGAGAATTTACTACTGTTCAATCTGACTAAAAAATCCGAATCTCCGTAATCCACAAGAAGCAGTGAATCTGCTCAGTAAGTCTATATATGATTTCCAGTCCTTCTCAGACACTTCATATATGTCTTACCACAGTTCATCATTCTTGTTCCGGATTACGTTGATACCCACTGTTCTTGCATTCAGCAAAACAGATATCCAACTTCGTTCATAGCATTCCTTAGATTAAGCTTCCTTATTCGCCGAAGCATAAGGAAGCGCTTTCATCTACTTTATCTTCTTTTTGTATCTCAAAGACACATTCACTAAGATAAATTCACATGCTAAACGAGTATGGACTGTATCATTTATGAAACTTGAGATAAGCATAATGTCCTTTCTTGTGATCCGTATTACCGTGATCAAAAGGATATATTTGCCTTTCTTAAGTCCTTCATATCTACCGCTTTATTAACCGTACCCATACGCCCGATAATACTCTTTCATTGTCTCCAATGAGCAAGATACTATCTACGTATAGTACAAAAACCACCACCACGTTTCCGTCACTCTTTACAATACACAAGATACATCCGCTAATTGATTTAAATCCGTGTCACTGGATTACCTAATCAAAACAGATGCTTCACGATCTCAAAGCTTGCTTTAGTCCATCGCTGGACACTTTTAAGCTTACTATCAAAATGCTATTAGTACTTTGCAATGAATCACTCTGGTTGCTTCACATAGATGTTTTCCTCAAGACTTCCAATCAGGAAAGCTGTCTTGACATCTATTTGATGTTCCTCATAATTCAATATGAGCAGCAATAAATAAAAGAATCCGGATCAACATAAGCATAGCTACCAGCGAATATGTTCCCTCATAATCGAACCATTTCTTTCTGAGTACACTTTTTCGCAACAAGCTTTGCTTCCAAGGTTTTCACCTTTCCATATGATCCTCTTTTATTTCCTTTGACCCTTGCAATGGCTTTTACACCATTTAGTGGTCATACAAGTTCCCAAATTTAATATAGAGTCTGTAGATTCTATTTCAACATACATTGCAACTTACTAAGATTCCGCATTTTAATCTTGTAGTGCTACGTCGTATCCGTGGGATAATACCATGTTCACTAGGGATTCAGTCTTACGACTCTCCCAAAACATATATTTATGGGTTGTCATACAACACTCCCACTACGACAAGGCACTACATGTAATTGTGTATCAGACGTGATACGCGTTGCAGTTTACCTTGTGGTATATCCTCTTGTACACTTGGTACTTATACTTAGTGTTTTCCTCTCACTACCTTTAGAACAACTTATACATGGGTTTGTGATTTATTACATAGTCCTTTTCCAAAAATCTAGTTATTGAGTTAACAATTATCCTTCGATCTTTTGGACTAAATAAATCACTATCCATTTTTCTAGAATATCCCATATACAGACAAACGTTTCACGAATTACTGTATCTAGGGCATATCCATAAAATGAATTTAATTATTCCAAATAATCCATCATCTATCTAATCATAACCATAAGAGCCTTATACCTTCTACCCACCACACCATTCAGCTGGGGCATGCCCGGTGTAGTCAACTTGAGATTTAATCTCAACTTCTGATTATTAGCTCCTAACTATCCCAAGAGGTATTCGCCATCACGATTAAATCGTAATGACTTGATATATTTTCCATGACGCTTCACTGTACCAGCCTTTCAATTCTTGAATAAATTCAAGAACTTAGACATGCAGTGCACCAAATAAATATATATCTGCATCCAGAATAATCTTTGAATATTCATAACCACCTCTCGCCTGGATATTGTTAGGTTCGCTTGAATCAGAATGAACTAATTCCAACATATATATCTTTGGCTCTACACCCCACAGCCTTGAAAAGGCAGTTAATCAATTTTACTTCCAAGCACGACTCGCAAGTCCGATAGTTTCCACTTCAGATAAACCTTACAGTCTATCGGCTATCAACCTTTGAATCCTACTCCAGTAAAATGAATTAGTCATAGACGCCAAATGTATGTTTAGTTCATTTCCGAAGGTTCCTTTCTCTTACTAATATTAGAAGATGCATTATTTAATTACTATTTATTGCATCTGTGGGATGTGCATGATTCAAGAGTATAATTATTATCCACCAACGTACTATAATGGATTATACCCCCATTCCTCATCATTATGACCATGTCATATAAATGAAATGAAGAATCCATCCGTTAATGCATAGAAACCGAAATTAAATTCTTTCCATGAAAACGTACGTAAAGATAATTTCTCATAATCAATCATTTATTCCTATCATAAGATAGATAAATAACTCACACTGCAATAGCCACTACCTTCGTAGTTTTACCCATGTCATAACTATCTTATCCTCACTTATTAATAAACATTTAGTGATTCCAGTATCTACACACTTCGTGTTAATAGATGCCATCACTAATTATGTTTAAACAACTAGTGAATAAGATATTAAACTTGTTCACTTTATGATGAAAATGGCTTTCCTTTGCCACATGTTTTGTCAGAAGTCTCCCACCATATACATCCTCTAGTATTTCAGGTAGAACTTTCTCAAAACATCAAGGCTAAACATGGAGAATAAAATTGATCTAGGTTACCCTTTCAATTTATACTCCAAGCTTTTCCAATTCATTCATCAAATTCTATCATGATCTTGCGCCTTTTAAATTACTCAAGTATCTGAAGAGTTACATGAGTTCATCATATTTCTATGATCCTCTCATCTCTTCACTAAAGACTTTAATAGGCATCATGAGCCGTCCTTTGAGAGAACACATGTATTTTCTTAAGCAGTAAATTTCAAAATTAAGATTCTTTTCTAATCAGTTAATATGGACAAGTAAATATAATGTCTTTTAGTTAACAATTAGTGAGACTAAAACTATTCGAAATACAGAGAATCACGATTAAATTTACTGATCAAAACTTCGAATTTTATCCTTTTATATTGTTTCCCTCAAAACAATATAAAATAAAATTCACCGACATCTCAAGCACCGTGAGTCTGCAAGCCACGTTAGTGTGGACGTTTACAAACCCGAACATTTACAAGAGAAGGTTTTACCCATTAATTTCATTTGTCAACCTAACTTTATGACAAAATAATTAATAGTCGGTTACTCTTTAGCCATGCAAATAATAGCAGTGACTCCGTTGGGGAGGATACTAATTATTTACACCTAAGTGTACACCATTATTTGATCCCAAGTCCACTGCGCGAGCTTATGTGCCTTACAGTTGGAGAAGTACACACGCGCTCGGGTAGCTTCCTACAATCATCAATTATAAGTTTGTACCAGTGTACCGCACACAAACTCATCCGTTAGGGAGGAAGGCCTATGCCAACACGCAAGTTTATGTGCCACATTACAAACAATAATTATTTATGAAGTCTGTACCAGTGATCCATGAATAAACTCATCCGTTAGGGAGGAAGGTCTATGCCAACACGCAAGTTTACTCACATCACTTACAAACCAATAATGGAGGCCGCGGGAATTTATTACCAATCCCCTCTCCCACTTAGTTATTTAACACCGAGGGTTTTAAACATGCATATAATATTTCATAAATAAAATATACATCTTAGACATGCTTCTATTAACAGCAATTTAAATAAATAAATTCACATAGAACATGCCTGTCACATATACAACAATATTTGACAATTAAATCAATTAATCAGTTATATAACATTAATTAATTGTATAATTAGTGGATCAATTAATTTGGGCCTCAAGAGCAACAAATAAGCACAAAATAAGCAGCAGATTAAATAATTAATCAAGCCCATTATCCATGGCCCATAAACTTAGCCCAAAATCAAATTAAATCCACCAAGCCCACTAGCACAATTAGTCCATTAATATAATTAATTAATTATGCTTGGTCCATTACCCACAATTAATTAAATCAGCAGCCCAAAACCATTTTAATTAAAATTGAGCCCAATAGCCCAAAACCAAATTAAAAATTGAGCAGCCTCTAATAAAAACACTGAATTGGGCCCTTTAATAATCAGCCCAAATTCGCCTTAATTAAAATAGGGCCCTACAGCCCAATATCCTATTAATTAAAAAATTTGGGCCCAAATAATTAAACTAGGTCCAATAAACAATAATAGCAGCCCAACAGCACATCAACAATCCAAATGCTGCCCTAATCCACAGCCGCTCCCACACTGACTGCCAGCAACCGCCGCCAATGGCGCCGTCGAGAAGCACCCAGCCGCGACCGTTCATCACATACGGAGAAGACACCGGCAGCCACCAGCAGAACCACCGGCGCGACCATGGCCCCGCTTCTCCGGCAGCCATCCCCGGCGCGACCAGGCAGCCGCTACAAGTCGACAATAGCCGCCTCTAGCAGCACGCCCGACGTAGCTTCGATGCAAATCGATCAGCGCCGCCGCATCGCTGCCTGCAGCCATCCCGTCAGCCGCCGTCCGGGAACAACCCACATCGAGGCAATCTCCATCGGCGAGTGGATTGACCCGCGAGATCACGATGGGCGCCGCCAAGACCCGCCTTCAGCCTCACCGGATCTACGACGATCTTCTCCGATCCGACTGGATCTGCGTCTTGTATTGTTGGAGATGCCCGCTGCTCTTGGTGTGGTGCCGACACCCCACCGGAAGGGATCCGACACGGATCGCGCCACCAAAGGCCACCACTGCCCAGAACGTCATCGATCGGAATCCGCCGTCGACAGCTTGGTTAGCTCCGCCAGAGCCGCTGCCTACACACGACGATCCAGACACTACGCGCCGTCGCGATCTTCCATCATCACCCGAATGACCGCCTTGAGGCTCGCCCGGTCACCACGGCAGTCGCAATCGAGGCTGAGACATGCTCTGATGGAAACAGATTCAGAAATCCACCGCTCGCCTTGAATCTACCGCTGCCGTTTCGTCTTCCAGCCTTCACGCGCCGTCGGCTGACTCCTGCTTCCAATCGTCACGCGCCGTTGGCTTTTGGGTTCCAGCCATCACTCGCCGTCAGCTTCACACCCATTGAGCAGGGTGTGTGTGTGATAGGATGATAACAGTTGATCCATTGACGTGTGTGTTTATGTGACAATAAAAGAATGTGTACCATGTATTCAATCAAAGAAAAATACACGTACTTCTCATAACATCAGAAGATCACAAACACACTGACGTATAAAACATGCGATTAATCCAGATTATCATATAATCAAATAATCACAATAAACCAATGAATCACGTTTTCACCACGAAACCAAGGCTCTGATACCAATTGTTGGGCAATTGGATCTTGTGGCTCAAACGTGATCGTTAGTAAACAGGCAAACAATAAACAGCGGAAGCAATTAAATCTTGTTTACCGTACTTCTAGGTTGATGTAGAGGATGAACCGTTGCAGAGAACCACCTCTCAATCTTCTGCAGTATGTCCCAAGTTGAATCCTGCTGTTGTGTGGGCAACAATCCGCAGGATTCTCTCAATCTGCTCCTGTTCTTTCTAACTGTCAAATGAGGCACTGACTTAGGGTTAACAGGAACTGAGATAACTTATTTATAAGGGCTACTGCAGGGACCAGGAGGAGAAATTGGGCTGGGCCTCAATTGAATTTAATTAACCAAGCTTAGCCCAAAGCTTTTAATTAAATCCAATAATAATAATATAGTCCACTAAAATATTATTATTGCACTACCCATCCAATCCCAAATTATGTTCTGGGCTCCTTCTTATTATAAGCCCGATAGTCTCCCCACGTTTAAGATATTCAATGTCCATTAATTAATTAAGTTACTGACAACTCTAATTAATTAATATCTCGTCCGAGAGTAGTACCACTCAACCTTTTTATCATGCCGGAAATTAATCCACTTGCAAGATTTGCATGATAAACCTTATGAGCTCCTCAAGGGGACATCATCAACCTATGACGGACATGGATTCCTTCTACAATTAACATCACACCATAGATACAGCACTACTTCCCAACTCACCGAGTTTGTTGATTTAATACATATAAATCTCACCCATTGATGAATCAAAGAAATACATACTGCCCTACGTGTCGAGGTTATTGTATAGGGATTAAGAGGACGAACTTCCATAATAACAGAGATCAAGTTCTTCTATAAGTCAGTATAAGTCGAACGATCTCAGGCGGTCCTGCTCAATACACACAAGTGCACTAATGTGATTCTATAGCCAAGACAAGCTAATACCAAACCACACTACAACCATACCGATAGAGAGTCCCCGTCTATCTCAGTTGTGAGCATCTGTTTATACTTTATAAGGAAACCGATAATATGATTTTCCGCGTGTTGTCGCACAACATATTATCTACAGTATAAAGTAAATGGACTATTGCATCATGCATATAAAATAAATTATAAGATGCAATCATTTGATCAATGATTCTCATTTCAAATATTGTTATGACATTGTTCATACTAAAGCTAGACTTTTAGTATACAATCCAACACTAGGTCCATAAGGAGAGCTTACAAGTATAAAAGGGGATGTAGATCACACCAAGACAATACAATAGAAACGGATTGGAGACAACACAACACAATCATCCTACACCCCACAAGGGGCTGAATCCCCCCAACCATCATCCATATTCTTTACTCCATCCATCCATCACTTTGAAGATTCGTCTGTGGAATCAAGAGGAGAACCAAGAAGAGGATTCAAGACGGAGAAGGACGCGACGACTCCCACATCAAGGGTTTTATTCATTTCCTAATTTATCTTGTATTTTTCAGACATTCGGGTAAGATCTATCTAACACCCATGATTGTTCTTCGTAACATCATGGGCTAGAGCCTTTTTGGTAGAACTAGGGTTGTGAAGGTTTTTACCAATTAATTAAACTTTTGTGTGTAAACTCCGTACAACACTACTTGTGAATTTATTTTATATATGATTGTGCCTTTTTAATTCAAACTTACGGTCATTTTGTGCATCATTAACTGTTATGTAGAGTCTGAATACATAGCTTGGTTATTGATTGAGTGCGTTCACTGTTGAGCAGGATTCCATGTTATGATTCTAAGTGAGGGGACTACGAAGCTTCATTAGAACTATCATATATGAATACTTATTAATTTAATTGAATTCGAGTTATTAAGTAAAATAAAGAGGATAATTTTATAGTACCTATAAAGGGAGATCATATCGGGTTAGAGTACCAATTGGCCAGGGAAATAATTGGATTGATGGAGGAAAGAATGTGGATGATGGTTGGGGGGTTCACCCCCTTGTGGGGTATAGGATGGTTGTGTTGTGTTGTCTCCAATCCGTTTCTATTGTATTGTCTTGGTGTGATCTACATTCCCTTTTATACTTGTAAGCTATCCTTATGGACCTAGGATGAGTTTTTTCTTGGAAAGCATGAAAATTCATGAACAGGGGGTAAAAATCCCAATTTTACGCTTGTTCAGGCTTCTGGTTCGACCACGACCAGTGGTCGAACCAAACAGAGGAGGTTTAACTCTGGTCGAACTGCCTTCTACATTCGAGCTCCAATTTGAGTGATTCTTGTGCTCACATGATCCTCTATTCTTTGGCTTTCTATCCATATAAAGAACTCATAAAAATTCCAAGAATTGAAGGTGTAACAAGCCATGCAAAGTAACACAGCTGTTCTTTCGACACAGCTCGTGCGACGTCACTATTTTGCACATAACTTTCTCGTTTGGAATCCAATTGAGGTGTTCTTTATGCCAAAACGATCCTCTTTTCAGTGAATTTCCAACTATATATCACATTTCCTGTTCAGAGCTCCATAAAATACAAAAAATTATAAAATTTGGACGTGCATTTTTCAGCATTCATACACAAATTGTACCTTTTCTCCAACTTTGCACTTTTGATCCCTTTTTCCACCTAAAACACAATGAAACACCTCAAGTGCACCTTGCTCTCACATATATTAAATATAAGACACTTGTGCTAATATATAACAACAATACTCATCCAAAAGGTGTTAGATTGGACACTCAAACATGCTAATTTCCACTCTAAAAAATATTGCAATTCGAACCACCGGGGAGCTGGAGCACTGCCTGGTGCTGACGTGTCTTCTTTTTCCATATACCCCACCAACTGCTATGCCATCTGTTAAAAATAAAATGCTAAAGGTAATATTCCTCTTTCTACAAATTCACTTCACCTCCCACACGTCACTCCAACCTTCTCTCTCCTCCCATGCCGACTCCCTCCCATCTCCCCTTCTCTTTCTCATCTCGCTGCCGCCGTCCACTCCATCAGCGTAAACTACAACACTCTCGGCGACAACCTCCCCTGCCAGCTCAAGTGGCGCAGTTCCTGAAAGACAAAACTACCATCGATCTTATCAAAATCTTCAACGTCAACCCAGAACATCCTCTGTGGCTTCTCCAACACCAGAATTCTTGTCACCGTCACAATCCCTAATGGCAAGATCCTTGCCCTAACAGATGTCGTCCATGCCCGTAAATGGCTCTCCACACACATTTACCCATTTTACCCCAGATCAAAATCAATTACATCCTCGTCGGAAATGAAATCCTCCACTGGTGCCCACAGAACCTCGTCGACAACCAGCTCATTGCCACCATGAGAACAGGCCACGAAGCTCTCCTCCTCTCCAACATCACAGACATCAAAGTCACCACTTCCCACTCGTTAGGTATCCTCGAGTTGTCGGAGCCGCCGCACGGCGAAGTTCTGGCCTGGTTGGTAATATCTGCTGGGCTCGTCTTTAATATTCTGTAGTCCAACTCTTTCTGCCGCAGTCGAACATCGGTGGGCACGAGCTGGATAGGTTGAGTTGGAAGAACTCCGGGTGTGGGAAGGCCACCTGTGGCGGCGAGCAGTCGTCGATTTTTGCAAGGGATGAGTGGGAAAGGTTGTCGAATGTCTAAGAAGTTGGGTTTTGGAAGAATGTCTGAGAAGCAGGTTCTTCAATATTACCTTTAACATTTTTTTACAGATGGCATTACATCTGGAGAAGACTTGAAAGAAAGAGGGACACGTGGAGAGGATGATGTAATAAAAAATGCCACGTCACCACCGAGCAGGCCTCCCGCTGCCCGGTGGCTTGATTTGAAAAATGGGTTAAAGGTCGAGTACTTATTTGTAAATATTAAAAAGTTTGGACTAATTTGAAATTCGCGAAAAGGTTGAGACTTTTGGCGTAATTAACCCTAAATGAATTAGAAATATCAGCATTTATTAGACTTCTCTCCTCTTTGCCATAATCTTTAAAAAAGCTGAAAAATATTTAAAGTTAGATTACTATTGTATAGGAATATATGAATAAAACTAAAATGTGTAAAATTTTAATTTAGAGTGAAAAAAAGGTTGCGCAAACTTTTTGAATTTAATTATGATTGTATTAAAAAACTATTTAGTGAACTTCATATATCTTAACAAAAATAAAATAATTTATATATATATATATATATATATATATATATATATATATATATACATATATATATATATATATATATATATATATTAGTATGAAATCCGCGTACTACGCGGGATCATTTAATTATTACTCTTATTTTTATAATTAAATAATTTGTGTCATATAACGATTCAACATTAATTAGGGAATTTTTTTTAAAGATAATTTCTTTCAACAATATAAAACATTTACAACGAATTATAACTTTTAACTTTTGATAATGTGACACTTAATTAAATCAAGTATAAAGTTAATATATATGTAAATATATTTTAATTTTTTGAAAGAACACTTGTATTTTTTTTTAATGTTAACTTATAACGTAATACAATTGAAAATTATTTATTACCCTCTCAATCTCTCTAAAAAAATGTGCAACCATATATGACAATTTTGTCTGTTTGTTATATATTTATGTAGTTGATACTTGATAGTATTTGGTTTTTTAATTTGTATTTAAATGCAATCAAGATCAAAGTATTTACCTCATAGTAATAAATCCTTATTTTTAAGCAAAAACTTCTGTGCCCCCGGGGACACACGTGTCCCCATGTGAACAAAAGAGTTTTAGTATTAAAACTCTTGTGTTCACATGGGGACACTGTGTGTCTTCGGGGGCACAAGAACTTCACTTTAATTTTATTATTTGTTTAAAATAAATATCAAATATCTCATAATTAAAATTAAATAATTCTTTTAAATTTATTTTTTAAAAAAGTCACAATTTAAAAAAAAATATAGAAAGAAAGATATCATATATTATTTTAAAAAATAAAATGTTGAATAAGAAAAATAATTGAAAGTAAATAACGAAAATACTGAAAAATAAATTAAAAATCCAAAATATTAAGAAAATTACACTTGAATCAATCATCTTTCACTTAAAGGATACTTGAATCGATACTTTAGAGGTAGAATCGACTTGAATCGATCCTTTAGAGGTTGATCGATTCAAGAAAACTTGAATCGATGATCTTCCTCTTGAAGAATTCTTAAAAGCTTGAATCGATCCTCTTCCTCTTGAAGGATACTTAAATCGATACTTAAATCGATTTTAATATGGGGCGTATCAAAATGAAAAATGAATATATATTAAGGAGACGGAGGGAGTATATCAAATAATGATCTCAAACTTCTATATATTTCAATATAAGTCAATAGTGGCTCATGATCTCTTATGTTGATCTGCATCATTTTATTTTGTTTGATGATAAAATATTTATAATTAAATATTGACTGGATAAGAGTTAAAAATGCACCCAAATTATTGCAATTGACAAAAGACTAATAAAAATTATGAAAACATATTGATTATTCGTGTCTGCTGAGAGGTAGACGCTTGCATGGTTTTGCATGCGTACGTTGACTCAGCAGTGCACACATGTATAATAAAAATTGGTGGATCAACGTGAAGATCAAAGACTAAGATTGAGTATTGATGGGACACCGAGGTCAATGGGCTTAGATATTGAGGAGCAGCTTGCTTTTGCAAGCAAGTTATGATCATATATTTAGGCAAGATTCGGGAGATATTATCTATATATATCAAGATAATTAGGGTATATATGAGAGTCAATTTTATTCTTCGTTATGGTTGTAAAATCATTTGATTCTTCTTATTCTTTAAGGGTGGATATAGGCAATTTGCCGAAGCACTATAAACGATTGAGTTTATCATTTTTTTTCTTCTTTGATCAATCTGTGAGTGATCATGAGAGAGTTCTTTGAGAGTGTTAAGATATTCTTACATTAAGTCACAACAATTGGCACCGTCTATGGGAAGGGAAGCGCATACTGATCAAGAAAAGAAAGAAACGGGAAGATCAAGAGGACGCAGACGGAGAATTCGATTATCAACGGTGGTGGAGGGAAGGTGGCAGTCAGATTAGAAGATGGGCTTCTTCTATGGTGGCTCTCAGTGAAAAGAGCAACATGTGACTGTTCCCTCCATCGGTCAGAAGCAGATCTTCGATGGCGGCTGATGGAGGTAATTGCGGAGCAATGGTGAAAGGTTGCTACTCAAAGTGGAATAGTGTAATGGAAATGAGGGTTGTTGTTCCCTTATAAAGGCAGTGTAATGAGTTTGCTACATTCGTTAAAACAGTGGAATAAAATAAGGATAAGAGGTGGTTGCACCTTAAAGCAATATGTGAGAGAAGTAAGAGCGTTGGTGTAATAGTTCAAGGTCTAAGGTAGAGTATTGTTAAGAGATAGACGCTTGCATGGTTTTATAACTGTATCATATACGGGTGTTGAAGTGATATTGTGATGTGATGAATTTGATATTTATGAAGAATTTAAAAGTGGGAGATTGGGTATTGTGATGTGATGAATTTGATATTTATGAAGAATTTAAAAGTGGGAGGTTGGGTATTGTGATTGATTGGATGTTTTTAAGGAGGCCGCGCTTCGAAAATTTACAGGCGCATTAATTCATTTTTTTTTCAAATCTTTATTTAAGTTTATTGAGTTTATTTAATTTTTATTGAGCTTATTTATGTTGGTTGGGTGTCAACCAAAATCTCACATCGGTTAGAAGTGGGGATGTCGATGGATTTATAAGTGCGGACAAGACTCTTCCTAGCATGAGGCCTTTTGGGTGTGAGCCCAGAGAGAAAAATCATGCGGGCCAGTGGACGGTCCAAAGTGGACAATATCATGCTAGTGGATTGAGTGAGCCCGGCTCCGCTGGGTCGATAAACCCAACAAGTGGTATCAGAGTCAGGCCCTAGACTTAATCGGAGCAGCGCGGGAAATACGACACGGTTGTTGGCGGACCGGTGCGCGTCTCAAACTGATGTCTAGCCATGAGACTTTGTTTGAGGGAGAAAAAATACGACACGGTTGTTGGCGGATCGGTACGCGTCTCAAACTGATGTCTAGCCATGAGACTTTGTTTGAGGGAGAAAAATGCGACGCAGTTGGTGGCGGACCGGCACGCATCTCAAACTGATGTCTAGCCACCGGACTTTGTTTGAGGGAGAAATGCGATGCAGTTGGTAGGATGTTCTCGCCTCGAACTGATGTCTAGGTGCGAGACTTTGTTTGAGGGGGAAATGTTGGTTGGTTGTCAACCAAAGTCCCACAAGTGGGGATGACGATGGGTTTATAAGTACGGACAAGACTCTCTCTAGCATGAGACCTTTTAGGTGTGAGCCCAGAGAGCAAAACCGTACGGACCAGTGGGCGGCCCAAAGTGGACAATATCATGCTAGTGGATTGAGCGGGCCCGGCTCCGCTGGACCGATAAACCCAATAATTTAGTGGTTTATTTTTTAAAAAATCATGAACCACCACCAACTTTTTCTTTTATTAGGTTTATGAACCGAATGTATTGAGTTTTAGTTACTCCCTCGAACCCAAAGATATTGTCACACTTTTCTTTTTGGATTGTCCTACATAATTGACACATTTTCTTTTTAAGAACATGTACCCACACAAAAATAATTAATTTATTTACATGGACCCACACACACATCACACTCACCACTAATACAAATACCCCTACATATTAAAATATTATATCTTCAATTCATTACACATTAAATTATTATACTTCTTGATTTCCGTGCCCAAAAAAATATGCCAATATCTCCGGAACGGAGGGAATATTAATTTTTTCTTTACATGATGTCTATTTGGAATGCAAAAAATTTAAAATATAAAAAGTTAGAAAAATGATTTTTTTTATTTAAAGTGCACAGAAAAAATTAAAATAAAATGAATAAGACGACTATAATGTGTTCATGTTCTTATTTGATATATATGAAGTCGCTTCAGGTATAAAATATACTCCAAACGAAGGCGTCAAATCTATATATTTAGTATTAAGTCTTTATTGAATCATGATCCGATTATATTGTGTGTACGAATGTAAAACAAAGAAGAAAATAATGGATTTGTTGGACCTACTGGAGTAATTATCTTAATTGGTTTTTAAACAAATTACTAGTCATTTGATTACTGTCTCGGTATTAAGAGTTGGGCTTTATTGATAGACCTTATTGAGTATTTAAATTCTGTAGTAAACCTACAACACATATAGTTGTAATTTTTAGACCACTCTCATCGGCAACCATGTGCCATGGGTCGTACACAAGAGACAAAAAATAATAAAAAAAATTAAAAATTGAAATTAACATGCCAACCGGTTGGGGAATCTCTTCCTGACACAACCCTCCAACTTTATCTACAACCTATCCACAAAGTAATCTTGGAGTGACATGTGTCACATGATAATTATTAAAAAATTATTTTAATTTTTAATATAATATTAAAAAATCTCAAAATGATAATAAATAATTTAATTATAATTATTATATATATATATATATATATATATATATATATATATATATATATATATATATAGATGAGAGAGAAATGAATATTTTATTAAAAGTTAGGTTGAGTTGGGTTGTTGATGGAGCATAAAAAAATTGAGGTTGAGTTGGATTGTAGGTTGTATATGTGGATGAGAGATAAATAAATATTATATTGTTGGGTTGGATGGTTGTGGGTTGTGAATGAGGGTAGTCTTATTGGCACCTTAGGGTTGTGGCAGACTTTTCAAGGATTATCTCTTCTATTCAATATACTCCCTCCATCCCACCCAAAGAATCTCTTTCTTCTATTTTGGACGTCTCACCTAAAAAGTTTGCTTTCCTTTTTTACACACATGGGACCCACACACACCCACTAATACAATTAAAATATGGGACTCACACTCCCACTAATACAACTATCCACTACACATTAATAATAATACTCCTTAATTCACGTGCCAAAAAGCAAAAACTACCCTTGTCGTGAGACGGAGGGAATATATTCATTGCATTGACTCTATGATATACTCCCTCCATCCCATTTCGATGTTTACATATTTCTAGGCGTCCCATTTTAATATTTACGTTTTCCTTTTTGGAATATGAGATTCACCTAAAATAATTAATATATCACCATGGACCCAACATCCAACACTAATACACCTACCCACTTTACATTAAATATTATATCTTTTCACTCACTATCTATTAAAATATTATACTCGTTAATCAACGTGCAAAAAACAAACGTAAACAATGAAACGGGACGGAGGGAGTATTGAACTAGTTATTTTATTTTATTTAACTACTATAAAAGAAAACTATAATCAAGTGTTCACAAAATGAAAGTTAAAAAATTATCAAAATGATTGCGATTAACAAGAGAAATACAATAAAACCATATAAATTACTCTAGTTTAATGCGTGATCTAAATTAGTTTACTGTAAAATATAATGTAAACTAGTCATAAATGAAAATGCATAAATGATGGTGGGACCGAGGGATTATATGGTAAATTACATCATCTTAAAATCTTGGTATCATCCAAACGCCATTGATGAAAAATTTGTGGAAATGGTTAAAGAGACAAGGTTGGTGCAGGTGTTGTTAGTTTTTGGGCAATGGCCGGCCCACCCACATAATCTCCAAACAAAACAATGGAGAAAATCCACTCCATTATAGGGCCATTATGGAATTTACAGAGTAACTTTTCTATCTGATTCTTGGAATTGGACAATCAGCCCCACATCCCTCATCCTTTCATAATTGACAAAACGAGTGAATAAGATTTAGTCACCAGCTTTCAGCCCTCTCTCTCTCTCTCTCTCTCTCTCTCTCTCAAACAACACAATGGCGAAAAGCAAGCTAGTTTGACACAGTATTACTATCTTTAAGCAGACTTCAAGTACTCTTAGATGTTGTTGGTTCTTCGCATCTAATTCAAGAAGCTCTAATGGCTGATTGATGAAGAAAGATGAAACTTTAGGCTTGTGGGAGTAAGTATTTTATGGGGCCCTTAAATCCCCACAACAGCATTCATTATCAATAGAATCCAAGAAAAATTATTTCTTATAATTCTCACCCTGGTCTCTCTCTCTCTCTCTTCCCACCATTGTGATTTTCTCTCACATTAGATACCATTGTTCATCAACAGTAGTTGGCAAACGTGTGCCATTATTTGATCACTAAATATGATGAGTGGAGATAAAAGATCCCTGTGCAAAAATGATGGCGACAGCTTAAGGGGTTTAGTTGATTTCAGGTTTGAATCGCTTCTTTATTAATGTATTCATTTACAACTGTAATAAAATTTACCAAGTAGATCTACATCATTATTGTTAAATTCTTGTTAAAATAGACCACCCTCCAACTACATATATACTTTTCCCATTCAAAGTTCAAACTCCCCCCACCCCCGCCGTGTACAACACACAAGCACCCTGAATGAATTAGTTTTGTGGGGGAAGAAGCCAGTGTTAAGACATCAAAATCTTGTAGTTGCAGCTTATTTTAGAGTGAGTTAATTTTTTTCTGCATTCCAGATTGATTTTTTGCATCCTATGTTTGTACTGGTTTATATTATTCTTCCAGGGTTCTTGGATTGTGACAATAGGTACACTAATACTTATTGCCTGAAAAATATTAGTCCCTATTCCTAAAATTTATCCATTACTGTTATTTACAATTTGGGATCTCTAATTTGTTTTTTAACATGTTGGAAAGAGTTGAGCATTGTTTTTCTTTGCTTCTCTGATAAATTCTAAGTAGTTAGTGTTAATTACCCCTTTATAAGGTCTATGTAAAATGGATTTTATTGGCCTATAAATACGTCATTGCTTCTGTTTCTGAAGTTTGATACTATTTCTCTTCAGGGGTGCCTATTATTCCCGAGGGTGTGCTAAAGTTCAGGGTTTTATAGATGCTACACCCGATGAAATGAAATTGTAGTATAAAATTTGCATGTGTGTGATTGTGTTAGTATTCATGCACTTGGGCATTTGGTTTATCTTACATGAATTACAATAACATCAAGATTTAGCCTTACAATTTGTTGTGACCATATTGTCTGATGGAAGCTTGATCATGCTGTGCAACTTGTTGAACAATAATGCTTCCTTGGTTGGATGTTTAGTTGTCATTGAAGAAACTAGACTTCAATCTTCTTATTGAATTATGTTCAGGAAAGCTGAGTCATGGATAGAACTGAAATGGATTTGAGAGCTCATCACTCTGGTTCTTCGGAGATCGAAGAATCGACGTTGGATTTGAAAAGGGACCATTTCATTAACCTTAACCTGCCCGAATCAAGTTCACAGCAACCACAAACCTTCACAGCAGGCAGTCAGATCTCCGAGAGCAATGCTGCTTACTTCTCGTGGCCTGCTTGCCGTATAACTGATACTGCAGAAGATCGAGCACATTATTTTGGGAATCTTCAAAAAGGGGTTTTACCTGAAATACATGGTGAAAGGCCAAGGGGATTGCAAGCCACTACCTTGGTTGAACTGATGACCATTAGGGCATTTCATAGCAAACTTTTACGGCACTTTAGTCTCGGTACAGCGATTGGTTTACGGATCAGGAAGGGTGTATTGACTGATATACCAGCTATACTTGTCTTTGTGGCTAGAAAAGTGCACAGGCAGTGGTTGACCCCTTCCCACTGCCTACCCTCTGCTCTTGAGGTTCTCACTAGCTTTGATTATGTTCTCTTATTTGTTTATTATGGATTTCCACCTTAATACAAGATGTTTATCTTACTTATGGTGGATTACAATCTCCTTGAGTTTTGAATGTCTATATTTATGAATGCAGGGGCCTGGAGGTGTTTGGTGTGATGTTGATGTCGTTGAATTTTCATACTACGGAGCACCTGCCGCCACTCCGAAAGAACAGTTCTATACAGAACTTGTAGATGGCTTTGGTGGAAGTGATCCATGTATTGGATCTGGCTCTCAGGTTATTAATTTGTTTGATGTTTAGGTTGTACAATTATTGCTTCGAGTTTTGCATAACCAAACTTGTCGTTGTGTTCTTAGGTTGCAAGCCAAGAAACCTATGGAACCTTGGGTGCCATTGTAAGAAGCAGAACAGGAAATAGGCAGGTTGGTTTCCTCACAAATCGACATGTCGCTGTTGATCTTGAATACCCGAGTCAAAAGATGTTCCATCCATTGCCACCATGCCTTGGACCAGGTGTTTATCTTGGTGCTGTCGAAAGGGCTACATCGTTCATATCTGATGATCGATGGTACGGCACTTTTGCTGGGACAAATCCAGGTAACTGGACTACCTGTCTTCCCTCCACCTCTTTTCTTTCTTGAAATTTTGCTCATTACATTCATATGATCATGAAGAGACGTTCGTCCGAGCTGATGGAGCATTTATCCCTTTTGCGGAGGATTTCAACATGACCAATGTGACAACATTAGTAAAAGGTGTTGGTGAGATTGATGATGTTAATATAATAGACTTGCAATCGCGCATTAATAGTCTGGTAGGGAAGCAAGTCGTTAAAGTAGGGAGGAGCTCGGGGTTGACAACTGGAACCATAATGGCATATTCTCTGGAGTATAACGACGAAAAGGGGATGTGCTTCTTCACTGATTTTCTTGTTGTTGGGGAGAATCAGCAAACGTTTGATCTAGAAGGAGACAGTGGAAGTCTTATTCTACTGACTGGTGAAAATGGTGAGAAGCCTCGCCCTGTAGGAATCATTTGGGGCGGCACAGCCAACCGGGGCCGTTTGAAACTCAAAGTTGGCCAACCTCCTGAGACTTGGACCAGTGGGGTTGATTTAGGCCGTCTTCTTGATCTTCTTGAACTTGATCTCATAACCTCTGCAGAAGTCCTTAGAGGTTTGTATTTCTTGCAGTTAGTGCTCTCTTTAAGGCTGTTATTCGTTTACTTTAACAAGCTTCGTGCAACGAAGTCTAAACGAGCTTGCTTCATGTTCAGCTTTTATTTCACTCTCATAAGCTTTGTTGTCATGATCTTATTTTTCTTGGTGCTCAGCTGCTCTGCACGAGCAGAGGAACATGTATTATGGTGGAGTTGATTCGACTGTGGGAGAGTCTTCGCCACCGGAGTGGACGATTACAAAAGATAAATCCGAGGAGAACTTTGAGGTTCACGGTGTAAGCATTGCTCAAGCTTCAAGTGACGACGATTCTCATCTAGGGTTAACACCGATATTCAGACACGGTGAGTTCCACGTTGAAAGTGGGTTCGAGGTGGCTCCTGTCGTCGAGCACCAGTTCATCACGACATCCTCGTACGACTCTCCTGTCGATCATCACCGTCGAGAAGGAAGAGAGAGTCAGGAGAATCTGTCTCTACTGAGAAATGAGTCTGAAGAAGAGATCTCTGTATGTTTGCAGTTGGGCGAACCTGAATGTAAAAGAAGAAAGCTGGAGTGTGATTCTGTTTTGGGCTTCAACAACTCAAGGTAGAAGTTGGATCATTTGGAACCTTTAATTTTTTGTTGTATAATGATGTAATATCTTCTTCTATACCTTCTTGATGAGGAAAAAAAAACAATGGAATAATTATTCATTATTAGATGTAATTATCATCTAAAAATTGTAGCATAAGATGTTGCATAACTGTGTATTAAGTATTGTGAATATTTAAATAGGCTTTTCACAAGCAAGAGAAATGGTCAGATGAGAGAGGAAAGGAATTAATTCTCCTGGTTATATTCATGTTTACTTTACTAGATTCGGGTGGATTTATTTATACACAGTAGATCTGTGTACACAAGTTTTTGAGCTGATTCAATGATTATGCTTCTAGGAAGTATATTATGTACACATTTCCATAGGAAGTGCTTGATTAGCTTCCATAAATTGTTTTAAAAAAAAAAACTCCCTCTTTTTTTTTTCTCTCATTTCTTTCTAGAATTTCAAATCTGCAAACTCTTCCCATCTCCATGCCAACTACCCTCCCCTCTGCCTCCGCCGACAAGTTCTTCCATGGGAGCATAAAGGCTGCAATGGAGTACAGATGGTGTGGAAGAGGTGGTGGTGTGGTGGCTGGATGGAGAGGATGTGGTGGCTGGATGGAGAGGAGGCTCCTTTTCTAGTTAGGTTTCTTAGATCTGTTAGTATAGTCTGATTTGGTGTTTATTTCAGTGTTCTTTTTTCATTATTATGTGATTGAAGGTTTCATCCATGAATTTAACTAGCATAGGTTATTTTGTTCAACCGTTTGTATTTGTTAGTCTTAATGTTTCTCTTCTTTTGCTCAACTGTTTGAGCTTCGTTTTTATTGTTTGCCTCCTTTATGGAGTGTTATGTCTTCTATATGAGGTTTAAAAGTCTCCTTTATAGAGTTATAATCTCCCTCGTGGAGGACTGTTCTCTCGGTTGTTTACCATAGAGTCCCACATAGCCTGTTGGGCTAGTATATAATGAAACCTATCGTTTTGATAAAAAAAAACTTGAGCTTCCATAGCATTTTCCACATCTTTGCTTATTTTTTTCCTTCCCGTCACTGCATTCTGGTATATCTTTCTTGAAGGTGCTCTCTACTTGAAGGAGATGGTATGCCGAGTTAACAGAAAACAGGCCACTGGACGTGTGGTGCCACACATATTTGTCTCGATCCCCTGCTGATATATATTTTTAGGATCATCTCCGCATCTTGTTGAATGAAATTGCTAGCCACCTTGTCGACATCCCATTCGATCCTTGCATTGTTCATCAATTCTCTAGCCCATGTAGCTTTCTCATTCTGATCTTCCGTTGAAGTTGGTTTGAATGTGGGAGTTTTTGGCAACCAAGAGGCTTCCCAAACTCTAAAGCTCTTTCCATCTCCAACTTGGTATTTAATTCATTTCTTAAGAACTTGGATACATTTCACTCATCCTCTCCATAACCATGAATATGAGGCTCCCGTGGTTATGAAGCATTGATATGTAAGTAACTCTAGAAGCTAATTACCCAACCTAATATACTTGTGAGCAAGGTCCTAAAGGCGAGATACTTGCCTAAGAAGGTTTATGTCGTAAAAATTGAGTTTGACCATTTTCAATTTTGCAAATATGAGATCGTTTTACGGAGATAAAAAGTAGTACTCCCTCCATCCCACTAAGCTCTTCACCATAGATACGGAGTTTAAGAAAAGTTATTTTTTGACCAACTTTATTGGCTTTTAGGGGTATTATGGTATTTTTAAGTAATAAATAAATAAATGATAAAGTAAGTTATTTGAGTTAGGTGAGGGTGACATTTTTTAAAATATAATGTTGTGAGAGGTTATTTGTTTTAAAACTTGTACTATTTTTGGGGAGTGAAGGGTGTAGTGGGACAAACAAATGAGAAAATAGTAAAGAGTTGAGCGGGTCGGAGGGAGTAATATTTTAAAAAATAATATTTAAATTAATAAAAAATAATAGCAGTGCAGTGCATTATTAATTTGATAAACATTTTAAGTATAAATAAAATAATACTATTATAATATTTTTAATAAAAAATAATTTAATAAAATATGATAATTATTTGAGAAACCTAAAAATAATCTCACCCAGCGAATGTTGCCCATGCAATTTAAGAATCCATCGTTATTATTATTACTAGGGCTGGGGAAAAATACCGAAATTTTGGTATACCGCCCTTATCATAACGAAAAATACAGATTTTACCGAAATTTTAGGTATGCCGAAATTTTTGATAAGGTATGATACCGTATTGAAAATTTTGGTACGATAAAGGTATATAAATAATCAATACCGCGGTATTTTGGTATATGCCGAAATACCGTAAAATATTCAATTTTTTGAGTTATATGATACGATATTACCATATTAGATAATACATACAATTATAATTATTATTTATGTATTATAATTTTTAATTAAATTATATATATACACTATTTTATTAAAGATTAAATCTAAAATCCTACTATATATTTCTTCATAATTATAAATTATTGATAAAGATCATTGACTTACATGATATTAGTACTTATTTTTTAATTAAGTAATTCTATGTATATGAAAATTTAAAAGTGTTGATTTTAATATAAGTTCCATATATTTTTGTGTAGATCTCTTAGGTACTATTTATTTAATGACAAACACTTTGTAAAACGGGTTTAGATATATTAATTATGTAAACTCGGTTACTGTTTAGTACATAAAAAATTACTCTTTAGCACATGAATTGTTACTTTTTAAATTAAAAAATTACTCTTCAAATTCTTGTAAATCCCGATGTATCGATTACTTTAAGTACATGAAAAATTGCTTTTTAGAGATACGAATTATTACTCTATTGTGTAAAAATTATTACTCTTCAAAGAGTTATTTTTTATATATTAAAGAGTAATATTTAAAAATAAGGCTTACCTGTAAACCCGGTTTTCATGAGACTTACTCTTATTTAATTTGGTCGTTTGCAGATTGTCGTATACTTATTTTTGAATTTGTTATTTATTAGAGTATGTTTTATAGCTATCTTTCACTTTTCTAGTACATGGTTTTTATAAGATTTATTGAATTTTAGATGTATAACGGTATAGCAAACTATGTAATAGGATGATATATACCGATATTTTAGGTATGGTATGGCATACCGAAATATTGGTAAGTAGAAGGTATACTATTTTCTTATACCGAAATATTGGTATACCGAACTAAGGTATACCGAAAGTTTAGGTAAGGTAACGGTATGATTTTTTAAATACCGAAAATTTCGGTACAGTATATGGTATGACCAAAAATCTTCGGTATGCCATACCGCCCACCCCTAATTATTACTCCTTACGTAGTACCGATCTTCATTTAATCATGCCAAATTTTTAATTATTTTTAACTGAGAGAATCATAGGAAATTTGTAGAATTTTCGTGGTTCTCATCCATTTTATGGCTAATTATAAATATACCCTTGCTATATACTATCCTAAGGTGATCTTTTTTTTCCAATTTTTAAAATGGGAAAATATCAAATTTTGTCTATTATGACCCATTCCAACTTTGATCCTATTTAGAGTTCAAAAAAAAAAATAAAACTTTGATCCTATTTAGATTGCAAATATCAAATTTTTAGTTTAAATATCAAATTTTGTATATTATGGCCTATTCCAACTTTGATCCTATTTAGATTGCAATTATCAAATTTTTAGTTTTTCGTTGCCTGATGTTAGTTCTTTTTTTTTTCCTTTTTATCAGAGCCGGAATCCTCCACGTGCATGTATATATAGCTTTAGTTTCTCAGATTACATAAGTAATCATGGTAACTTAACCCACATTATAATATAATATTATTGAATTAATTATATATTTATCCGCATCACAAGGACTACAATATTATTATATCTTGCAATTTGACTCTTCTCTATTTCGGATCATTTTTGTGTAATATCTTTTGTGTACAATTGTCTGATTTCATTACTAATTATTTTGTCTGATTTCATTACTAATTATATGACAATCATATAGTGACATATGACATAAGAAGATCATGTGTGCATCTCCCCACTCTTTTCCTATTTATAAAAGACCATTAAGTTTCCAACATTTTATTGCATCAATCTCTCTGCCTTCAATTCATCACACTAAAAACAAAAAAGTTTTGAATGGGAGCTATGATTCTTATCATATTTCTTTTAATGTTTCTCGTAAATATTGAGTATAATGGCTACAATCACTCATTAGTGATTGTAATTAGTTGTTACCTTATTTACTCTTATTTTACTTCGCATTTTTCTTGTAATTGCTTATATAAGTACACGTTATTCTTAAATACAATTAAGCATTTCCTCTACATGGTGGTATCTAGAGCCTAAGGTTTACACTATACCCTAGGATTCATTTTTGCTTATATAAGTACACGTTATTCTTAAATACAATTAAGCATTTCCTCTACATGGTGGTATCTAGAGCCTAAGGTTTACACTAAACTCTAGGATTCATTTTTTTTCTCCGACTGCCACCTTGCGTCATGGCCGACGATCCTACCATTCACACTACCATCTCTACTGCTACTGATTCTTCATTGGTAGTTGCTATTAATGTTGCAGCTCAATCCCCTCTTAAACTCACAGCCTCAAATTATTTCGCTTGGCGTGTTCAATTTAATTCTTTGTTGATTGGATATAATCTTCTTGGATTTGTAGATGGTAGTTTTCCATGGCCCTCTAAAACTATTCCATCATCTTCTGAAGGTACTCCTTCAATCAATCCTACCTTTAAGGTTTGGATCCGTCAGGATCAATTAATCCTAAAGGCAATAATTAATTTTTTCTCTGCAAATCTGGTTGTCTTCATTGCTTCATCTACAACATCTCGCGCGGCTTAGGTAACTCTCGAGAAAACATTAACATCTCCATCTCGTGGTAGAATTCTCGAGTAGCGCACTCGATTGAATACGTTATCACAAGGATCTCAGTCAATCACAGCCTATATGCA
The DNA here is from genome assembly GCA_023678885.1 of Pogostemon cablin. Lineage (NCBI taxonomy): Eukaryota > Viridiplantae > Streptophyta > Magnoliopsida > Lamiales > Lamiaceae > Pogostemon > Pogostemon cablin. The sequence continues at coordinate 9,336,799 of CM042973.1, forward strand.
GGACATCAAAGCTAGTATTGATGCGCTAGCACTCATGAACAATGTTGTGGATTTTGATGATCTTTCGATTCGCATTCTCAATGGATTGAACCCTGCATTTTCAAAGATCTCTCATGCCCTGCAAGTTCGAGACTCACCTCTTGATTTTGAGGAATTATTTGAAAAGCTTTTGAATTATGAAACCCAATTGAAGCTTTTGAATCTACCTGTGGCACTACTTGCTACAGCACTTGCTGCTACCAATTCTCATACCAACAGAAGTTCTAATAGGTTGGGTTATCATGCTACACAAAATCGTCAGGTACCATATAATACATCTTTCAATCAGTCTCAGATGCGTCCCCCATCAAGCTTCTCCCCACGACCGCAAGCATCTTCTTCAAGTTCGGCAACCCGAGGCTATCTTGGCAAATGCCAAGTATGTGGAATTGTTGGCCATTCGGCTCGCCAATGCTCTTGGATTCCACAACACATGTGGGCATCTGTTTCTCCGCCTCCACCTCGTCCAAATCATCCGCCACAAGTCAACACAGTTGCCTCTTGCCCTCCGATGCCATCATCTGATTGGGTTCTAGATTCGACAGCCTTTTGTCATGTCACAAATGATTTGGTTAATTTATCTCTTCATCATCCCTACTCTGGTCAAGACAGTATTGTTCTTGGTGACGGTACTTGCATATCAATAGCTCACTGTGGCACTACGAACTTTCACACTTTGAAACTAGAAAATGTTTTGCATATTCCATCTATGTTTATGAATCTGATCTCAGTTTCAGCACTATGTGCTTCTAATCATGTTTCTGTTATATTTTTTTATCACTACTTTCAAGTGCAGGATCTGCAAACGGGGACAATTATGGTCACGGGTCTATGCCATGATGGAGTTTATTACTGGCCAAAGTCTACCAAAGCAAAACCAATTCCAGTCTTCTCATCTGTCATTTCTCTTTTGTCTATCTCAATTTGGCATAGTCGTTTGGGACATCCTTGTTTACCTATTTTTGTAGCACTCACGAGCAAGAATACTCGATTGTTGTAGTAGTATATCCCAAGAAAAATTATCAATCCACAAAGGAGTTATGTTCGGACAAGCAAAATACGTGAGCTCATGTTCATGTCATTTTTGTAAAGATGATCGGGGGATTTTGAGATGATTAACAACTAAAGCAAGGAGCAAGTAAATAAGAATAGCAAATAAGAGAAATGACAAGTAAAGAAAATGTGTGCTAAAGTTCAAGTATGGAAAAACATGGGATTAGAAACATCCAAGCACACTCGATTCATATTATCATGCAAAAGGAATTCAACTCAATTGATGTAGACTAAGAGTGATCACGATTGTATCCTAAGCTCCCTTTCGGGTTATGATTAGCCATAGTTTAGTGGAGAATGACCAATTAAAGAAATTATCGAACCACAGGGAGGAAGGTACTAGGGTCTAAGCGATCTCGTGTTTGTCATAGTATTATAGAGATGAACGAGAAGGGGAGATAATCAAGAAATGACAATAAAATAAAAGGATAGATGAATGGAAGATGGATGAATGAGCCAAGTAGATAGAGATGAGATTAACAATACTTAAAGCATGGAAAATCTAGGTATCATGCAATGAATTCATATGTGTCATGGGAAAAAGGCTAAGGGCCAACACTAAGATCACCTAAACTCCCTCTCGTAATGAATAGGATATGGAATGACATTCATTGGATTGGTTCTCACTCAAACAATTCCAACTAGGTACTAAGCTTGAAATGAGAGTCCCTTCACATAATCTATTGACTTTTCAATCTAATAAATGATATGTTCTATCAAAGGATTCTAAACTATGAAGGACTTCTCAATCTCTTCACAATCTATAATGCACATGAAGTGTTTGATGAAATGATTCACTTAATTATCCTAAATATGCAATTGACTTCTCAATCTAATCACATGCGTAAAACAATTAAACACACAAATCATCATAAACCTCAAGATCTAAAGCATCAATGATAGAAAATCAATTAACCCAATCAACATAATCATTCAATTGCAAAATACCAAAAATTATCCAACACAATTCATATTGCTAATCTCACAAGGGAGATTAGCCTCTCATATCCATAAGAAAATTAACATAGACATTAAATTCCTTACAAAATATGATAAACAATATGTTTCAATACAAAGTTTGGATGAAAACTCCCTTGGATGTCTCCAATGGTGATTTTTCTTCTTCCCCTTGCAATTCACCTCTCTTCCTTACTTCTCTACTACTTGGATGGAGGATGTGATGGTTGGATCAAGGTATATCCAAAGGATGAAGAATGGATGAAGGTGAAGGTGAAGAATGGAGGAAAAGGTGTGTGAGGTGTGTGTAGAAGGGTTGGAATTCGAATCTTTTTTTCTATAAAATCTGAATGGAGGGGTATTTATACCCTTATGGGCCTTCTAGAAGGATTCTGATTTTTTTCTGATCCCAGAAACGACACGAGTCATGTGACGCAACACGGCCATAAGGTGCCCGTGTTGCGTGAACTGATGCTCCCGCATGGCCTCTCCTTACAGGCCCGTGTTGGCTACACGGGTCGTGTGCTGCAACACGAGTCGAGCTCCGCAACACGGCCTAGTGGTGGTCGTGTTGGATGAATAGATGTCGCCGCACGGCCATTCTGGACAGGCCCGTGTTAGCTACATGAGTCGCGTACTGCGACACGGCTCGTGCCACCGACACGGCCAGTCGTGTTGCTGCTGCCCTGATTCCTTCACTGTTTTGGCTCGTTCTCCCTCGTTTCAACTCTGAATTGAGATCCGCTTTTTCCTACGTCTTCCTTATCATATCTAGCATCAAATAAAAAGTGAAAATTATAGGTTTAAGCTCATTCACACATATTTCCATAAAAACACAAAACACAACCAAATAACATACAAATACGGATAAAAATATACGAAAACTCACATAAAAAGATACTAAAATCTAGGTGAAAATATCACTCATCACACCCCCAAACTTAATGTGTTGTGCGTCCCCGCACAACGAAAATGACAAACCAAGAGGAGAAATTTTCACCTAGGAAAAGACTAAACGAACATAAGCAATAACATATCAATAATAATAAGAATCACAATTTATGCTAAGTCATCCTACAACATTAGATTCATGACATGAAGAATTAACAAGTTCAATCTAAAGAGAATGATAGTGTAATATAGTCCCTTTTTTAAGTTCAAGCCTCACATAGGATATAAATGTCACTCAACACTCTTTAAAATAGGGTAAAACAACACTTATCAATCGATTGGCTCGACTCGCTATAAGCTTGCTCGTGGACTACATTCACAAACCACCAAAGTTTAAATTAATGATCAAAAAGGTCTTTAATTGGGATGTAATGATAGGCTCTTTGGTAAGGTAGGAAGAGTATGGATAATAGTGACTAACAAGTGTAAGTAATTGAAGAGATGATCAACTTCCTCAACTTCTCCACTTTTCTTTCTTCCTTTCTCAACTTTGGTAATCACAAGCACTAATCATCAACTTTCCTTAGATTTTGAGCTTCTTTTAATGCATGCTTCCTTCTTTGAACTTTTAAGTACTTGAGCATATTGTTATTGCTTTGCTCATTTTCTTATTTTAAGGTTGCATGTTCATTCTTGTTTATGCTCTTTTTCATCCTTGTTCTTGCTTGTTTACCATTTCCTTTCTTTTCTTGTACAATTCTCATCAAACCTTTCTAAACAGCATCTCCTCAATCACCCACACAAATGGTATATATGTAAAGCTTAAGTGGGTAATCACGGCTTGTAATGTGCTTATATCACAATAAATAGGCTTTAAGGCTCAAAATGGTTGACTAGGGATGATGTTCATGATAGGGAAATATATAGTAATGACTATAATAACAAGGATGCCCTTAGATCATGTCACTAATCTCCACAAATCGGTCTCGTTCCTATAGTCCTTGAGCAAGTTCTAACTTATCAAACACAACCAATCCACTCATGAAGAAAAAAAAACCATGTATGCACAGTTGAGGCTCAAATTCTCACAAGCTTATGCATTGGACCTTAAGAAACTTATTACACCACATTCATCTCAAAATTGAACAAGTTAAGTAAAATATGTCACAATTCGAAAGTGTAGAGATTCTTAATCATAACTTGTCATCACTTACTACCACAACATATCATCACTCATATTCAAAAATGACACACAACCTCCCTAAACAAACCACCAAACATACCAAAACAAAAATAAGAAAACACACAAAACATAAAATAAAGACTCAACAAATACAAAACAAAAACACATAACATGCAAGAATAAAAATCACCATCATTAAACAATGAAGCACACATTCAACTCATCCATAACAATGTAAGCTCACAATCATCCAAACCTTTGATTGAAAAGGAAATCCTAAATTACGAAAGTAAACATCCCAAAAACATAACAAATGAAGAAACATGCTAATCACAACAATCCAAATCAACATAACTTATGCTAAACACATAAAAGTGGTAGGGTGTAGAATGAACTCCCTCAATAAGCATTTGATAGTGGAAGTTGTTAGCTCCGAGCTCAATTTGTGCTTCCAATACCCTTCATACATGCTCAACAAAACCATTAGCTCAACAATTTCATTAAAAATATGGACTATCATGCACTTCAATACGACCAATCATACCAAAATCAAACCAATGCTCATGAGAAAAATTCAAAATTAGCCCAAAAACACGAAAAGTATATGGCTTCAAAACAAGGTATGTCACACCATGCCATATCCCCCCAAACTTAAATTGAAACAAGAGTTTCGAGTTAAGTTTGCAAAAAAAATGGTGTGACGAACTTACACCTTCAATTCAAGCTCTCTTCGTATCTTGAAAACTCATTCTTCTCACAAGCACGATCCACCTACAAGGCCAAAATGCAAGAAACAACAAATCCACCATCCTTATTGAAAGCAATAAACAAAGCAATAAAGATAATGATGGGTTGCCTCCCATCTAGCGCTAAGTTTAACGTCTTCAAGCCGGACGGGATATGGAGAACTCATCAAAATGGCCACGGATATCTTTCGTCCTTGCCATCAAATTTTAAACGTTGTGCTTCTTCCTCTAATAGGCACTTATGGCAAGTAACGACCTCCGTTGCATCCTTTGAGCATGGCTTTAGAAATTCAACTCTCTTGAGCTTACACTCCATTGCCCTCTCCATTCTTGAAAATCACTTATTCCTCCTTACCAAATAGACCCCCAACATCTCTTCGAGTTCTCTTTTGTTTCTAAGGATATGAGAAAAATCAATGGGTAAGACAAAGTCAATGTAAACAATATTATCAAATTCAAAGCAGTTTAAAGGTTTAGAAATGCTCATTTCACTCTTCACGTTATCATCATTTGCTTCTTGACTTTGTTCCTTCTCTTCAACATCATTTGCCTCAATATGCTCTTCAAATACCTCTTTTGATTCTTCATCTCCCAAATTCTTTTCTTCCTCAAACTCATCTTCAAATTTACTCTCCTCTTCAAGCTCTTCAACTTGTTGAAAATTGGTCAAAGCACTTACAATTTGGCTTACTTGATGCTCCAAGGCTTCAAACCTCTTCTCATCTGCCTCATTTCTTTTCTTCATTTCTTCAAAACTTGCTTCATCTCTTTTCTTCCATTCTTCAAAACTAGCTTCATCTCTTTTCTTGCTCTCCTCAAGGTTTGCTATCATCTTCTCAATCAAGACTTCTAAAGATGATTTTTCTTCTTCGACTTGTTGAAAGTCTCCTCCCTCTTGGTTGTCACAATTCCATCCTTGAATTGGTGGATAATTCCATTGAAAATTTCCTTCATAGTTATGTTGAAAATTTCCTTGGAAATCATCCACTCCCATGAAAGAAACATCTCCTACTTGATGCGTAGGCATCCTCCATTCTTCTTGCTCCATAGGACTAGGAATCGACATACCTTGCACATTTTGAGCACCCCCCAAACTTGAACTAGACAAGATTTGACCATAAGCACCTTGATTCATCATCCTTATTTGTCTTGTCACTTCCAAAGTAACTTGGGTAATTATCTCGAAGGATTCATTTTGAAGAAAACTTGATTGAGGATCTTGACCTTCATCACTTCCTTGAGCACGTCTTCTATATAATTCAAGTAAGGCGTAGTTTTGAAATGGAGGAGAAGTGTTGGTGTTGGGATTTGGTGGAGAATAAGTGTATGCTTGATACGGATGGAATGTATTTGCATTGTAAGCTTGTTGTCATTCTCCATTTCTTCCTTGATTGTAGTATTGAGAGCTATCTTGATTCATTTGGAAATTGTAACCATAGTTGCTCTCATTCATATAACCTCTTGATTGTTGAGGTGGAACCCTTGTACTTTGAATACCAAAAATATCACTCAAGTATTGGTTCCAACCTTCCATTTAAACGCTCTCCTCAAGGCTTATTACAATTCTCCTTCAAACTACTATTTTTGGCTTGATCCCCCTTCCTATTCTCTCAAGGTAGTGTCAAGTACCTATCAAAATGAAAAAGAGAGATAAAAAATTTTCCAAAGCAAATAATGAAAAACAATAAAAATATCTCTAGTAATACCAATCAAAACACTCCTTTGTTAAACCACTAGCAACCATTACCTCCCCGGCAACGGCGCCATTTGATTAGCCATAGTTTAGTGGAGAATGACCAATTAAAGAAATTATCGAACCACAGGGAGGAAGGTAGTAGGGTCTAAGCGATCTCGTGTTTGTCATAGTATTATAGAGATGAACGAGAAGGGGAGATAATCAAGAAATGACAATAAAATAAAAGGATAGATGAATGGAAGATGGATGAATGAGCCAAGTAGATAGAGATGAGATTAACAATACTTAAAGCATGGAAAATCTAGGTATCATGCAATGAATTCATATGTGTCATGGGAAAAAGGCTAAGGGCCAACACTAAGATCACCTAAACTCCCTCTCGGAATGAATAGGATATGGAATGACATTCATTGAATTGGTTCTCACTCAAACAATTCCAACTAGGTACTAAGCTTGAAATGAGAGTCCCTTCACATAATCTATTGACTTCTCAATCTAATAAATGATATGATTTATCAAAGGATTCTAAACTATGAAGGACTTCTCAATCTCTTCACAATCTATAATGCACATGAAGTGTTTGATGAAATGATTCACTTAATTATCCTAAATATGCAATTGACTTCTCAATCTAATCACATGCTTAAAACAATTAAACACAAAAATCATCATAAACCTCAAGATCTAAAGCATCAATGATAGAAAATCAATTAACCCAATCAACATAATTATTCAATTGCAAAATACCAAAAATTATCCAACACAATTCATATTGCTAATCTTACAAGGGAGATTAGCCTCTCATATCCATAAGAAAATTAACATAGACATTAAATTCCTTACAAAACATGATAAACAATAGGTTTCAATACAAAGTTTGGATGAAAACTCTCTTGGATGTCTCCAATGGTGATTTTTCTTCTTCCCCTTGCAATTCACATCTCTTCCTTGCTTCTCTACTACTTGGATGGAGGATGTGATGGTTGGATCAAGGTAGATCCAAAGGATGAAGAATGAATGAAGGTGAAGGTGAAGAATGGAGGAAAAGGTGTGTGAGGTGTGTGTAGAAGGGTTGGAATTCGGATCTTTTTTTCTATAAAATCTGAATGGAGGGGTATTTATACCCTTATGGGCCTTCTAGAAGGATTCTGATTTTTTTCTGATTCCAGACACGACACGAGTTGTGTGACGCAACACGGCTATAAGGTGCCCGTGTTGCGTGAACTGATGCTCCCGCACGGCCTCTCCTTACAGGCCCGTGTTGGCTACACGGGTCGTGTGCTGCAACACGAGTCGAGCTCCACAACAGGCCTAGTGGTGGTCGTGTTGGATGAATAGATGTCGCCACACGACCATTCTGGACAGGCCCGTGTTAGCTACACGAGTCGCGTACTGAAAACACAAATATATTTCCATAAAAACACAAAACACAACCAAATAACATACAAATATGGATAAAAATATACGAAAACTCACATAAAAAGATACTAAAATCTAGGTGAAAATATCACTCATCAGGTCACAAAGGTTGTTGATCCATTTTAGACTCCCAAAAGCACTTAAGATCAAAGCCCAACATTAACCCCTTCCATCTAGGTACTAGTTAGATTAAACTCTCCCTTTTTGTGTACTAAGGCCAACGAATGGATTGGTTCCCCTCATTGAATTCAAATATCCTTTCGGTCAAACCCAAACTCAATGTCTATTCAAGCCTTCCTAATACTATAGAGGGTCGTTTCCGTCTCACTCCAAGCAATACATACATGAACATTATGATAGCATTTAATCACCATAAATCAATTCATTGATCAACAATCCATTAAACCAATAATCAATTATGAATAACAAACCATGCCATCACAACATCAAGACAATTAAACTCCATGAATAGAAATCAACATCAATTAAATCAAAAACTAATTTAATCCACATGATAATATAAATCTAATATGCTCTTCATGCTCCTAATCCCACTAGAGGGATTAGCCTAACATGATAAAAGTAATAAAACACATAAATGATTCATTACAAATATCCATAGTCTAAATCCAAAAGAAAATCAAAAGAGATATAAATCTTCCCCAACAATTTCTTGTAGAGAATCTTCAATACTCATGGGTCTTCTTCTCTAGCTATTGATTTCTTGAGATCTCTCACACCCAATGGAAGGGATGAAGTTTTGATGGAGAATTAATGGAGATGATGGAGATGGATCAAGATGGATGAAGGTGGATGAAGATGATGGTGGAAAATGGAAGAAATGGTATGTGATGTGTGTGTAGAGGATGGAAATTTCGGATCTTCTTCCAATTGTTGAATAAAGGAGTATTTATACCCCTATGGAGGCTTCTAGAAGGATCTAGAAATTTCAGCAGGAACGTACACGGCACGAGTCGTGCTCTACAACACGGCCACGAGGTGGCCGTGTTGTGTCTTCTGATGCTGCCGCACGGCCTCTCCTTACAGGGCAGTGTTACGCAACACAGCTCGTGTGCTGTAACACGAGTCGTGTGTTGTAACACGGGCACAGGGTGGTCGTGTGGCTCTTCTGATGTCGGCACACGGCCACTTCTTACAGGGCCGTGTTCCGTACACGGCCCGTGTTGGTGCATACCCCTGTTTTTCTTCACTGTTTTGGCTCGTTCTCCATTGTTTCAACTCCGAATTGAGATCCGCTTTTTCCTACATCTTTCTTATCATGTTTAGCATCCAATAAAAAGTGAAAATCTTAAGTTTAAGCTCATTTACACACATTTTAATAAAAACACAAAACACAACCAAATAACACATAAAATACGGATAAAAAAATACAAAAACACATATAAAAAGACACTAACATCTAGGTGAAAATAGCTCTAATCAACCCCCCAAACTTAAGGTGTTGCTCGTCCCCGAGCAACGAAAATGACAAATCAAAAGGAGAAATTTTCACCTAGAAAAAAAAACTAAATGAGCATAAGTAATAACACATCGTTAGCAATAATAACAACAAACTATGCTAAGTCATCCTACAACATTAAAATCATGACATGAGAAATTAACAAGTTCAATCAAAAGAGAATAAAGTGTAATATAGTTCCTTTTAAGTCCAAGCCTCACAATGGATATTAATGTCTCTCAACACTCTTTTGAAATAGGGTAAATCACACTCATTAATCGATTGGCTCGACTCGCTATAAGCTTGCTCGCGGACTATATTCACAAACCACCAAAGTTTCAATCAATGATCAAAAAGGTCTTTAATTAGGATGTAATGATAGGCTCTTTGGTAGGGTAGGAAGTATATGGATAAGAGTGACTCAACAAGTGTAAGTAATCAAAGAGATGGCCAATTTCCTCAACTTCTCCACTTTTCTTTCTTCCTTTCTTATCTTTACAATCTAAAGCACTATTCATTAACTTTCCTTGGATTGAGATTCTTTTGATGCATGCTTCCTATCTTTGAATTTTGTTTACTTGAGCATTTTGATGTTGCTTTACTCTTTCTCTTGCTTTGAGGTTGCATGTCCATTTCTTACTTTTGCTCTTTTCATCCTCTTTCAATCCTTTCTAGCTACCATCTCCTCAATCACCCACACAAAGGTATATATAAGTTTGAATGGGTAATTAAGGCTTGTAATGTGCTAAATTCACAAGAAATAGGCTTATAGGATCAAAATGGTTAACTAAGGATGATGTTCATGGTAGGGAACATATATGGCAATGACTATAATAACAAGGATGACCTTAGATCATTTCACCAATCTCCACTAATCGGGCTCGTTTCTATAGTCCTTAAGCAAGTTCTAACTTATCAAACACAACCGATCCACTCATGAAGAAATACCATGTATGCATGGTTGAGGCTCAAATGCTCACAAGCTTGTGCTCGGACCTTAAGAAACTTATTACACCACATTCATCTCAAAATTGAACAAGTTAAGTAAAACATGTCACAATTTGAAAGTGTAGAGATTCTTAATCATAATTTGTCATCACTTATCACCACAATCTATCATCACTCACGTTCAAAAATAACTCACGACATCCCTAAACAAACCACCAAACATCCCAAGACAAGAATGAAAATACACACAACATACAAATAAGGACTCAACAAACAAGACACAACAAACACACAAAACATGCAAAAACACAAAATACCATCATCCATAAGAAAATTAAGCACACATTCATCCCAACCTTTATTTAAAAGAAAATCCTAAATTATGAAAGTAATCCTCCCACAAACATAACAAATGAAGTATCATGCTAGTCACAACAATCCAAATCAAACTCAATTCATTTCAAGTAGTAAAATGATAAGGTGTAGAGTACTCCCTCAATAGGCATTTGGTAAGGAAAGCGTTAGCTTCAAGCTCCATCATGCTTCCAATACCTCTCATTCATGCTCAAACACTCAACAAACACCATTAGTTCAACAATTTCATAATAAATATGGACTATCATGCACTTCAACACCACCAATCATACCAAAATCAAACCCAAAACTCATGAGAAAAATTTTAAAATTTGTCCAATTTTACAAGAATCATACTCAAATGGTGAGTCACACCACACACTCTCCCCCCAAACTTAAATCGAAACAAGAGTTGAGACTTAAGTTTGCAAAAAGTGGTGAGACTTACCCTTGTAGTTTCCATTGATGATCTTCTTGTTGAGAAGTAACCGCATCCACACGACTCAAGCTATGTCCACCACGCACTAGCACCCCCCAAACTTAACTCGAGACAAGAGTCACGAATTAAGTTTGCAACAAATGGTGGAACATGTCAACTTGAATCTATGAAGCATTTCTCTTTTCTTCAATGTGCATTTTTCTCCATGAGCACAATCAACCTACAAGGCCAAAATAAACAAGCAACAAAAGTAAAGCAATAAAGATAGTGATGGGGTGCCTCCCAACGAGCGCTAAGTTTAACGTCTTCAAGCTAGACGAATTTTGAGATCATCTTTCAAATAAAGTATCCACAAAGAGGGTCTCCCTTTGTGATGGATCCACATAGTGCTTCACACGATGACCATTAACCAAGAACTCTCCCCCGTTCTCATCCATAACCTTTAGAGCTCCCCCATCAAGTACTTCCTTTACCACATAAGGTCCTCTCCATTTGGACTTCAACTTGCCCGGGAAAAGTCTTAGTCGATAATTGAATACCAACACCTTTTCACCCTTTTCAAAGCTCTTTTTCCTCAAACGAGCATCATGCCACCTCTTGGTTTTCTCCTTAAAAATCCTTGAGTTTTCATAAGCATTTTCTCTAAATTCCTCAAGCTCATTCAATTGTAAGAATCTTACCTTCTTCGAAGCTTTAATGTCAAAATTCAACTTCTTAATGACCCAATAAGCTTTATGTTCTAACTCCACGGGAAGATGACAAGACTTGCCATAGACAATTTGAAAAGGAGACATACCAAGAGTGGTCTTGAATGCGGTTCGAAAGGCCCACAATGCATCATCAAGTTTATTTGACCAATCCTTTCTACTCACACTCACTGTTTTCTCCAAGACTTGTTTGATTTGTCGATTAGAAATTTTAGCTTGACCATTCGTTTGAGGGTGATATGGAGTAGACACTCGATGCTTCACTCCATAAGTCTTGAGAATGTTCTCTATGAGCTTATTTATGAAGTGACTACCCCCATCACTTACCAACACTCTAGGTACTCCAAATCTTGTGAAGATATGCTTCTTTAGAAACCCCATGACCACTCTAGCATCACTTGTTCTTGAAGGTATGGCCTCAACCCATTTCGAGACATAGTCAACCGCCAATAAGATGTATAGGAATCCATTCGATTGAGGAAACGGTCCCATGAAATCGATGCCCACACATCAAATATCTCCACTTCTTGAAAGCTCTTAAGGGGCATCTCATCCCACTTGGAGATTCCTCCCATCCTTTGACACCGATCACAACCCTCTACAAATTTCTTACAACTCTTGAACAAAAATGGCCAATACAACCCCGATTGTAAGACTTTTACAGCGGTCTTTTGAGCTCCAAAATGGCCTCCACTAGGTGAAGAGTGGCAAAACTCCAACACACTATTCCATTCTTCCTCGGGCACACATCTTCGCACAAGAGAATCATTACACATCTTGTACAAGAATGGATCATCCCACAAGTAACTTTTAACATCATGAAAGAACTTCTTGGATTGATACTTATTAAGCTCATAAGGCCTCCTTCCACTAGCCAAGTAATTCACATAGTCCGCATACCACGGGCTTCCTTCTTGCTCCACTAAAGCCTCAATTTGATAGCAATCACACTCCAAGATTTCTTCATCGGAAAAATCTCCTTGATTAACTCATAAGTACTTTCACAATGCTCCCTCGACTCTAACCTTGAAAGATGGTCGGCTATCACATTCTCCGTGCCCTTCTTATCTCTCACTTCAATATCAAATTCTTGAAGAAGTAGTACCCATCTTATCACCCTTGGCTTTGCATCCTTCTTTGCCATGAGATACTTGATAGCGGCATGGTTGGTGTATACATAGTCTTCGTTCCTACCAAATAAGGACGAAACTTATCAAATGCGTATACTACCGCCAAGAACTCTTTTTCGGTAGTAGTGTAGTTTTTTTTAGCCGCATCAAATGTCTTGCTTGCATAGTAAATGGCTCGGAATTTTTTCTCTCTTAGTTGCCCCAAAACCACTCCAAGAGCTACATCACTTGCATCACACATTAATATAAATGGCTCCTTCCAATCGGGGGTGATCAAGATGGGTGATGAAATCAAAGATTCCTTTAGCACCTGAAAAGCATTTAAACAATTATCATCAATCTTAAATGGCACATCTTTTTCAAGGAGATGAGATAGAGGTTTAGAAAATGAAGAAAAATCCTTGATGAATCTACGATAGAACCCGGCATGACCAAGGAACGATCGTACTCCCTTCTCATTTGTTGGCGGTGGAAGCTTCTCTATAGCAACAACTTTGGCTCGGTCAACTTGCAATCCCTTTGAAGAGATGTGATGTCCAAGTACAATGCCATCATTGACCATGAAGTGGCACTTCTCCAAATTCAACACTAAATTAGTGTCTTGACATCGCTTTAAAACAATAGCAAGGTTAGACAAACAAATATCAAAAGAAGAACCAAACACCGAAAAGTCATCCATGAACACTTCCATTATATTCTCAATTAATCCTTCAAAGATTGCCATCATACACCTTTGAAAGGTGGCCGGTGCATTGCAAAGTCCGAATGGCAATCTTCGAAAAGCAAATATTCCATAAGGACAAGTGAAAGCGGTCTTTTCTTGGTCTTCGGGTGCAATGAGAATTTGGTTATACCCGGAATACCCATCAAGAAAGCAATAAAACTCATACCCGGCCAACCTATCCAACATTTGATCCAGGAAAGGTAAGGGGAAGTGATCTTTACGTGTGTTTTCATTAAGCTTCCTATAATCAACACACACACGCCACCCCGTCACCGTCCTAGTGGCTATGGACTCATCTTTCTCGGTCTTCACTATAGTCATACCCCCTTTTTTAGATACTACATGCAACGGGCTCACATAAGGGCTATCACTAATAGGAAAAATCATATCGGAGTCTAACCACTTAAGAACCTCTTTTTTTACCACTTCTTGCATGATAGGATTAAGTCTTCTTTGGTTTTGAACACAAGCTTTCCCTTCATCCTCAAGCCTTATCTTATGCATGCAAATTGTTGGACTAATCCCCTTCAAATCATCAATACACCAACCAATAGCCGACTTATGCTCTTTAAGGACATTAAGCAATTTATCAAGTTGACTAGAGGTTAGAGATGATGATACAATTACCGGATATGTCTCACTTTCACCAAGGTAGGCATAAGAAAAATGATCGGGTAGAGGCTTCAACTCCACCTTCTTTTTCTTTTTCTCTTCTTGCTCGAGTGGATCTCTAAGTGGTAAGAACTTTTCATTTCCCCTTGAGATGGCGGCTGCAACCTCTTGAGCTTCACTACAATCACCTAGATCAAGCAAACAATTAATCAATTCTTCATTTAAATCAAGAGAAGTAGTAGAAATATTAGAAAGAGATAGAGAATTGCTCAAGCAAAGTTCAAGTGGATCCTTGGTTACAATGGAAGGCCAACTCTCCTCGACACTTCCCTTTACAACATCCACACTTTTACATTCTTCATCATTCATTGGATATTGCATGGCCTTGTGTAGAGAATACCACTTCCTCATCATTAACTCTCAACTTCAATTCTCCTTTGTAGACATCAATAAGAGCTCTCCTGGTAGCAAGAAACGGTCTCCCAAAAATCAATGGCACATTTTCATCCTCCTCCATATCTAGAACAACAAAATCCACCGGAAAGACGAACTTATCAACTTTTACCAACACATCTTCAACTACTCCTTTTGGATATGTCATAGATCGATCCGCCAATTGAAGTGTGATGGAAGTTGGCTTTACTTCACCTAACCCAAGCTTCTTGAATATGGAGAGAGGCATTAGATTAATGCTTGCGCCAAGGTCACAAAGAGCCTTGTTCTTCTTGTTCTTTCCAATTTCACATGGTATAATGAAACTACCCGGATCCTTCAATTTTTGAGGAAGTTTCTGTTGTAGAATGACACTACACTCTTCGGTTAAATTAACCGTTTCATTTTCCACAAGACTTCTTTTCTTTCCCATGATGTCCTTCAAGAAACGAGCATAATGAGGCATTTGATCCAAAGCATCGGCGAAAGGGATATTGATTTGAATCTTCTTGAAGATTCCAAAAAACTTTTTGAACCTCTCATCCAAACCCTTCTTCAAGAACCTTTGAGGAAAAGGAACCGGTACTTGAGTCTTGGGTATTCCCCAACTATCTCTTTCAACTTCAACTTCCTTTTCTCTTAACTCCTTTGCCTTCTTCCACTTTGGAATTCTCTCTATTTTCTCTTCTTTTTTCTTTTGCTCAAAAATTTCTTTTTTCTTGCTTATTTCCTCCATTTTAATCTCTTCTTGCACCAACCCTTCTTCAACCTTTCTTTCCACTTCCCTTTCAATGACAATACTATCTTCTTTAGGCATAGGAGGTTCCTCATACTCTTTTCCACTTCTAAGAGTGATAGCTTTGCAATCTTCTTTAGGATTAGTTACCATGGTAGATGGAAACTTTCCTTGTTGGTGTTGAGATCCCGAAGAAGCAATTTGACCCATTTGATACTCAAAAGCTCTCATCCTATTGTCGAATTTCTTCTCATTTTCCTCCATTCTAGCCTCCATCTTTTTCATGAATGCTAGCAATGTCTCTTCCACCGATGCTTTACCCTCTCCATTTGGCGGCTTAGCACTCGGATCGAATCCCGGAGGAAATGACACGGCGGCTTGAGGATTAGAGTAAGAAAGATTTTTATGCTTCCTCGGAGCTTGATAATTTCCACTTGATTGATTGAAATTGCTTCCCCGAGCTTGTCCTTGATATCCTCCTTGAAAATTACCTTGGTTAGAAGGATAATTACCTTGGAAATTCCCTTGATGATGGAAATTCCCTTGGTAATTTCTCCTATCTAAATAGGCAACATCCTCTACACTTTGCATAACCTTGCTCTCATCATTCACCATAGAACTTGTGCTTCCCCCTTGACTTACTCCTTGAGTGATCAAATTCAATTGCTTTGTTAAAGCTTGGATACTCTCATTGAATTCTTTCATTCCTTCACTTTGGAACATATCACTCTTCACTTTGTTCACACTTTCCACTTGAGCTACTTTTTCAAATGCATAACCTCCCATTACTCGCTCGGAAGGCCATTGATAAGCATTCATTGCAATGTCTTCAAAAATATCCATGGCTTTCATAGCATCCAATCCAAATATAGACCCTCCGGATGAGGCATCTACATGCATCCGATTTTGTTGATTCAACCCTTGATAAAAGAAAGCCACTTGTTGATTCTCATGAAAATCATGTTGAGGACACTTTCGGAGCATTTCTTTGTAGCGTTCACATGCTTCATAAAAATTTTCATCCGAAAGTTGCCTAAATTGAGTGATAAGGCTTTTCAATTGGAGAGTCTTTGAAGGAGGAAAGTACTTGTTTAGGAACCTTTGCTCAAGATCTTCCTATGTATTACAACTTCCCAAAGGAATTGTATTGTACCATGCTTTAGCCTTGTCTCTTAAAGAAAAAGAGAACAACCTCATTCGAATAGCATCCTCCGACACTCCCTTCATCTTGACGGTATTTGCAACCTCCAAGAAAGTAGATAGATGAGTGTTCGGGTCTTCGAGAGGACCTCCCCCAAACTGATTTGCTTTGACCATGTTGATCAATCCGGTCTTAATTTCATAATCATTGGCTTGAACCGGAGGAACCATATTGTGCACGGCTCTCGGTTGGATGTAATCCCGAATTGCTCTAGGCCTTGGCAACTCTTGTTGTTGAAATATCCTTTGAGCTTCTTGATTGGCAAGCAATTGCATATACTCTTGATTTTGAGCAAAGAAATTCCTCATTATCTCCGCTTGATTCTCTTGCACTCCTTCTTGTACTCCCCTTTGATCTTGTAATGGATCTTGGGGTGGGTCATAATTAACATTGTCTCCCTGTTGATTCTCCATTTTTGTTTCTTTTCTAGCTTTACGCCTCTCTCGCTTCCTTTGTCGTGCGGTCTTTTCAATCTCCAAATTCAAAGGAATGATCGATTGATTTCCCTTTGATCTTGTGATCATAAAACACCTACGAAAAGGCCAAGAGTGAGACCACAAACACAAATAATAAATAAAAGAAAATAAAAAGAATCCTTATTAAGAACAACTAAAACAATAACACAGTACTCGACTAGTCCATCAAACTCCCCTTTGGCAACAGCGCCATTTTCTTGTTTGCCTATTTTTGTAGCACTCACGAGCAAGAATACTCGATCGTTGTAGTAGTATATCCCAAGAAAAATTATCAATCCACAAAAGTGTTATGTTCGGACTAGCAAAATACGTGAGCTCATGTTCATGTCGTTTTTGTAAAGATGATCGGGGGGTTTTGAGATGATTAACAACTAAAGCAAGGAGCAAGTAAATAAGAATAGCAAATAAGAGAAATGACAAGTAAAGAAAATGGGTGCTAAAGTTCAAGTATGGAAAAATATGGGATTAGAAACATCCAAGCACACTCGATTCATATTATCATGCAAAAGGAATTCAACTCAATTGATGTAGACTAAGGGTGATCACGATTGTATCCTAAGATCCCTTTCGGGTTACAAAGGTTGTTGATCCATTTTAGACTCCCAAAAGCACTTAAGATCAAAGCCCAATATTAACCCCTTCCATCTAGGTACTAGTTAGATTAAACTCTCCCTTTTTGTGTACTAAGGCCAACGAATGGATTGGTTCCCCTCATTGAATTCAAATATCCTTTCGGTCAAACCCAAACTCAATGTCTATTCAAACATTCCTAATACTATAGAGGGTCGTTTCCATCTCACTCCAAGCAATACATACATGAACATTATGATAGCATTTAATCACCATAAATCAATTCATTGATCAACAATCCATTAAACCAATAATCAATTATGAATAACAAACTATGTCATCACAACATCAAGACAATTAAACTCCATGAATAGAAATCAACATCAATTAAATCAAAAACCAATTTAATCCACATGATAATATAAATCTAATATGCTCTTCATGCTCCTAATCCCACTAGAGGGATTAGCCTAACATGATAAAAGTAATAAAACACATAAATGATTCATTACAAATATCCATAGTCTAAATCCAAAAGAAAATCAAAAGAGATATAAATCTTCCCCAACAATTTCTTGTAGAGAATCTTCAATACTCATGGGTCTTCTTCTCTAGCTATTGATTTCTTGAGATCTCTCACACCCAATGGAAGGGATGAAATTTTGATGGAGAATTAATGGAGATGATGGAGATGGATCAAGATGGATGAAGGTGGATGAAGATGATGGTGGAAAATAGAAGAAATGGTATGTGATGTGTGTGTAGAGGATGAGAATTTCGGATCTTCTTCCAATTGTTGAATAAAGGGGTATTTATACCCCTATGGAGGCTTCTAGAAGGATCTGGAAATTTCAGCAGGAACGTACACGGCACGAGTCGTGCTCTACAACACGGCCACGAGGTGGCCGTGTTGTGTCTTCTGATGCTGCCGCACGGCCTCTCCTTACAGGGCCGTGTTACGCAACATAGCTCGTGTGCTGTAACACGAGTCGTGTGTTGTAACACGGGCACAGGGTGATCGTGTGGCTCTTCTGATGTCGGCACACGGCCACTTCCTACAGGGCCGTGTTCCGTACACGGCCCGTGTTGGTGTATACCCCTGTTTTTCTTTACTGTTTTGGCTCGTTCTCCCTTGTTTCAACTCCGAATTGAGATCCGCTTTTTCCTACATCTTCCTTATCATGTTTAGCATCCAATAAAAGTGAAAATCTTAAGTTTAAGCTCATTCACACACATTTCAATAAAAACACAAAATACAACCAAATAACACATAAAATACGGATAAAAAAATACAAAAACACACATAAAAAGACACTAAAATCTAGGTGAAAATAGCTCTAATCAATCCTTCAAAGAAAATATTCAGGAAAATATTGCACTCTTTAAATACTCCCTCCGTCCACTGTCAATCTATCCATTTTACCATTTTGGCCGTACATCCTTAATATATTCATTTCCCTTTTTGGACTATAGGACCCACACCCTCCACTAATACAATTACCTACTATATATAAAATAATAATATTCCTTAATCCATGTGCAAAAAGCAAATGAATACATTGAGGATGGACGGAGGGAGCATTAAGTTTTCTAATTCCTCGTTTCAGCTTTTTAGTTGTACTTCTTGCAATATCAATAATTGTCATAAGCTTCCTTTCTCATCCTCTTCTGTTACTTCTAATTCTCCCCTTGAAATAATTTTTTCTGATGTTTGGACTTACCCGTTATATCTACAGATGGGTTCAAATATTATGTCATATTTGTAGATCATTACACAAAATACATTTGGTTTTATCCAATACACAAAAAATCCGATGTCGTCTCTGTCTTTACGACATTCAAGTCTCTTGTTGAAAACTATTTCTCTTCCATCATTAAAACATTGTTTACTGATGGTGGGGTGAGTATGTTTCTTTGCGTTCATTCCTCTCCAAAAACGGCATTACACATCTCACCACTCCTCCACATACTCTGAATGGCTACTCTGAACGTCAACATAGACACATTGTTGAAACAGGTCTAGCTCTTCTTCGTCGTGCACATCTCCCACTTGAGTTTTGGTCTTATGCTTTTGCTACTGCTGTCTATCTTATTAACAGTATGCCTAAAGAAAATCTTTCATCCATCTCTTCATTCAAAAAGCTTTTCCAAAAACTGATAAATCCTAATAAACTTTGTGTTTTTGGATGTCTTTGCTTTCCTTGGTTACATTCTTATAACAATCATAAACTAGCTCATTGGTCTCATCCATGTATTTTCTTAGGATATTCTCTCACTCAAAGTGCCTTTCTATGTTTTGATATGTCATCACAGCGAATTTTTATTTCTCGTCATGTTGAGTTTGTTGAAATTGAATTCCCTTATACAATACTCCAATCTCATATTCTCACACCTCAGACTCCTCTGTAACTGCTGCATCATGGCTTGCTCAACCAATCTTGCCCTCATCTGTATCTCCTACGCCAACCATTGGTGATCTTGAGCTTCCCATGGTGCCACAATATCCTAATACTGCTCCGCCTCACTTGGATGAGAATCTTGAAATTACTCCACAATCGGGTAATTAATACTCATCCAATGCGAACACGGCTTAAAAACTCTATTGTTAAGTCGAATCCCAAATTGCTCTTTCTACTATCATTTATAATGATACAAAACCTCATACTGTTGCTCAAGCTCTTAAAAATCCAATTTGGTTGCGTGCCATGAAAGATGAATTTGAGGCTCTTCTTTTGAATAAGACATGGAATCTTGTCCCTCCTGATCCTATGCAAAATCTTGTGGACAACAAATGGGTCTTTCGTATTAAACGACACCCGGATGGTACCATTGACAAATATAAGGCTCGTCTTGTTGCTAAAGGATTCCATCAAAGGCCTAGTATTGATTTTCATGAAACTTTCAGCCCGGTTGTTAATCCAGTTACAGTCAGGACTGTTCTCTCCATAGCTCTACAGAATAGGTGGGAAGTTCGCTAACTGGATGTCAAAAATGCATTTCTGAACGAACATCTTAATGAGGAAATTTATAAGACTCGACCTAAGGGGATGGTTGATTCACATCTACCTCACTATGTTTGTTGTCTTTGCAAAGCTCTTTATGGTCTCAAACAAGCCCCTCGTGCTTGGTACAATGAGTTGAAAAGCTTTCTAGTGTCTCTTGGTTTCGTTACCTCCAAAGCCGATAACTCACTCTTCATTCTTACGCAACTTGATTTTTTTATCTATTTTCTTGTGTACGTGGATGATCTTATTGTTACAGGAAACAACTCTTCAAAGGTGAAACACATCATTCATGAGCTTAACGGCCATTTTTCCACAAAAGATCTTGGTAATCTATCTTACTTCTATGGTTGAGGTGAAACCCACACAAATGGGTCTTTTTCTCACGCAACAAAAGTATGTCATTGATCTGCTTAAAAAGTATGGCATGTTGGACGCCAAACCGGTATCAACGTCGATTACCAATGGAAAGAAGCTTTGTTTACATGATGGTTTCCCACTGTTTGATGCAACATGCTTCGACAAGTCCTTGGCGGGTAGCAACATCTTTGAATGACTAGACCTGACATCTCATTTGCTGTTAACAAGTTATCTCAGTTCATGCATGCTCCTTCTGAGGTTCATTGGGTTGTTGTCAAACGTCTTCTTTGATATCTCAATGGGACTCGTAGTTTTGGTATTTGTCTGAAATCAGATAGTACTCCACTCACATTGCATGGTTACTCAAATGCCGACTGGGCAGGAAATCTCGATGATCGAACATCAGCAGGTGCATATATCATGTTTTTTGGAGCTAATCCAATCTCATGGCGCTCCACGAAACAACGAACAGTTGCTCGTACATCTACCGAGGCTGAATATCATGTAATTGCTTCTGCTGCAGCTAAACTTCAGTGGATTAAATCTCTTCTTCAGGAATTGCAAGTCTCCACTACTGCCACTCTAATATTATAATCTGATAATCTTGGATCTACCTATTTGTGTGCCAATCCTTTTTTTCACACTTGCATGAAGCATCTTGCAATTGACTATCACTTTGTTCGTGATTTGGTTCAATCTTCTGCCCTTCGTGTGGTTCATATTCCCGCTGCCGAGCAACTTGCTGATGCTCTCACCAAGTCTCTTCCACGGCCAAAGCTTCTTGATTTATGCAGCAAGATTGGTGTTACTGAAGATACACCATCTTTAGGGGGTATATTGAGTATAATTGCTACAATCACTCATTAGTGATTGTAATTAGTTGTTACCTCTACGGTACAAACTCATTGTGAAGAGATAAAAAATATTTTCATACTTGCAGGACAGAGTAAGATGATGGGGCGGGGGGGTGTGGACGCCGTTTGGGATGGATATGTTCCTCTGTAATGCCAACCCAATCCACAGATCCTGCAACTAAACGCCAACCTTACGTGGGAATTGGCACGAGAGCCTCTCCACGAGTGTACAACTTTAAACAAGATTTGTGGGGTAGGACCAGGAATGCCCTTCTCGTACTATGTTCTGAAGAGCAATCCTAACTTTGGCGCGATTGGATTGGTTCCTTGTGTCCTTGGACGTACGTCCATAACTCAGTGGAGTAAAGGCAGTGAATTATACAACACAATGTTGGCTCGAGCAGAAGCTGCAATGCTGAATGGTAGAGGTGTTTTGAGGGCGATACTGTGGTATCAAAGCGAAGAAGATACCTTGAATCTTGAAGATGCAACGTTCTACAAGAGCAGGTTCAGACGTTCATAAAGAACGTACGATCTGATTTGCAATCACCTTCCCTACCTGTCATCGAGGTTCATATAGGTTTTCTCAATGTTGCTTCAAAGAATACTCCCTTAAACGTTTACATTTTTAGTTGTTAGTATAATTAGTAGTCAGTTCACCAAGCATCCATACTTCCCTTTTCTCCAAGCCTCCTTATAACTCCCCTCCTATTCGTTCCCAATGAGAATCGAACCTGGGTCACTCACATTAGTGAGGGTATTACATTTCCATTTTAACTTGCTCCAAATTAAGGTTTATTTTTTATTTTTTGTCAAGTGGGACCCACACACAATACTAATCCGGTCTGAATTTTTTTACTATATCTTGTTGAGTAGGTGGCACTGGGAATGGAAATAGGCATCGCAACTCTGGTGGAGATGGTGAGGAAAGCTCAGCTAGAAACTCCGAGTGAAGTCGAAAATGCGAAATGCGTAGATGCACGGGGTGGAAGCTAGAGGGAGACCTTGTGCACCTTTCTACAAGTGGTCAAGTCCAGCTCGGAGCTGAGATGGCTCGTGAGTTCCTTCGGATTAACCCGACTCTGGGCGGAACGACAACGGAAGTCAAAAATGTGTTGTAAAAGGACCCGTTTCACGGAATCATCTCAGAGAGAGTTTGATAATAGGTGGAAATATTCCTACTTTTCTTTGATGCGTTTGTGTAGAGGAATGAAAACTGTATCCAGTCTGCTATTTTTAATTTGATATTAATAATCATGAATCCAGGTCATGCATGTAACTTAGAATGCACAATCTTGTTTACATCAATGAATGGATATATAATATATTACGTATCTTGCATCTGTCTCTAAGATGATCATGATACAGTGTATAGTGATTTACTCATACTATTTGTTTATTGTATTGATTATTATATATCTCTCTTTTCAATGTCGTTAAAAAAATAAAAGTTGCTTCTGCATCTACTGTTCTTAATATTTTCGAGCTTTAATATTTGCATGTTATTAATTTTATCTTAGTTTAATAATTGCATGTTCCTCATAAAATTGTAGTTTACGAGGATTAGAGTTGACTATTACGTGGAGGACCATATATTATGAAAATGTATTCCTTTTATTTTTTTTATTTTTTTTAATAATTAGTATCACTTTTATTATAAGTATTATTCTTTTTTATTGAAAATGTTATCATTTTTTATTTATATTTTACAAATTATTATGAAATAATGAGTGATTTTGAGGTGCACCCTAGGTTGATGATTAGAAAATAGAGTGTAGCGGGAAGTTATTTTAAAAAAAAAATTATTTTATTTTATAGTGGCACGATTAAGGTGCATCGGGTGCATAGCAGGACTCTAAAATAATTCAATAAATCACTATTACTTTTCATTAAATTATTTTAATTAAAATATTATTACTTTTAATTAGTCTCAGGTAAATTTTTCTGTGAGATAATCTCACACAGGTATTTGTCATAAAAGTTGGCAATATTATATGCAGGCTAGCCTATGGATGTTAATTTTACTCGTTGGGTTATGTTACTTGCGCGGGTAGCCGAGATGATGGATACGGGTATGATAGACTTCGGGTAATATCTAATAAAAAAATATACGGGTAAAGGTATGGTATGGGTTCTCCTTTTATACTCGATTACCTGATATTATATATTATACATATTATACTCCCTCCGTCCCGACATAAGAGTACTCCATTTTGCTTTTTTGTACGTAAATTAAAGAGTATTATTATTTAATGTATAGTGGATAGTTGTATTAATGGGAGTGTGTGCCCCATATTTTAATTGTATTAGAGGGGATGTGTGGGTTCCACGTGTGTAAAAAAGGAAAGGGGACCCTTTGAGTGAGACGACCAAAATGGAAAAAATACCCTCTTTAAATGGGACGGATGAAGTATTATATAATACTATATATCAGTAAACCATATTTTTTTAAAATTACTCTTTAGTATATATACTTAAAAAATTACTTTCTGAAGAGTAATAATTTTTATACAGAAGAGTTATAATTCATGTCTCTAAAGAGTAATTTTTCATGTACAAAAGAGTAATCGAAAAATTAAGGTGTACATGAATTTGAAGAGTGATTTTTAAATTTTGAAAAGTAACAATTTATGTGCTTAAAGAGTAATTTTTTATGTACTATAAAGTAATAGAGTTTATATACAAATATATGTAAATCCAATTTACACAAGTGTTTTCAATATATATTATGTATTTTTAGTTGCATATTTATATATTCATATTTACGTTATCTAATTTCTAATTAATTATGTCCAAGTAATATTATACATTTCAAATTATGTACTTGTATATATTCCTACTTTAAAAAAATTTATATATGAAGTATATATTTCTATAACTTATTTAATTTCTAAATTACGTATTTGTATTATTTATTTAGTTTTTAATTAATAATGACTATATACATTATTTAATTCCTAATTTATATTTTTACTTTTTAAAAAAACTTTATTTAGTTTCTAATTAATAATGTCTATATACATTATTTAATTCTTAATTTATATTTTTATTTTTTAAAAAAACTTTATAATTTCGATATGTATATGATCGGGCAAGTTTAAAAATTGTGGGTATTCGTTTATCCGTAGGTTACCGAATACTCGACGAGTATACCTGTACCCTACCCGATGTTTAATTTTAAGGTAATAAGATATGATAAGAATAGGATAATTAGGTATCGAATAGTAAGTGGTTTTGCTTTATCCATATCTTACCTTATCCGTTTACATCCCTAAGCTAGCTCTAAGATTTTGGGAAGCTAGCCCAAAGATTTTGGGAATAAAAAAAAGGGAGTCTTTTGTAATCCACCTTATTTTGCAAAATTACTTTTTAAAATATTAAAAATTACTTTTAAAGAGAAGATATCCAAATCCTCAGTGAGCTAGTTAGACCAACTCCAGCTGTCGCACTATTCTAGTGCACACTACACTCTATTTTAGTGTAAAATATACATAAAAGCTCTAATGGTTTATACAAAATTTTACACCACAAGGAATATTCTTAGAATATTCCTTTATTTATTCTTTTAATTTTAAATTTATTTTATATCATGTTTTAATTTAATAAATTATTATAATAATGGATACTCCCTCCGTCCCATAAACAAATTCACACTTTCTATTTTTGTCCGTCCCATAAACAAGTTCACACCCCCAAATAAGGAAATACACATAAATCAATAACCCCACTATACACTTTAATTTCAAAATTGCCACCCCTTTACAACTCACAAAACTTATTTTATAATTTATTTATTACCTAAAAATATCAAACTACCCCCAAAAAGCAAGTTTTTCTTAAACTCCGTATCTACAGTAACTGTGAACTTCTTTATGGGACGGGGGGAGTATTTATTATTAAAAATAATTTATAAATTACCTATAATTTTCAATTAATAATGGATATTTGTCTTATTTTTAATATTAAAATGCTTTTATCTAATTTAATTTAATGTATTTTTGTAATTTATAATTTTATGCATTTTATGTAAATGTTTCTTCATTAATTATTTTTTATTAATAAATTATTAAATAACACAAAATATTTTATTAATTAAATAATAATAAAAAAAGTAAATTATCTTAATTTTAATAATTAAAGTAATGAAATCAAGTTAAGAAATATGTTAATTAAATAATAAAGATTTTTGAGGATAAGATATTTGAAAATAAAAAAATTAATTAATGAAGAAAAAAATAAAAAAGTGGCGTGAAGATAAAAAATAAAGAAATTAAAAAAAAAGGGGGGGGGGGGGAAGATGTGGCGTGGTGGAGCAGTATCACACCAGATGTGGTGATAACTGTTCATGAATTCTAATTTAGCATGAATTGTGGTGCAACGTTGGAGTGCTTTCATCACGCCACAATAGCGTGTGGCGTGACCGCGGGAGTTGCTCTTATAGCGACGAGTTAGTGCCACTTTTAATAGTTGATTTTGGAAAAAAGTCACACAACATAAAATTTTGGAAAAATGCTACTCCCTTCGTCCCATAAAGAAGTTCACAGTTACTGTAAATACGGAGTTTAAGAAAAAATTACTTTTTGGGGGTAGTTTGGTATTTTTAGATAATAAATAAATTATAAAGTAAGTTATGTGAGTTGTAAAGGGGTGACAATTTTGAAATTAAAGTGTATTGTGGGGTTATTGATTTGTGTGCATTTCCTTATTTGGAGGTGTAAACTTGTTTATGGGACGGACAAAAATAGAAAGTGTGAATTTGTTTATGGGGCAGAGGGAGTATTTTTTTAACTTTTTTACCTCTCTTCATTATATTAATAATACATAGTCTCACGTATAGCCGCGTGTAGACTGCAGAGTAGTCACATAAAAGATTGCAGACTAGGATTAATTATATCAAAATTTAAAAAAAGTGACATTTTCTTAAAAAAAAATTATAGTGTGTGATATTTTTCCAAAATGAAATATTAAAAGTGTCCTCAATCCAATTAAAAAATGATTTATTTAATCATAATTTTCCGAGGTTAAATGGATTAAGCGCTCGCCCATAAATAAATAAATTAATAACAACTCCTTTAATCATAATTTAATATTTTAATTTTTTTATTTTTCCATGACCAAATTGGGAATAACACCACGCACGTATTTTAGCGCGTGAACCGAAATAAATAAATAAAATAGCCGTTAGACTATTTGAATATCATGTGGGCCTTCACTGACGACAGTCAAGAGGACAGATCACTTTGCAACGAGTTAAATTATTATTAATTAATTGCACAATAATTCACAGTTCTCTTGGCTTTCCTCAGGCATTAATTGTTGATTAATTACCTACTCCACTGTCTAAAAAGCTAAATCTTTCCGTAAATGATTCACGTTCTCAAGAATTGTCTAACGGGAGAAAATGATTCACGTTTTCAAGAATTAAACAGTCCGAATCACCACCAGCGAGTTCATTTGTAAGAATTTCTCACTTTTGCTTGTATTTCTCCAAGTTTTTCGGATGGTTTTCATGTATTGTGCATATGTACGTATGTGTATGTATAGATGTGTGGCTTGCGGATGTATATCTTTCGTGAAGAGGATTTGAGAGTGTACTTGTTGTTTCAATATAATCACGATTAATGAATTCACTTATTTCTCTCAGTTTCGTATTTTTGTTGCAGTTCTGAGTAATTACTATTATTAGGTTTTCCTTTTGGTTTTGGGGCTTGGGAGTCCGACATTTGAATTATTTTTGGCGGCATGTTCTGCATTTTTTATTTTTTATTTTTTATGAAGTAATGCAGCTATTAGTTTTCTGGGTTGGGGAGGTGTAGGGAGTGTGGGGTCATACTCATCGGTGTTGCATATGTGTGTGTGAATTGGATAACTGTTTATTTTGCAATTGCATAAGAGTCAGCTCTTCATTGTACTTGCTGAAGGTTAAATTTGTTGATTAAATGAGAGAAGTTTTGCAAAGTAACAGATTATTGAATTGGTGATAAAAATTATTATTTAAGTAAAACTTTGTAATCTCTTGAGGGTAATTGGATGGAACTATGACTGAATGTACATGAGATCTTTGCAATGTAGTCGATGGAGGAGATCATCCTGATTTTGAAGTAGGATAGCACGTAGTGGATATTCGTTGCTATTTCAGAGCGATTTCTTTTCCTTGCTCCAGTTATACTTGCAAACCCACCAATTGAATTGTAAGCTACATTTTATATGCTTACAAAGATATTTGATTTCATGGAATCGAATTATATGATTTTTTGAAATAATCTCTACCTCACAGTTTTTTGATACTCAGAGGAAGTTCAGTTAGGTTGCCAGAGGCTCAAGATGGCAACATTTGGGGATATAGGAGTTGCAGCTGGAATAAACATTCTCTTTGCGATTGCTTTCCTAGTTGCATTTGCTATTCTACGTCTACAGCCGATTAATGACAGGGTATATTTCCCCAAATGGTACCTCAAGGGTTTGAGAAGCAGTCCTATTCATTCAGGCACATATGCAAGCAAGTTTGTAAACTTGGACTGGAGATCTTATGTTAGATTCTTGAATTGGGTCCCAGATGCACTTAGAATGCCGGAACCTGAGCTCATTGAGCATGCAGGGTTGGATTCAGCAGTTTACTTGCGAATTTACTTGTTGGGGTATGCTCAATCATCTGGTATTTCTTCACTTTGGTTTAGTTTATATTGTCAGTTCCATAAATTTGTACTACCAAAGAATATGACAACAAACAATAATCCGTCTGCTGATCTTGGGATTTAATGGTTTATTCTTAATATTAGTTGACATTAAATTATAGGTCGAAAGATTTTTGACAACGAACAATGATCTGTCAACTGAATTTTTTAATTTATATTGCTTATTCTTAATGTTAATTGACATTAGATTGGATTAGGGAATCTTTGTAAGGAGGAATTAACTCATGTTTCAGTGGTCAGGGCTTTATAGTTTATACTTTGCTAATTGTTACTAAACATCACAGGATATAGTTTCATAATTATTCACTATGTATTTCACTTTGTTGCAATAATAGTTGTAACCACATTATTAATATATTATGAATCCAGTGTCCTATCCTGCTGGTTGTAGAATTCAGAAGCCGCTTCTTATTGGTGATCTCTGAGTACTATAATGAAATTATTTTGAT
Organism: Pogostemon cablin; assembly: GCA_023678885.1. Taxonomy (NCBI): domain Eukaryota; kingdom Viridiplantae; phylum Streptophyta; class Magnoliopsida; order Lamiales; family Lamiaceae; genus Pogostemon; species Pogostemon cablin. The sequence goes on from CM042973.1 coordinate 9,365,931, forward strand.
GGTTATATTTAATTTCATCAACTCTTGTTCAAAACCATATCATTTACTAATACATATGCTGCCTATGTGACTTTGAAAAGTTAATGATGCCTAATCAGTTTACCATAGTTGTGTACTCTTCTGGTATTGTAGATCATGTAGATGATACTTTTGATGAACATTCACTCATGCTTATTGGGTGGACATGCATCTTCTTTGCTATTTCTACTACACGTGTCTGAATCTTTAAGTTTATTTGTTACAAGAAAAAGATGTTTACTGCAACATGATTATATTGCTTCTTTAGGGCTGATGCTTGTACAAATGAACTAAATTATTGAGGTTGTGTTCATTACTGCTTGTCGCCCTGAGTCTTTCCTTTTGTTATTCAGACTCAAGATTTTTGTTCCCATGACAATACTATCATGGGCTATTCTGGTTCCAGTCAACTGGACTAATGACACCTTGGCGAAATCGCAAGCATCTGATAAGATACAGTACAGTGATATTGACAAGCTTTCTATTTCAAATGTTCCTTTTGGATCACCAAGGTTAGATTTTCTTATATATTTTGCAGGTATTCGATCCTCTTTTGGGGCTGAAGGTATATGAGTGTCTTGCCCTTGCTGTTTTAATTTCTATCTTATCTAATGATATCCTCTGTTATTGTTATACAAGCAATGCGAGCTTTACATTTGTCCTCATTGAGTTAGCATATACTGAATAATTTATCATTATCATAATGGTTCTTATCAGCCACACGCGATTGCATGTTCCATGTGTACATTAGTTAATCTAGGAATTATATAAATATGTTAATGCCTAGCTTTTTGTCAAGATGGAACTAATCAGTAACTTTCAAGCTCAATCCTGATCACATTGAACATCATGAAATGAAGAGTACGATGGAACATTTAATCGAAAGTGAGCTAATCATAACCCTATAAGATATGATACAGTTATGATTATCCCCTTGTATTTTTTATTTTTTGTTTAATACTTGTTGCTCTTTAAGATAGAAGAAATAAGAGTATGATGAAAGTCTACTAAATTGCATTTTCATATGTCCTATAACAAGTGATATTATTGTCTCTTTGGGCGAGATTTACAGGTTTTGGACTCATATAGTGATGGCATATGCCTTTACTTTTTGGACTTGCTTTACTTTGCGAAAAGAGTATGCAACAATCGCAACAATGCGTCTACACTTTCTTGCCTGTGAAAGACGTCGTCCTGATCAGTTCACGGTATGATGTAATTTTTTGCAGAGATATAATTTCTACAGTAAAAATTATCGTAATTGACTTATTATTTTCTGAAAAAGAATTATTATATATATACTCTTTTATGAATAGATGATATATACATGAACATACTGGAGATGCGTGTATATCATGAAAAATACAATGTTCTGACTTCTAGCACAGTTATTAGTGATTATTTCCTCATTTCACATTTGGTTTATACAGTTGTAAATATATCCGTGTATGTGTATATATAAAGACAGACATAAACTCTTGCTGTCCTCGTTGATGTATTGCAAGGGGAATGATATCCTTTAATAAATAATCCTAATAAAAATGGAAACTGACCTAAAATCTTAAATGAACTATATTAAATAAAGCATACCGAACTAATTTACTTTACATTTCTGCACTTTCCTTTAAACTGGGTTTTTAATGGTTAAGCCAAGCTTGGATTAAGTTTTTCAAAAATTTATTTTTGGAAAAGCTTTGGGGAGGGTGTCTTCATTCTGGAGAATTAGTCACATTTTTTATAGTATATGTGAATCAACATTATTAGGGGAAGTTAATGAGGACTGAAGGGTAATTCTTTGAATGAACTTCTCGCATGATTAGTAATGACACTTTAGCAGTTGAAATTTTCTCTAATTACTTGAATTAATATTTTGGCTGTATGCCTAAAAATTTGTGATGACATGTAAAATCCTTCAACGGAAAATAATGCGTTGTTTGCCGTGCATGTTCTTCCTTTGCGGGTAGCCTGTGAGGACTCGTAAAATCCTTCAAGCGCTACTCTTTTTCCATGCATTTTTTGTGTACCAGGGTAAGTGATGCATGCTTGCATTTTTACCAGGATGTGTTCAGTGTATATAGGGTTGTTTTTTTTTTTTTTTTTTTTTCAAGAGCCTCTAGGAGGTTGCTGATTAAATCCTTACCTGAAACCTCATTTCTTAATACTTGAGTCCACGGTGCTCTTCTCTTACTCCAAGTTCATTTCAACACTTTTGACTGCAAAATCTTAAAAACACATGAATCTACCAAATTATGAAATACAAACCAAAACTTCAACCAGATACAGTATTTCATCTTGAATTACATGTACATCAATTGAACTCAGAATAACACGCAATAGCCATTTTATAAAAATACAAGATTGATGTCTTAATTTTGATGCCACTGTATCCTCGTCCTTTTTTGTTTCATAATAATTACATGGGTGTGATATGTGATTTTATAGGTTCTTGTCAGGAATGTGCCACCAGATCCAGATGAATCAGTGAGTGAATTGGTGGAGCATTTTTTCTTGGTCAACCATCCAAAACACTATCTCACTCACCAGGTATTTTCATGGTAAATTTTTTTCCCTTTCTAAATGTTAAAGTATTGTTTTTTATTATTTGATTTCTTATGTAAATTAAGTTGATTTAGACAAGGAACTTGCACTCACCCTTCCCTCCTATAATTTTTATTATATACATATTGTGCAACTTAAGATTTTTAGCATCAACATGTGAATGTGTTCTTCAATTACTTGAACATAAAAAAATTGTACTTAGAGAAAAAAGAGTTTTCTTTTCTCTGTTATTTTGGGGGATGAAAAGAGAATGTATAAGAGGTAAAAAAAAAAAAAATAGCATCAGCGTCTAATTTTTTTCCTTTTCTAAATAGTATTTCGATTTGGGGTTACTTCAAAACTAATTTAATTGAACATTTGATCAGTTAGAGAGAGATTTTAATTATTACTTTCTTAAACTTTGACTCTATCTTACTTTTAGCTGGTTAACATATATACTTTAACTCATTGTGGAGTATAATTTGATTGAAAAGGCTTGTTATAAACTGTTAAAATGTAATTATATATGCCTTTTCAATTAATTTCCAAATGCCATGTGTAATTCCACTATCAATAATCAAGTTTCTATACGTACAACTTGTAACCTTCATGAATAACACTTGAACTATTTATATATATGTCTCTAAGTGTCTTCGCTCTTATATCAAAATATGTTTTGCAGGTTGTAATCAATGGGAATAAACTTGCAAAACTTGTCGAGGAGAAGAAAAGTAAGAAAAATTGGCTTGACTACTACCAAATAAAATATTCTAGGAATCCATCACAAAGGCCAATGACAAAGGTACTGTTATGTGTAATCAATATTGTTCTACTCTTTTACGAAAATTTTTAAAATGTTTTTCGTATGCTGGCCGCTAGTGCAGCTTGTAAGTTATTTCATGAATTGTGATACCATTAAATTCTTTCCGAACGTGCAGACTGGTTTTCTTGGCCTTTGGGGAGAGAAAGTGGATGCAATTGATCATCAGGCTGCTGAAATTGACAGGCTGTCAAAAGAAGTAAGACAAATACTCCATTTTTTATACCAAATCACTATCTTCCAAATTTGGGGTACTAGAAATTGGACTAGGAGTCGAGCAAATTGATAATCATTTTCCTGCTTACAGATGGTTATTTGGTTTTTCATAAGTAGTTTTTAATGGCCAACATATCGGTTCCCTTGTATGTTCTTTTTTTTTTCCTATGATGAAGATCACATTTAGCATTTAAATACTTCCATTTTTTTTCTTTTTTTTTTGAAGCTGCCAGATCCATTTTTGGCGTAAGCAAAAGTAAGAATTCTTTCTTCACTGAGTGTCATAACTCAAAATTTAGGGCAATTATTATAGAATAAACGAACAATTGAATATTTTTATCATATATGTGAACCAAGGGGCATTTATATTTAGTAGTCTTAAAACATTTATTATGGATTAAAAATTCATGAATATATTATTCTGATACATAATCTACAATTTATTTATTAAATTAAAGTAAATTAAAAGAATGTAACCATAAAGATAAAATGACACAAATCTCAAGTCTAGTCATTATTGTTTATAGCCTTCAGTAAAATCATAAAGGTATTCATGAAATTAATTAAAATATACGTGTGAACACAAAAATTTATTTTAAGCATTAAAATAATATCCTATTCCCAAAAAAAAAATGGTTTAAAGAACCCAGGTTTTATAACTTATAATTAAGGTGAAAATTCTGTGTTACTTGACTCAAAGAACTCAATATCCAATTTAGGAGAAAAAAAAGTTTAGTCTTTATTAGCGACTCTCTTGTATATTTTGGAAACATATTCAGCCCCATGATATATTTTTTAACGTAAGAATGGTCCAGTTTATTTTTAGGGTGGTGTTTTGAGAAATTTGTTCAGCCACATAAAGTCAACCAATTCATTTTGAGAGACTTTTGACAAATGAACTACCTCCTATTCAATTGCTTACGCCAAGAATGTTATCAATTTTAAGTGTTAACATTTCTTTTGCCATAGCTTCTTCTGGCATCAACCTTTTTCCTATTGACATTGATAATATGTTTATACAGTAGATATGTTTTAATGTGATAATTAGGGTGCTTAAATTTATTGTACTATATTAATGTTATAATATGAGTTTTTTTTTTTCACTCAACAAACATGAATTTCTTATGGATTTAATGTTTTGCATCAGTAGTCTTTCTATCATCTAAGATCCACATTGAAAATGCAGATAGCTAAAGAAAGGGAGAGGGTAAAAACTGATCCTAAATGCATCATGCCAGCGGCATTTGTTTCGTTTCGAACAAGATGGGGTGCTGCTGTTTGTGCTCAAACACAACAATCCAGAAATCCAACTTTGTGGTTAACAGATTGGGCTTCAGAGCCATTCAACGTCTATTGGGATAACCTTGCAATTCCCTATGTTTCACTGACCATTAGAAGGCTTATTATTGCTGTTGCTTTCTTCTTCCTTACATTCTTTTTCACTATTCCTGTCGCTTTCGTCCAATCGCTTGCAAATATCCAAGGCATCGAAAAAAGAGCACCATTTCTGAAGCCCATAATTGAAATGTGAGTACGATTTCCACGTATTTCTATTTGTTGTTTTTGCTCTTGTTTCTATTTGTTGTTTTTGCTCTTGTTAATTGTTTGCCAATGTGAAACTTTGTCGTCTTACTATTTACCTCATCTCAAATAGCTGTTTCTGATTTCTCTTACATTTTTAGAAAAATATATGGAGTAGTACATATTATTAAATCTCTCTCAACTTGAAACTTTTTCTGCGGCTTCATGTTTCATATTTCCTTTTTTATTTTTATCTCTTTCAATCAGGAAATCCAGTCTACTGATCAACATAAGTGGATTGTTATACTTTAGAGAAGTCACCACCCAGTATGAACATATTTGTCTTGAAATGTATTATTTTGTATAATCTTTTATGATTATGATGACATCTGGGAAAGAACATAGAAAAGGGAACCCTTGTAAAGCTGTCATTCATCTTTTTATTCTGGCTACCTTATACTACTGCTGTTTATGTAGATAAAACCAACATGTTTCGAATGTGGATCAGAGTTATCTTTCATTTTTCTCTTTCTAAGGCACGCCATAACACTTGCAACTAACTAGCTCTATATATATTTATATATGATGCAGATCTTTTATGAAGTATATAATCCAAGGTTTCTTGCCTGGGATTGCTTTGAAAATTTTCCTTATAGTGCTACCTACAATTCTGATGATTATGTCCAAGTTTGAGGGTTTTCTGTCAATATCAGCTCTGGAGAGAAGATCTGCCTTCAGATATTATATCTTCAACTTCCTCAATGTTTTCCTCGTGAGTGTAATTGCAGGAACTGCATTTCAACAGCTCGATAGTTTTACTAATCAGCCTCCTAATGAGTACGTTAGCTGAACTCAAGCAGCGGAATCTAAATTAAATGTTTTATTTACTGAAACTATATGAGTGTGTTTGGTTCATCAACATTATATATAGATTAATGAAACACTATTAACCTCAAAGATGTTAAAAAAATAAAGTGCATTAAGCACTACATTTTATGCGGCCCTGATTCTCTTCAAGTCTCTTTAACTAAAACTAAGTGGCCAGGTTTAATACAACCAATGGTTATGGTCTAGTTCAAGCATGTTGTTTAATAATGTGTCAGAAGTTCTCTTTAACTCATACATTAGGTTGACGAACCATGCACACTCTAAAGGTGTGAATCCCTACGTAATTGTGTTGTTGTGGAATTCAGAATCCCTAAAACAATAGGTGTTGCGATCCCTCAGAAAGCAACTTTCTTCATTACTTACATTATGGTGGATGGATGGGCTGGTGTTGCGGGGGAGATTTTAAGACTAAAGCCCTTGATTATCTTCCATCTAAAGAACTTCTTCCTGGTAAAGACAGAGAAGGATAGAGAAGAGGCAATGGATCCTGGAAGCATTGGTTTTCATACTGGTGAACCTCAGATACAATTGTATTTTCTACTCGGCCTCGTCTATGCTGTAGTCACCCCACTATTCCTTCCATATATATTGGTTTTCTTCTCCCTTGCTTATATGGTATTCCGTCATCAGGTATATATGTATATACCTTTTACAATCTACGTAACTGCTCATTTCTGTTTCTATCTGCAGATTTGAGATCTTATATCAGATGAACAGTTGTTTTCATTCTAATTTGCTCTAAAAAATATATGTTTCATTGTTATTGTCTTGGTTGACTAGTTTGTTATATGAAATTTCGAGAATGAAATATTTTTACATCAATCTCCATCTCTCCTAAAACATTCCTTAAAAGTTAATGTTTGAATTGAGTTTACTTTGCTCGTTAGCACTTATAAATAGATGTTATCTTTGGTTGGTTGAATTATTTTTGTGTAAATTGAGAAAATGAAGCATTTTTTCTCTCATTCTTCGTCTCTCCTACGATATTCCTTAGGACAAGACTTGTGCAGACCTGGGTGCTATATTATTGTTTTCCCATTAGGATTAATATTTTTCCTTTACATTTTTTTTTAAGAAAATTAAAAGTGTCAAACCAGTTGCTTGGATCTTAATGACACGTTTATTTTTTATTTTTTTTTAAAGAAAATTGCTCTTCCTTAGTTATCAAACATTTCAGTTGAGTTACATAGTGTGTATTCCTGATTGTGCAATCTTCAGCTTTACTTATAACTGATTATGTAATTCTCTTCTTTCAGATCATAAATGTGTATAACCAAGAATACGAAAGTGCGGCATCATTCTGGCCAGACGTGCATGGACGTATAATAACGGCATTGCTATTCTCACAACTTGTTTTAATGGGACTAATGAGTACAAAAGGGATTGCTCAGTCGACGCCATTTCTAGTGGTGCTTCTAGTGTTGACCATTTCATTCCATAGATTCTGCAAAGGTCGATATGAACCTGCATTCGTTAGACATCCTTTACAGGAAGCGAAGATGAAAGACACTCTGGAACATGCAAGAGAACCCAACCTGAATCTTAAGAGCTATCTTCAAAATGCCTATATCCATCCGGTCTTTAAAAATGATGAGGAGGAGGATGAAGATGACGGTAAGCGGATAGCAGAGGAGAGTGTCGACGTAGTTCCTACTATACGACAGTCTCGTAGATATACACCTGCTCCCAGTAAACAGAGTAGTGGCGGATCATCAACATCTGTTCCTTAACATCAAGTGTCTGAACTAAGGCTGTTTTCCAGCTATTCTTAGTACTGTGTAGTGAGTAGGATTGTAAATTAAACAAAAATATAGGTAACAGCCAGATTTTCATGTTAGATTATACAACATATACAGGGGACAATTCTTCTGCTAATCATAGTCTTTATTGAACAAGATGCATCTAAGGTATCTGTATATTTCATTATGATATGGGAAGAGGCACTATGATATATCAGTCTTCATTATGAATGAATCTATGATGTATTACCATTTTGTTGTTTAGTATAGAGGTTTGTAAATCTAAGATCCATTTTAAGGAACACATTTATTTTTTCAGGTGGATTAAGGAGTATTATTATTTAATGTGTCGTGAATAATTGTATTAGTATATTAGTGGGGTGTGTTTCATATATTAATGGTATTAATGATGTGTGTGGGTCTCATGTCTTTAAAGAGTGAGGCTTGCATGCCCCCGGGTCACTCCGTGCGCTTTTAGAATTTAGCATTATGGGTAAAGGTACATTGTTTTGTTTTAAAGGGTATACACTTTAATTAATATGGGTACACCATTTTATTCTAAAGGATGTACACTTTTTATTAATATTTTTTATTTATTTCAGAAAATAAAGGGTACACATCTTTATACTAAAGGGTATACAATTTAATATAAAATTCTAAAGGCGCACAGCGTATGCCCCCGTATGCGCGGGTGCACACAAGTTTTTGCCGTCTTTAAATAGAGAAATGTGAACTTTTAAAATGGATGCCAAAATAGCAAAATATATACTTTATCAACGAACTAAAGGAGTATTATAAAGATTAACACTGGATTCATTCATTTGTGCAACCATAGCTACTGATGGCTGCCGCTGCCATGAATTCCGTCTCTCTCTTCCGGTATTTCCGTTCCCCTCTCTATCAATAATCTACTTTTACTTCTTCTCTTTAATTTTTTGGAATTCAAATTGATGTTAAGCGACGTCGTTATTGAAACAGTGGTCCGTTATCTTTGCGAGTATTGGGTTTTCTCAGAGCCTCCAATCGAATCCCGCAGGGTGCAGTTTTCCCACTTATTCGTCGCCCTCTTCAGTTTAGAAGGTATTGTTTTGTATATTGTACTTCCTGCTGTGGTTGTTGTACCATTGATGTTCTTTGTAAAATGATTTCATACCTGCATTACTTGTTGGCTATTGAAGTTTACGTTTACTAATGATTAGCCACAATACGTCGTTTTGTACTGAAATTCAGTTAAATCAGAAGATTACCTGATTGGGTTAGAGTCTTAGAGAAACATTGACAAGAATTGTAGATTTTTTTTAAAAAAAAAATGGTTTTCTGATCATATTGATGAAAAAATCTGGAATATTCCGGTGATTGTGATAACATTGATGTTGTTTATGGTTAAAAATAGCTGTAACAAGAGATTGATTGCATCCCTGTTCATATAGCATGACACACCTATGATTGAATAAACTTAAATTTTGGTAATTTGAAATTGAATACAGCACAATTGTGAGGATATGTCGGATGGTGTTCATTTGATCTTGATGAGAAAGGATGTGCCGTTTTCGGTTATGCAATTTTCAAAGGCTCATTTATGTTCTCGTATTTATAGTTTGGAGCTCATGGATTGTGTTTCTTTCAGGGTCATGTCATCTGTAAGAGCTACAAGCAATGAAGAGTCTGCTGCTATAGCTGCAGCAGTCAATGCCGATAGTGGAGCACCAACAATGTAATGTTTCGTACCTTAAGTAAAAGAAGTTTCTAAGTAAAGTAAAAGCACGGTTCGACTAAACTTTCATCTAGAAGAGAACACTTAATTGAGATTGATTTAGTGTTTGAATGATATTTTTCTCTTTGCATTTTCATACTCAACTGCTGCTTCTTTTTCTTTCTGCCTGTTCCTTATAAGTCGATCTATTCTTTATCCCTTGAATGTGCAGTGTATTAATACTTTAGGTTACAATACAGAGTGTGAGAAAGATAGCACAGACAACCAACATCTATGATTCTTCTCATACAACTTCGATAAAAAGATGTCCTTAACAAAGAAATGATTTTGTATTACTTATGCTTTGTTTTTGGGACAACTGCACGGTTTTGCTCATTCAAATTCCCTGTCAACATAAGGCACATTCATTCATGTAGTACACCTGAAGACTTCTGTTATACTAGTGTCATCATTCATTTTTGTTGGTACCTAGATTATGGTTTTCATGCTACATTATCATTCTAGATTCGACAAGATTATTTCGAAGGAGATCCCTTCAACCATTGTATATGAGGATGAAGATGTTCTTGCTTTTCGAGATATTAACCCACAAGCTCCAGTTCATGTTCTAGTCATTCCAAAGTTACGAGATGGTTTAACAGAGCTGGGAAAGGTACTATTTTAATTTGTTCTTTTGCTATGACTATAATTGTTGTTCATCTGCATTTAGTAGTCTATTAAATCTCTGTCTGCCTGTTAGTAATCCATACACAGAACAACACCTTTTCCGATGTATACTGGTTCAAAATATGTTTGTATGATATTTGATAGGCAGAAAAGAGGCATGAAGAGGTACTGGGTCGCCTTCTTTATGCTGCTAAAATAGTGGCGGAGAAAGAAGGCATCAGTGATGGTTTTCGTGTTGTCATCAACAGTGGCCCGTCTGCCTGTAAGTCTCTCTCTCCCTCTATGTGTGGCTTTCATCACATGGGCATGGACAAGAATTCAGAAAATTACCACCCTTTCACAAGCGATTACAATGTTCTCTACAATGCTTATATATCCGGTTTTTTTTCGAGTGAAGCTACAAATGCAGTCATACCAACATTCTAAATCACCTTTCCTCTGAATATATCTCCAGGTCAATCAGTTTACCATATTCACTTACATGTACTCGGTGGAAGACAGATGAAATGGCCAGCAGGTTAAAGATACATTGTAAATGAATGCCTACTTCCTCTTCTTAGACTTGTATAAACGGGCGCGGGGGAAATCTCGAAACTTGAAAGTTCTTCGCAGCTTCGCCTAGAAACTGATAACTCATCTGGTTTCTTAAAAGTTCAAGCTTCAGAGTTCTAGATTTCTAGTTCTTGTACTAAAAATAATTTAAAAGTGTGTACATTTTCTTACAAGATGGATAGTTTTCATCTTGTGATAAATAATGGATGTTAATCTCTCTGCTCTTATATTTTTCAACGAGCTAATGATTTATGTTTTATGTGTAGTGGGTAGTGTAATGTACACAGTTAGATTTTGCACTTTATTAGTAAGTTTTTTTATTCTAAGTTATAATTGCTATGTGGAGATGTAGTGTTATATTGTTTCTTTATATTTAATGTGAGTTTTTAGTTCGATTACATTTTTAACCACCATTTAATTAGGCAGTTTTACGAGGCAAATAAATGTAGGAATTTGAACAAATCGAATTGTTTGAACGAGACTGGCAAATCTCAATTTGAAAAATTAAATTAAAATAAAGGGTTATTCTGTAGTGCATCGGTGCACCAATAATTTATAAGTAGTTTTTTTAAAAGATAGTTATTTTTATTTTTTAAACTTTTAATTATTTTAATTAATCACAGATGGTTATTAATTTAGTTTTGATCTAATGGTTCATATTAATTAGGTACACCCTAGTTAGACTCAGACTATTGGAATACTGAAACTAGGGTGATGTTTGCTTTAGATTTAGGCTGGATTTGAAAATTTTAAATAGTGATATATAGTTGTTTAAACATTTTGATAAGATAGCTTTTAACTTTACAATTTTCAAAATGAATTAGGCTGTTATGTTTTGTTTTTAATGTTGCAAATAGATGCTGCCATGTGCCCCTTTAAGTTGTAAAAGATACTCCAGGAACCTCTATACATGATTGGCAACTATCAATTGCAAAATTAAATGAGAATGAAATCTTATCTAATTAGATGAATTTACTTCCTCTGCTAGTCTCTCACAACGTGATTCGGTCGATTCTCTTCATATGAGAGAGTCAGATTAAACTCGGTCTCTATGGCATCTCCCTTTTTCTATTTCAAATCAACGTGTTAAAAAATATTAATTAATGTAAAATAAAAGGTGAAAATGACAGACCAACTCTAATACTAATGTTGGGTTTCGTGGCCGTCGATTACCTTTTTATACTGGAGCCTCATGAAATCTACTTTAAAAAACTTAGTGGATTTGGAAATTCAAAGCGTAGAGGGAAAGAGGTTAGAAATTCTTTGAATCATGCAAATACCCTATAATACATCCATTCTTTGAATTTCTAAATACACTAAAAATTTTAAAGTAGATCTCGTGAGAGTAATGAGATCGTTTTACTTTTTTATTTAATCTTATTTTTGTAAAAAATACTACAATATTAATTTATGTTACGAATTGGTTACGAAATAATTTAAGTAGATGATTATCAATTTTTATAAAAAACATTAGTAACTTTTTATTCATCTCAAGATATATGATACAAGATTTTGGCAATTTTAGAATGTTAGTTTCAAAATCCTCCTAAATTCCAAAACAAAATTTTAGGGTAATTTTGTGGTGGATCTCTTGTATATATTGTTCTTTAGAGTTGGAATTTTGCTGGGTTGTTTCACCTGCATTTTCTTTTACCTGGTACACAGTGTTAATAAGTTAAGTACTCCTTCTGTCCTGGCAATAAGTCCCCATTTACTTTTTGGACGTGGATTAAGGAATATTACTATGATGGGCCATGTGTGGCCCCTTTTACTAAAATGAAAAAATGGAGATCTGTGAGTAATGTGGTAGGACCCGTCATACTGGTCCCTAAATGAAGAACTTGGACCGGACAATACAAAGGCCCAACAGCAATTCTGGGACCTCCTCATGGGTCAAAGAGGAGAGCGCTCAAGCAGATGCTTCTCCAACTCTATGGCCGAGCGCGTATACAAGACTCTTTCGGCCACCGAAGGTCATGCACGTCCTCCGATCGCACTCTCACTTGGCCACTAGCTGTAGCCATCCTAGAAGCTATACAGATATCCCCTAAGATTCCTATATAGGGGATATCCTAAAACGAATCATTAAAATAGCCGCATGAGGCTATAGCATTTAATGCCTACAGTGTTTGCAATTAATGCGATGTGACTTGACGATTTATCCAGATATACGGATGACGTCAGTTCACAAATATATGGAGCCTGCTCCTAGCTAATAAAGAACATGAATATTCACCTCCAAAAGGCACGAGATCGTCTGGAGGGAAGCCTTAAGCATTCTTTACTAGATTATTATGTTGGATTAGCACGGATAATTCTCTCTCTCAACCAAACAGCCACATCAACTCACAAATAAGGGAGGATTAATTCTACTATCTACATTTAGCGCTAGAGGAAGTGCCCCCCTTTCTCTCTTTAACCTTTATATCTCCATGGATCGCCTAATAACCAGAAGGGTCGATCGACATAACGAACGGACGAGATGAGGCCACTCCCAGCAAAGTCGGGAATACAACTAGCCAATAGCAGGAGGCGCCAAACCCTCCTTGAACTGTCGAAAAAGAGATCCCGCCTCAAGACGTGAGCTCAGAAGAAGACAATGCGGAAACCGACTTCCTTAAGATATATTTCGACCTTCTCAGGCAGATGAAGGGAAAACAGCCAGCTGGACAAAGGAGTGCCAGCCGAAAGCTAAGTTTCGGCCTTGAGCAAAACACGGCTGAACAAACAAACGAGCAGCAGCATGACCGGACTCCACCTAAAAAGTCGGTACACGAGCGAATGGGACCGAAGAGTGCTCAGAACGAGCTGCAAAAAGCCCAGAAGGTAGTGGACGAAGGACGCGAACGGAGGCAGGTGGCCTCTCGCGCCAAATCTGCTGCTAGTATGGTTTCTACACATAAAATCGGGCGTATAAGTGCCAAGGATTGCCTCAGCCATGATCCGGTCAAGTCCCGTCTGAAACAAGTGGGAAAAAGTGTGGAGGAGTACCCCTTAGCCCAGTTCAGGCGGCAACACTATTTGGAGCTGGAGGCCATGAGGAAGCGTCTCGATGAGATGGAAAGAAATAATAGTGTGGGACTAAACAACATCCCCGACCCAGAATCCAGAAGAACCCCTTTCACCCATCGAATAATCGTGGCCACCACCCTGAAAAAGATCCAAATCCCCCAGATCCCTCAATATGCCGGCGATTCTAATCCAACTACGCATCTCAACAAGTATGTAGGATGGATGCTAGCACAAGGAAGCTCGGAGGAGGACCGCTGTAAAATGTTCCCCCTGACTCTTAGGGACAAAGCACACTAGTGGTTCGAATCATTACCGACCAATTCGATTAATTCGTGGGCTCAACTCGCTACGTCCTTCTCGTCCCCTTTCACCTGTCTCGGGCAGGGAAAGGAGCCGAAATAGAAGTTGGCTTGTTTACGACAAGGAATGAAGGAATTACTCAAAGATTTCATGAAGAGATTCAACGAGCAACGTGCCAATATGGAAGAGATCTCAGACGAGACGTCCACTATTTTAGCGACAGTGGCTTTGCTCCTCAATGTGGATGAGTTGCTAGTAAAAGTTTTCGAAAAATTATGCAGGCTTTATGGCCTTAGCACAGGCATTCATCCACAACGAGGAGATACTCGAAGAATATAAAAAGTCTAAAGGTGAGGGTAAAGAGGTCGAGAAAAAGAAAAAGAAGGGAGACAAAGATTATAAAACTCCATCCTCGTTCAAACCGTTCCCAGATGACGACCAGGTACAAGAAATGACTAAGGTGCTCGAGCTGACTCCCGAAGAGATATTCAACAGGATCCAAGATACCAATTTACTGACCCTCCCACCAAAAATACGAGCAGATCCAGCTAAGCTGAACAAGAAGAAATTCTGTAAGTATCACAATTCCATTGGACAAGACACCAATACTTGTCGGGATCTATTAGCAGAGCTGATAAAGTTGTTCGAGGATGGAAAGCTGGACAGACTGGTGATGGGCCCAAAGCGGAGGAGAGAGCTACCCCCGATGCCGAATGAGCAATCGAAATGACTCGCCGCTCCACAAGGATGGGATGACCCGGGTGAACATCTTCCTTCACCGCTTCGGGAAGTGTACGTGATGGAGGAAAACTACATGGGGACGTCTCAGGCCCTAATCACCTAGTCCCATAGAAAGAAGAAGGCTAAACTCCGAGAGCTTGATAGGTTCCAACACATCCTGATGGCGAGACCGCGTTCGTCCACGCACGAAGCTGACATGTTTTTCTCGAAAGAAGATCTTGCCATGGTATGAATCCCCCATAATGACCCATTGGTCGTCTCTGCCACAATCTCAGGAATAAGGGTGCACAGTGCCTGATTGACAAGAACGCGTATACGAATATAATATTCAAGAAGGCATTCGAAGCCATCGGAGGATCTACCCACCACAAAGTCTCTTCGTGCATCGGCGAAATACGAGGGTTTGGTAACGCCATCACTACCCCTCTGATGCAAGTTGACTTGTCGGTCCAGATGATGGATGAGAAGCAAGCAGTAAGGGCTCAGTGCACTCTCGAGTTTAAGGTAGTCGACCTCCCATTGCCCTACAATTGCATTCTAGGAAGAACATTCATACACCAATTCAATTATGTCCCCTTGACACTCCATCAATGCCTAAAGTTTGTGACTGCCGACGGGAGAATCGACACCGTCAGGGGCAGCTAAAAGAAAGTCAGAGAATGTTCAGTCATTAAAAAAAGGGAGGGACTCAGCTACCATGACTTGTATTTTCAATTGCTGATGGTGGATGAAGAACAAGGCGAGGAAGCTCTTCCTGCCACCGGAGAGCCTGATCCACCACTAGAAGACCCAGAGTCGGAGAACGCTCGTAGGTTCTGACCTTTCGGCCCTAAGGAAGTCGACTTACCCCAAATTACCTATGAGAATCTGAGATCCAAAAAGAAAAGGAAAAGGAGGGAACCGATCGAGGAAACCGAAGCCATTAGAATAGAACCGAGTAACCTGGATTTAGAACTATATGTCGGGTCACAGTTGAAAGAACCACAAAGGACGACTTTAATAGAATTCTTGAAGGCTAACCCTGGACACCACGGACCTACAAGGGATAGACCCCAAACACGCGTGCCATCGGCTCAACGTAAACCCTTCGTATTGCCAGTCGAACAAAAGAAAAGGAAGTATAGTCCAGAGAAATATGAGATCATCGAGATAGAGGCTAGGAAGCTGTTAGCAAATAACCTCGTCAGGGAAGCCCTATTCCCTTCATTGGGTAGCCAACCCAGTCCTATTCCAAAAGGCCAACAAATCTTGGAGACTCTGCATCGACTTCATTGACCTCAACAAGGCATGCTCCAAGGACAACTTCCCTCTACCGCACGTTGACCAAATGGTGGATGCTACGGCGGGCCACGAGCTGATGAGCTTTATGGACGCGTACTCGGGCTACCATCAAATCCCCATGCACCTAGATGATGTGGAGAAAACGTCTTTCTACACCAAGAGAAATCTGCTGTGCTGGGTAGTGATGTCGTTCAGGTTGAAGAACGTGGGTGCCACGTACCGAAGGCTGGTCAACAAAATATTCCGGGATGAGCTAGGTAAAACCATGAAAGTGTACGTGGATGACATGTTGGTCAAAAACATCGCCGTAGATGACCACGTACACCACCTGAGTAGAGCATTCGGCATCCTGCGCTACTAAAGAATGAAACTAAATCTGAAGAAGTGCACTTTCGGAGTCTCGGTAGGGAAATTCTATTGGGTTCATTATAGTGATCCGGGTGGACGCAGTGGAATTTAAAATTTTTCAAAATAATAAATCATAATTATTAAATACATAAAAGGTTTCACCCCGGATGCTCGGAAATGATTATCGGATCCGGTATTAAAATATGCTGAAAGAAATCTACCGTAAAGATTATTCTTACCCTGGTAGACTTTCTTCCAGTTGATGCAAGGAGTGAGGGAATTGATTCCCAGATTGTGGCTAAAACTCCATTCTTCTCATAGAGGGATCCAAGTGTATGCCCTCTAAAGAAAATCTACCGATTGGATTAACAACACATATTTTATACTTCGCTAGCAGTGTAAATCTGTTTATATCAATGGAGCGTTCCTAAGTATCAACTGAGTGATACTAGAAACAGGTTGAAGAAAAATAATTAATTTATTGTCTCCAAAAGTTAAAAGAAAAGAACAGAAAAGACCTATTAGCGTGAGAGAATGAGGAAAGAAGCAGAAAAGGAAGTATATGTCTATTTCTGAAAAATCAACCACTTCACGTTGTGCCTCCCATAATCTTCTCAACCACCCCGTTTTCCCTTTTCTCACACAGAAATGAGGGATGACTACGTCTCCCCTTTATCTTTTCTGTAATATTTAAATTAATTAATGGGCTCAATCATAAAGTCCATTAATTATGTTTGGGCTTAAATAAATCCAATTTAAGACTAACCCAATTATATATTAATCAATCCAATTGATTTGTTTCTTTTAACTTTATTAATCAAATTAATTATTATTGTAATTAAATAATCAAATTATTCAATTATAATATATGGTTAACAATTTAACCATTGCACCAATTGACAAAAGTCGTTCATCCAAATTAAGGTATGATCCTTTAGGTTCACTACTAACTCTAGCAGTAGGCTTACAACACTTTGTAACTTGTAATAACAATTATTATATTAATTAATCCAATTAATTAATTGACTTAAAATTAACTAATTAATTTCAAGAACCTACTAATCACGGTAACACCTAGCAAGTAGCGTGATCATCCAGTGTTAGGTGAAATGACGAGTAAACCTATAAATTAACGAGTGACATACATGTACGGTACTTCTAATAATTAATCTCTCGATTGAGTCTAGAATAGGAATGTTAGTCGAAACTCTACTAGCTCAATAACTGTGTTTCTATTTCATGTTACAATGATTCATTGTGAATCTTTATTCTCGTTGCTTTGGCCAAAGTTTTTGAATCATTAACAATGAAATACACATGAGATTCTCTTGTCTCTTAGACAAGTGTCAGATTCTATCTTAGCCACACACAAGTCTTCATGTATATCAATATAATACCCAACATACCCCCTTTGTGATTGCTAAACAATCAGAAGATAAATCTAAGTATTACAAGATGTACATAAGACTACCGTAGTGCTTCAAGTCCGAGGACTAATCGTGTACTATCGTAATTAGAAAATTCTCATTTCGACACATCCAATAAGAATTTCCTACTGATCATGTTCGATAAACTTATTCTCTAATAAGTATCCACATATATGAACTTGTGTCACAACAGTAATATTGATGGAACGCAATATTCCCGTCCCACGAGCATTCATCATATGTACGAGTCTTTACTGAGTTATTTTTTTCCCATTTAGAAAAACTCTCGACTCGGAACAAAGTTTAAGACCAAAGCTCACTATGCATAATTCCATGATCACCATCATATGCGTGACCATACATTTCAGCTTAAATTGGTCCAGGGACTTTATCTAATAAGCAAATGTATAATTCACTATATAGATAAATTAAACAACCTATAATAATATAATTTTTCGTGAGATTGTTTATATTCACAATATAAAGAGTACAATCCAATCTAATTGGTACTTTGGGCACACTACTCTAACAAATTCCTCGGCAACATGGTAAGCAAAAGGGGAATAGAAGAAAATCTGGACAAAATGAAAGTGATATAGGATATGGAACCCCAAAGCACACCAAAGGAGTACAAAAACTAGCCAGAAGAATTGTGTCTCTCAGCCGCTTCCTGTCCAGGGCATCAGACAAGTGCAAACCCCTCCTGGATTTAATCCGTAAGGAGATGATCTAAGGCCATCCTTGTTATTTGAAGTTATTACCATATATTTCCCTACTTTGAATATCATCCCTAGTCAACCACTTAGAGCCTTAACGTCTATTTATTGTGAATTTAGCACATTACAAGCCATGATTACCCACTTAAAGCCTTATATATATACCCTTTGTGTGGGTGATTGAGGAGGTGATAGCTAGAAAGGATAGATTGAATAACAAGAGAAGAAAAGAAAATGGTAAACAAGCAAGAAAAAGGATGAAAAGAGCACAAGCAAAGAATGGACATGCAACCATAAAATAAGAAAAAGAGCAAAGTACCAACATAAGCTTAAGTACTTAAAAGTCCAAAGAAGGAAGCATGAATCAAAAGAAGCTCAATCTAAGGAAAGTTGATGATCAGTGCTTGTAATTACCATAGTTGAGAAAGGAAGAAAGATAAGTTAAGGAATGGAAGAAAGTAGATACCTCTTCGATTACTTACACTTGATTAGTCACTTGTATCCATATTCTTCCTACCCTACCAAAGAGCCTATCATTACATCCTTAATGAAAGACCTTTTTGATCATTAATTGAAACTTTGGTGGTTTGTGAATGTAGTCCACGAGCAAGCTTATAGCGAGTCGAGCCAATCGATTGATGAGTGTTGTTTTACCACTTTAAAGAATGTTGAGTGACATTGATAACCTATGTGAGGCTTGGACCAAAAAGGGACTATATTACACTTTATTCTCTTGTGATTGAACTTATTAATTTCTTATGTCATGAGTTTAATGTTGTAGGATGACTTAGCATAAATTGTGATTCTTATTGCTATCGATGTGTTATTACTTATGTTCGTTTAGTCTTTTCCTAGGTAAAAATCACTCCTCTTGTTTTGTCATTTCTGTTGCTTAGGGATGAGCAACACTTTAAGTTTGGGAGGTTGATCGTCGCTATTTTCACCTAAATTTTAGTGTCTTTTTGTATGACTTTTCGTATTATTTTATCCGTATTTTATGTGTATTTTGGTTGTGTTATGTGTTTTCATAGAAATGTGTGTGAATGAGCGTAAACATGTTAAAAACAGGTCAAAAATTGAGTCGGGAGCTGAAACGAGTAAGAAACGAGCTGACGGGACCCAACTCGAGTTATAAGGTGAACTCGAGTTGCTAACTCGAGTTGAGCTGGGGCCC
This sequence comes from Pogostemon cablin, assembly GCA_023678885.1. Lineage (NCBI taxonomy): Eukaryota > Viridiplantae > Streptophyta > Magnoliopsida > Lamiales > Lamiaceae > Pogostemon > Pogostemon cablin. Next base: position 9,385,602 of record CM042973.1, read on the forward strand.
AAAAGTTGTCCAGACTCGTCCAATAGCTTAACTCAACTTGGGAGAGCCAACTCGACTTGCAGCTCGAGTCGAGCTGTGTCTCTCCAAGTCGAGCAGCAAGTCGTGCGGTGTAGGGCAGGAGTTCAAAATCATACAGTGTGCTTACTCAAGTTGCAAGTTGCAACATGACTTGACAACTCGAGTCGAGTAAGGTTCCCGGAGTCAAATCAATTTTAGAGCCTCGTAACACGACCAAACAGGCGAGAGCTCGAGTTGGCGACACGAGTCGAGCTGGGATAGCTCGAGTTGCATTACATTCGAGTTGCTAACTCGACTCGAGTTGCTAACTCGAGTAAGACAGGCAAGTCGAGTAAGGTCATTTTTGGGCCAAAATCTGGATTTTCACCTGCCAATGTGTGTAAGTGTGTGTAAAAAGCCCATTTGATGCTAAATTCGTGGCCTAACTTGGAGAGGGTATAAGTAGCCTCAAGTTCAACATTTGAAGAGAGATGGGATATTCCACACAAGGGTTTCACTTCTACACCTAGATCACACACCATTTCTTCCATTTTACACCATCATCTTCATCCATTCTTCATCCCTTTCATTTGGGTGTTAAAGACCTCAAGAATTCAAGAGCTAGAGGTGGAGATCAATGAGTGTTGAAGATTCTCTACAAAGAATTGTTAGGGAAGATTTACATCTCTTTTGTTTTTATTTGGATTTAAGACTATGGATATGAGTAATGAATCATTTATGTGTTTTGTTACCATTAACATGTTAGGCTAATCCCTCTAGTGGGATTAGAAATATGAAGAGCACATTAGGTCTATTGTTGGATTGTATACTAAAAGTCTAGCTTTTTGTATGAATAATGTTATAACAATTAATTTGAAATGAGAATCATATGATCAAATGATTGCGTCTTATAAATTATTTATATGCATGATGCAATAGTCCACTTACTTTATAATGTAGATAATATATTGTGCGACAACACACGGAAGATCATATTATCGGTTTTCTTATAAAGTATAAACAGATGCTCACAACCGAGATAGACGGGGACTCTCTATCGGGATGGTTGTAGTGTGGTTTGGTATTAGCTTGTCTTGGCTATAGAATCACATTAGCGCACTTGTGTGTATTGAGCAGGACCGCTTGAGATCGTTCGACTTATACTGACTTATAGGAGAACTTGATCTCTGTTATTATGGATGTTCGTGCTCTTAATCCCTATACAATAACCTCGACACGTAGGGCAGTATGTATTTCTTTGATTCATCAATGAGTGAGATTTACATGTAATTAAATCAACAAACTCGATGAGTTGGGAAGTAGTGATGTCTCTATGGTGTGCTGTTGATTGTAGAAGGAATCCATGTCCGTCATAGGTTGATGATGTCCCCTTGAGGAGCTCATGAGGATTATCATGTAAACCCTGCAGGTGGATTTATTCTGGCATGATAATGAGGTTGAGTGGTACTACTCTTGGATGAGATATTAATTAATTGAGTTGTCAGTAACTTGAATTAATTAATGGACATTGTATGTCTTAAACATGGGGAGACTAACGGGCTCATAATAAGAAGGAGCCCAAAACGTAATTTTGGGATTGGAAAGGCAGTGAAGTAATAATATTTTAGTAGAATATATTATTATTATTGGACTTAAGTATAAGCTTTGGGCTAAGCTTGGATACTTAAGCCTAATGGAGGCCCAACCCAATTTCTCCTCCTGGTCCCTGCTGTAGCCCATGTATATAAGTCACCTCAGCTTATCTGGAACCCTAATCTAATTCATTATTCACGTGTGATGAGGATTGAGAGCAGATTGAGGAGGTCTCGTAGATCGTCGCCCACACGACGTCGAGGTCGGACTTAGGACATACAGCAGAAGATCAGAAGGTAGTTTGCTGCTGCTATCCGCGATCTTGCGAAATTTGTATAAAATCCTATAGTGCTCAGAATTTGATGATCTATAAACTGACGGAAAGCTGTTGAAGAGAGGATCGTCTGAGCATAAAGATCATTCAATTCTAATATCAGACGAGTAAGTTATGGCCATTCTCGTGGGACTGCACAGTCTGCCAGCGAGAATCATCTTTCTTCAACATACCCTGGTGAACGGTAATACGTTTCATGTTTTCTTGCTTCCACTGATATTAGAAACGTATGAATCCCTAACGGGTCATGTTAACCAAATGATCCAAGCACCAACAATTAGTATCAGAGCTTCGGTTTCATGGTGAAGCGTGAAACGTTAGGCTAGGGTTTACATGCCTATGTGGATTAGGGTTTAGGAAATCATGGTTTCTTGTTTTATACCCTACCCTATTGATCATTGTACACACACGACTGCACCGGTGTTGAAAGCCGACTGGACTTGGTGGTGACGGTGCACGGCGGCGCTGGAAGCGCTACTCAATCTCCAAGGCAACGCATGGTTCAACGATGGCATGGTGCGACTGATAGAGTCGAGGTGAAAGGTTGCGTGCGATTCAAGTCAGGCAAGGCTTGACATGGTCGATGAGTTGACATGGCGAGAGGTTTTGAAAGTCGACACGTACGGCGCAACTCATTGATGGTCTCGCGCTGCATGGACGATGGCTGGTGGCTTGTGTGGCACTCCACGGTGGCTGCTTTGCAGCGATCATCGCGCGGTGGCACGGCTGGTGTCACAAGGCTGAAAGGGTGAAAGGCGTGGTGCTGGTGAGAACAAAACTCAGTAGGTGACGATGCTGGAATGAATCGTAGGCAACTGCCGCTGAGCGACAAGACGCTGGCAGGTGCGCGATTCTCCACGACAGTGGCTATTGGACGACAACCAAATCAAGGCTGGACTAAATCGTTGAGCGGCGGTTGTTTTTGATTTTGAGGTGCACCGAATCGTGAGTGGCGTGGGTTTTATGGCCATTGTCAGGCTTCGTCAAGTATGTGAGTAGATGTCTTGGTCATGCGGATTTGGCGGAGGAACGATGGCTGCCGGCGTGTCACTTGCGGGTAGAGGCTGGTGCGAAAACTGGCCGTGATCGGCGACAAAGCTGGGAAGCGAACCCCGCTGTGGTCTGACCAACAGTTGAAGATGGCCTGACAAATATTCAGAGCGAGTCTGCAATGGCTTCTAGTGGATCAGCAGGACTAATTCGGGCGGGCAACGCATGCTTCTGAGCGGGTCTGTTGGAGGTTTTGGTTGAGTCATGCCTGTTCTGGGGCGGGTCTGAAGTTGCTTTCGAGCGGGTCTGCAGAGTTTTCGAGCAGGTCACTGGAGTATGGCGAGCGGCGCGGTGGTGCAACGTGATCAACATCGGATGTGCGGTGACGATAATTATCACCGATGATGAGGCGACTGCATTGCGTTGGTCAGGCATGGCACGGGTTATCGCGAGCAGATCGACATATGTGTGTGATTGATGGCTCATCAGTAGCGGCGATCGGGAAGATACCGCTATAGCAGTTGCAAGCGATTGCCGAAGAGTGGCGCCGTGGCGTGGTCGGTGGCTAGTGGTAGCGCCAAGGCAAGGCGATACTGGTGCTGAATCGGCGGCCACTTGACAAGGCGGGACCGGGATGGCTGGAGAGCGGGCTATTGTTTATGTCCGACCAGCTGATGCGACAGCTGGCAGCAATCGGAATGCACTACCGAAAGCTGACCAATGACGATTTGTGTGTTGTGCTGGCATCGAAAACATGGGGCACCACCTGTCCGGCTGTGCGATGCGTGTTTCCTACGAGAAATAGTTTTTCCGATAGGCAGTGGCGTGGTTGGTGCTACGCCGGAACAGGAGCAATTTCCGGATTGTTTAGTAACCGTGTTTTGTGATGACATGGCATGTCACGTGTGATGCTAGTGCGTGAGTAGTTCTGTAATGCGGTTGTGATGTGTTTGGCTTGAGGCACAAGAAGTTTTTACTTGTTCTACAAGTCACACGTGAATTGCTTGGTTATTGCTTGTTGACTATGTCAACATATATTAGGCAATTTTTTTTATCCTTATATATAATTATTAATAATTATTTTTATTTGTCAATTATTATTATATATTTGGATTGCATGTGCATTAGAACACGATGGATGGGCAGCTTGGCGTGTGGATGTCGAGTAGGGTGCCGGAATGGTGGAGCAGGTTGGCGGACAAGGAAAATTCGTGTGGTGTGCCCAGCGGATAAATTTTTCTTCGGGGCGCTGCCCCGCACCCCGCTACCTGACCAGGCAGGTCGATCCCTGCGACCTCTGTGGGGAGGTCGATCCCTATGTGCGTTGCCCTATATTCGTGCTTGGTGGTGAACAATCGAATTCGCTGATATATAACTGTTATAATTTGATTTGATTATTTAATTATTGTTATATATGCTATGCATGGTACTCTTGATTTACTATCTTATTTGCCGTAATAGGAGCATGCTAGGTTGCGTATTTTATTTTTGAATATTATATGCATGCAAAAACCCTCAGTATTAAATAACTAAGTGGGAGAGAGGATTGATAATAAATTCCCGCGGCCTCCATTATTGGTTTGTTAAGTAATGTGAATAAACTTGCGCGTCGGCATTAGAGCCTTCCTCCCCATCGGATGAGTTTATTCATGGATTGCTGGAACAGACTTCATTAAATAATTATGTTTGTAATGTGATGCACATGAATTTGCGCGTTGGCATACACCTTCCTCCCTATCGGATGAGTTCATATGCGGTTCACTGGTACAAACTTATAATTGATGACTGTAGGAAGTTATCCGAGCGCTTGTGTACTTCTCCATCTGTAAGGCACATAAGCTCGCGCAATGGACTTGGGGTCAAATAATGGTGTACACTTATGTGTAAATAATAAGTATCCTCCCCATCGGAGTCACTGCTTTTATTTGCATGGCTAAAGAGTAACCGACTATTAATTATTTTGTCATAAAGTTAGGTTGACAAATGAAATTAATGGGTAAAACCTTCTCTTGTAAATATTCGGGTTTGTAAACGTCCACACTATCGTGGCTTGCAAACTCACGGTGCTTGAGATGTCGGTGAATTTATATTTTATATTGTTTTGAGGGAATCAATATAAATGGATTAATTCGAAGATTTGATCGGTGTATTTTTTTATGATTCTCTGAATTTCAAATAATTTTATTTCACTTATGGTTGACTAAAAGAAATTATATTTACTTGTCCAAATTAGATGATTAGAAAAGAATCTTGGTTTCGAATTTTACTGCTTAAGAAAATACATGTGTGTTCTCACAAAGGACGTCTCATGATGCCTATTAAAGTCTCTAGTGAAGAGATAAGAGGTACATAGAAATATGATGGTCTCATGTAACTCTTCGGATACTTGAGTAATTTAAAAGGCGGTAGGTCATGATTAAATTTGATGAATGAATTGGAACTACATGGAATAGAAGTTGAAGGGGAAACCTAAGTCAATTTTATTCTTCATAATTGCCTAGATGTTTTGAGTAAGTTTCTTCTGAATTACAAGAGGTTGTATATGGTAGGGAACTTCTGACAAAACATGCGGTAAAAGAAATCCAATTTCATAAAAGGAGTGAACAAGGATAGAATCTTACTTGCTAGTTGTTTAAACATGATTAGTGATGTCATCTACTGACACGAAGTGTGTAGATACTGGAATCACTGAATGTTTATTACTAAGTGAGGATAAGATTATTATATACATGGGTAATACTACGAGAGTAGTGGCCATTGCAGTGGGAGTTGTTTATTTATCTTATGATATGAATAAACGATTGATTATGAGAAATTGTCCTTACGTATATTTTCATAGAAAGAATTTCATTTCAGGTTCTATGCATTTACGGATGGATACTCCATTTTATTTAAATGACATGGTCATAGTAATGAAGGATGGAGCTATAATCTGTTATAATACGTTAGTGACAATTTGTTCTCTTAAATCATGTTTATCCTACGGGTGTGAAAAATAATAATTAATAACTCGTCTTCTAATCTTAATAAGAGAAAGGCTATTTTGGAAATGATTAGATAGATGATGAGTTATTTGAAATTATTAAATTCATTTTATGGATATGCCCTGGAAATAATAATTCATATGAATGTTTGTCTGTTTTTGGGATATCCTAGAAAAATGAAGGATGATTTGTTTAGTCCAAAAGATCGAAGGGTGATTGTTAAAACAAACACTAGATTTTTGGAAAGGGCTATGTATTAAATGATAAAGCCATGTATAAATTGTTCTAAAGGATGTGAGAGGGAAAACACAAAGTATTAGTACCAAGTGTATAAGAGGATATACCACAAGTTAAACTGCAATGCATGTCACGTCTGATACACAATTGCGTGTAGTGCCTTTTCGTAGTGGGAGGGTTGTTCGACAACTTGTAAGATATATATTTTGGGAGAGTCGTGAGACTTAGTCCCTAGTTAACATGGATTGAACCCACGGATACGACGAAGCACTACAAGATCGAAATGCGATATCTTAGATAGTGCAATGATGTTGAAATAGAATTGATGAATTCTAAATTCAATCCGGGAGCTTGTAAGACCACTAAATGGTGTAAAAGCCATTGGAAGTGGTCATACAAAACAAAAGAGGATCATATGGTAAGGTGAAAACCTTGGAAGCAAGCTTGTTGCGAAAAGGTATACTCAGAGAGAAAGGGTTCGATTATGAAAAAACCTGTTCGCCGGTAGCTATGCCTAAGTTGATCCGGACTCTTTTATTTGTTGCCACTCATATAGAATATGAGGAATAACAAATAGATGTCAAGACAACTTTCCTGAATGGAAGTCTTGACGAAAACATCTATGTTAAGCAACTAGAGTGATTCATTGCAAAAAGCTAAGAACATTGTGATAGTAAGCTTAAAAGTGTCCATTCATGGACTAAAGCAAGCTTCAAGATCATGAAACATCTGTTTTATGAGGTAATCCAGTGACATGGATCTAATCAATGATCGGATGGGTCTTGTGTATTGAAAAGAGTGATGGAAACGTGGTGGTATTTCTTGTACTATACGTAGATAGTATCTTGCTCATTGGAGACAATGAAAGAGTATTGTCGGGCATATGGGTATGGTTGATAAAGCGGTATGAGATGAAGGACTTAAGAGGAGCAAAAATATCCTTTTGATCACAGTAATACGGATCACAAGAAAGGATGTTATACTTATCTCAAGTTTCATATAATTATACGATCCTTACTCGTTTAGCATGTGAATTTATCTAAATGAATGTGTCTTTTGACATAAAAGTAGATAAAGAAGATGAAAGCGGTTCCTTATGTTTCGGCAAATGAGCAAGCTTAATCTAAGGAATGCTATTCACGAGATTGGATAACTGTTTTGCCGATGGCATGAACAGTGGGTATCACCGTAACCCGGAACAAGAATGATGAACTGTGGTAAGACATATATGAAGTGCCTGAGAAGGATTGAAAATTATATGTAGTCTTACAAGGCAGATTCACTGCTTCTTGTGGATTACGTAGATTTGTATTTTTTAGTCAGATTGGACGGCAGTAAATCCACCTCAAGGTTATGTGTTTAATTTTAAGAAGTTGAGTCATAGTGTGGAGGAGTGTTATATAGAAATATATTTCAGACTTCGGATTCCATTATGGAAAGATGATAAATTGCAGCCTATGAGGCAGCCAAAGTATCTTTATGACTCTAGAAACTTCATGATGGACTTTGATGTGATTCTAAGTTTGCCCAAGATTATCACAATTTATATTGATGATATTGGTGTTGTTGCAAACTTGAAGGAATCACAAGTCCATAAGGCAATTAAACACATGGAGCGTGAGTACCACCTGTTACGAGAAATCGTATGATGAGGGAAAGGTTGTTGTCACCTAGATTGCATCGGATGATAACCTAGTAAATCCATTTACAAGGACCTTAAGGCGAGACCTTTTGATGGTCGTGTAGTGGGAGTGGAAATCAGATGTATGGCAGAAGACATGACAGCATAGTCCTTTAGTATAAGTGGGAGATTGTTGGATTGTATACTAAAAGTCTAGCTTTTTGTATGAATAATGTTATAACAATTAATTTAAAATGAGAATTATATGATCAAATGATTGCGTCTTATAATTTATTTATATGCACGATGCAATAGTCCACTTACTTTATACTGTAGATAATATGTTGTGCGAAAACACACGGAAGATCATATTATCAGTTTCCTTATAAAGTATAAACAGATGCTCACAACCGAGATAGGCGGGGACTCTCTATCGGGATGGTTGTAGTGTGGTTTGGTATTAGCTTGTCTTGGCTATAGAATCACATTAGTGCACTTGTGTGTATTGAACAGGATCGCTTGAGATCGTTCGACTTATACTGACTTATAGGAGAACTTGATCTCTGTTATTATGGATGTTCGTGCTCTTAATCCCTATACAATAACCTCGACACGTAGGGCAGTATGTATTTCTTTGATTCATCAATGAGTGAGATTTACATGTAATTAAATCAACAAACTCGATGAGTTGAGAAGTAGTGCTTTCTCTATGGTGTGCTGTTGATTGTAGAAGGAATCCATGTCCGTCATAGGTTGATGATGTCCCCTTGAGGAGCTCATAAGGATTATCATGTAAACCCTGCAGGTGGATTTATTCCGGCATGATAATGAGGTTGAGTGGTACTACTCTTGGATGAGATATTAATTAATTGAGTTGTCAGTAACTTGAATTAATTAATGGACATTGTATATCTTAAACATGGGGAGACTAACGGGCTCATAATAAGAAGGAGCCCAAAACGTAATTTTGGGATTGGAAAGGCAGTGCAGTAATAATATTTTAGTTGAATGTATTATTATTATTGGACTTAAGTATAAGCTTTGGGCTAAGCTTGGATACTTAAGCCCAATGGAGGCCCAACCCAATTTCTCCTCCTGGTCCCTACTGTAGCCCATGTATATAAGTCACCTCAACTTATCTGGAACCCTAATATATTCACGTGTGATGAGGGTTGAGAGCAGATTGAGGAGGTCTCATAGATCGTCGCCCACACGGCGTCGAGATCGGACTTGGGACATACAGCAGAAGATCAGAAGGTAGTTTGCTGCTGCTGTCCGCGACCTTGCAAAATTTGTATAAAATCGTACAGTTCTAAGAATTTGATGATCAATATACTGACGGAAAGCCGTTGAAGAGAGGATCGTCTGAGCATAAAGATCATTCAATTCCAACATCAGACAAGGAAGTTATGGCCATTCTCGTGGGTCTGCACAGTCTGCCAGCGAGAATCATCTTTCTTCAACATACTCTGGTGAACGGTAATACGTTTCATGTTTTCTTACTTCCGCTGATATTAGAAATGTATGAATCCCTAACGGGTCACGTTAACCAAATGATCCAAGTGCCAACATATATTACTATATGGATTAAATTAGTTTTTGACTTAATTGATGTTGGTTTCTATTCATGGGCTTTAATTATTTTGATATTGTGATGGCATGGTTTGTTATTCATGAATAATTATTGGTTTAATGGATTGTTGATCAATGGATGATTTATGATAATTAAGTGTTATTATAATGTTCATGTGTATATTGCTTGGAGTGAGACTGAAACGACCCTCTTAAGTATTAGAAAGGCATCAATAGACATCGAGTTTAGGTTTGACCGAAAGGATATTTGAATTCGATGAGGGGAACCAATCCATTCGTTAGCTTTAGTACACAAAAAGGGAGAGTTAATCCTATTTAGTACATTTGAAGGAAAATTGGGAATTAATTAGTACCTAGTTGGAAGAGGTTAATGTTGAGTTTTGATCTTAAGTGCTTTTGGGAGTCTTAAGTGGATCAACAACCTTTGTAACCCGAAAGGGAGCTTAGGATATAATAGTGATCACCTTTAATCTACATCAATTGAGTTGAATTCCCTTTGCATAATAATATGAATTGAATGTGCTTGAATGTTTCTATTCCCATATTTTTCCATACTTGAACTTTAGCACATATTCTCTTTTCTCGTTAATCGTATTACTTATCATTTCTCTTAGTTGCTATTTTATTTTCTTGCTACTTGCTTTAGTTAGTAATTTCAAACTCAAAACCCCTATCATCCTTACAAAAGTGACATAAACATGAGCACACGTATTGTACTAATCCAAACTTAACTCCTTTGTGGTTCGATAATTTTATTTCTTGGGATATACTTCTACAATGATCGAGTATTCTTGCTCGTGAGTATAAAATTATTAAACAAGAGCAATAAAAGCCTAACAAGTTTATGGCGCCTTGCTGCCAGGGACAGTAAATTATTTATTTGCTTTTATTACTTGTTTAATTAGAATATCTGCTTTGAGATTTAATTATCTACACTTTGAATTTTCTTGAAGTTGCATGCACACCAGGTCAAAGAAGGGAACACAAAATCTCGAATTTGATCCGGAGGTTGAAGCGTCTGCTAGAAAAAGGAGAGAATCAGCGAAAAGATCAAAGCACCTCCTAAGGTTGTTAAGGTACCGAATCCAAAAAAGAAAGCAGACGCATCAGCACCTAAAGCAGTCATAGTGGAGGAAGAAGAGCAGATTGAAGATCAGGTTATCCCAAAAAAGGCTGAGTCAGAAGTTGAAGCAGAAACAGCAGTAGAAACAACAGCTATGAGAGATAGAACACATGAAGATGACATTGTAATCTGGGAGAAGTTCAAGTCTACCAATCTTGGAGGATCAGACGTAGTTGGAGCCATTCAAGCTGATAAAGCAAATGATATAAGACCATCCCTGATCAACATGGTGGAGAAAAATCCTTTTTTTGGAGGCGTCTTTGATGAACCATATGGACATTTGAAGCGCTTCAACAGCTACATTGATACAGTTAAAGCCACTGACAATACTAATGACAGATGGAAGATGATGCTTTTCCAGTTTTCTCTAGCTGACAAGGCAAGATAGTGGTATGACAAATTGACTGGGGACAGCTGTGTTAATTGGACTGAGCTGCAGCAGTTGTTTGTGGATCATTTTATGTCACCAGGAAAGATTCTTGCACTGAAGCAAGAAATTAATCAGTTCAAACAGAGGAGAGATGAATCATTTGGAGAGGCTTGGGAGAGATTTACAGATACATTGAGAAGATGCCCTCAACATGGATTCAAAAAGTCTCAACTTATTAGTGTCTTTTACAATGGCCTCGATAATGAATCAAGGGTGTTAGTAGATGCATCTGTAGGAGGAACGATTTTTGGCAAGACATTAAATGCTGTAGAAAAATTATTTGATGAAATCTCTATGAACTCTAGAGATTGGCCTTCAGAGAAAATACGGGGAACTTATGTTTCGGGAAAAGTGGCACAGGTAGAATAAAAATTTTCTAAAGCTGATAAGAATGACAAGGTTCTCTCTCAATTGGAGTAGATGAGCAAAAATTTAGTTATATTGATATCTGGTAATAGTAGTAGAGGCAACCAAGGGCAAGCAAATGATGATGTGGTTATGAATGTTCAGGGGGTTGAGGATGTGAATTGGGCTATGGGACAGAGTCTACAAGGTTCAAGAGCACCTCATAATTGGCAGGAAAATAGACACCCTCAAGGCAATTCCAATCAAAGGATTAACCAAGGGGGTGGTCCTAGCAGTTAAGGAGGTTGGCAGAATCAGAAGAGGCACGAGAACTTTTCCTATTCTAATCCGAACAATGCAGTTCCTTATCCTCCAAACTTTGACCACAGAGCCAAGCCTGAAGAAGGGAAGCCCAATATTGATGATGTCCTAGCGAAGTACATGCAGAAGAATGATGCAGACATCAACAAGATTAACAACTGCATAGTGCTTATGGACTCGAACATGACTAAGCAGAATGAAGAAGTGAACAAGCAGTTGCATAATCTGACATATCAAATGGGGCAAATCTTTACCATGGTAAACTAGCAGCAGCAACATTTTCAGAAAGGGAAGTTTCCATCAGATACAGAAATAAACCCCAAGAAAACTGCAAAAGCATTCACTCTGAGGTCCGGGAAGCAATATGAGGGGCCAAACTAATGCAGGATAAGACAGAGGAAAAGCAAATACAGCCAGTTACTAGTTCGAAAGCAGTTCAAGAGGAGCCAAGATTGGGGGCTGATCAAGTCGAGCCCAGTATACCTGCAGATCAGGAAGAGCATCAAGGTTCAGTACAATCCCAGTTAGATACAAGCTCACCTCCAGGGTTTCCTGCGCGTCCGAATACAGTAGTGAGCCAATCGGATCAAACTATAGCTGATAAAAAATGGCAGCGGGCAAAGAAATTGAGAGAAACAGAAGAGGTGTTTGAGAAGGATAGTTTGGGTCTTCCAAAAACAAGGGTGCCAATTCTGTTTCCTCAAAGATTGCTGCCAAAGAGCCTCGATGAGAAATTCAGAAAGTTTGATGAGGTAATGAGGAGCATTCAGATAACTATCCCATTTGCAGATGCTTTAGATCAGATGCCCTACTATGCAAGGTTTATCAAAGAGCTCATCTCCAGAAAAAGAAGTCTGAACAGTGTGGAGACTATAAACCTGACAGAAAGTTGTAGCTCTATTATTCAGAGGAAGTTACCTGAAAAGCTGAAGGATCCTGGTAGCTTCATCATCCTTTGTGAGATAGAAAAGGGCCTACAAAGAGAGCGTTGTGTGACCTTGGCGCCAGTATTAATTTGATGTCCCTGTCAGTGTTTAAAAAGCTTGGTTTGGGGGAGTTGAGGCCTACATCATTAGCTTTACAGTTAGCTGACAGATCATTGACTTACCCCGAGGATGTTCTGGTGAAAGTCTCCAACTTGGTTATTCCTGTTAACTTTTTGGTACTAGATATGGAAGATGATGTAGAGGGGGCACCTCTGATCTTGGGGTGTCATTTTCTAGTTACTGGAAGAGCCCTGATTGATGTATTTAAAGGTGAGTTGAGGTTAAGGGTAAACAATAAGGAAACCATCTTTTCTTTGAACAAGGCGATGCAGTGGCCTACAGAAAATCAGCAGTGTAAGTTGGTTGAAGTAGTAGAGGAGAATACCTGCCTCTTCGAGTTGAAGGTGACAATATAAAAGTGGATAAGAAGACAGAGCTCAAGCCACTTCCAGATCATCTGATGTATGCTTATTTGGGGAAAGATAAAACTTTTTCGGTAATCGTATCTTCTACCTTGTCTAAATGTGAACTTGATAAGTTGCTAGTTGTGTTGAGAAGGCATAAGTCTTCTATAGGATGGACAATTGAAGACTTAAAAGGGATTAACCCTGCTTTTTGTATGCATAAGATTAGGTTAGATGATGAAACTAAATGTTCTGTGCAGCATCAACGGAGGTTGAACCCTGCTATGCAAGAGGTGGTTAGGAAACAAGTGCTTACATGGTTAGATGCAGGCATTATCTACCTTATTAGCGACAGTACCTATGTGAGTCCGTTGCATTTCGTAGCTAAGAAGGGGGAATGACTGTAATTTTATCTGTTAAGGGTGAAGTGCTTGCGACTAGAGTACCTACAGGGTTGCGTGTATGTGTTGATTATAGGAAGTTGACTGAGAACATGCGCAAGGATCATTTTCCTTTACCCTTTATGGACCAGATGCTAGATAGACTTGCAGGGTATGATTTCTACTGTTTCTTGGATGGGTACTCTGGTTACAATCAGATAATGATTGCACCAGGGGACTAGGAAAAGACAACATTTACCTACCCTAATGGCACGTTTGCCTTTAGGAAATTACCATTTGGTTTGTGTAATGCACATGCGACTTTTCAAAGGTGTATGATGGCCATTTTTAAGGGTTTAATTGAAAGAGTAATGGAAGTGTTCATGGATGATTTCTTTGTATTTGGCTTTCTTTTGACTCTTGTTTATCTGTCTTTAGTCTTAGAAAGATGTGAAGAGACTAACCTCGTCTTGAACTGGGAAAAATGGCATTTCATGGTATGAGACGGGATAGTCTTGGGACATCATGTTTCTGTGGCAGGTCTTCAGGTTGATCGTGCCAAGGTGGTGGCAATTGAGAAGCTTCCACCGCCCACTAATGAAAAAGGAGTTCGATCTTTCTTGGGGCATGCAGGTTTCTATAGGAGATTCATCAAAGATTTCTCTAAATATTCAAAACCGCTGTCCAGGTTGGTTGAAAAAGATGTTACATTTGATTTTGATGATACTTGCTTGCATGCTTTTCAGGTTCTTAAGGAAACATTGATTACTGCTCCGATTCTTATTACTTTGGATTGGACTCAGCCCTTTGTGCTAGAGTGTGATGCTAGTGACACTGCATTGGGAGTGGTATTGGGGCAGATGAGAGAGAAGAAGTTTCATGCCATCTATTACGCAAGTAAGACGTTCGATTCTGCTCAAAAGAATTACACTGTCACCGAGAAGGAATTCTTGGTGGTGGTGTATGTCTTTGATAATTTCAACCTTATTTAGTTGGCATGAAGACTGTGGTGTACACTGATCACTCAGCTATCAGATACTTGATGGATAAGAAAGATGCAAAGCTGAGGATAATCAGATGGATCCTCTTACTACAAGAGATTGACATGGAGATTCGGGACAAGAAAGGTAGCGAGAATATCCTAGCCGACCATCTGTCGTGACTTGAGATGAAGGAGTATTGTGACAACACAGATGAGGTGATCAAAGAGTACTTTCCTAATGAGAAGATACTGATGGTGGACATCAAATAGGTCTTCGCTGTTTCGAAGACATACACTGAGACAAAGGAAATGGATGCCCCCTGGTATACTGATTACGTGAACTACATTGCAACGGGGGTAAAACCATATCAGTTGAGTAGACACCAAATGGTCAAATTTTTGCATGATATACAAACTATATTATGGGAGGAGCCATGGGTCTACAAAATCTGCACTGATTCCATTTTCTGGAGGTGTGTTCCTGAGGTAGAATGGGAGAGTGTGCTGGATTTCTGTCACTCTCTGCCGAATAGGGGTAATTTTGGCGCCCAGAAGACTGCTCAGAAAGTGGTTCAGTCTAGATTGTAGCTGTCAAGAGTAAATGGATACATGTGATCGATGCCAGCGAATGGGGATTGATTTTATGGGGCCATTTCCCCCATTAATGGATTCCTCTACATCCTGCTTGCAGTAGACTACGTGTCAAAATGGGTGAAAGTGATTCCAACCAGGATGAATGAGGTGGGAGTGGTGTAAGAGTTCATAAAGAAGAACATTTTCAACAGGTATGGGGTACCGAAGGCACTCATTACTGATGGAGGAAGACATTTTGTGAATAAAATTTTGGAGAAGGTGCTTCGAGAGTATGGAGTGAAGCATAGGGTTACCACACCCTATCATCCACAAGCAAATGGGCAGGCTGAGGTATCTAACCGTCAGATTAAGCAGGTATTGGAGAAGACAGTGGGAAGCATAAGGAAGGATTGGTCCATGAAGCTTGAGGATGCTTTGTGGGGATTCGGACTGCATTAAAAACGGTCTTAGGAATGTCGCCATACCAAATAGTTTATGGGAAATCTTGCCATCTTCCGGTGGAGATTGAACATAAAGCTCTTTGTGCGATTAGGTGATTGAACTTGAGCATGGAGGATGCCCAGGATTTTCGTCTTACTCAGATCAATTAGTTAGATAAATTTAGAGATAGAGCGTATGAGAATTCAAGGATCTTCAAAGCAAGGATGAAAAGATGGCATGATGCGAAGATCCGGTTCAAATAGTTCAATATTGGCGATCAGGTACTATTATTTAACTCTCGTCTCAAGTTGTTTACAGGAAAGCTGAAGTCCAAGTGGATTGGACCATATATAATTCATAGAGCCTGTGGAGGGGGGAGTTTTGAATTGAAAGATGAGAAAGGTGATATCATGGTGGCAAATGAACAACGACTGAAACACTACAAGTCGCTGCTTGATAAGCTAGTACTCTCTCTTGAGTACTTAAGTTAGAGGTATTCGTCATGACTCAACGACGTTAAACATGTGCGCCTATTGGGAGCCGACCCTCCCATTTTATTTTTGTTATTGAGTCTGTGTCAATGTAGTAATTTTATTAGGTGTTGCTCGACTATGATATACACTTCTTTACAAAATTATGCCCTCACTTCGTTTGATCTAAGTTTGGGGGATACGTGTATACCTGCATCTTGCTGCACCGAAGTTAAGTTGCTTCATTATGTGTGTGCTTGGATGATTAATTTTTTTTTGCAATTTTTAGTATTTTTGATTAATTTGATTATATTGAGAGGTCGATTTTTTTTGTGATTGTCCAGGTGTGTGTCGTTTATTTATTTTTGTATCGCGTTATTCCTAGTTTGAGTGTGATTGTTTTTGGTTCTCAAGGATGATTGATTGGTTTGTCTTGGCACTTGATTGAGTTGAACTAGTGATGTTTTAAGCATTATTGTGGATTTATTGAGTTTGAGGTTGAAAGTTTGAGTTGTTAGATGCATACGTATGAGTTTTCTCTCCTTGTTTTTGACTAAAGTTGGATATTTGATGATTGATATATGATTTCTAAGTAAGTACAGGTGAAAAAGGGAGTAAAGGACAAATTTTTGGTGCTTTTGGAGCCAACACGAGTTAGCAAGTCCTAACTCGACTTGCAACACGACTCGTGTTGGGGTGCCGAGGTGAACAGGTTTCAGATGAAGCTAACACGAGTTGACAGGCGATAACTTGACTTAGTTAACACGAGTCGAGCTGCGTATCATGAACTGTCCAGTGAGCCAACACGACTTGTTCAGCACCGCTCGACTTATTACACGAGTCGAGCTGGGATGCTAAAATTGTCCAGAATGAGCAGAACAGGTAACACGACCCTGTAAGCCCAACTCGACTTGCAACACGAGTCGAGTTGGGGCTCCAAGTTTAATTTTTTTAGTTTAAGATTGGGGATTTTTGGACTTTGCTTTTCATTCCTTTTCTCCCGATTTCAATCCGTGTTGCATTCCCCTTATTCCTTTTGATTTTTCGACCATAATCCACCATCCCACACAGTTTTCTCGCTTCACCCACCATCACAAGCACATAATTTCTAAGTTTTTGAAGAACATTGGGGGAAAAATTAGGGTTTTTTGAATTTTTCTTGCGAAGAACACGTGAAATCCGAATTCACCATGTACAACCTTAGAGATATGTTTCTCATGCCAAATTTATGATTAGATGGTCATATTTGTTGCAAATTTTCAATGGGTGAGTGTGATAATGTGGAATTTACATGTTTAAAATTGGGTTTTGGTTGAGAAATTTTGTCGAACACGTGGTATGCATGTTAGTTTGCTTACAAATTGATCCTTATCCATTGTGTGAGATGAATTTTTGACTAGGGCTTGAGTAATTGGGGCATGTGGATGATGTGAAGTGAATTGGTATGAATGCAAGTATGAATTGTGAATTTTGGGTGCAAATAAGTTGAGTATGATGAGTTTTGGTTAGGAAAATGGATACTCATGTATATGTGTTGAAAGTTTACCTAATTATGACTTGAATTACTTAATTTATATTGCAATTGAGTAAAGAAGTATGTAAAATACATGATAGAATAGGATTGGATTCATGTTTTGGATTGAAAATAGCATGTTTAGGTTGTGTTAAGTGAGATTAATTCATGTCTATATGTTGAAAATTTCACTTGATAAGGACTTGGGTATGTGGAGATTGATGAATTCGATTTATACTCGGTATTATTGATACTATGCATCATTCATATGATGAATATCTTGTGTTTATGTTGCTAAGGATGTGGATGAACACTTTGGCATTCTTTTCAGGAAGAGGAAAGAAAGGTGATGGTAGTGATGGAGGAAAAGGGAAAGGAAAGAAACCGGCCAAAGGAGATGGACCGAGTAAGAAGAATAAAGGTACTTCCAGTTCAACGGGTGAAGCATAAGACGATACAGCCAACCAAAGGATGGATAAGTTGAGAAGGTTAAAAAGGCTACCGTCTGACTTTAAGCTGAGCATGAATAACTAGATAGAAATGGCTCCGGTATGGGAGAAAGATTCAGATAAGATCACCCATACCCACTATCAAGACGATGGAACCATGACCACTCTAAAAATTGCAGAGGAGATCTTAGGGATGTTTGATCAGGCTGGGATTCGTCATTTTATGGAGCAAAAAGGGAGGACTTATTTTCAGTTAACAACGGAGTTTTTGTCCACATTAAAAGTTCTCTCCGATCCGATGGACAAGCTTCCTTACGCTGTGGAGTTTTATTTAGGAGGAGTATTCAGAGATATCGATCTGGATGGTTTGAATAGAGCATTGAGGGCTCCAGTTGGGATTCCTTTTGCTGAGGACAAGAGATTTAAAGCCGATGAATTCTGGGAGTCCATCAAAGGAAAGAGGAGGTTCAAGTCTAGTGTGGCAAAGGCCACCTTCATCAGGAATCCAGTTCTATGATACTTGGATCAGATTCTAGCTAGTACTATTTTCTGCAGAGCTGAAGGGGGGAGCATTACCCAAGGAGAGCTGTATGTCTTGTGGTACTTGATGAATTCAGTTTAGTTCAACTTGGCTGCTTACCTTCTGTACCAGTTTTACCGATTCAAGGTGTGCTCGACTCAAAAGGTGAATATTGGAGGACTGGTTACTCCCATTGCCCATCATTACGGTATCGATACCTCGGGGATGGAGTATATCAGGGACCCACCAGACCTCAACATGACAGCTATGGTTCATAGGGGGATCATGAAAAAAGACCCCTAAGGGATCATGTATGTATTTAAGGAAGATGGATTGTCATTCTTGTTCCCCATGGTACTACATCAGTTCACCATCGTTGGAAGAGAGGAGAATCTATTGATGGACACACCAGATCACGTGGCTATTTGTGATGGGGTAAAGAACCATAATTGGCAGAATATCGTGAGGAATGCATTGGGCAGGATGTTCCCGATGGCCATGGGAGAGTCAGAGATCCCAAAGCAGCAGCCACAGCCGATGGATGAAGTGATTGGTGGAGTCGGTCCAGGATTCGGAGAGTATGGAGAGGGTCAGCATCATGATCAGTTTGAAGAGGCACAACAGTATGCAGCACCACCTAATTTTGGTGGAGTGCCTTTGTATGGGATGGCACCACCTGCTCCTCCACTCGAATTTGAGGCCTAGGCACCGATGTACGATTGGTGGGGATAGCAGGCACAGGAAGCTCGTATACATAACGAGTATTTGATGGAGGAGAAAAGGCAAAGAAGAGAAGAGAACAGGCAAAGAGCTGCAGAGAATCAAGAGATGAGCAAGCAGATGGCCACAGTTTTGAGGAATCAGGCTGTTTCTGATAGGTATCTTGGGGCATTGGCCACTACCACTAATGACATCGCCACCAGATTATCTGACTTTGAGGATCTGAGGAGAGATTTCGATGAGTGGCGGATGAGCCCAGGAGATAGAGATGGTGCTGATGATGATGATGGTCCCGGTGATGGCGAGGAGGATTAACAGCTTTCTGAGAGGTTGTGTTTTTCTTTTCATGATATCTGTGGTTATTTGTAGTTAGGTAGTTGATTATCTGTTAGGATTTTTTGTCTATCGGCCTGTACTAATGAATTAAACCTGTGATCAAAGTGATGTATTAGTACTTGGTGATGTGATGCATGATTAAAGTGAAAATGTAATGATATGATATTATGAAAAGGTGATTGGCAAGCTAGATGTGTGCTTGAGTGTTGAAATACTTGATATTGTTATATGTATTAAAATTGGTTCATAAGCCTATGAAAGAGTGCTCGTTATTTCGTTAAACCCATGTGAGAATTTAAGCTTTGATAGATCATGAAATTACACATGATTGGTTTTATTCTTGAGAGCATCGTTTATATGCATGTATTCTAGAACTTGACTCTTAATTTACTTGAGGCTAGATGATTGATTAGATGATGGGAAATGATCTTAGGCCATTTTGTTCTTATTTGAGTCACTGGCCAAATATTTATCCTATCTGTTTGTTTAATCCATAGTTTCCCGTTTGAGCCTTTAAGCCTTATTCGTTGGAAGCCTATGAAGATAGCCAATTTAATCCTTTAAAAGCCTTTAAATACCTATCCTAGTAGAGAAATAAAGGAGACAGATTGGTGTAGTGTGAAAAGAAAGTTGGGAAGATGAACGTGGAGGAAAGTGATTGAAGTGCAGAATAGTTAAATCTTGTAAAAGGGGTAGTGCCTGAAACTGGTACCCCAGTTATAAGGTAGTGCCTGAAACTGGTACTCTAGTTAAAAAGAAGAGAAAGAATAGAGGATGTTGATCTTGTAAGTCAAGGGAGGATTGAATTACAAAAAGAAGTAAAAAGAGAAAAGAAAAGGAGATTGATTTGTCAAGTAGATGTGGTGAAAATGTATCTCTACTGTTGATTCTCTACTAGTGATCGAGTCACTTATCCCATATTTACTTACCCTTGTCCAAAGAGCTAATGTTACAACCCTTAGCAAGTCCTTTGTGATCCCATCGTTAAGTCTTTCAAGTTAGTGGAGAGTCTAGATAATTGTCAAGCTTATAGTTACGCGTGCATGTGAATTGGTTTGAGTGTATATATATTAGCCATTAGAGTGAATAGCTCATACTGGAGCGATGAGTGCAAATACTATCTGTGAGAGTGGAAGAAGAGCATTCTGAAATAGGGAGTGACTGATTTGACGTGCGTGTTTTCAATTGATAGTAATTTTGGCATTTGGGTATATTATCTTGGTTTGGATAAATGTGATCCCTTATTTGCTGTATAATTTCAACTCTTATCTCTCTTGTTTTGAATTCGTTGTTCGGGGATGAACAACATGGTAGCTTGGGGGGTTGATGAGAGTGAAAATTTACGTCTTTTCAATCTCACAATGCACTGTTTTTACTAGAATAATGCTATGTAATCGTGTGGAATTGAGTGGATTACGTATTTTGCATAATTATGGTGCTACTAACGTGTTTTGTGGAGTTTTGAAGGGTAAAATAGGTAAAAAGGAAGTAAAACCGAAAATGGGTGACAAACGAGCTCAAATAGACCTTACTCGAGTTGCAAGGGTCAGCTCAACCTAGCAACTCGAGTCGAGTAAGGTGCCGTAAAGGGTCAGAATCGATCAGTGAGTCAACTCGACTTGTCTTGGGCAACTCAACTTGTAGCTCGAGTCGAGTAGCGTCTGAGGCAAGCCGAGTTACAAGTCGTGTGAGGAAGAGTCGAGATGGAGTTTATACAGTGAGCCAACACGAGTTGACAGGCGATGACTCGACTTGATGACTCGACTCGAGTTGGTGTACAGAGAGAATTCAGTTTCAGAGCAGTGTAACACGATTAGACATGCGAGAGCTCGACTTGGTGACACGACTCATGTTAGGGTGACTCGAGTTGCATTTCAAAGCAACACGAGTCGTGTTCCTAACTCGAGTTGGACATCCCAACTCGAGTTGGGTTATTTTGGGCCAAAAGTCGGGATTTTCAATCCTCTATGTGTGACAAAGTGTAAAATTAGCCTAAAGGACTCAGTTTCGAGGCCCATGGTATATAAGGAAGATCTAACACCTGGAGAAGGGGACAGATCATTCAACACAAGAACAGAATGTGAATTCAATTCACGCACCATCCACCCACATCCACTCTCATCAGAATTCATCCATCCATCCATTCCATCGATCCAGAGGAAGAATCAAGTGTGGTTGAGAGAGCAATCCAATCGGAGAGATGGAGGAAAGACGCGAACCACGTGACACTAGGGTTTCGATTTCTTTTCTTAATTTCTTCTTTTATGATTTTATTATGAAATTGTCAGCAATGAGGGTTGTCTGTAACCTCATGGGCCAAATACTTTTACAGTTCTAAGGATTGAAGGTTAGGTAATTAATTTGGAACCCTAGACAACTATTGTGAATTTATGTTATTGTTAATTCATGTTTATTTGATTTATTCAGATTATGTTAAACATTTGTAACGTCTTCATAGCATGCTATTGATGTTGCCAGTGATGCTTGGTATGTTGTGTTAGCTTGTGTGCATACGTGCTTAATATTTTCTGTTTGCTAGGGATTATAGTAGTTTGCCCATGAACACGATAATCCTAAGGGCTGGTAAATAAGATGCTTGAAATTCTTTGTGAAACAATGCAATTAGGAAATCAAGTAGGAAGTGAATAAGTATGAATATTACTTTCAGAGAATATATGTTAGTCGAATTGGCCATCCGGAGGTTTATGAAATTTGCCTTATTAGTATCTAGGAAGGAGGTTCACAACTGTTCACGCATCACCTTTTGATGTATTTCCATTAAAATAGTATGAATGAACAATAGGACGTCTAGGAGACCAAATCCATTGCACTACACCTGACACCTTAGAGCTGTTACTTCTCTCTTGATTCAATCTTGAATATTCCTTGCTTTTATTTATTTGTTAATTGTCATTTCAATTCTTTAGTAATTAAGTCAATTCAAATAATTGGAAATTTGGTTACAATAATTCTAATTGAATAGTAATATAAAATAAATAAATAGTTAACTGTCTCAGTGAGAACGATATTATTTTTAACTGGGGTACTTGTCATTACAATTGACATCACTACACTTGGGAATTAAATTGGAATGTGCAATAAAAGCCTAACAAGTTTATGGCGCCGTGCTGCCGGGAACAGTAAATTATTTATTTGCTTTTGTTACTTATTTAATTAGAATATCTGCTTTGAGATTTAATTGTCTACACTTTGAATTTTCTTGAAGTTGCATGCACACCAGGTCAAAGAAGGGAACACAAAATCTCGAATTTGATCCCGAGGTTGAAGCGTCTGCTAGAAAAAGGAGAGGAGCAGCGAAAAAGATCAAAGCACCTCCTAAGGCTTGGATGAGGAGCCTTCGTGACTTTTCCGGTGGTGGTGGTGATGGCGCCGGTCCAAGCGGTGCCGGCGGGGAACTAGTAGGCCTACTTAGTTTTTATGCTTTTTATTTTGCTCGCTGTTGTGCCCTTATAGGACACTTTGTAGCATTTACAAGGCGTATTTTGAACATGTTCTGGGTTTTGATGTTCTATTAATAGTAGGTTGTAGTATAGTGTGTGTTTTTAATTTTGCTCGCACTTTTATTTAATATGAGCCTGTTGGCGTTTGAATCTTTTGGTTAATGTGAACCGTTAGGGTTCCATGCGTTTCTATATCAGCAGAAGCAATAAATCAGAAGAAGGATTCTCACTGGTAGCCTGTGCACCCTCACCGTTTTGGGCATAACTCTCTCGTCTGATCTCTGATTGGAGTGATCTACACGCTAAAATGATCCTCTCTTCCGTGACTTTCCACCAGTATATCACACGTACCACTCAACCTTATTATCATACCAGAATAAATCCACCTATAGGATTTAAATGATAATCATTATGAGCTCCTCAAGGGGACATCATCAACCAATTCTGTTAGGACACGGATTCCTTCTACAATCAACAACACACTATAGAGATAGCACCATCTCCCAATCCACCAAGCATATTGATTTAATAATTAAATCTCACCCATTGATGAATTAAAGAAATAAATGCTGGCTTACGTGTCGAGGTTATTGTATAGGGATTAAGAGTACTAACATCCATAATAATAGAGATCAAGTTCTATTATATAGTCAGTATAAACCGAACGATCTCAACGTGGTCCTATTCAATACACAAAGTGCACTAGTGCAATTTTATAGTCAAGACAGACTAATACCAAATTACTCTACAACCATACCGATAGATAGTCCCTGTCTATCTTGGTTGTGAACATCTATTTATACTTTATAAGGAGCCGATAATATGATCTTCCGTGTGATGCCGCACATCACATTATCTACAGTATAAAGTAAATGGACTTTTGCAATAACTTAATTACAAATGTTTGATCATATGATTCTCATTTCAAATATTGTCAAAGCATTGTTCATACAAAAAGCTAGACTTTTAGTATACAATCCAACAATCTCCCACTTATACTAAAAGACTATGTTGCCATATCTGCTGCCATACATCTGATTACCACTCCCACTACTTGACTATTAAAAGCTTTTGCCTATCATCCGATGCAATCTAGGCGATAACAACTTTCCCCTCAACATACGATTTCTCGTATCAGGCTATCAATGTGTTTAATTTTCTTATGGACTCTTTATTGCTTCAAGCTTGCTACTGCACCATTATTATCACAATAAATTGTGATAACTTTGGACAAACTCAAAACCACATCTAAGTTCATTTCGAAGTTTCTAGAATTATACAGATACTTTGGCTGCCACAAGGCTCCAAAATTATCCTCTTTCCATGGTGGAGTGCGAAATATATTTCTATATGACACTCCTCCATACTATGGATCTACTTCCATTAAACACATAACCTTGAGGTGGATTTACTGCCGTCCCCATGATTTGAAAATCTGAATCTAAGTAACCATCAAGAAGTAATGAATATATCGGTAAGCTTACATATAATTTCCAGTCCTCTTCAGGTACTTCAAGTATGTCTTACCCTAATTCAATATTCTTGTTCCGGGTTACCTTAATACCCACTGACTATGCCATTGACAATACATATGTCTAATCTCGTACATAGCATTCTATAGATTAAGCTTCCTTATTGCCGAAGCATAGGGAACCACCCTTATCTATTATATCTTCTATTGTGTTTTAAGACACAAATTCTTAGATAAAGTCACATGCTAAAACGAGTAAGGATTGTATCATTTTATGAAGCTTGAGACAAGCACAACATCCTATCTTGTGATCTTTATTTCCATGATCGCAAGAATATATTTTGCTTCTCTTAAGTCCTTCATTACATACTGCTTTATTAAACCATACCAATACGCCCGATAATACTCTTTCATTGTCACCAATGAGCAAGATACCATCTACGTATTTACAAGAAATACCACCATATTTTCGTCACTTTTTTCAATACACAAGACCCATCCGAGCTTTTCCTCAAGACTTCCAATCAGGAAAGCTGTCTTAACATCTATTGCCTAACCTCATATTTAATATGAGCAGCAACAAATAAAAGAATCCGGATCGACATAATGTGATCGATCCTCTTTTAATTTTGTAGACCTACT
The DNA here is from genome assembly GCA_023678885.1 of Pogostemon cablin. Classification (NCBI taxonomy): domain Eukaryota; kingdom Viridiplantae; phylum Streptophyta; class Magnoliopsida; order Lamiales; family Lamiaceae; genus Pogostemon; species Pogostemon cablin. The sequence continues at coordinate 9,410,518 of CM042973.1, forward strand.
TCCAATGGTTTTTACACTATTTAGTTATCCTACAAGCTCCCAGATTTAATTTCAGAAAAATATTGCAACTTACTAAGATGCTGCATTTCAATCTTGTAGTGCATCGTCGAGTCCATAAGACGTATTATGTTTACTAGGGATCAAGTCTCACAACTCTCCCAAAACATAAATCTTTCAGGTTGTAGAACAATCCTCCCATTACAACAAAGCACTACATGCAATTGTGTATCAGATGTGACACTCGATGTAGTGTACTTGTGATATATCCTCTTGTAGTCTTGGTACTAAAATTTGTGTTTCCCTTCTCACACCTTTTGAGCAACTTATACATGGATTTGCAATTTATTACATAGTCCTTTCTAAAAATCTAGTGTTCGTGTTAACAATTACTTTTTGAACTCTTGGACTATTAAATAAACCACACTTTATTTTTCTAGGATATTCCACAAATAGACAAACATCATATGCCATGCTGTTTCTAGGGCTTACCTATAAAATAAATATAGTAATTCCAAATAATTCATCATCTATCTAATCATTTCCATAAGAGTCTTATTCCTTCTTTCCACCACACCATACAGCTAGGGTTTGCCCGGTGTATCCATACTTGAGATTCAATCTCACCCTCTGATTAACAGCTCCTAACTATCCTAAGAGGTACTCGCCACTACGATCAGATTGCAGCGACTTGATATATTTTCCATGATGTCTCACTGCATCAGCCATGCACTTCTTGAATTAATCATAACACCCAGGCTTGCATTGCATCAAATAAATATATCTAGTTTCTAGAATAATCATCAAATATTCATAACCACCTCTCGCCAGGATAATCTTAGGACCACTTAAACCAGTATGAGACAATTCTAACATATCTTTACATGGTTCTATACCTCTTTGCCTTGTATATGCAATTTATCATTTTCACTTCCAAATAAGACTCATAAGTTCAATAGTTTTCACTTCCAATAAACCTAATGGTCTACCGGCTATCCTCTTTCGAATCGTACTTAAGTAAAATGAATTAGTCTTAGATGCCAAAAGTATGTTTAGTTCATCTCTGAAGGTTCCTTTCTCTTATAAGGATTAGAAGACACATTATTAATTACTTTTTGTTACATCCGTGGGAAAGACATGATTTAAGAGTGTACAAATTGTCACTATCGTACCATAACAGATTATGGCTCCATCCTTCATCATAATGACAATGTCATTTAAATGAAATAGAGTATCTATCCGTTTATACATAGAAACCGAAGTGAAATTCTTTCTATGAAAACATACTTAAAGACAATTTCTCAAAATCAAATGTTTATTCCTATCAAAAGATAAATAAACTACTCTCACTACAACAGCCACTACTTTCGTAGTTTCACCCATGTCCATAGTAATCTCACCTTCACTTAGTTATAAACATATAGTGATTCTGATATCTATACACAACGTGTCAGTAGATACCATAACTAATCATGTTTCAATGACTAGTGAATAAGATACTATCCTTGTTCATTTCTTGATAAAAATGGCTTTCCTTCGCCACATGTTTTGTCAGAAGTTTTCCACCATATACAACCTCTTGTAATTCAGGTGAAACTTGCTCAAAATGTTAAGGCAAACTATGAAAAATAAATTGAGCTAGGTTTCTCCTTCAATTTCTATTCCAAGTGTTTCCAATTCATTCATCAAGTTAACCATGACTTCTTGCCTTTCTAACCTACTCAAGTATCCGAAGAGTCTCACGAGACTATCATATTTCTATGAACCTCTCACCTCTTCACTAAAGACTTAAATAGGCATCAGAAGGTATCCTTAGCGAGAATACATTTTAATTTTCCTAAGAAGTAAGAATTAAAATCAAGATTCTTTTCTAATCATATATTTAGGACAAGTAAATATATTTCTTTCAGTTAATCAACAAGCGAAATAAACTATTCAAAAATTCAGAGAATCAAGTAAATAAATACGACGATCAAACTCTTCGAATTTAAATTTTATATTGATTCCATCAATAAACAATATAAAATAAATTCGCCGGCATCTCAAGCACTGTGAATTTGCATGCCACGTTAGTGTGGACGTATATAACCCCGAACATTCGCAAGAGAAGGTTTTATCCATTAATTCCATACGTCATAATTAATCTTATGACTCAATGATTAATAGTCGGTTGTCCTTTAGCATGCAATTTAATAGCAGTGACTCCGTTGGGGAGGATACATATTAATTGCACCTAAGTGTATACAATTATTTGATATTAAGTACGTTACCCAAATTTATGTGTCTTACAGTTGAAAAAGTCCACATGCCCGCAAATTATTTCCTACAATCATCAATTATTAATTTGTACCAGTGATCCGCAAATAAAACTCATCCATTGGGGAGGAAGGCACTATAGCCGACTGATAAGCTTACTTGCATCACATTATAAATAATAATTATTTAATGGAATTTATTCTAGTGATCCACAAATAAAACTCATCCGTTGGGGAGGAAGACACTATAGCCGACTCATAAGCTTACCCGTATCACACAATAAATTAATAATGGAGGCCGCGGGATCATGACCAATCCCTCTGCCGCTTAGTTATTTAACAAGAGGGTTTTTACATGCATACAATATAATGGGTATAATTATGCAAATAAACATGCTATAATTATGGCAAATAAGACAGTAAATCAAATAACACCTACAATCCAAATATATAATAATAATTGATAAATAAAAATAATTATTAGCAATTATATATAAGGATAAAAAAATTGCCAAATAAAAGGGATTGACTTGGTCAACAAGCAAGCATTAAGGCATGTGGCTTGCACAACAAGTTGGTTTTCTTAGGCCCCAAGCACCACACACACACCCGGCCAAGCCACTATTCTCACGTTCTCGAAGCAACCCAGAACTGCCGTGAAAATAGCCCATTCCAGCCTTTTCACTGCTCACCAGAAAAGAATGTGGTACACCGGAAAACAATCCCGCTGGAAGCACTCAGCCGCCGCTCATCTCCAGCAGTCTGTCGCTTCTCCACAGCAGGTTCCCGTTCGATGCCAATGGATGCTCCAACCACCGTCCGTTGTCAGTTGTCTCACCATCAGTGGCTACCAGCCGCCCATCTCTCTGCAAGATCTCTCGTCATGCAGCTTTGCTTCTGGCCTCAGGAAAATTCAACCACCGCCCACCATGATATAAAGCAGCAGAACATGATTTCCCATCGTCCAACAGTCGGCAACCAAGCAATCTCTGCTCGCCGACGATCACACGCCACTCCAATGTAGTTTACTGTCAGCTATGATCGACGCTCGCGCCAAATTCCCTCTGGTTGTCTCTTCCAGCCTAAACCCAGGGCGTGCCCAGCAAATTAACAGCGCGCAACAGCCCTCCCGCCATCGCCCAGAAATGACTCTCGCAACCTCAAAACTAGCTGGGAGGACCTAAGAGCTGGTCGAACTATTGTATAGTTTGCTACCCAGCCTCGCCAGCACGTCCAGGCTTCTGCAGATTCGGACCCAATCGGAAGATTCGCCAGGCTCGATAAAAACATCGCGACACTACTCTACAGACCCGACTGAAAGCAAAGGTGGGCTCGCTCAGAAACTTACTGGAGACCCGTTCGAACTGTCTTGGGACTCGTTCAGAAATACAGCAGCACCCACCTGGAACTCAGCCACGACTGGCTTGGAACAGCTGATGGAACTCGCCCGAAATCTTTGCATGACTCGCCGGAAACACGGTTTGGCATGCCCCAGCCTTCATCTGCCCCGCATGTCCCAACTGCCGTGACAGGTTGTCATGCCTTTAGCGTTATCAACCGCCCACCAGTGATGCAAGGCTAGCCCAGCGTGTCTCTCCATCGATTTCGCAAAATCACGGCAATCTCCAGGCTTCCTCTATCCATTCAACTGGATTCCAGCAGGCTCACTGCTTCCGAAAGTCAGCCGCTGACAAGCATAAATCGTGCCTTCGTACATCTGGAAAACCCACCGCGAGAATCATCAACAAACAGGCACCCTCTGTACATGGTTTGCACGTCTTTATGCCATGGTTCCGATAGTCACTCGTTGGTAAGTCAACATCACAAGCCCCATCGATCCAGCCATTCATCCTTTCACACCACCGCTCAATTCCATCGTCGATCATGCCTGGTTCAAAGTGTGATGTGTGCAGTTTAGAGTGTTCATCAACCATCAGCCGTGAAGGCAAAATTGGTTTTGACGATGTTACCATCCGATAAATACACAGTAGGGTTTCAAATAGGGATTTCCATGGATTCAATTCATAAAACCAAAAATCCTAATCCTCATGTGATTCTATTCCAAATAAAAACACATAATCACATAAACTCTAGCCTAACGTGTCACGTTTAGCCATAAAACCTACGCTCTGATACCAATTGTTGGCATTTGGATCTTTTGGTTAACGTGAACCGTTATGGTTCCATGCATTTCTATATCAGTGGAAGCAATAAATCATAGAAACGTTTTGCCTTTCAGCAGGGTATGTTGAAGAAGAAGGATTCTCGCCGGCAGCCTGCGCAGCCTCACTGTTTTGGATATAACTCTCTCGTCTAATCTTCGATTGGAGTGATCTATGCGCCAAAACGATCCTCTCTTCTGTGACTTTCTACCATCATATGTCCAGTTTGGACTTCTGCATGATTTTATAAAAATCATGCAAGTTGACGGACAGAAACAACAAACGACCTTTCAGTCTTCTATTGTATTCCTAAGCCACGTCTTGACGTTAGTGTGGACAACGATCTACAAGATAAACTCAATCTACAACCCTAATCTATCTTTCACGTGTTTAGGCATGTGATTAAGATTTTTGGATTGATGAGATTGGCTATTATATAGGCTACAACAGGGACCAGGAGGAGAAATTAGGGTTTGGGCCTCCCATTCGGCTTAAGCATCCAAGTTTAGCCTAAAACTTATACTTAAGTCCAATAATAATAAATCATTCCACTAAAGAAATATTATTGCACTGCCACCCTAATCCCAAATTACTTTTATGGGCTCCTTCTTTTTATGAGCCCGTTAATCTCCCCATGATTAAGATTCAATGCACATTAATTAATTAAGTTACTGACATCTCCATTAATTAATATAATTACCAAGAGTAGTACCACTCAACCTTATTATCATGCTGGAATAAATCCACCTGCAGGGTTTATATGATAATCATTATGAGCTCCTCAAGGGAACATCATCGACCAATTCCGTTAGGACACGGATTCCTTCTACAATCAACAACACACCATAGAGACAGCACCATCTCTCAATCCATCGAGCATATTGATTTAATAATTAAATCTCACCCATTGATGAATTAAAGAAATAAATACTGGCTTACGTGTCGAGGTTATTTTATATGGATTAAGAGTACGAACATCCATAATAACAGAGATCAAGTTCTATTATATAGTCTGTATAAACCGAACTATCTCAACGCGGTCATGTTTAATAAACAAAGTGCACTAGTGTAATTTTATAGTCAAGACAGACTAATGCCAAATCACACTACAACCATACCGATAGATAGTCCCTGTCTATCTCGATTGTGAACATCTGTTTATACTTTATAAAGAGCCGATAATATGATCTTCCGTGTGACGCCGCACACCACATTATCTACAGTATAAAGTAAATAGACTTTTACAATAACTTAATTGCAAATGTTGATCACATGATTCTCATTTCAAATATTGTCAAAGCATTGTTCATACAAAAAGCTAGACTTTTAGTATATAATCCAATAGGGCCTTCGTGTGAGGTTACACTCATGCAGCCTTACCACCTTTTCTACAATATGTACGTGTTACGAATGGCCAACTGCATCTTAAGCATAGAAACGCTTTAAATTCTGAGCATTCCATGGGTGCTTAATGCTTTCGCCATTAAGTTCGCTAAGCTCATACGCTTCGTTACCCAGGTTGCTTTTCACTATGTATGGGTCTTCCCAGTTTCTGCCAAACACAACACCACCCAGTTGACAAATCTTCCTCATTACTAATTCTCCCATCCCGAAGTCTCTTAGATGGACTTTCTTATTGTATTGAGCCTCCAGTCTAGATTTATATATTGCATGCCTCTCTGCCGCTTGCAATCGAAGTTCTTCCACTAAGTCTAGGCTAAGCTTCAGGGCATCAGGATTTGGGTTTTCCTCCTGGTGGGATACCCGAAAAGTCGGATGGGCCACTTCTGCTGGGATGACTTCTTCGGTACCGTACGTCAGGGAAAATGAAGTTTTTCCTATTGACGTTCTGGTAGTGGTATGATATGACCACATGACTCCGGGTAGTTGTGCGGCCCAGCTTCCCTTAAGTTTTTCCAATCTTATTTTGAGGGTGTATTTGATCACTGCTTCTACCTGCCCGTTAGACTGGGGGTAGTATGGTGACGAGAACAACTTTTTTATTCCCAGGTTGTCGCAGAATCTTTGGAGTTTTGCCCCCTTCGAATTGTTTCCTGTTGTCAGTTACTATGGCGTTAGGTATTCCAAAGCGGCAGACGATGTTCTTCCATATGAATCCTGTCATGTTGGATTCGTTGATGGTGGCTAGCGTATTTGCTTTCACCCATTTAGAGAAATAATCGAATGCGACTATTGCGAACTTGACACCTCCCCTGCCGAGGGGGAATGTGCCGATTAAATCAATCCCCCCATTTGGTAAAAGACCACGGTTCTACCATTGTGATTAGTTTAGTATAGGGGGTTCTGAGTATGGGGGCATATATCTGGCAGCTCTTACATGCCTTAGCATACTCGATTGCGTCTTTTCTGAGTGTAGGCCAAAAATACCCTTGCCTGATGACTTTCTGGACTAAAGCTTGTCCCCCCGAGTGGTTCCCGCAGACACCCTCATGTATCTCCGAGAGGGTATTGGTGGCTTCGTCCTTAGATAGATACTGCAAGAGTGGCATCGAATATCCTCTCTTATATAATACCCAGTTCACTAGGGTGTACCTGGCTGCTCGGAGTCGCAGTCGCCTGGCTTCCAGCTTATCTTCTGGCTCTCTTCCTTCTTCCAAAAAGATCTTGATGGGGGTTATCCACGTTTCCTCTTTGTTAATCTGCCAGATCATTAAGTCGCTTGGGGCTTCTTATTTTATCACACTAACGCTTCCTAGCTACTTAGCATTTTTTGAAGTTTCCAGTCGGGCTAGTGCATCGGCTTGAGTGTTGCGTTGCCTAGGCACCTGTGTGATGTATATGTGGTCAAATTCTGGGATCATTTCGGTGACTAGTTTTCGGTATCCCGCCAGTTGCTGGTCCTTTACTTCGTAGTCTCCTTATATTTGGTTGACTATAAGCTCGGAGTCACTAAAGATCATCACCCTTTTAGCTTCGACCGTCAATGTCATTCTCATGTCGGAGAGTAAAGCCTCATACTCATCTTCGTTGTTAGTTGTGGAAAATTCGAACCTAATGGTCAAGCAGAATACTTCGCTGGTGGGGACTGTGAGGACTACACTGGCTCCAGCTGCATGAGCTGTGGATGATCCGTCTATTGACATCTGCCATGGCTTGGTGATCACTTCTTCTAGCAAGGTGGGTATGGTGAGCTCCACTATGAACTCCGCCATGTTCTGCGCCTTAATGGCCGTTCTGAGGACATAATTGATGTCGAATTGGCTTAGCTCCACAGCCCACTTCATCAGCCTCTCTGTTGAGTCTGGTTAGGAGAGCACTTGCCTTAATGGGAAAGATGTCACTACTTCAATCGGATGCCCCAGAAAGTAAGGCCTTAGTTTTCGTGCGCTCATTACCAAGGCATATGCGAGTTTCTCAACTGCAGGGTATCTGAGTTCCGCATCTCTGAGCATTTGGCTTATATAATACACCGGCTCCTGTGGCTTCTCCTCTATGTGGACCAAAACTGCACTCAATGCCAACTCTGACGTGGCTAGATATAAACTAAGAGTCTCGCCCGGCCATGGTTTCGAGAGAGTTTGTGTGTTGGCAAGGATGACCTTCAGTTTGTCGAAAGCTTTCTGTTCCTATAGTCCATGAGCAAGTTCTAACTTATCAAAAATAACCGATCCACACATGAAGAAATACCATGTATGCACGGATGAGGCTCAAACTCTCACAAGCTTATACATTGAACCTTAAGGAACTTATTACACAACATTCATCTCAAAATTGAACAAGTTAAGTAAAACATGTCACAAATTGAAAGTGTAGAGATTCTTAATCATAAATTGTCATCACTTATCACAACAACATGTCATCACTCCCATTCAAAAGCGACTCACAACATCCCAAAAATAAACCACCAAACATCCCAAGACAAAATTAAAGATACACACAAAACATAAAAATAAAGACTCAACAAACAAGACACAATAAAAACACATAACATGCAAAAATACAAATTACATCCATCCATAAGAAAATTAAGCACACATTCATATCATCCACAATCAATTAAGCTCACAATCATCCCCATCTTTGATTGAAAATTGAAATCCTAAATTACGAAAGTAAACCTCCCACAAACATAACAAATGAAGTAGCATGCTAATCACAACAATCCAAATCAAAATCACTTCATGTCAAGCAATTAAAAGTTATAAGGTGTAGAGTACTCCCTCAATAGGCATTTGGTAGTGGAAAGCGTTAGCTCCGAGCTCCATTCATATTTCCAATACCCTTCATTCATACTCAAACACTCACAAACACCATTAGCTCAACAATGTCATTAAAAATTATGGACTATCATGCACTTCAACACAACCAATCGGATCAAAATCCTATCCAAACTCATGAGAAAATTTTTTAAAATTGGCCCAATTTTACAAGAATCATAATTCAAGTGGTGAGTCACACCACACACTCTCCCCCCAAACTTAACTCGAGACAAGAGTTGAGAATTAAGTTTGCAAAAAGTGGTGGGACTTACCCTTGTAGTTTCCATCAATGATCTTCTTGTAAAGAAGCATATGCATCCAAATAAATCAAGTTATCTCCACTACGCACTAGCCCCCCCCCCCCAAACTTAACTCGAGACAAGAGTCGAGAATTAAGTTTTCAACAAGTAGTGTGATATCCATACTCGAATCTATGAAGCACTTCTCTTTCTTCAATGTGCATTTTTCTCTATGAGCACAATCCACCTACATACCAAACTACAAGAAAATAAAACCAAATAAGAAAAATTACTAAAATGGGTTGCCTCCCATCAAACGCTCGATTTAACGTCGTCGAGCTAGATGCATTTAAGCTCTTAAAAATCGGAGAAATCCAAGACCCCATCGGGCCTTATCTTAACTTTAAACATCTCTTTAACAACCTTTTTATCAACACTTTGTGCTCCTCTAACACTTGAACTCACTTCGTTTCCTCTTTTCCTCACGTTTTTAAATCCCAGAGGCCCTTTATCAATCTTCAAATCAACATGTGGATTTTCCCCAAGCTTATTCCTCTTTGAAGAGAAATTTCCTGCAAATTCAATTAAAAAATTAGTTAATTCTTCATCTTTTAAAATCTCACTTACCACTTTATCTCGAACATCCGGAGGCTTAATGGGTGGCTTCAAATGAAGATCTCTCCCTTTTAAATTCTTGCTTGATAACACCAATTCTCTTTCATTTGATTAGAGTGTGAGTTCCTTCTTATCCATGTCAAATTTTGCTTTTGTTGTTGCCAAAAGCGGCCTTCCAAAAATTAATGGGATCAAAGGATCCGTTTGCTTCTCAACTATCATAAAATCCACCGAAAATATAAAATCCTCTATTTTTACTAGCATATCCTTCACAACTCCATGGGGCTTTATCATTGAATCATCCATTATTTCGATTTTCACATCCGTTTCCTTTAACCTCTCAATGCCAAGTTTTTCAAAAATTTCCAAAGTCATCACATTAATGCTTGAACCAAGATCACATATAGTATTAAAATGTTCCCCATTTTCAATTTTACAAGTAAGAACGAATTTACCGTGGTCTTCCACCTTTAATGAAGCATCAACTTCAACAATATCATGATCTTGTTTCAACATCATCTCTTCATCACACTTACTTTCATCATCCAACAAAGACAAAAATTCACCAATTATCTTCTCATCATCCAAAGACAAATCTTCATCAATGATAATTTCCTCCTCCACGTTTGACACAACTTCATCACAAACTACTTCTTCAACCTTGGAAACAATGTTTGTTGTTTCCACCAACCCTTTCTCCACCTTACTTTCCATGTTGCACACGGTAACATACAAACATTGCTCCTTAGGATTAGTTACTGTGGTAGATGGGAATTTTTCTTGTTGGTGTTGAGATCCCATGGAAGAAGCAATTTGTCCCATTTGGTACTCAAAAGCTCTCATCCTATTGTCGGATTTCTTCTCATTTTCCTCCATTCTAGCCTCAATCTTAGCATTTCTTTTTTCCATGTAAGCCCTTGTATCTTTCATGAATGCTAGCAATGTCTCTTCCAATGATGATTTACCTTCTCCATTGGGCGGCTTAGCACTCGGATCCAATCCTTGAGGAAGTGCCACGGCGGCTTGAGTATTGGAGTAAGAAAGATTTTCATGCTTCCTCGGAGCTTGATAATTTCCTCCACTTGATTGATTAAAATTATTCCCCCGAGCTAGCCCTTGATATCCTCCTTAAAAATTACCTTGGAAATTCCCTTGATGTTGGAAATTCCCTTGGTAATTTCTCCTATCTAAATAGGCAACATCCTCTACACCTTGCATAACATTGCTTCATCATTCAAATTAGCACTTGTACTTCCCCCTTGACTCACTCCTTGAGTGATCAAATTCAATTTCTTTGTTAAAGCATGGATGCCCTCATTAAATTCTTTCATTCCTTCACTTTGAAACACATCACTCTTCACTTTATTAACACTTTCCACTTGAGCCACCTTTTCGGATGCATAACCTCTCATTACTCTCTCGCAAGGCCATTGATAAGCATTCATTGCAATATCTTCAAAAATTTCCATAGCTTTCATAGCATCCACTCCAAATATAGACCCTCTGGATGAGGCATCTACATGCATCCAATTTTGTTGACTCAACCCTTGATAAAAGAAAGCCACTTGTTGATTCTCATGAAAATCATATTGAGGACACTTTTGTAGCATCTCTTTGTAGCGTTCCCATGCTTCATAAAAACTCTCATATAGAAGTTGTCTAAATTGAGTGATAAGGCTTTTCATTTGGAGAGTCTTCGAAGGAGGAAAGTACTTGTTTAGGAACCTTTGCTCAAGATCTTCCCATATATAACAACTTCCCAATGGAATTGTATTGTACCATGCTTTAGCCTTGTCTCTTAAAGAAAAAGATAACAACCTCATTCAAATAGCATCTTCCGACACTCCATTCATCTTTATGGTATTTGCAACCTCCAAGAAAGTAGCTAGATGAGTGTTCGGGTCTTCAAGAGGACCTCCCCCAAACTGATTTGCTTTGACTATGTTGATCAATCCAGTCTTAATTTCAAAATTATTGACTTGAACCGGAGGAACCATATTATGCATGGCTCTCGGTTGAAAGTAATCCTGAATTGCTCTAGGCCTTTGCAAATTTTGTTGTTGGAGTATCATTTAAGCTTCTTGATTTGCAAGCAATTGCATGTAGTCTTGTTTTTTAGCAATGAAATTCCTAAATATCTCCGCTTGATTCTCTTGCACTCCTTTGTGTACCCCCCTTTGATCTTGTAATGGATCTTGAAGTGGGTCATGGTTAACATTATCTCCACGTTGATTCTCCATCTTTTCTTTTCTAGCTTTTCGTCTCTCTCGTTTCCTTTGTCGTGCGGTCTTTTCTATCTCCAAATTCAAAGGAATAATCGATTGATTTCCCTTTGATCTTGTGATCATAAAACACCTACAAAAAGTCAAAGAGTGAGACCACAAACAAAAATAGGAAATAAAATAAAATAAGAAAGTATCCTTATCAAGAACAACTAAAACAATAACACAGTCTTCTACTAATCCATTAAACTCCCTTGGCAACGGCGCCAATTTCTTGTTTGAATATTTTATACTCACGAGCAAGAATACTCGATCGTTGTAGAAGTATATCCCAAGAAATAAAATTATCGAACCACAAAGAAGTTAGGTTTGGATTAGTACAATACGTGTGCTCATGTTTATGTCACTTTTGTAAGGATGATAGGGGTTTTGAGTTTGAAATTACCAACTAAAGCAAGTAGCAAGTAAATAAAATAACAACTAAGAGAAATGATAAGTAATACAATTAACGAGAAAAGAGAATAGGTGCTAAAGCTCAAGTATAGAAAAACATGGGATTAGAAATATCCAAGCACATTCAACTCATACTATCATGCAAAGGGAATTCAACTCAATTGATGTAGATTAAAGGTGATCACTATTATATCCTAAGCTCCCTTTCGGGTTACAAAGGTTGTTGATCCACTTGAGACTCCTAAAAACACTTAAGATCAAAGCCCAACATTAACCTCTTCCATCTAGGTACTAATTAATTCCCAATTCTCCCTTCAAAGATACTAAATAGGATTAACTCTCCCTTTTCTGTACTAAAGCTAACGAATGGATTGGTTCCCCTCATCGAATTCAAATATCCTTTCAGTCAAACCCAAACTCGATGTCTATTCATGCCTTTCTAATACTTAAGAGGGTCGTTTCCGTCTCACTCCAAGTAATATGCACATGAACATTATAATAGCACTTAATTATCATAAATCATCCATTGATCAATAATCCATTAAACCAATAATCATTCATGAATAACAAACCATGTCATCACAACATCAAAACAATTAAAGCCTATGAATAGAAACCAACATCAATTAAGTCAAAAACTAATTTAATCCACATAATAATATAAACCTAATGTGCTCTTCATATTCCGAATCCCACTAGAGGGATTAATCTAACATGATAATGGTAACAAAACACATAAATGATTCATTACACATATCCATAGTCTTAAATCCAAATGAAAAACAAAAGAGATATAAATCTTCCCTAACAATTCCTTGTAGAGAATCTTCAACACTCATTGATCTCCACCTCTAGCTCTTGAATTCTTGAGGTCTATAACACCCAAATGAAAGGGATGAAGAATGGATAAAGATGATGGTGTAAAATGGAAGAAATGGTGTGTGATCTAGGTGTAGGAGTGAAACCCTTGTGTGGAATATCCCATCTCTCTTCAAATGTTGAACTTGAGGCTATTTATACCCTCTCCAAGTTGGGCCACGAATTTAGCATCAAATTGGCTTTTTACACATACTTACACATATTGGCAAGTGAAAATCTGGATTTTGGCCCAAAAATGACCTTACTCGACTTGCATGTCTTACTCAAGTTAGCAACTCGAGTCGAGTTGCATGTAATGCAACTTGAGCTATCCCAGCTTGACTCGTGTCGTCAACTCGAGCTCTCACCTGCTCGGTCGTGTTGCGAGGCTCTGAAATTGATTTGACTTCGAAAATCTTACAAGACTTGAGTTGCCAAGTTGTGTTGCGACTTGCAACTCGAGTAAGCACACTGTATGATTTTGAACTCCTACCCCGCACCGCACGACTTGCTGCTCGACTTGGAGAGACACAGCTCGACTCGAGCTGCAAGTCGAGTTGGCTCTCCCTAGTCGAGTTAAGCTACTAGACGATTCTGGACAACTTTCGAGCCCCAGCTCGACTCGAGTTGGCAACTCGAGTTGGGTCCCGCCAGCTCATTTCAGCTCCCGACTTCATTTTTTATCTGTTTTTAACATGTTTAGGCTCATTCACACACATTTCTATGAAAACACATAACACAACCAAAATACACATAAAATACGGATAAAATAATATGAAAAGACATACAAAAAGACACTAAAATCTAGGTGAAAATAGCGACGATCAATTGCGCACTCCAATTTAATCCCCAAGTGTAGGGATGTCAATTGTAATGGCAAGTACCCCAGTTAAAAATAATATCATTCCCACTGAGACAACTAACTATTTATTTATTTTATATTACTATTCAATTAGAATTATTGTAACCAAATTTCCAAGTATTTGAATTGACTTAATTACTAAAGAATTGAAATGACAATTAACAAATAAATAAAAGCAAGGAATATTCAAGATTGAATCAAGAGAGAAGTAACAGCTCTAAGGTGTCAGATGTAGTGAAATTGATTTGGTCTCCTAGACGTCCTATTGTTCATTCATACTATTTTAATGGAAATACATCAAAAGGTGATGCGTGAACTGTTGTGAACCTCCTTCCTAGATACTAATAAGGCAAATTTCATAAACCTCCGGATGGCCAATTCGACTAACATATATTCTCTGAAAGTAATATTCATACTTATTCACTTCCTACTTGATTTCCTAATTGCATTGTTCCACTAAAAATATCAAGCATCTTATTTACCAGCCCTTAGGATTATCGTGTTCATGGGCAAACTACTATAATCCTTAGCAAACAGACAATATTAAGCACGTATGCACATAAGCTAACATAATATACCAAGCATCACGGGCAACGTCAATAGCATGCTATGAAGACGTTACAAACGTATAACATAATCTAAATAAATCAAATAAACAAGAATTAATAATAGTATAAATTCACAATAGTTGTCTAGGGTTCCAAATCAATTACCCTAACCTTCAATCCTTAGAACTGTAAAGGTATTTAGCCAATGAGGTTACAGACAACCTCATGGCTGACAATTTCATAACAAAATCACAAAAGAAGAAATTAAGAGAAGAAATCGAAACCCTAGTGTTACGTGGTTCGCATCTTTCCTCCATCTCTCCGATTGGATTGCTCTCTCAACCGTACTTGATTCTTCCTCCGGACTGATGGAATGGATGGATGGATGAATTCTGATGTGAGTGGATGTGGGTGGATGGTGCGTGAATTGAATTCACATTCTGTTCTTGTGTTGAATGATTGGTCCCCTTCTCCAGGTGTTAGATCTTCCTTATATACCGTGGGCCTCGAAACTGAGTCCTTTGGGCTAATTTTACACTTTGTCATGCACAGGGGATTGAAAATCCCGACTTTTGGCCCAAAATAACCCAACTCGAGTTGGGATGTCCAACTCGAGTTAGGAACACGACTCATGTTGCTTTGAAATGCAACTCGAGTCACCCTAACACGAGTCATGTCATCAAGTCGAGCTCTCGCCTGTCTAGTCATGTTACACTGCTCTAAAACTGGATCCTCTTCATACACCAACTCGAGTCAAGTCATCAAATCGAGTCATCGTCTGTCAACTCGTGTTGGCTCACTGTATAAACTCCATCTCGACTCTGCCTCACACGACTTGCAACTCAGCTTGCCTCAGACGCTACTCGACTCGAGCTGCAAGTCGAGTTGCCCAAGAGAAGTCAAGTTGACTCACTGATTGATTCTGACCCTTTACGGCACCTTACTCGACTCGAGTTGCTAGGTCGAGCTGACCCTTGCAACTCGAGTAAGATCTATTTGAGCTCGTTTGTCGCCTGTCTTCAATTTTACTTCCTTTTAACCTATTTTACCCTTCAAAACTCCACAAAACACGTTAGTAGCACCATAATTATGCAAAATACGTAATCCACACAATTCCACATGATTACATTGCATTATCCTAGTAAAAATAGTGCATTGTGAGACCGAAAAGACGTAAATTTCCACTCTTATCATGCCTCCAATTGAGCGACACGCTCCCTCTCATGCTCCAGTTCATGCTCGGTAAGATAGTGGGCAGCCTCCAACTCGTGAACCCAGCTTTCAGTCAGCCGGGCCCTTTCCCTATAAGCTGCTGATCGTCGTCATTTTCACCTAGATTTTAGTATCTTTTTTATTAATTTTCGGATATTTTTATCCGTGTTTGTGTTACTTTTTAGTGGAGCTATATGTATTTGGGAGGAAAGGTGTACAGGTTGATAAATGTGTGGAAATAAACTTAAATGTGTATAAAACAAGTTAAAATGGAGTCAGGAGCTAAAATGAAGAAAGAAGGACAAGGCACACTCAGACATGCCCCGTGTGCGAAACACGGGCCTGTCCGAGATGGTCGTGTTCCATCATAAAAAAATGCTACAAGCCTAGGAAGAGTCCGTATGCAGCGCACGAGCCATGTCCAGAAACACATAAAACATGCCGAATTGCATGTATAGCACACGGCCCGTGTGCTGCTACATGAGCCGTGTAGGTGCAGATTCCAGATTAAGTTGGATGATCTAGAAGGTTCCAAGGGGTACAAAACCCAATTTGTGTGAAAAATCAGAGTGAGAGCCACATTTAGGAGCAGTTATCATGATCAAACACACAATTCCTCACCACCTTTTCACACACACATTCTAGATCATCCATTTCCACACTTTTCATCCATTCAATTCATATGCTCTCCCAAAATTCATCCATCACTTCATCATTCCATCAATTTGAGAAGAGAAGATCATAAGAGACTGAAGAATTGAGCATGTTGAAAGGAAGGAAGGCCATCTTCATAAAAGGGAAGCCGATCTACTTTTCAATTGTTATTTTTCTTCATATTTTGGCTCAAATAGAGTAAGCTATTGGATGTATTGATTTGAACATGATGTGCAGTGGCTAGTCCTATAGTAGGGCTAATCATATGATCGGTTGAGAAGAATGTTAGATATGCAGAATTTTAGATATTGAATTGAGTTAATTTTGGACTTCCTTTTATGATTAATGATCCATGCTTTATTTCATCACTTGTGTGATTAATTCTTACTTACAACATGTTAGGATAGCCAATCCGATATTTTGTAGGATGAGTTAATTGAATCATGTTTTAAGATGAGCATGCATGTTAGTGTAAGGGGAGGTAAGCCGTACCCTTCTTATGTTAGAACATTCATAAGGGGACACTTAAGAAATTGAGTGAAAAGAACCAAACTTATTATCATAGTACCTTAAGGGAATTGAGAGTAAGAACAATCTTAGGAAATTTAGACTTGTTAGAGAGTCGAGAACCTAATCACCTCGTCCATAGGGGTTAGGGGTAAAAATGTGATTGTTTTTAGTCCACGATTAATGAAGTTCAATGTTGAAAGTCATGCATATCTAGCTAGTTTCTTAACCATGAGTACGATTAGCCTTGCTCTCTTCTTAAATACATTCTATCCATCCCATTCCATCTTGTTACGTGAACAATTGTGATACTATTAGTTGTTAGTTAATTTCTTTAGTTAATTGTTTAGCTTAATCATTAGTATAAAACCAAACTTCAAACTTGATCACTCTTGCAAAGCATGGTTGAATACAAATCCAGATACACCACGTTTTTTTATGAGTGATATTTTCACCTAGATTTTAGTGTCTTTTTATGTGAGTTTTTGTATATTTTTATCCGTATTTTATGTGTTATTTGGTTGTGTTTTGTGTTTTCATGGAAATGTGTGTGAATGAGCTTAAAAGCGGATCTCAATTCGGAGTTGAAACGAGGGAGAACGAGCCAAAACAGTGAAGAAATACAGGAGCCAGCACCAACACGGGCCGTGTAGCCAACACGGCCCTATAAGCGATGGCCGTGCAGCGACACCTATTCGTTCAACACGGGCACCTTAAGGCCGTGTCTAGTCGCACGAGTCGTGTTGGCAGCACGAGTCGTGTCATCAACACGGCCCTGTAAGAAAAGGCCGTGCGGGAGCATCAGTTTACACGACACGGCCACCTTATGGCCGTGTGACAGAGCACGACTCGTGCTGTGTAAAATCCTAGAAAAAAAATCAGAATCCTTCTAGAAGCCTCCCAAGGGGAATAAACACCCAATACTTCAATATGTGAAAAAAGGATCCGAAATTCCACCTTCCCCACACACCTCACACACCATTTCCTCCATTTTTCACCTTCATCTTCATCCATTCACCATCCATTAGATCTACAATCATCCTACCATCAAAATCATCATCCAATTAAAGAAAAGAAGCAAGGAAGAGAGGGGGATAACAAGGGAATGAAGGAAATCACCATTGAAGTGACATCAAGGGAGTTTCCATTCATTTCTTGTATTAAACCTCATAGTTTCATCATGTTTTGTAAGGATATTAATGTCTATGTTCATTTCCTTCTTAATATGGTAGGCTAATCTCCCTTGTGAGATTAGCAACATGATAGTTGTTGGATAATTTTGGGGATTTGTGTATCTGAATTCATATGTTTATTGGATCTATGATTTTCTACCATTGATTATTAATTGCTTGAATTGTATTGATGATTTGTGTGTTTAGTTGTTCTAGATATGTGATTAGATTGAGAAATCAATTATATGCTTAGGATAATTAAGTGAATCATTTCATCAAACACTTCATGTGCATTATAGATTGTGAAGAGATTGAGAAGTCCTTCATAGTTTAGAACCCTTTGGTAGGACATGTGATTGGTTTGATCGAGAGATTGATTAATTGTGTGAAGGGACTCTCATTTAAGCTTAGTAACTAGTTGGAATTGTTTAAGTGAGAACCAATCCATTGAGCTATTTGATATTCATATCATATCCATCTCGAGAGGGAGTTTAGGTGATCTTAGTGTTGGCCCTTAGTCTACAATCCATGATACATATAAATTTGATACATAATTCCTAGAATTTCCAATTCTTGATTGTTGTTAATCTCACTTTTAATCAATTTGGTAAACCACTTTCCATCATCATCTTGTTGATTGATCATTACTTGCTTTGATCATTTATCATTTAATTGTTTGCAACCAATCCTATTGATGATTCGTCTCTATAAAATTACAACAAACGTGAGATCGCTTAAGCACTAGTGCCTACCTCCCTTGGGTTCGATAATTTCTTGAATTGGTCATTCTCCACTATAATATGGCTAATCATTTTTGTATTCCCTTGGGATGATAAAACTATAAATTTTGTTATTTGGTCATTACGTGCTACACACGATAGAGTCTCTTACTCTAAAATTATTTTACCAAAAATGGGACTAAGAACAGCTGGAGACCGTGTGTTTGCTGCAGAAATTAGTTGCTCGACCACCATGGTCTGCCGAACTTCCGAAGCAACTGGGAAGTTTTCAGCACGAGCGGAAGCTCCATCACTAAGGCTAACACTGGGAGGAATAACCTGACCAAATTCAGTTAAAAGAAGAAATCGGCATAAAAGAGTTAGCGCGTGACCAACACTGACCAGAGCAGCATTCCCGAACTCATGAGGCTCGGCACTCTGAAGCCAACGAGTCAAGATAGGACTCCACAAATGGGCGGGAATGAAATCGGCTTTCAAAACACTCAGTTCTGTCACAATCGTTGCCCGAGCCTCCCCAATGCTCCGCAGCCATAGCAGCTCTTCTAAGGCGACCAAAGGTACCCCTTCGCCTGCACCACCCCTCTCGACACGCACACCCTCTTCCATTCGGGGATCCCGAGGTTGGCCGGTGCCAGGAGGAGTTTGAATAGGATCAATCCTCACCCCAGTTGCATGGACAGACCGAAAGGCCAAATTAAAAGCCGTTTTGTTCCGCGCCTCCTCTTCGTCCATCGGTGTCTTTCCCTTATCCAATCGGCGAGCATGACCCGCATCATCCTCCTCAGAGGAGCCTTTATCTACGAGCCCTACTCAACCTGAGGCTTTATCTGCCTCAGCTATCCAGGTCTCCTCGGCGGCAACGGCAATCCCGCCACGATGTCTTTGTCCACTCTCAACCACTGTGGGGACATTCTCGGCCACCACGGAACTAGGGTCAGCTTTCCTTTACACAACACGAATCACATGAGGATACACGACCTGATTAGAAAATACTCATCAAGGGTTGTGTCCCAAGAGGTGAAATCATCACTTACCCTCCCAACGAAGCTTAACGGAAGAGCCCGAGTAGGATCTTGAAATAGGTTGGCATTTGAAAGATGTGTATCAGTCAAAAGAGGAGAAATGTCGCGAGGGAAAGCTATCTGGTTGATCACATCAAAGGCCCATTGGAAACCTAGGGACAACTCCTCTTCAGTCGGACGAACTGGGGCTACCAATAAAAAAGAAATGTAAAATGAGACCAAAACCATGAGAACGGGACAAGGATTCAACAATTCAAAGAGAGAGACTTACGAGACTCAGGAGTTCGAAAAGTACAAGGGACAGACAGATAGTTCTCGAGAAGGTCTAGGCATTCGAATTCGTAAACCCAGAACCATTGACGCCTCCAATACTAGCCGTCGATAGAGTTCCGATTAAAGATGGGACGAACGCCCCGTTGCACTTGCAAATAGTAATGGCCTTGACACCTAAGATCACGAACGTACATGTACACATAATCAATATCGCTGGCCGTGGGAGAAGAGCATCCACTCTCAAGAAGAAGCACCAAAAGGCCAACTAAACTGGCCCAAGCTGAAGGTATTAGCTACATCGGAGCCAACCCCAATTTATTAACACCTGGCCGAGAGTATGGGCTAGCGGAAGTCGCACGCCCGCAGCAAATATTCCTGTGTTGAAAGCAGCGTGACCAGGTTCACCCCTCCAAGGCTGCTCTCGGTGAGTAGGAGTCCAAACTCTATCCCAGGATAACTGTAAAGATTGAAGGCACTCTCCACGTCCTCCTCCCTCATACTAGAAACATAACCCCTCAGTGTGGAATTAGTCACGGCGCGACCCCGACCGGACGGATGGCTGAAACTGTTGGGCTCGATAGAATCCTCCAAATTCATGAATGAGAGAGAGGCCCGGCCTTCAATTTTGGGCACCACACGGCGGTGTGATGTCCCCTGATGAGTGTGTTAATTCACGAATCTTGTACCTGAATTTGTGCTATTATGGAGTGTTTAAAGGTTGAAATCGGTTGTAAACCGATATATATTGTGAAAATGCATGAATCAGGTGTTGTTAGAGCTATTTGAGTGGTTTTTCAAAGGAAATCGGAGTGGAAGTGTTGAAAACTGAAGAAAGAAAGTCGAAGCCATCCGATTGGGCGAAGCAGGAGTACGATTCGACTTGAAGAAGGTTAATTCGACCAACCCTTCAGGTCGAATTGGCAGCACAACACGAGTAGAAGGTGGATTCGACCACGACAGGGGGATTCGACCTGGGCATTAGGTCGAATCGAGGTCGAATCGATTGGTGGAATTGCCGATTCGACCTCGTCACTTCGATTCGACCTGGACAGTTGGTCAAATCGAACACCTGGGACTTACAGCGTCCTGATTCGACCTGCAATTCGACTTGTGACGGTCAATTCGACCTATTACTGAGGTCGAATCGAGCTTTGGGAACTTACCATATCCGTATTTTTACACCGTCAATGCATGTGATCACCTAAAAAGCCCATTCCAAGCCCAGGAGATATGATTACAAGTATAAAAGAAGGCTTATGCAGCAGTAGAAAATGAGACTTGATCAAGAAGACAAGGAGACGTAGAGTTGAGAGGAGAGTCGATCGTCCATCATCCAGAAGGGCTGTGACAGAGGTTCCGCTGGAGATTCAAGTAAGATTGGTCCAACTAACCATGATTGTTCTTAGATCAATCATGGACTAGAGTCGCTTCGGTAGTTCTAGGGTTATGAAGGTTTCATGAGTTAATTAGTCTTTCGTGTGTAAACTCCGTACAATACTACTTGTGGTTTATTTTATATAAGAATGCACGTTTTTAATCCATACGCACGGTTGTTTTGTACATCAATAATTATTGTGTAGAGTGGTTATTGGTTGAGTGCGTTCACTGCTGGGTAGGATTTTAAGTTATAATTCTAAGTGAAGGGATTCCGAAGTCTTATTAGAACTATCTTATATGAATACTTTTTAATTGAATCATATTCGGGTTAATAAGTAAGATAAAGAGTATAACTTTATAGTACCTATAAAGGGAGATCAAATCGGGTTAGAGTACTAAGTGCACTGGAAATAATTGATTATGATAGTACCTAGAAAGGGGGGTAAAGTATACATCTTGCTTTGAGGATATTCACACGTATTATACGCATATTTACTTGTTTAGTGATGCGTCCATAAACTATAAGGCAGAGTCAGACACCGTCACATGAAAGATGAATTAATAAGTGGAACTGGATTACCTGATGAACTACCTGCTATCTTACTTGATCACAACCTACTATCTCTTCTTCTTATTATTTCTGTTAGCTATTTCAATTAATAGTTGTTACTCGATTTCAATATCAAAACCATTATAATTACCAACATAGTCATAATTTACTAGAACATAATTAAATTAATATTTATCTGTCCCTTGAATTCGATATATAACTTGGTCACCTTCGAAACTACGATTGATATCCTTCATACTTGAGGATTAAATTGTGTGTTGAGAAAACGCCTATTATCCCCTCCATGAGAGGTGTTGATCCGTGTGGAAGTTCGTAGTGGGACGGTGGAGGAACTGAGCGGCGGCCGCTGCGGGTCATAGGAGGAGCCCTAGCGTTGCTGGCCTCCTCGTCCTCTTCAGAGCCGCTGAACTCTTGAGAGGACCTCGAGTCCGCAGCCAAAAGTTGTAAGAGGAAACCACCAAGGAACAGTAAAGCAAACAAGAACACTTCAAGAGGCGAAGTAACAGCCATGGAGAAAATGGGCACAAGAAGTTTCAAAGAGAAGAAGTTTCAGAGAGAAGAGATGGTGAATGTGGCCTCTCGAGTTGCATGGCCAACTCTTTTATAGAAAAACGGGGGTAACTATCCCCCAGAATTTGAAGTGGCCACATAAATTCAAACGAGAACCGTCAGATCATTACACGTGGCTTCAATCGAGCACTAGGGCGAGATGGAATGACAACTGACGTGATAGTTCAAGAAAAAATGGCAGCAGAAATATCGGGAGATCAAATGCATTAATGGTGCATTTAATGCGTGTCAGAAACCACTATTTAATGCAATCATTGTCATTGAAGAGCAAAAATACAAACTGGATGGGAATTGTTAAGTAGAAAAACAGATATACGTTGCAACATCTATATCATAAAGCATAACTACTGCCAGCCAGACCAGTAGGGGGGAGAGTCGGACCACAAGGGCCACTCCTGAAGTCGATGCCATCGAAGTCTGAGAGGCGGTTCGAGTAGCGATGCAAGGGACGCGGAAGAAGTCGGATACATACCCCAAGGGGGCCCACTACAACATAAGTCTCATTATGTAACACCGAAAAAATGTTACTTAACAATTGAAAAATATTATTATAGATCATAGATAATATTTTTTTCGGTGTCGCTGTTGCCTCTGTTATCTAAAGTCTAATGTTACTTTTTTTGTTTTTAATAACACCTCATATCAATTTTAACATTTTATTATAACACTTTAAAAAATGTTACATGTACTCTTAATGTAACATTTATACATTCTAATGTAACACTATTTATTAACACTTTTAAATATAAATATAACATTATGTATATGATTTTGTTAACACTTTTAATATAACGTAACATTAAATACATTGTTTTTATGACACTTTTAACTATTATGTAACATTATTTATATTATTTTGCTAACACTTTTGAATATAATTTAACATTAATTACATAATAATTGTACCACTTTTAAGAATATATGTAACACTTTTTTAAAACAATTATGTAACACATTTGTTATAATTTATATTAAGAAAGTAAATACAGTGTACAATACATCTAAGGCAAAAAGTGTATAGTAAAAACTAACTCCTTGTAAACCTAAGGCTAAAACAAGCAAACCAATCAAAATGATCAGATCATCAAGGCTGCATAATTACAATCAAAAAGAAAAACAAAACTAGCTAAACAAATCTTGAGCGAGAAAACCAGAGCACCAGCAATCTGCCACTGTAGATTCAACAACATAACCAGCAAGAATTGAATCTGCAAAAAAGCAGTAGCATGATACACATCAACAAAGCAAACCTAGAGATAATTTGCAATATATTCAACATCATTGCAGCATTAACGTTGCATTAGAAATTTCAGTAGAACCACCTAGCAGCATGGTAAACACAATAGTAAAGCAATCAAGCATATTAGCATATAATACAAGCAACAAAACAGTGAACAAGCAGTAGAAAATATCTCCAGAAGAACCCAGCCACACGATGTGTACCAATCACAGATGCTGAATAATAAAGTGACTGAAAAAAGACAACCCAAACAGCATAATAAAAAGCAACAACCAACAAAATAAGCATAATAAACAGCAACCAACAAATTACCAAGATGGTAAAATCGAATAACAACCAGCAAAATAAGCAGCAACTAGCAAATTACCAAATACCAAACAGCGGAATAAAAAGAAGCAACCAACAAAATAAACACCACAACTAATTCCCACATGAGTCAGTTATGATAAACAAATGAAAGAGCTAGTCAGCCTTCAGGTAACTAATCTTGCACCTGAGTCAGCAAATTACCAAAAATAAGCAAACTACCAAGCCAGAAACCAATTCAAACATCTTCGACTACAACATAAATGTCATTTTGTAACACAAAAAAATTTTTTTACTTTCAGTGCAACTTACATTCTCCATCAGCTTTAAACAAATTCAGTTTTACAAGGAAAATAAAGCAAACTTACATTCTCTATCAGCTTCATCAATGATCTTGTATCCTTTTTTTCAGTGTAACTATCACCCAACTCCTTTGTATTGCAATGAATATATGCAGAAGAAATCTTGCCTACACCCAAATGAAGTAAGAATAATTAAAATAAAGACAAATCACAATGAAAATGACACCAGAAACTCTTATTATTATCTTGATCATTAACAAGGAAAGCTTTCATGAGCTCTTCCTTGGTGTATTTAGAATAAATTACCCACTATATCATTCCATTAGCAGCACAAACTATTAAATTTAAAACATGAGAATATAGCTAAAAACATGTTTTCTAATTTCTGCTACTAATTAGTTTATCTGAATCATGCAATACAAAACTAAAACTTGTGACCACAGTCATGCTACTGACAGACCCGCATTAGATTACTAATTTCTTAATTAAAAGCTAACATTAAGATACATGTTTTGAACAACGATCTGTTTCTGGAACAAGCAATAGTTTGAATGATGGTGCATGATGCATAAGTTCAACTAATTTTGAGAAGCAACATGCTAACATCATAAAAGTAAAAAAGAAAACAAAAATAAGCTTATACTTTTAGCAAGGAAAACTAGGTGAAAAAGGGTTAACTTACAAGTCTTTAAAAAGTCGAATCTTTCCCAAAATGAACATATCTCTCTTGAAGCATAAGTGTTTTGCAAACAAAGATTGATTCAAAGACATTCCATAGCACTCTGCACAGTATTAGCAGTACATCATTTTGCATAAGATTCAAGACAATATAAATTAAATCAAATAAAAAATTATTTCACCCTAAGCTAATCCCAAGGGACAATGGAATGCAGAGCCACAAAGTTTAGACAATTGCAGATAATACTAAATAAAGTTGCACTTTAAAGGGTTTTTATGTCTTGCTTTTTCTATGAGTCAGCCCTTGAAGGCAACCTCAAGGCTTTTCTTTCTTTGCAATCCCTCTCTAAAGAGTTGACTGTAAAAAAGGTTGTCCAAAGAAATTGAATGAAAGTTTGCTGAAGTAGAAAACTAGATATAAGAAGAACATGTAAAAGATAAAACAATAATTCCAAGCTAATAGAAACTATATATAATTGAGAAACAGTTAAGAGGTAACAATTGTTCACTCTAATATTTGTTTTAAAGAAAATTGCAAGTAGTAGCTTCTAAACATTATACAATCACATTTATCTGGAAATGAAATTACACTAAGCGTGTAGAAAACTTATTGCTATATACAGGTTAGTAGTGAATGAACAATAAAAGTTTTATGGATCTTATCATAATTCTTTTGCTCATTGTTTAGCCTACACTTATTTTCTTTGAGCATACAACTACCAGTGTACATAAATACCTTGGTAATGATGCATAAATCCCAAATACAAGTCATTGATAATCTTTAAAAAGCCCACATTGTAAACTATTCTAGCATTGATATGAGAAAAATACCTTGAGTTTTAGCTCGACACATTTCTAATGCTCATGATGTTGTCCCAAACCTTCAAATTATAATACATGCCAAATTTTCAGGAGCCATAAACTCTAAAGTTATGCATTCAGCTGCAAGATTGATGTATTCATTAATTACTCATCATAGTACATTGAATAAAATGTTGAATAAGAAAGATACAGTTGTATTCAAAATATTTAACTACCTACAACAATAAAATTACGCGAAAACATTGCAAATTATACATGATGGCTAATTACAACATAAACAATAAATACAGTGGCATTAAGTCTATTTCCAATCACTGACATGAATCATAGCACAAACGAGACACTAGTTCTTAAAAATTTTCAGTACAAAACTCTAAAACTAGAGATGATTCATAGCTTATAACCTCCAAAGTTAGTGTATATTCGTAACCCATGGGAGTATTTTTAAGAAACTAGTTTATTTTGTGTTATCTAGTAAAATGCATTGTTTGTGGTCTCAATTGGTCAGGGAAAAAGAAAAGCCTACATACTCTTTAAAAAATTCTTCTCTCGTTCTTAACCTTCAGCCAAAGAAGTGGGACTTGTATACTGGAAACAATAAATAGAATGTAAAAATAGTCAGAAGCATTAAAAACAAGAAATAAGGTATAGATATGAAGCAACAAAATCAAGTTTCTCCAGCACAATAATATTACAGAAAACCATTCAACTGACAGTATCAGAGAAGCCAGTAAAATCAAATTCCACCAATATTTAGTTATTTTGTACAATAGGCAACAATGGTCTTATGCACATACCTTACTAAGTTCTTCAATAATTTTCTTCGATCCCTTAAAAGATGCATAAGACATACATTTAGATCACAAGCAAGGCACGCAGACATAAGAATACTGATATTGTCACAGGAGTCAAACGCAGACAACTAACAAAACTTCAATGATATAACTAAACCAGAACACTGACATATCAATCTCTATTTCTAAGAACAGAACAACATACCCAAAGATTCATGGTAAAACGATTATTCATATGTTATAGCTGTGAGGGAATGTATTGATAGATTCTATAAATCACAGAAATGACACAAAATGAAACCTGTTAAATCCTGCATTTCATAGATGTAGGATTCTAGAAGAAGAGAGGGTGTGGAGAAGTGATTTATACAGTGGAGCCCAAATAGGAGAAGACAAAATTGATCAAATTTGATGAACTTTTAACATGATAATAAGATAAGGACAATGAAATGAACATAATTAAATTATGTCTACATCCGATTCCAAACTTAGGCGGGATCGTTCTCATTCGGGCATACTCGGAACGAATTCTTCAACCACAGTATACTTAGCACAAAATGTGCAGCAACCATTGGTTTTGCAGGATAATGGATATGAAATACTTCAAACATGGATTAATATATATATATATATATATATATATATATATATATATATATATATATATATATATATATATATATATATATATATATAATTTATAAGCTTGCATACCTTATTGGCACTACGTCAACAATTCGTGAAGTTTTCTATCTAAATAAACCTCTGCAGAAACCTAGTTCAGCCATGGTGACTCTCAATTGTGATTTACACTAAACTAGGGCTTCTTCAAATGGTATTGAATTCGAAGCAGGCAAGTCGCCGATTAAATGGAATTGAAACTTCATTCCGAATTTGGCGACGCCATTCTCACTGCACATCATTTTGGAGGAATTTTTTTTAGGAGCCCGCACTATTTTTTTTTTCGCTCGAGCGCGTAATCGAGAAGGAAGGAAACGCCATTATACTTTGTTCTTTTAACTTTGTTTCTTTCTTGGTTCTTTTAAGTTGGATTCCAAAAAGTTTTTTTTTTTAAATATTTTTCAATAAATGTAGATTTTTACCAAAATAATTTACATTGTTTTTTTTTAATTTATGTTATATAAATAATGAGTGAGGCTTGCGTGCACCCGGGCGCACGGAACACATTCCGTGCGCCTTTATAAATTTTGTATTATGGGTAAGGGTACATTAATTTGGTCTAAAGGGTATACACTTTAATTACTAAAAGGTATACAATTTTGTTCTAAATGGTATACACTTTTTATTAATATTTTTTTTTCTTTAGAAAATAAAGGGTACACATTTTTATACTAAAGGGTATACAATTTAACACAAAATTCTAAAGGCGCACGGAGTGTTGTCCGTGCGCCCAAAATTTTCTTTAGAAAATAAATGGTACACATCTGTATACTAAAAGGTATACAATTTAGCACAAATTTCTAAAGGCGCACGGAAAGTGTTCCGTGCGCCCGGGTGCACAGGAGCTTTTGCCATAAATAATATAAATATATACTATAATTAATTATTTATTCTAAGATAAATATTTTATAGTATATGCAATTATGTTATTATTAATAATATATGAATTGATATTCGATGCACCGGATACACATGTTTATCTACATGTATATAAATTTTTATTCAATAATATTAATATATTATTAAAATAAAATTATTATTTTTTTATGATACTACTATAATTTATGAAATTATACAAGTTCTGAAAATAAAAAATGTCTAAAGTATGTTGATGCCTAAATTTATGTGAAACGATATAGGTTAAACAGGTCGATCTATTATTAAAGTATTTTAGTTATAATATTCCTTAATCAACGTGCACAAAAGTAAAAGACCCTCTTTCGGACGGAAGGAAAGAGTATATTGGAGGGAGTAATTATTTTTATTTGTAGTTGAATTTGAGTTATTTATATATATATATATATATATATATATATATATATATATATATATATATATAATTTTACTATATTGGTTGTTACATTTAAAAATTTTCATTCTTCTCTTTTAATAAAAGGGCTCCACATATAGTCCATCATTCACTTCTAATACAACTATTTACTATACATAGAATAATACTCCCTCCGTCCCGAATTTATGTTCACCGGCACTGTAGATACGCAGTTTAAGAAAAATTATTTTTTGACCAACTTTATTGACTTTTTAGGGGTATTGTGTATTTTCAGGTAATATATAAATTATAAAATATGTAATGCATGTTAGGTTAGAGTGATATTTTTGAAATTAAGATAACTTTTGAGGTTGTTGGTTAATGTGAAGTTTCCTTTTTTGAGTGGGTAGTTATATTTTTTAAATTTTAAATATTTTATTTTGTGAAGATTAAATTAAATTAAATTATACTACTCTAAATTTAGAGTCCAACTTGGATGTACCTGAACAATTTTAACTGTTAGATTAGTTTTTAAATCAATCTCCACCATTAAATAAAATAAAATAATTCACAGTGTAAATTTGTTTAAAAAAAAAACCTACCCTACTACCATTTTATTTTAAGCAATAAATTTGCACCCCTGAATCACCCCTAAATTTAAATATAAAAATATATTCCTTCTGTTCCATAATAATTTTCACACTTTTCGCAATTGTTTATCTTTTAATAATTAAAAAAAATTATAAATGGAACATTATTTTATCAAATAACCTTTAAAATTTATTATAATTTTAAATTTGTCACTCATTTTTCACATTTATGACATTACTTTACACTTTATTTATTACTTAAAAATACTATAATATCCTTAAAAATTAAAGTAAATTGATATAAAATAATATTTTTTAAACAACTAGGAACAATACGAAGGTTATCATGGGTAGGATAGAGTAACTAGTTAGGGAAAAAAAAAGAGAAAAAAAGGTGGGGACATGAAGCTATTTGGGGGGATGCGCGGTAAAATGGAAAAAGAGAGCGAGGGAAATAAAATTTCCTGAGAATTCCCTCCACCCATTAAAATACACCCAGCCCAGTCGTTTTAGCTTAATTTGTTTCTCCTTTCTCCATTTCTCTTCCTAATTTCTGCAATAAATCAGTGTCCCCACTAACCCCAATAGTAAATGAAATTCACGTGAACGGAATAGCGTAGCCATAGGCATTCTAAATTTCTCTTCAAGCTTTGTCAGATGAACGACCTCATACTGCTGATAAAGCTACCCCAAATTCGGTATGCTGCTTGGAACCATGTGTTTATTCTTCTTACTCGAATGTTATCTATTCTTGAGGGGTTTGCTTTGGAACAAAGTAAAATCCAATGAAAATGCAATTATTTTGTTAACTTGACTTGCATGAAAGATTTAGATTCAAATTCAGATTGGATGTATAATTCATTTGTATGAGGGAGCAGTAGTTCTTGGCACTTTTAGGGGAATTGGTCGTAGACTGATTATAGTTTGTTAGCAGATAGAAACTATAGCAGATATAATTTCCCATCTTCACCGCTCTAATTTATATTTGTTGTATAGTCATGAATTTGGTTAGATTTCTTAGACACTGGACCATTCAACTCAAAAGAAAAATCAGTTTACTACTTCTAATGATATGCACTATTTCCCCGTTCATTGTTTTTAAAGAAATTTCACTTGATACTGGTCAATTTTTCTTGATCCTCAATATGATTTTTTTTATCTTTCTAAAACATTTAGTTGGTCTTTCTTATGCTATATTAAAAGTCTCGATAATACCTAGTTTAATAGTGATATATAGAATCTTGAGAATGAACTTCTTGATCCATATCTTTCACAATTTATTAATCACAACTTTATGATTTCTTTACTTATCAAATGAAGCATAAAATGATTAAGTTTTTCTTCTGCTATCACGAACTCGCTCTTGATTTCCACCAGGCAATTAGTTGCTATGAATAGGTGATTACTCATTTCAATGGAACTTGTTTTGATACTTGGGTCATTATCCAGTTTTGGTATTTGGATCTTATTGTCTGGTTAGGTGAATTTCCTACGATTAGGTGATTCTCTTGTTTCTTTTCTGCCTATAGTTTCATGCTTGCTTGATTTTTTTTTAAAAAAAAATTCTAGTGTGATTTCTTAGTAGAATAGTTTGTCAGTGGTTGCTGCTTGATAGCTGGTTAGTATTTGTTTTGGCTATGATTTAGGTGTTTCCTAGGTTTGTTTTTCTATTTTAATTCAAGAAGTATTTTTGGTATCATTCAGCCTTTAACTTAAATGGTTTATTTTTTCCACTCTATCAATTGATTCTCCTAGTGATGCTTATGAATCTTGCAAGTACAGATTTGGTATGCCATTTTTGGTAAACTCGTGTTGCTATAATATCTATTGATTGAGTATAACATCATTTTGAAAGACTCAGAACACGTGTCAAATTATATTATAATAAGGATGTTCCATGCTTCTATCTAGTGTTTTTTATTTTAATTTTTTTATACTAGCTAATTGACACACCTAATTCCTTCTTCTGAAACTTGTACCCTGCAACTTCTCAATGACTTTCTGATGAGACTAATAACCCAATTAAATAATAATAATAATAATAAAAATTGTTAAACTTTTATGCTTCAGGTATCTTTACTGGAAATTAACTCTTCTTAGTTATGTCCATTTTGTTTTATGTTGACTTGTTTAGCTGTTTTTCCATTTTTTAATAAAACAATGAAAAAGGTTCAATTTTTTTTTTTTTTTGGCTTTTGTTTACAGTGTCCACTTATATAGAATTTTTGCTGCTGCCGCCATTTTGCATTCGTTTGGCTAAACGTAGGTGCTGACTCTTAAAGAAATGCTTTAGTAATGTGCTGTTAATGAAATGTTTATCTTAAATGAACATTTTTATTTACAAGATTTCTATTTTTCCTTAAACTGTGGGTGCTTGGTATGTGTTCACAGGATGTGGCTAGTGAAGTTGGTACGAATGATCCTAAGAGAAGGATTGATGCATTTGCTCATGCCTTTTCTGCCCATCTGGCAAGGTGCATGTCATTTGACTAACTACCCTATTATTTGCATTTTTTTTTTATTGAAACACTTGACTTTAACTACAAACATATTTGAATGAGCTCAAACATGATATAAGGTAATCAATATCCACAATCAATTTTATAGTTATACATAAGTATATTTCTTTACCATGAATGGTTGCTGAAATATAGCAAATAATATCCTTCATGAAATTCTATACATATTACATTTAGGTAATTACTTTATGCTCACAACTACTTATGCCTAGGTAGCCAAAGATGGAGTTGGTTTATAGAATGAATTACTTTACTTTATGTTTGGTGTTGGTCTAGATTTCAAAGATGGAGCTGAGAAGGCTTCTGAGTGTTTTGCTGGGTATGAGTTTTTGACTCAGGCTCTAATAGGCATCATAAAAATTAACTTTTGATGTTCTTTCATGGAACTGAAATTCTAGAAGTATATTTTAGTCATAGTTTTGTGATATACATTTCTGCTCTAGGGTGGCATCTCAAATATGATACTAATATAGGGATAATTTAATCAATAGGCACACATATAGTGTACTTATGTTCTGTTTTTCATCTGCGTCGATGAAAATAATTGGAATTTGTCCCTCGTACTGCCTTGCAACTTTAAGTTCTGTTGAAATCTCATAACTTAAAGTTTCATGAAGAAGAAGCAGCCATCTATCTTCTCTCATGCAGAATTATTTAGTCTCTAAAAAACATCATATCAGTATCAAATCTGAGCATTTGGAAATCTGCCTTGGTACTATTTTAGATAAAATAAATTAAAGTGGACCACAAAGCGTGAAAGGCATGAATACAGATCTATTTTCTTGCTATCTTTAAATCCTATTTATGTACATGTATCTATGTGTTGTGGAATGGTTGCAATGCTTGAATTCTATTATGCCTTTCTTATATCAATCAACACTCTGAGGTGTAGCTAGCCTTTAGGTTTCTTTATTGCTTTTTCCTCCTAAAACTATTAAATAATATAAAACTTATAGTTGCGATTTTGAATAACTGCTACTTTTGCTGGAACCATGTTGCTTTGGTTATTGACTTGGTTGATTCCTAATTCGTTGCTGGTATTTTTGCTGAGAATAGATGTTGCTGCTGATTTTTGTTGTTGTTTGTTTTTATGATTTTGGGTAACTGCTATTGTTTATGGATCCATTTATTGACTTGGTTAATTCCTAATTTGTTGTTGCTGGTTCTTTGCTGTTACTGTGTGTTCCCGCCAGTAGATTTTTTAGCTATCAATTTTTGTGATAATGGGTTACTGCTGTTTTTTACTGCTGATAGGAGTCCTGCACTGTGCACCAGTTCATAGCCACACAAAATGCACTTTGGACAGCTACTTCAGGATATTATACTAAGGATTGCTAGCTTCTGGAATTTCTGTTGAAGCTAGTATCTTCTACACAAGAAGCATACTTGATGCTATATTTTGTTTATCGTTCTAGATATTATTAGTTTGATAGTTGGTTTATTCAGCAACCTGCTGTAATTACACTAGACAACCTTAGTTAACCAAAGAGATGTTTTTGAGATGCCTTGTACTTTTATGCTAATAGATGTAATGTATTTTGTAAATTTAACTATGATATATATTTACCATTGTAAGAATAGAAGACTTATAGTTTTACAAAATTTTATGCATCTTATATTTAATTAAAATCAGTTTATGAAAAATTTAAAAAAATGAATAACTCCATTTATTATTACACACAATCTGGGATAGCACCTCGGTTAAGGTAATACATTACCTGGTAAAACACATGACTCTATATAATTGATATAATACTTAAGACTATAAATTCATATTTATTTAATAAAAATAAAATTAAAGTATAACATAAATATTATACTTGGGTAAAATTGTTATTTAAAAATTTTATTTATATAAAAGTGTTATATAACGATGTTACTTATACAAAAGTGTTAAATGATAAGTGTAACTTATGAAAAAGTGTTATATGTGTGTGTTACATATTAAAAAAGTGTTAATTGTATATGTTACTTATATAAATAGTGTTACAATATGTTACATATTATAATAATTTAAAAGGTGTTACTAATTTGTGTTAATATAATAATAATGTTATCATAAGGTGTTATATAATAACACTTATGTTGTAGTGGCCAGATTCAGCATCTCCGATTCCCGGTCAACCCCCGCCGGTAATCCAGAAGCAGCTATTCGAACCCGCAGCATCCGACGGAAGTTGTTGAGTAGACCCGACACCACACCCGCATTCATTAGCCGCGCCAAATGCGCTAATGTTTTGGCGAAGCCTACTATGCCGGCCACTTTCCTCTTGGAATTTATCAGTGCTGAGAAGTCGGCGCTGTAACTGCTGGTGAGTGCGGCCACCTCAGATTCCTTGGCGGCCAGCTCCCTTTGACACTCTACGAGTTGCCCCCTTGTAGTGGCCAAATCCTGAGCCAGCAGCTCGCACTTCCCCTCCAAGCCCTTTAATGCCTCTTCGGCAGCCTTTAACTCCTCCTCACGAGACGGAGTCTCTCATCCGCTAACTCCAACTCCTCCTTAACAGCCTCCAAGGCTGCCTCCAAAGCCACACACCATTGAACCGCCTCTTTCTGCTCGACTTTCAGATTTTCCGAATGCTTCTTCTCCGCCAACTCGGCATTGATGTGCATTTTCTTTGCATTCAAAATTAATCCCCAAGTATTAAGGATATCAATTACAATTTAAGCAAGCGACCAAGTGAAATATCGAACACAAAGGACGGCGTATTATCAATTTAATTATTAACTAAATTAATTAAGACAAGATGGCAATTAAGTTTGAGGATTTATTATAAACTACTAAACAATTAATTAAAATAACAAATAAAATAAAGTAGCACTAGAAGAATACGAAAGTGGATCAAGTAAAAGAATAGATAGCTCTAGGATAATCCAATTTTACTACTTAACTTCCCTCTCAAATGCAGGTCGACTCTATCTTGTGGACTATGGACGCAACGCTAAACCATGTAAATCTACTCTATAGACACAAGTAAATATGCGTATAACACGTGTGAATAACCTCGGAGCAAGAGACGTAATTTCACCCCCTTTTTAGGTACTATCAGTATCAATTATTTTCCACGTCTAGAACCTAACCCGATATGATCTCCCTTTATAGGTACTATAAAATTACCCTCTTTATCCTGCTTACTAACCCGAATTCAATTCAATTAATAAACATTCATATATGACAATTCTAATGAAGCTTCGGAGTCCCCTCACTTAGAATCATAACATGGAATCCTGTTCAGTAGTGAACGCACTCAATCTACAACCAAGATATATATTCAAACTCTATATACCAATTGAAGATGCACAAAACGATCGTGAATATGGATTAAGAAAGTATAATCATATATAAAATAAATCCACAAGTAGTGTTGTACGGAGGATACACAAGAGAGTTTAATTAATTCATAAAACCTTCATAAACCCTAGATCTACCAAAACAGTTCTAGCCTATGATGTTACGAAGAACAATCATGGAAGTTGGATAGATCTTACCCATATGTCCGAAAAATACAAGATAAATTAGGAAACGAAGAAACCATAGATGTGGGCATCGTCATATCCTTCTCCGTCTTGAATCCTCCTCTAGGTTCTCCTCTTTATTCCACAGACGAATCCTCAAAGTGATGGATGGATGGAGGAAAAGATGTGGATGATGGTTGGGGGGTGAACCCCCCTTGTGGGGTGTATGATGATTGTGTTGTGTTGTATCCAATCCGTATCTCTATTGTGTCTTCTTGGTATGATCTACATCCCCTTTTATACTTGTAAGCTCCCTTATGGACCTAGGATGAGCTTTTTCTTGGAAAGCACAAAAATCCATGAACAGGGGGTAAAAATCCCGATTTTGCGCTAGTTCAGGCTTCTGGTTCGACCACGATGGCTTGGTCGAACCGGTGGTTCGACCACTAGTCGTGGTCGAACTGCATTTGTACCGTCTCACTGTTTCGCATATAACTTTCACATCCGGACTCTGATTTGAGTGATTCTTATACTCACGCGATCCTCTCTTCCTTGGCTTTCTAAAAATATAAAGAACTCACAAAAACTCCAAGATTTGAAGGTGTAACAAGCCATGCAAATTAATACAGCTGTTCTATTCAACACAGCTCGCGCGACGTCACTATTTTGCTCAAAACTTCCTCGTTTGGAATCCGATTGAGGTGTTCTTTATGCCAAAATGATCCTCTTTTCAGTGGATTTCCAACATATATCACAACACCAGTTTTGATCTCCACACAAAAATAGAAAATTTGTACAAGTTGGACGTGCATTTTTCAGCATTCATACACAAATTGCACCTTTTCTCCAACTTTGCACTTTTGATCCTTTTTCACCTAAAACAAAACAAAATACCTCAAGTGTACCTTTTTCTCACATATATGGAATATAAGAAACTTTTGCTAATATATAACAATAATTCTCATCAATAAGGTGTTAAATTGGACAATCAAACACGCTTATTTTCACTCTCATCAGGCATCCCTTCTGGTTCAAAGCAATTCCGCCTCATGCTCATGGCAGTGGGCAGTCTGCTGCTCTATTTCCTGATCCTTGCGGGCCAACAGGGATGACGCCTGACTCAAATACATCAAAGCCCTAGACTAGTTGCCGACAGCGGAGTAGATCAAGTCGTCGACGTTCAACTCCCTAATAATGTTGCTCTCTTCCTGAGTAAAGGACACTGGAATAGTCTCCGCTGCCCTTTGCATAATGTTAGGAAGATCTGACCAGCCAAGATGGTAAGGATTGGATCCTTAAAGACTCCGTAAGACGGGCGGAAGGGGACGAATCTTGGCAGACTGATAGGCATTTTCTCAACACACAATTTAATCCTCAAGTATGAAGGATATCAATCGTAGTTTCAAAGGTGATCAAGTTATATATCGAACCCAAGGGACGGATAAATATCAATTTAGTTATACTCTAGTAAACTAAGACTATTTTGGAATGTATAATGGTTGTGATTTGGTAATTAAGTAACGAAAGTGATTAAAATATCAAGTAACAATAACAAGAAGAAGAGATAAGTGAGTTGTGATCAAGTAAGATAGTAGGTATTCCATCAGGTAATCCAGTTCCACTTATTAATTCATCTTTCATATGACGGTGTCCGACTCTGCCTTGTGGTTTATGGACGCATCACTAAACCATGCAAATTCACGCTATAGACACAAGTAAATATGCGTATGACACGTGTAAATATCCTCGAAGCAAGAGATATAATTCACCCCCCTTTCTAGGTACTATCATAATCAATTATTTCCCGTGCACTTAGTACTCTAACCCGATTTGATCTCCCTTAATAGGTACTATAAAGTTATACTCTTTATCCTACTTATTAACCCGAATATGATTCAATTAACAAGTATTCATATAAGATAGTTCTAATAAGACTTTAGAATTCCTTCACTTAGAATTATAACATAAAACCTTGCTCAGCAGTGAACGCACTCAACAAATAACCAAGTTATGTATTCAGACTCTACACAACAATTATTGATGCACAAAACGACCGTGAGTATGGATTAAAAATGTGCAATCTTATATAAAATAAACCACAAGTAGTGTTGTACGGAGTTTACACACGAAAGACTAATTAACTCATGAAACCTTCTTAACCCTAGAACTACCGAAGCGGCTCTAGCCCATGATTGATCTAAGAACAATCATGATTAGTTGGACCGATCTTACTTGAATCTCTAGCGGAACTCTGTCACAGCCCTTCCGGAGGATGGATGATTGATCTCCTCTCAACTCTACGTCTCCACATCTTCTTGTATGATGGATGATCTCTTTACTGCTGCATAAGCCTTCTTTTATACTTGTAATCATGTCTCCTGGGCTTGGCATGGGCTTTTTAAGTGATCACACACATTGGCGGTGTAAAAATACGGATATGGTAAGCTCCCGAGCATCAATTCGACTTCAGCAACAGGTCGAATTGACCATCACAAGTTGAATTGCAGGTCGAATCGGCACACTGTAAGTCCCAGGTGCTCAATTCGACCAACTGCCCTAGTCGAATCGAAGTGACGAGGTCGAATTGGCATTTCCACCAATCGATTCGACCTCAATTCGACCTAATGCCCCGATCGAATTCCCCTGTTGTGGTCGAATCCACCTTCTGTACATGTTGTGTTGCCAATTCGACCTAAATGGCTGATCAAATTGACCTCTTTCAGGTCGAATCATACTCCTGCTTTGCCCAATCGGATGGCTTCGACTTTCTTTCTTCAGTTTTCAACACTTCCACTCCGATTACCTTCGAAAAACACTCAAATAGCTCCAACAACACCTGATTCATGCCTTTTCACAATATATATTGGTTTACAACCAATTTCAACCTTCAAACACTCCATAATAGTACAAATCCAAGTGCAAGATTCGTGAATTAACACACTCATCAAACCCCTAAACTTACATGTTGCTCGTCCCGGGGCAACGCAATCAAACCAAGGAGTCGTGTATAATTCATGAAGATCACCAAGTACAACACATATTACACATGCAATTTCATCAATTAAGATAAATATTTCCTGCATCATACATATCATTCATGCAAAACATCACTCAATCATATTACCATTCGGAGTACTAAGTCATCATGCTCACAAGATAAGTGTTTACTCTTTCACTCAAGTACTAGTTGCACTTAAAAGGTTAATATATACGTTCATACTCAATCCATACTCACGCGTAACCATAAGTTTGGCAAGAGTCTCAAAAATCAACTCACAATCAACTCATTACTAGGATCACAGAGGACTTGTTTTTGGGTTGTAATGTTGGCTCTTTGGAAAGGGTAGGAAAATTTAGATAAAGTGGCTCAAACACTAGTAGAGAGTTACCTTGGAGGTTCTTGCTTTCTTCATTCGGCTACATATCCTCCTCCAATTTCTTCTCTTGCACTTGCAATTTTTGAATTTCCTTCTCTTCCTTGCATCAACATCATTCTTCTTTTGATAACTAGGTACTACCCTTTTTAATTTGGGTACCAGTTTCAGGCACTACCCCTAAACAAGATTTAACCATACACTTTTCTTACTTTACTCAACCACACTCTCCCATCCTTCTTCCTCTTGCAATACTTATTCACCTCAACTCTCTACCAATAGGGTATTTAAACAAAGCTCAAGTAAAAGTTAAATAAGGCTCTTTTATTCGGCTTGCCAAAGAAAAAGCTTTTAAGGCTCAAATGGGGCTACCAAAGGTATACAAAATCAATGGGAAGGTAAATTTGGCTAAGTAGCTCAATTAATCAAGAATGACCTAAGATCATGTCCTAGTATTTCACCCATTATAAGTCTCACACAAGACTCTATGCCAAGTTCTAGAATACGTTCATATAAATGATTCTCTCAAGAATAAACTATCATGATCAAGCATGATTAAAAGGCTCAAATCCTCACATGGGTAAATAGAATCCTAAGTACTCCTCATAGCACATAATCAAGATCAATTTCACAAGAACTCTACATACTTATCAAATTATACATGCTCTCATCAATGAAAATTAATACATGAACATATGAATGCACAAAAATCCAAAAAACCATACATCAAAGTCAATCATACAAGTGTCTCCAACAAATCCCAGCTCATGCATCATAATCTATCCTAGAACTCAACATTCATGAGTAGCTCCGCAAACGACACAAAACACGGAACAAAACACCACTAAACATTAGACAAGTTGCAAAAAATCAACACATAAAAATCGATTAAAGTTTAAATATGCCGCAAAAATCAACTCCCCTAACAAACGTTACAAAGAAAAGATTATACTATCAGTGCTTATTGAGGTAAGTACATCACACACCCCCCAAACTTAGTAGAAACTATAGTCGAAACTAAGTTTGCAAAGAGATATAATTGTCGATAAGTAAGCACTTCAAATATAAAAATTTCTTACTCACACGAATGAAATAAAGCAATAAAACGAGTGGGAAAGCCCCCAACAGACGCTCTTGTTTAACGTCGGAGAGTCACGACGGTACCTCTACTACTGGATCTGAATACAATCCTCTCGCATTCTTACTTTCAAGTACTTCTTTTCTCTTTTATTTTCTGCACCAATCATCTCACCCTTCTTTGTAACTAAAACAGAACTTTTTAAATTTCTTTCCTTCCATGAATGGCTTGATTCCTTCTTTTCAATCCTCCACTCAATTGTAGGATCAACTTGCGTAGCAAAACAAGGGTCAAACAAGTTAGAATTATCAACACCAATATAAGAATAAAAATCCGGAGGTATGTTCGGAGGCTTCAGATATGGATCATCCGTCTTTCCTACAACCAAAAGATTATCAAATATCACATTAAAGTTAGTAGTAGGAAAAGTAAGAGATACGCTTGGTCCTGTGATCTCCTCTACCACTTCAATTATCTTGCTCTCATGCTTCTCTTCCTTAGCAGCAGGCTTCATTTCCTCCTTAACAGTGAACTTCTGATTCACCATGTCGGCAGTGGTCTTCCTTATTTGTTCATCCCTGGCATCACCTAATGCAAGTAACTTCTCAAGATAGTCAATACAAGCATCATTGGAGAGACCATCAAGCTTCGTAGTGGAAAAAGTAAGAGACTCCGCCGAACATGTCTCAAAAGGATCTTTCGATAGAATCAAAGATATGTCTTCCTTCACAATCTCTTCCACCACATCAATACTATGATACTGCGACTGCATAGGCATTTTCATTGCTTTGTCAAGGTTGAATAGGACCTCTTCTTTATCCATCCGCAACCTAAGTTCCCCCCTTTTGAACATCAATCATGGCCCTAGCAGTAGCAAGGAAAGGTCTCCCCAAGATAAGAGGGATATTATCCTTGTCATCTTTCATCTCAAGTACAAGAAAACCCACAAGAAAGACTAGTTTCTCTACTTTGACAAGAACATCTTCAATGATACTTTTCGGAAACGTCATCGACCTGTCCGCCAATTGTAGAGCAACTGTTGTAGGAGATAACCCCCACAAACCAAGTCTTTGAAAGATAGACAATGTCATCAAATTGATGCTTGCCCCAAGATCGCACAAGGCTCGTCGTGCCGACCCTTTTCCAATCTCACACAAGATAGTGAAGCTTCCCAGATTCTTCATCTTCTGTGGCAGCTTTCTTTGGATAATCGAGCTGTAGTTTTCAGACAAGTTCACCGTCTCAACTCCATTCAAGCTTCTCTTTTTCAACAATATATCCTTAAGAAATTTGGCATAGTACGGCATCTCCAATATTACCTTAGAGGAAGGAATACTCAAGCTTATCTTATTTATGATATCAGAAAACTTCTTGAACTTCTCTTCCAATCCCTTCTTAACCAACTTATAAGGAAACAGCGGAGGTATCTTTGTTTTGGGGATGCCCCATTCATCACGCTTGACCTTCTCCACTTTATCCTTTTCGACTCTCAACCTCTTGGCTCTTTCCCACTTCTTCTCTGCTATGATCTCAGTATTTTGCTCATTCAGAACCAATGGAATAATGTTCACATCACGAGGAGTGTTCGGTGAAGAAACATGTGTAGTACGGAGTAATTCGATCTCGATTCGACCAGATGCTCTGGTCGAATTGCACACCTGGAACACGATTCTCACCCTGTATCTCCAATTCAACCTGGATTCGACCAGAAGGTTTGGTCGAATTGATGTCCTCCTGGTCGAATCGGCTCATTGTAAGATTTCTGCCCTCCGATTCGACCTCAATTCGACCTGAAGGTCTAGTTGAATTGAACGACTGCTGGTCGAAACGGGCTTTGATAAAATAGAGTGCTCCAGAAGGGTGGATTCAACATCAATTCGACCTGGCCCCTTGGTCGAATTGAATGAATTTTGGTCAAATCGAGGCGCTGGTGCTTCCAAATCACGTCCAGATGTCCAATTCGACTTTTCCTATTGGATTCGACCTGTAGTGTTGGTCGAATTAGGGTTGAATTGAGCCTTTGACATGTCCAATTTCGATTATGGCCTCATTGGTCCCTCGTACTGTGTTCCAGACCTCAATGTGATGTCGCTGCAGGACTTTGGATTCTTAATACTTTGCGATGGGAGCTTTCCTTTCTCAATAGTTTGAGTGAGCTTGTTAACATTTTCTGCCATATCCCCCATCAACAATGTAACGTTCTTCACTTGTATAGTCAAATCTTTATGGTTTGCATCAATCTTCTTCTCTAACTTGGCCTCAAGACGATCCACTCTAGCATTATTCCTAACCATGTACCTGTTCATCATATCCTCGAAACTTGGCTTTCCTTCTTCCACTTTCGTACCCGGATCAACACCTGTCGGAGGTTGAATTGCATTGTTAGGATTACTCCATGAAAACTCCGGCCTCCTAGGCCGTTGATAATTATCCGGGGGACCACGATTGTTGTAGTTCCCCTGATAATTCCGGTTGCCTTGATTTTGATACCTCATTCCTTGAATACTTTGGCCCATAGCATAGTTTGCTTCTTCCATCTCCTCTTGGATAGTTCCATCATTCATTACTTCCTGCTGCATGATTGGTACGCGCTGAGATATATCACTGATTTGCTTTTGTTGGGACTCAAGTAGCTTGTTGATACTCGACAAGCTAGGGATGATCTCATCTTCTCTACTTGTTTTCACCATAGCATGTTCAACCTTAGCCACCTTTCCAAGGACGTAAGTGCCTCTCACTCTATCAGTTGGCCAATCTTTTGAGTTCATCGAAATATCTTCAAAAAGTTTCTCGGCCTCTACGGATGATTTAGTAAGCAATGCTCAATTAGAAGAAGCATCCAATAACACACGAGAATCACAGTCCAATCCACTGCAGAATATGCTGATATATTGAGCTTTAGATAGCCCATGTTGTGGACACTTATGAAGCATGTCCTTGAATCTGTCCCAAGCTTCATGAAACTTCTCTTCACCATCGATAGCAAATTGGTTAATATCTTGCTTCATCTTGAACACCTTCGAAGGTGGCATGTATCTTTCCAAGAACTTCAACT
This sequence comes from Pogostemon cablin, assembly GCA_023678885.1. Classification (NCBI taxonomy): domain Eukaryota; kingdom Viridiplantae; phylum Streptophyta; class Magnoliopsida; order Lamiales; family Lamiaceae; genus Pogostemon; species Pogostemon cablin. The sequence goes on from CM042973.1 coordinate 9,453,212, forward strand.
TCAATTGCTCTCAAGTAGTGCATTCAGCTACGTTAATAGTATCGTACCAATCTCTCACCTTTTCAGTAAGCGAGAATTTAAACAAGAGGATCTTCCAAGCATCTTCATGTTCCCCTGCGTCTTTTTGAGTACTTGCATAGCCCAAGAACTTGTTTAGATGCTGCTGCAGATCCTCGAAAGTCCCTCCTGAAAAGGAGTTCCTTTCTATCATGCTAATAAGAGTGGGGTGAAGATCGAAATCCGCATTAGCCCCCTCTTGCTCCTAGAAGCACAGAGTGTCCAGCCCCGTTATTCTTGAAGACTTCACAGATGGCCAAATTGTCTGGATTTGCTGCCATGTTGACTGTCTCTACTTCCAAATTAACTTCGGTTACAACTTCAATTGTTTGCGAATTTAGCACGTCAACTTCAACTCCAAGGTTAAAAGCTTCAGTTGGATCTATGTTCTTATTCTTACCCTTCTTCTTCTTTTTCTTCCTCGATGACGCTTCGATCTCCGGATTATTTGGTACTAATTCACCTTGCTTTGATCTTGTGAGCATACACCTGAAAAGAATAAGAGTTAGACAGTAAAACAAGAATTAAAATAGTCCTAATAAAAGTAGAAATAACAAAAAGATATTTTAAGTCGTCCCCGACAACGGCGCCAGAAACTTGATAGGCGTTTTCTCAACACACAATTTAATCCTCAGGTATGAAGGATATCAATCGTAGTTTCGAAGGTGACCTAGTTATATATCGAACCCAAGGGACGGATAAATATCAATTTAGTTATACTCTAGTAAACTAAGACTATGTTGGAATGTATAATGGTTGTGATTTGGTAATTAAGTAACGAAAGTGATTAAAATATCAAGTAACAATAACAAGAAGAAGAGATAAGTGAGTTGTGATCAAGTAAGATAGTAGGTAGTTCGTCAGGTAATCCAGTTCCACTTATTAGTTCATCTTTCTTGTGACGGTGTCCGACTCTGTCTTGTGGTTTATGGACACATCACTAAACCATGCAAATTCACTCTATAGACACAAGTAAATATGCGTATGACACGTGTAAATATCCTCGAAGCAAGAGATATAATTCACCCCCCTTTCTAGGTACTATCATAATCAATTATTTCCAGTGCACTTAGTACTCTAACCCGATTTGATCTCCCTTTATAGGTACTATAAAGTTATACTCTTTATCCTACTTATTAACCCGAATATGATTCAATTAACAAGTATTCATATAAGATAGTTCTAATAAGAATTTAGAATCCCTTCACTTAGAATTATAACATAAAACCCTGCTCAGCAGTGAACGCACTCAATCAATAACCAATTTATGTATTTAGACTCTACACAATAATTATTGATGCACAAAACGACCGTGAGTATGAATTAAAAATGCGCAATCTTATATAAAATAAACCACAAGTAGTGTTGTACGGAGTTTACACACGAAAGACAAATTAACTCATAAAACCTTCATAACCCTAGAACTACCGAAGCGGCTCTAGCCCATGATTGATCTAAGAACAATCATGATTAGTTGGACCGATCTTACTTGAATCTCCAGCGGAACTCTGTCACAGCCCCTCCGGAGGATGGATGATCGATCTCCTCTCAACTCTACATCTCCATGTCTTCTTGTATGATGGATGATCTCTCTACTGCTGCATAAGTCTTCTTTTATACTTGTAATCACATCTCCTGAGCTTGGCATGGACTTTTTAAGTACTCACATGAATTGACGGTGTAAAAATACGGATATAGTAAGTTTCCGAGCATCAATTCGACTTCAGCAACAGGTCGAATTGACCATCACAAGTCGAATTGCAGGTTTAATCGGCACACAGTAAGCTCCAGGTGCTCGATTCGACCAATTGTCCTAGTCAAATCGAAGTGATGAGGTCGAATCGGCATTTCTGCCAATCGATTCGACCTGATGCCCAGGTCAAATTCCCCTGTCGTGGTCGAATCCTCCTTCTATACATGTTGTGTTGCCAATTCGACCTGAAGGACTGGTCGAATTGACCTCTTTTAGGTCGAATCGTACTCCTGCTTTGCCCAATCGGATGGCTTCGACTTCCTTTCTTCAGTTTTCAAGACTTCCACTCCGATTACCTTCAAAAAACCACTCAAATAGCTCCAACAACACCTGATTCATGCCTTTTCACAATATATATTGGTTTACAACTGATTTCAACCTTCAAACACTCCATAATCGCACAAATCCAGGTGTAAGATTTATGAATTAACATACTCATCACAGACGAGACGCCGATCTTAAAACCCAAGTATGGGGTTTCGATTGAAGGCGTCACGGGGATTGCCCGCTGGTGAAGAGACCCGAGCTCTCGACATGAGCCCTCTTACTCGGGGGCTAAGAAGAGTTGTCAGTGAGTGACGGTCGAACAAGCAGACCGACACCAGCAGGTCCCCGGGGTTGGCATTGTACGGGTTGAACGATTGGAGAGGAGCTTTCGGAATCAGGAAGGAGGTAGTCTTCCTCCTGTCCCTCTTCTCGCTTATCGGCCACGTTACCAAACCCCTTCTGGCCGAGAGAATCGAGAACACCTTTACCTAGTTCTGGCCGAACAGCCTCCTTAGTAATCCGAGTAGCCCCTACGCCCACTTCATGATCTAGGACGAGAACATTCACCGGCATAGCCTAAGGGCTCGGCTCCACGGGCGAAGTGTTTTCTACATCCTCGACCTCCACTAGAGAGCTCGGTAAGGCGAACTTAGAGCCGATAGGGATAGAAGACCTGCTCGACCCCACCACTAACCCTATGGGAAGATCTGGGATGGTGGTTGTGGCCTCTGATAATTCAGTATTCTCCTCGGCGTGGGCAGCCACAGTCACCATCAAGGGTGGAACGGGCGTGTTTGGATCCATCATCAGCTCGTGCTTAATAAGGAGTGCGTCAGGATTATGTCGGTGCTCCTTTCCTGCTGACTCAGTTTCCCTATAACCTCCACGAGTTTGAGAAATCTTTTAGAGAGAGGGAACCCAGCACATTTGTCTCTATTTGCGAGTAAGGACGAAAGAAATTTAGGGAATCGCTGGGCGAATATAAAAATAAAAAAGGAGAAAAGGAGATAATAATGCAAGGACCAGATAATCACGCGCACAAAGAAGCTGAAAGGCGTAAGGAACCTTGATCTAGGCCGGCTTCCATTGCCCCGCTGCCCAACACCACCACTCTTTCCAATTCTTGATAAAGGTGGACTTCCCAAAGAGGGACATCTCATTTTTGAGATTAACACGATAGAACCTCTTGGCGGAAGTATCCTCCGAAGGGCGGCACAAATGCTCGATCTCCTTCGGGATAGATGGCGGTAGCCTCTTTCACAGAATATAATGATAAGCCCAATCACTATTGCCCAGGCATTCGGGGTCAACTGGGTTGGGGCTAGATTCCAATAATCGAGCGAGCGGCCAAAACAAGGATGAAGAGACAAACAAAACCCTAACTTCAGCATCAATTCATTCACCGCCACGAACCCCTCGGCTGGTTTGCTCGCCCGGTCACTAGCGATGGGCTTTACAAATCTTATCCCTGGCGTCGCGTACTTTAAGGCCAACTCTTCAAATTGGGCGAGAGGAATCGAGCTCTCTTGGTAATGGGCCTTCATGTCATTATGAACCCCATCGTGCGACGTAATGCGGGCCTGGATATTTGCTGGGTCTGGGATGTCCTCCATCGCCGGTGGAAAAATGGACGACAGAGAGCGAGAAAACTTCACCCTCACCGCACAGTTCTTGGTAGGCCCTCTCTAGAGACTCCGAAATCCCTTCTCCACCACTTATCGCTCACCTCAGACCCACTGGACGACTGGAATCGAAATGGCCGTCCCGCTTCATACAATGACTCGAAAGAGAAAAGAGGGCAAAGAAAGCCAAAGTTGGGGGATTAAGGAGAAGAAGTGAAGTGAAAATTTTGAGGCACATAGGCGTCCTTATATACTAGCCTAACCCCAACCAACCAATGCGACTCTGCCAAAGAAACAATAAAGGCGAAGCACTTTATTCAATCGACGTAATGATTAGGCGGCGCCTCGAATGCGTAGCCTGGATTTTAAAATATCGTGTCAGAATCTTCCGAAAATGTCGTGCGCGTCAGAAAATTTAAAATTCAAAATCGAACTAACCGGAGCGCACGCACTACTAAGATAGGTTCCGCCTCAACTCAACTAACCCTCTTGAAGCCAAAGCCCGGGGGCTAATATGGTAGGACCCATCATACTGGGCCCTAAATGAAGAACTTGGACCGGACAATACAAGGCCCAACAACAATTCTGAGACCTCCTCATGGGTCAAAGAGGAGAGCGCTCAAGCAGATGCTTCTCCGACTCTGTGGCCGAGCTCGTATACAAGATTCTTTCGGCCGTCGAAGGTCATGCACGTCCTCCGATCGCACTCCCACTTAGCCACTAGCTATAGCCAGCCTAGAAGCTACACGGATATCCCCTAAGATTCGTATATAGGGGATATCCTAAAACGAATCACTAAAATAGTCACATGGGGCTATAGCATTTAATGCCTACAGTGTTTGCCATTAATGCGATGTGACTTGACGATTTATCCAGATATACGGATGATGTCAGTTCACCAATATATGAAGCCTGCTCCTAACCAATAAAGGACATGAATATTCACCTCCAAAAGACACGAGATCGCTTGGAGGGAACCCTTGAGCATTCTTTACTAGATTGTTATGTTGGATTAGCACAGATAATTCTCTTTCTCAACCAAACAGCCATATCAACTCACAAATAAGGGAGGATTAATTCTTCTATCTACAAGTGAGACGTCCAATATAGTAAAATGAGAACCTTTTGGTGGGACAGAGGAAGTAATAATTATTAAATTTATTTTTAATTATTTTATTTTATAGTAAAAATTAAATAAAAATATAAATAAAGAACTTGTGTGAGTTTGTCTCACGTAAGGTTTTGTGTGAGACGGAATGATAACGTCTGCTAATGAAAAGTGAATTGAATTAATATGCAGTGATACTGAATTAATAGAAAGTGATAATACTGTTTTATGAACAATTTATATATTCCCCGTCCCTTTCAAAGGGGTCAATTTTTTTTTATTTTGGACGTCTCATTCAAAGAGTCTTCTTTTCTTTTTTATACACATAACCTACAATACAATTAAAATATGAAGCTACACACTCATTAATACAATTACTTACTAAACATTAAATAGTAATCCTCTTTAATCAATTATGGAAAAGCAAAAGCACCCTTGCATGGAATGGAGGGGTACTATAAATAAAATAATATTCCCTCCATCCGCTTCTAAGGTATCCATTTTACTATTTTTGGCTTCCTCTTCAAATGTATCCATTTTCCTTATTTAGTAAAAAAGTACTCCCTCCATCCCATAAAGAAGTTCACAGTTACTGTAGATAAGGAGTTTAAGAAAAAATTACTTTTTGGGGGTAGTTTGGTATTTTTAGGTAATAAATAAATTATAAAGAAAGTTATGTGAGTTATAAAGGGGTGACAATTTTAAAATTAAACTGTGTTGTGGGGTTATTGATTTGTGTATATTTCCTTATTTGGGGGTGTGAACTTATTTATGGGACGAACAAAAATAGAAAGTGTGAATTTATTTATGGGACGGAGGGAGTACACAATATGGTCCACCACTTTCCTCTAATACAACTACCCACTTTACATATAATAATAATACTCTTTAATGCACGTACAAGAAAATAAATGAATACCTTAGAACATGACAGATGGAGTATTTATAGTGAAAGTAATGACCATTTTAAAAAAGGAATATTTTTAGAAATGCCATTTTTACTAATTGATTTTTAAAATTGCCACCTACCATAAAAAAAAATTAGAAGAATGCCACCCTTAATTTTTTTTAGACATAATTTCCCTTAACCTCTAAATAAAAAACACGGGCTTCAGAAAATCAAAATGGAAAACCCTTCCTCAACCAAAACAACAGTTCACCGATTTTCTCTTCTCATTTTCTCCTAAATTTGTAGGTTGTAGAACAAGAGAGAAAGAGGGGACCCTGCCAAGACTTTGGGATCGACTAAAGCTTCCGGCTCGGGCAAGTTCTGCTCCTTCTCAAGCCCTTACTTCTCATTTCTGAAGAACCAGACACTATCGAATCTACACCACGAGTCATGTGAAATCATTGCGGATATTCTCAAGCCTGATAATGGCACTCTTGCGAGAATCAAGAAAGGTAATGTGTTCTCTGGGAGTTTAAATTTAGAAATTAGGGGAATTCTAAGCTGATATGTTTGAGGTTTCTTAAATAGATTTCGAAATTTTATTTCTAAGTTTCATGTTTTTGTTTTCACCTCCTCTCTAGTAAAGAGAACAATACTTTATTTTTTTATGATAAATTTTGTTAGTTATGATTTGATATTATTTTATCATAATTTAGTTGTTGGAATTTTTCATTGCGGAAAATGGATTTAAGGTTTAACGGAGGTGATAGTAAGACTGTTAGAGTAATATTGTTGGAATCTAGTGATTAGTAGAGTAGATTGCACCGAAGAATAGTGTCGATTCTTATTTTTTTCAGTTCATAATTATGTGGGCAGGCAGTAGGGCACCATTATTTACTAGTAGTATTTTAATGCTATATCCAATATCATAGGAATTATTAGGTAGATGATTTATTGTTGTCTTGCGTTGGTAAACTTTATACCCTTATTTCTATAATTAGAATACTACATCTCATTTTGAACCACATGAGGTGACTTTGTCGTGCAAAGATCCTCTCTCATAATAGCTATTTGTTTTGTATATTCTGATTTATTGAATACTAGTATGTGGGAATTTTCATGGTTGCTTTTGCAGCAAAATGAGTGGCATCGCAAAAATTATTACACATTTGTGTGAGTAGCTATATTTCCTACCATTGTTCTACTTGAGTGATTTTTCTACTTGAAAAGGCTAGAACATAGAAATATATATGAAGTTAACATCGAGCATGTATTCATTTCAAGTGGGTAAAGATTATACTTTTGAAAGTTTTACTATGTTCAACAACTTCAAAGTTGAAATTATGTTCATCTCTTTTTCATGCCTTGTATATGTTATCGACCATTTGTCGAGGCTTGTATAGATACTGGTGAGAAAGATGAAGCACTAAAATATATATCAAAACTTTCTGATCCCAAAGAGAAAGCAGAGAAAACCCTTAATAATGTAAATAATTGATTGTGTGTAGAAATCCCTTTTCATGGAGCACTAATATACTTTTTATTAATTATTTGGACTTAGTATGATGAAAAATCACAACATACCATAAAAATTAATTTATTTTAGAAGAGTTCAGTTTATCATGCAAATTAAAAGGAGTGTCGTGAATAAAGATGACATTTCAGGATTCTTTTTCATATTTATGCGGAACAAATTGATGTGTTTAGATTCATACATCCATATGCACCAGTTTCAGCTGCAAATTCTTGAAATGATTATCATATTATCATTGTCATGTGTTTATTATCATTAATGCATGATTTGGATTAATCTCAATATTCAATTTTGTCATGATATATATCTATATAATCTTACCATTCAATTATTTTATTAGCAGAAATGAAATTAACAGTAGACGAAGAAAGATAATTTAGGGTAAAAATTAGTTGTCGATCATCTTGGGATGTTCTTAAAAAGATCAAGAGTACATTGAAAGGTCAGAGCATGACATCATTCAAGAACTCGTGCTTTGGATATTTCTTACGAGTAAAGAAGATTCAATTCCAAGATCAACTATATTATCATTTGTTGCTTCGACAAGATATAAGCTCATCCAAGGATAACGTTTTATTTCACATAAGTGGACTTGAGACAACTTTTGGATACAAAGAACTGTGTCTGATCACAGGGTTGAGGTTTGGATCTTTGTCTCCTTATCCAAACACTTTTGATTTCTTCAATAGTTTTTTTAAAAATACTACAAATGTCTATCTATCTAATATTGAGAAGCTTTACGATGACATATGTAGTAAGGATAGTGGTGACTCAGATAGATGCTTTAAGCTTGCCCTGTTATACTTTCTTGAAGGCATCCCGGTTTCACGTGATAAAACAACTGCAAAAATTGATATGAGTCACATGTATTTATTAGATGACATTTCTAAATTTAATCAACATCCATGGGGAAGAGTAGTTTTTGAATATTTGGTATCAGATATAAGGAAGTTCCGAGAAAGACTATCTGAGTTTAAGGAAAAAAATAGTAATAAGCCGATGCACAAAGAATTGAAGTTTAATACTAATAAAATTTCCTTACGCAATTCAAATTTGGGCGTATGAAGTAATTTCTGCTTTGGGTGAGAAGTATGGGGCTCCTGTGAAAAAATGGAATAATGTGTATCCAAGGTTGCTACGATACAAACCACTTCAAATGCCTTGCTTTGATACATTGAAGGCAGACTTTTTTCCAAATCTAGGTGTTGGAGATTCGTTTGGGTCTAGCGTAAGTATAACTTGTGAAATAATTTTAGTATTTCACTTTGCTTTGTGTTTTGCACATAATTTACTTTATTTATCTTATTATTTGCAGATTTCCATTTCTTATGAGCTGATTCCCACTCCGGTTGAGATGAAAAAAATAGTTTATTAGATTAGATGAGTGGAATGAAGTCTTACACAAGATTAATGAAGAAGAAAGTAATAAAAAAAGCGTGAAAAAGTGGACTATTTAGCAGAAAGTGAAGTACGTAGGGAAATAAGATCAAAGAGGAAGTATGATCATATTGAGAAAAAATCTGTTGCTGGGGATAGTGGAGAAAAGGTATTTTGAATATATAGATTTAAGTTTTTAAGAAGTATGGTTTATCGTAGTATAATTTATTTGTGATATATAGGATGTGGTTCTCGCTTTGATCAAATTCAAGGAAATTAATACGAGAATTGATCAAATTCAAGAACATTTTGACAAGAGGTTTGATGAGTTGAAGGATGTCATGCAGAACATCTTGAGTGAATTGTTGAAAAAGCCCAAGTGCGCAGATTGTACCGACCACCCTAACGAGGAGAAAAGCTCACATGGACACCAGAATCCCCACACACACAACCCAAAAGCAACTCCAAAGGAAATGAGCATTGTAGCCTTGAGAGCAACTTCAAAGACAATGATATATGTGCAATGGAAGACAAATATACATGCATTCCTCAAAGTTAATCTAATAACTTGCATGTCTTTTCTGTTGAAAGATTATTACATGAGCTTACCATATACAATGAGAGCAAAGTAGTAGAACACAATGTCTCTTGTAATAATCCTTTATCTACAGTCATCAACTTAGTCTCTCCAAACAAGGAGTCAAGTAAACTGTATTGTAGGGAGAAGAAAGAAAGCAAGTACAAGAAATCACCATTTACATCTTTTAGCATGGAGAAGAAGAAGCAACAAATTGGGACTACTCAACAGTTGGGGTTAAAATATAACCCTACCATATCAGAATATGATCCCAAAAATATCATAATTTTTTAAGATTGACATAATTCCAACTATAATTGTGAAAGGTAAATAACATTTATGTAATTAGATGAAATAACAATGTGATGTCAATTATATTTATTCACTTGTTACTTTATTTAGTGTCAAAGTGAAGACTACTGCTGAGAGCATTGGAGAAGTGCATGTTAAGTGGTTTGATAAGCTCTATCCTCTACCATCGCCGAAACTAAATTGGCTACAGGATGAGGTTTGTGAATATTTATATTCTTATTACTCTTTTAACCATTATTTAGTTGTCGAGATATTGATTTACATTTTTCATTGTTCGATGAAGCATATTGATTGTTTATTGGGATTGATCATATTGAAGTCTAAATTATGGTCGAGTGCTTTTTTACAAGATTGGGTTATTATTGAACTCCAATTTTGGGTAAGTAGGATTTAAGATTATATTTAATTTTCCTCACCCAACAATTATGATTATTATTTACATTATGTTAACACAGAATACCTTAAAAAGTGAGTGAAAAAAATGGGAAACAGCTCATACATCAAGTGGAACAAATGAAAAATAGAAGTGGAAAAAAAAAGGTGATAATGGAATACGCAGGTGGAAATTTACCAATCCAGGGAGGTTGTCATTGGTCTAATATTTCTTGGGTCCTGGGTGTTGCACGTGTTTGGAGGACATTGGGTTGCATATGAGTTAAAGATTGACACCCAAGAAATTTTTATTTATGACTCAATTTCAAAAAGGAGTTCCATGGATGTTATTAAAAAAGAGTTTAAACATATGGTGGTGATGCTTTCGTCTATTTGTTCAGATGTGAAAGTTTGGGAAAAAAGGGTATTAAAGCCGCCAAGAATGAATGGATTTTGGTACTCTATGACCAAACACCTAACCAACGTGGAGGAGATGATTGCGGTCTTTTAGCTATCAAGTTCATTGAGTGTCTTGCCACTGACCATATGGTTGATAAAATCGATCCTTCAAAATGTGTGGAGTGGAGGAAACGATTCTGTGCGGAGCTATTCTCAAATGAACTTGTTGCACTGTAATTAGTAGTATTTCAATTATTTAGTTATTTGATGAACTTGTTGCATTTCTGTTGAGCTGTGTACTCAAATTATTGTAAGTAGGTATTTTTGTTTGGTCCATTAACTCTATGTATTCGAAGTTTCTTTAATCTTGTAATATTTTGTTTGGGCCATTTACTTTTCTATTATAAGTAATTTAGTCGCATTTTTTATTACACATGAAGCATGAACCATTACACAAATAGTTGCTAGAAAGGTCTCACAGCACCACATGACCAACTGTAAGACCCTGTACGCGACACGACCTATGTGCGACTTTAAGTGCGAACCTGTACGCGACCATATGTGTGACCCTGTACGCACTATGAGACCGTACGACCATTTGTGTAACCATTTGTGCAACCCTGTACGTGACCATATGTGCAACCAATATGCGACCAATTATGAGACCATGTACGCGCCCTATGTGCGACCCTGTACCCGCCCTTAAGCGACCAACTGTACAACCCTGTATGCGATCATGTATGCATCCATTTATACAACCCTGTACACGACCCTAAATGCGACCCTGCACGCGACCCTATACGCGATCCGTGTATGACCCTATACGCGACCCTATATGCGACCATGTACGCGACTATTTGTGTGATCATTTGTGCAACCCCGTACTCGACAATGTACGCGACCAAATTTGTCTGACAATGTACGCGACCAACTTTGTGACTATGTATGTGACCATTTGTGTGACCCTGTATGCAACCAACTATGCGATCCTATACGTGACCCTATGTGCGACCCTGTACGCGATCAAATGTGCAACCCTGTACGTGACCTTTGTTTGACTCTGTACGCGATATTTGTGAGAAAAACTGTGCGATCTATCTTAGAAATAAAGTGCATTTCAAGCACACACGTGACTCTACATGCGAATGGTTGTACGACTAACCTAGCCACCTAGTAAAATATAAGTAATATTACGAAGTAACAAACATAATAAACTTTAAAATCTCAAATTAAATTGTCAATACAAACTGAATATATAAATTATAAAAAAGATGTAAACATACTAAGTCCATACAAAGTCTATGATGGTGGATGTAAAGGTATGAGATTTTTGCATGTTTTTCGATTATGCCCAGTACGATGGCAACGCGAGCAAGATCTTTTCACCACCACTTCTCCTTGAGACAATATTCGTTGTTTCCTAGGTCGACCTGCTGAGACACGTATTCTCGGTGGAAGGACAATAATGTCCTTTATGTGGTCCGGGATATCCCATTCTTCTTCATTCCCAATGGGAAACACAGGTTCAGCATATGACAATATAAGTGCATTTGTGCTATAAAATTTTGATGATAACTTAGATGGAGGAAAATTGTGATTCAAACCAATAGCTAATGCATATGAACAAGGGAGTTGTTCAAGTTGGAAAATCTTACAGCCACATTCTCTAGTGCTTAGGTTTACCTGCCTTTGTAGCTCACCATCATGAACGTAGTATATACTACTGTCCACAGGTGCAACATATATAAATCTAGCATCTTGGTTTTGTTTTCGGAGCTCTTTTTCAGCCCATTTTATCAAATTAGTATGCATATTGGATGTAGCCACACGTCTTTTCAAAAACTATTTGTTCAGCTTGTACATACAACCTTCTAATACTGCGACTGGTGGATACTCTCTCACCTTTCGAAGAAGACTATTCATGCTCTCAGCAATATTTGAGGTCACCATATTATACCTTCGGGCTAGCATGTGTACTCGAGACCATCTACATTCCAAGTCACCCTCAGTCAAGTATTGATACACATCTTCAGAGACACCTCGTATTTCATGCATTAGTTGCGCATATTTAATATCTCTATAAGTATATGCAGCCGATGTAAGCATTCTCTCAATATTAACAGTTTTAAACTTGACTGTGACATTTTGTTTGAGATGATGTAATCAAATGCCATGAAATGAATGAGGAAAGATTGTACTCATTGTTTTTTCAATAGACTTGTGTCTATCAGAAACAAAAACCAACTCAGGAACATCTCCAATTGCAGAGTGTAGTCTAGATAGGAACCAGTGCCAAGAAGCATCATTTTCAGAGTCTCCAATTCCATATGCAATTGGATAAATTTGATTATTTCCATCCAATGCTGATGCAATAAATAATGTTCCACGATACTTTCCCTTCAAAAATGTCCCATCAATCACAATAACCGGATGAATATTTGATAAGAAATCACGTATAGAGGCACCAAGAGAAATGAAACAGTACTTGAAATGATTTTGACCATCAGTTTCAATGTCCGTAACTATCCCCGAATTGCAATGTTTGAACAAATACAACCATCTTGGAAGCTTAGCATAAGACTCATTTGATGATCCACTCCCTAATGCAAGGGCAGCTTCTCTCGCCCTCCATGCCTTACCATATGATATCTTGATACCATAACAATTCTTGAACTAAAAAATTATTGCAGCTGGTGGATAATAATAAGTTGGATTCTCAAACCTAAATTTAACTACACTGCCAACTGTTTTACTAGTTGCTTGACGATGGCCTTCATTAAGGATGTCAACTTAACAAGTATGCTCACTTGTGTATTTCCGAATCTCCTATGTTGTAGTATGCTTCATACAGCTACCTCGTAACCTCCATTTATATTTTGGGTCAACACAACACACAATTAATCGTCCTTTGTCTGATTTCAACACTTTGAATTCTCTATTCTGTGATATTGAATAAGTTCTCTGACGTTTCACAAGTGCATCCTTGTCCATAAAAGTTTGTCCAATCCACAAACTTGATGCAGCACCCTTAGAAGATTCTCCAAAGCTGCTAGCGTTCATATTGGAAGACATAGATACTGTCTTTGCCAATTTTCTTGACCTATCCCCATCTTGCTCTTCAATATGTATTCTTAACCTTGCATGATTAAACATTTCTGGAGGTATCCATGAACAAGGTTGCGAGGATGATGGTGGAATGACATCAACCTCAATGAGCTCATCAATAGGCCCATCAAGATTGATCCTTTCATTTTGGTCACGATCTTCTTCTTCGGATTCAAAGAAATCATGCTCGCTCATATAAGAACTATTGGGTGCATCACATTCAAACTGAATGCCACCACCAACATCATCATGATTCTCACGTAGAATTGTGTTCCTTGAAGAATTAGTCAAAATCTGATTAGGAGAAACCACTGAAGTTCTACTTGCCATAATAATTTCCAAACACAAAGGCAATGACAATGGATCTTTCTTATTCATCATCAACAACAGTTGCATGTCATATAACTCATTTATCGGATAAGGAGGCACGATTCCATTTGATTTATAGCCAAACCAATATGACATCTTAATGTCATGATTTTCTTTGTTAATTTTGGTCACATCAAATATTTTGTCTAATAATTGTTCATAATTTGTGTCTATATCTGCCCATACAATTTTTGACTTGGTTTTCTCTCCATCATAATTCTATTGACCGGAATCACGTAGCCATTTTCAATCCCAAAGGCATAGAATAGCAATCTTATCTTAAATTTAAAATATATATTTAATATTAATAAATACATTAAAATTGTATATGTGTTATTTACGTGCAGCCTCAATTGTTTGTATGCTTGACAAATCATGCGCACGCAACTATTCAAGCGACCATTAATGTGACTACATATGCGACTGTTTAGTGTGAAAATCTGCATATTTTAGGGTCCGATTTAGTATCGATGTGTGATATTTATATCCGTATTTGATCATTTTTTGATTGAATTGTATATATTTTTGTTATAGATGCTTGTGAGGTGTTATTTCGTGTTTTTAGGTAGAAAACGGGGTAAAAAGAGCAAAAATGGAAGTCAGGAGCGAAGCCGGGCCAAAATAAAAATTGGTGCAGCATGACACGACTCGTGCTAGCCTTGGCACGGGTCATGCTGCCCACATAGCCTACTCGTTCAGGCCACATGCGGCACGAGATGCCATCGCCGCCCAGCACACCCCGAAAGTGCATGACTCATATCACTACTTTGCACGACTCGCGCCACACTCAACTAGATGAATTTTTAGGGGTTCTTTATATGGTTGGAAAGCCAAGGAAGAGAGAATCGCGTGAGCACAAAAATAGCCTCAATCGGAGATCGGATGAAGAAGTTATGAGCAAAATTGTGAGGTCGCGCAGGCTGCCGAATGGTGGCACGACCCGTGCCACATTTGGCACGACTTGTGCCGACCACCCAGCCAGCGCCCTTGCCACCTAGCTGTCGAGAAATTCCAATAGCATGCACCCGGCATGACTCGTGGTGCTTTCCAGCGAGCCCGTTTTTTTATTTTTCGGCCCGTTCGTTTTTTGACGTGAAAAGGCCCACTTTTGAGTCATAATTCAGGAATTATCAGTGCCCAACTATAAAAGGAGCCCTTGGGGTGTTCCAAATCCTAACTCTCCATAACTCTTCACATCTTTTCATAATTCACCATCCCATCCACCCATCCTGGGGAGTTCATCAGTGTTGCTTACATGAGAAGGAGAACAAGAAGGTTCAGAATCACAGAGGAAAGAACGGAGAATCACGCCACATCTAGGGTTTCTTTATTTTTTCTTTTAAGCTTTTGAATTATAGACCTATGGAATTGTTTTCATACCTAACCATGTGTGTTACCTGTAACACTATGGGCTAGTACTTCTTGGATAGTGCTAGCTTTTGAAGGTTGAATTGGTTTGAATTGATGATCTAGAATAGGTTGGATACCTGCAATATACTTATTCCCTTATTAATGCTTTAAATTTAGACTTATATTTTTGTCTTATATGATCTGTCCTCATGCATATATATGTCATTGTCTTATGCATATTTATGCTTGTTGCTTGTGTTATATAAGAATTATATTTGTCAACCTGTTATGGGTAAAGGGGATCTAACCGTATAACATTTATTCATTAGAATAATTAATATTGGACACTTAATATATTTATTAATTACCATTTTAGAGGATTTGATTTCTTAGATTGTTAAGTGGGAATTGAGGATTAATTCTTAAGTACATATAAAGGGAAGTCTAGTGCTCTAACCTTTAATGGAATTTTGCATGAAGTACCTAGAAAGTGAGTATAAATTATTCTTCTGCATCTGAGGGTTTAAACCAGGTTTATGTTTTAAGTTTACTTTAAAAGAGGGATTTAACATAATTAAGTGATTGCTTTCATAAGAACTACAGGGATTTTGACCAATTGTCTAGTGATTTGATTTGACCGATTTAACTGGATTACCTAGTGCTATCTATCTTCTCTCTTGAACACTTCATCCTTATTTTTATTTGCTATTTTATTATTTTAAGTACTTATTTTCTGCTTTCTTAGGTTTAATTAAATTCACTTATAAATCCAGATTTGTCTTAGGTTAGAGTTGTCATAAATATATTAAATAGTAAGTTTAAAATTATCCCTTGGGTTCGATAATAGACTTGGTCACACGCTGAACTGCAATTGATTCTCTAAACTTGGGGACACGCAAAAAGGTGAACAAGCAGCGACCATGCACGCGACTAACCAAGCGACCATGCACGACTACTCAAGTAAATATGCACGCTACTACACATGCGACCATACACACGACTAACCAAGCGACCACACATGCGTGCAACTATGCACGTGACTAATAAAATGACCATGCACGCGACTATTCAAGCGACAATGCACGCGACTATTCGAGCGACCATACACACGACTAACTAAGCGACCATGCATGCGTGCGACTACTCATGCGACTAATCAAGCAACTATGCACACGACCATTCACGCAACTCACTAGCGACTGTTCACGCAATCATTCGTGCGACTCACAAGTGATTACTTACTGAAGGTACGTGCGACCTTACGCGCAACCTGTCACGCAACCTGTCACACGATTCTTCGCAAATTGTGATTTTTATACCTCAAAGTTTAGATTTTTATCAAAATTTCACAATATGTGTGTTATCAATATTCTAAACACGTCAGGTAATGTAAAAATTCTTATTCATCTAATCAAACACCAAAATAACATCATCCAATATAACATGTTAATTTTCACAAAAACCCTAAATTTAGTTTATGAAAAACAAATTATAAGGTTTACTAACCTAGATTCATATTGGATTGCATTGTGCCGTTGTCGCTTTTCTCGTGTTGTGCCGATGCGTTGTGCCGTGGCCTTCTCAAATCTTTAAAATTTTTGAAGAAGAACGATGAGTGATAAGAGAATAAGACAAAATATTGAAAGAGAAGAAAATATGTGGTTTAATGGGTGAAAAGGGTATTTGGGTAAAAAAAAAGTGGCATATTTGAAAAAAATTATGGTGAGTAGCATTTAAAAAAAAAGTATTGAAAGTGGCAATATTAGAAATTTGTCTTGCCCACCGGGCTCCTCACACAAGTGAGTGACCCGGGTTCGATTCCCATTGGGAACGAATAGGAGGAGAGTTATAAGGAGGCTTGGGAAAATAAGGGTATATGAAGACTTGATGTACTAATTATACTAAACACTAATTTTGTCCGATAAAAAAAATTGCCTTTAAAAAATCTAAAATAATCTCATGAAACGCTTTAGGCTAGACTTACCAAAAATATAATGTAACTATTGAGATTGACTCCTAATTTTGTTAATGCCACTCCATCGGCCGTTTGCAAAAGCAAACTCAGGTGCGCCGTTTCATCGAGGGTAACCCCTAATTTTGTTAATGCCACTCCATCGCCCGCTCGCAAAACGTCGATAACTGAAGGGGGATTGAGTAATCGGTTTCTGGTAATTAATTATTCCCTTTTACCCTTTTTGTTTTACAGTTCCGCGAAACCTTCAATGGCAATGAAGTCGTAATAATAATGCCCTTCTCTCTCGATGAATCTCCGGCCGAAACTCAGATCGCCGCCGCTCCCCGCCGCCACCTTACCTTACAACACTAAAACCTCACTCTCCAAAATGCCCCGTAAATCTCTCCTCCGACCCACGCTTGCCCTCGCCTTTCTTCTCTCCGTTTTCCTCATCTACTCCTTCATCTCCCACTCGCCTCCCAATTACACCATTCCAGCAGCAAATAACTTGGGGAATATTCACCTTCGTTCTCTGGATTATCGTACCAATGATAAGAAGGTTAAGATGTATATGTATGATCTGCCGAGGAGATTTACGTACGGGGTAATTGAGAGCTACGCGGCGGCGCGTGGGGGAGAATCTGTTGGGAATGACGCGTTGCTGAAGTATCCTGGAAATCAGCATCCTGCCGAGTGGTATTTGTTTTCCGATCTCAACCGTCCGACGGAAGAGCGGATCGATTCGGCTGTGACTCGAGTGACGGACCCTGAGGAAGCCGACCTTTTCTATGTGCCCTTCTTCTCTTCATTGAGTCTCGTCGTCAATCCGATTCGACCTACTGTTAATGTCTCTTCTGATAGGGCTGTTTATAATGACGAGCAGAACCAGGTACGATTTAATTTAAAATTTTGGTATCTTAATCATGAGTTACTTGATGCTGCTTGATTGATATTACCATGTTGATGCTTATTTCGATCATTTGATGTGCAGTATCGTTAACTTGAATTTCATTTATCTTTCAAGAAACAAAATATTCATGTACTTAATTCAGTTAAATAAGTAACAACCAGCAGTTGTGTATCATGCTTTTGACTAATGTAGGAGGCGTTGATGGATTGGTTGGAAGAACAAGTATACTGGAAAAGGAATAATGGGTGGGATCATGTGTTCATATGTCAAGATCCGAATGCCATGTATAAAGTCATTGATAGAGTAAAGAACGGGGTACTGTTAGTTTCAGATTTTGGGAGGTTGGCTCGCAACCAAGCATCACTGGTGAAGGATATCATTTTGCCGTATTCGCATCGGATAAATACATATAAAGGGGATGTTGGACTGGAGAATCGAAATTCCCTGCTGTTCTTTATGGGGAATCGGTATCGAAAAGAGGTAATAATCTGCTCTCTTTATCGTGGTGGATGTGTAATCTGACTTATTAATTTCTCATTTACTTGTATGATAAATGTCTGAACATAGATAATGAATTTCAAGGCATGAGTTTTGCCCCTTTCGGATTTGCATATTGTTGCAGTAGATAATTATATGAGCATTATCTGAGGATGCTAATACTCTCTTAGTGAAGAGTGTATTTATCAATCTAGAAATTTTGGTATATTTAAGTATCATGTTAAAGTGGTGACTGGCTGCTTAATTTATTCCTAAAATTGTCTCCTGCGCTCTTCATTTTCTAGTTAAAGTTTGGACACACCTTATCTGCAACTTATCTAGATATTTGAGACATTTTATTGTTGATTTGTTTTTTACACGCTCTCCACCGATCTGACTATAATGCCCTTGTATGCTGTTTGTGGTGACATTTTTGTGCATTTATATTAAAGATGTTTTTATTGGGGAATGCAGGGTGGTAAGATTCGAGATTTGCTTTTCCAATTGCTTGAGAATGAACATGATGTTATTATAAAACACGGGGCACAGTCTAGGGAAAGTCGCCGAGCAGCAACACAAGGAATGCATACATCAAAGTTTTGTTTACATCCAGCTGGTGATACTCCTTCAGCTTGCCGACTTTTTGATGCTATTGTGAGTTTATGTGTTCCTGTAATCGTGAGCGACTACATTGAGTTGCCTTTTGAAGATGTTATTGACTATAGAAAGATAGCCATTTTCGTTGACACAAACACTGCTGTTAAACCTGGGAACTTGGTAAAATTGCTGAGGAGCATCAGCCCGGAGGAGATCTTGGAATTCCAAAAGGAATTGCAGAAGGTAAATTCGTAGATTAATCTTACCTTATTGTGCATCAGTGCATGCTTTAGAGCTTGGTATCCTTACATGTTTTCACATGGATGTTTGAGAGAGTCTTATCCCCTTTTTGGTATTCTAGTTGAGAAATTACAGAAATGGAATCTGTAATACAAGCGGTGTGGGGCCTAAAAGAAACATCATCTTGGAATAGCGAAAATAATAATTAGAGTTTTTAGTGCAAGATTTTATTTGTTAGGAGTGCAAAAATAGTCGGCTTCAAGCTTATATTGTTAAAGTTCATTTAATTGAGGAATTGGTCATTCCTTGAAGCCCCTTTTGGATTGAAGGATTTGGTTGTTAAAATTCTGAAGATTGATTTGATTACCACAGTTTCATCCACTCAACTCTTGCAGGTCTAACATGATTTTTATTTTGCTGAAATCTTGCTTCTTGGCTTTGAGTTGTTTCTTACTAAACCATGTTTTATTGCCAGTTGTGTCACCTTTGTGTTAGGATCAAGGGCTATGAAAATCTCCCAAAGTAGAATGAATTTTAAATCTGCCTAAATCATTGTGATTACAGTTAAAATTTAAAAGTGATGAACGTGAAATTTGTTCTACAAGTCCTCCAATCACAACAGAACTCTTTTACGGTTTTTGGAAGGTTGACTTAGAAAGGTTGTGTATTTCTACTGCCGTGTTGGTTCCAAAATTCTGTTTCTGGGAGTTGCGTTTTTGTTCGTCTTCATTTAGTTCCTTAAGATCCATACCGTACCGAAGCTAACTTGCTTCAGTTAACATTGATCAAGCTTTTCCTATGCATTTCAGGTAAAAAGGTACTTCGAGTATGAAGACCCAAATGGGACTGTGAAAGAGATTTGGCGTCAAGTTTCACAAAAGCTGCCTCTCATTGCACTTATGAGTAACCGTGATAAACGGATTGTGGTACGGGACTTGACGGAGCCAGACTGTTCATGTCTTTGCTCAAACCAATCGGGAGTACACACGACACTGTGATATTTTGCTGGGGTAAAATTTTTGCAGCCTAGAATCTCTAACTTTGTGTGTCATCATCTGGGAGATGATGTGCAACGTTTCTTCACACATCATCGAGGAAATGCGGAACTTCCAGTATGGTGGAGATGAATTGATCAGTCTACTACTGTTGTAGTAAGTTCTCTTGGGGCATCTCTTCAGTTCATTATCAATCTAGAAAATGAGTGTCATATAATAAGGATGCATATACATACATAGATGTTGGTGTGTTGTGATGTAACTAGAGTTGAGTTGTACATTATTACCATTCTTGCAGTCATATAGCTATGGACATTATCACCATTTACTGAATACTTCAAGTTCTTTAATGGACATTATACAACTCCCAAGTAAATGAATCTCCTACCATTTTAAAAGGGTTAACTTAGTACTACTAAAAAAAGCTACTTGGTTTGCCTAGAGAAAGTAGAGAAGAAATAGATTAGATTTAAAGTAATTTGATTTCTCATTTCATTTGGCAATTAATAGTGAACGTTCATATATAGATGTGCATATGGTATCTTTACAGCTAAAATACCTGAAATCAAATACTCCCTCCGTCCCGGTCCTGGGTATTTTTACCCATTTGTATGGCACGAAGATTAAGACGTGTTATTTTTTTAATATATAATGGAAGAAAAAGTTGGGATAAATTAGTAATTTAAAAGAAAAAGTAAATAAAGTTGTTGGAACTGATGAATAAAGTGTAAAAAATTAATTAAAATTGTTGAGATTGTAAAAAGTAGGTAATAAAATATTATGTATTTTTACTATTAATGGAATGAATAAAAATACGTGGAACATCCCAAAATGAAAAGTGGGTAAAAATACATGGGACGGAGAGAGTAGTATATAACAACTCATAACAAAAGTCTAAAACAAATACTACCTCCATCTCACAAAGATTACACCCCTAATTCCGACATGGAGATTAAGAAAGTGATAACTTTTAGGGGTATAATGGTATTTTTTTATAATAAATAAATGATAAAGTATGTTATGTAGAGATGATTTTTTTGTAAATAAAGTGTATGGGTCAGGGTGGTTGTTTTTTACTTTTTACTTTTTTTGGAAATGTGCAAATTTTTGTGGGACAACCCAAAATGAAAAGTGTGTCATCTGAAATGGAACGATGAATATATATCAATAATCAATAGTAGAGAGGAATATATATCAATAATCAATAGTAGGTTATAACACGACATCTCCACATAGCAATTATAACTTAGAATATAAAACTCATTATATAATAAAGTGCAACATAAAAGAAGTTCGGAATTCAAGTAATTTTATTTCTCATTACAATTTGCAATTGATAGTGATCATTTATATATAGAGGCAGTGACGGTGCCACATTGGTGGCAAGGGGGGCGTTGGCCCCCTCAACTTTTGCTATTTTTTACTATATATGTGTTAATTATTACAGTAGAAGTTGGATGACTTAATGAGATGTGTGTTCATTTTTCAATTGGAGGTCATAAATTCGAGTTTGGGGGGTGAAAACCTTATTTTATATATTTTTCACCCAATTTTGCTTTTCAAACCTCATTATTTTTTCCAAT
Source organism: Pogostemon cablin (assembly GCA_023678885.1). NCBI lineage: Eukaryota > Viridiplantae > Streptophyta > Magnoliopsida > Lamiales > Lamiaceae > Pogostemon > Pogostemon cablin. The sequence continues at coordinate 9,475,059 of CM042973.1, forward strand.
TTTGCTTCTCAAACCTCATTATTTATTTTGTTTTGGATCTATTTTATTTCATTTTTTACATTTTTCTAAATCTACTTTTATTATTTTTTAGAGTAGTATTATTATTGTTTGTCGAGTGGAAGGAGATGTCTTTTCTATTAATATTATTAAGTAATCGGCCCCCCCTGAATTAAAATCCTGGCACCGTCACTGTATAGAGGGTTATTTGATAAATTATTGTGGTTTTCACTTTTATCTAACAATATATAGTACTTGCATGATTGTTTAACGTAATAAGCAGAAGCGCCACTTCTAGTGGCGCCTATGCCTCTTTCCCGTTTTTCTCCATTTTTCATTCTCCACTTTCAAATCATACGTGTTCAATTTTTTTATTTACAATTATTTTTAAGTTTTTATATATAAAAAGATTTAATATATCATTTATATTATAAATAATCATTCTTTTTTAACACACACAATATATATACTCTCTCCATTCCAAATTAAAATTTACGTTTTTCATTTTGGCTTGTCTCAAGTGAAGATATATATATATATATATATATATATATATATATATATATATATATATATATATATATATATATATATATATATATATATATATATATATATTGTTAAATTGAACCCAAACAAAATAATTGATTATTTCATGTAAGGCTCACACACAACGCTAATACAATTACGCAGTTCATATTAAATACTCCCTCCGTCCCGTTTTAATGTTTATGTTTATATTTTTCGCGTCTCATATCAATGTTTACGTTTTTCCTTTTGGAATATGGGACCCATTTAAAACAATTAATATATCATTCAACACTAATACACCTACTCACTTTACATTAAATATTATATTTTTTCACACACTATCTATTAAAATATTATACTTCTTAATCAATATGCAAAAAATAAACATAAATATTGAAACGGGATGAAGGGAGTATTATTTATCTCACCTCACTATAAATTAAAATATTATATCTCTTAATTTACGTATAAAAAGCAAATGAAAATGTTAATTAGGAGTGGAGGGAGTACTTTAATTTTAAATTTTACCTAACACACATATTACAATAATACTCAAAATTTAATGAAGTAAAAATAATATTTTTCAAATAACGTGTAATTAAAAATACGAACCTATTTACGAGACAATACGAGTATATTTTTATGTCCAAAGTCAATCCACAAAGCCAAATATAATAATATATTAAAATAATTTGATTTAAAAATAAAATAAATTGAAGTTTGTTGTGATATTATTAATTAAATCCTCTATCATCTCGCTAATGTCGTAATATGTTCAAGACCAATCCACATGTTCATGTTTTTATTACACGTTATTTGGAAAAAAAATATTTTTACTTTATTGATTTTTGAGTATTTTAGTATTTTTAGGTAATAAATAAAGCGAGTAAAGTAATGTGTGTTAGGTAGGAGTGACAAATTTAAAATTAAAGTATGTTATGTGTGTTAAAAAAATACAAATTTTGAATTTAAAGTATGTTGTGAGAATGACAGAATGCATATTAGTTAAGTGTTATTTTCTTTTATAAATAAGAGTTAATATTAGGTGCGCCCGGGTGTAAGGGTGCACCCATATGTGTATTACTTTTTATTCTATTTTGTATACATATTATTCTATTTTGTATACATGTTTCTTAATAATTGTATATTTTTTTCACACAAAATTTTTCATTAAAAAAACTAGCATCCATATGTGTATAACTTTTTACTCCCTCCGTCCCGTTCTTATAGTTACGTTTGCTTTTTGCACGTGGATTAATGAGTATAGTATTTTAATGTGTATTGAGGTGAGAGAAATAATATTTTAATGTAAAGTGGGTAGGTGTATTAGTGTGATGTGTGGGGTTATGGAGAGAGAAAAAATTAATTTGTGTGGGTCTCATATGCTAAAAAAGGAAATGTAACCATTGGGGTGGGACGCCCAAAATGGTAATGCGTAACTATTAGGACGGGACGGATGGAGTATTCAATAGTGTATACATGTTTTTTAATAATTGTATATTTTTTACACTCAATTTTTCATTAAAAAAAACTAACAATTAAATTGTATACATTTTTGTTCATAATTGTACATGTTTTTTTTATATTTATATACGTTTTTAAAAGTGGGTGCACCTGGGTGCGCAGTATAATTACCCTATAAATAAATATGTGGAGATAAAATTATGATGAATTAAAAACAAAATATGTAGAGTTAAAGTTGAGATGGAATCAGAGTGAGCATATTATATCACATTTTTTAAGATTATTTATAATATAAATAATATATTAAATCTTTATAGTTGTGTGAAACCGTCTCACGTGAGATCACTTTTTACTTTTTGAAATAGTTATCACTTTTGTTATAAATCATTATCATTTTTACTATAAAATGTTATCACTTTTTATTTATACTATAAATTGTTCATGAGAGAACATTATCACTTTTCATTATTTTATTATCATTTTCCTTCATAAAAGTTATTACTTTCTGGCCGTCTTACGTAACGGCTTATGTGAGACGGTATCACACAAGTCTTTGCCATTTTTATTTATATAAAAAACTTAAAATAAATTTATATATTAAAAAAAATGCATATTTGATTTGACAGGAGAATAAAAAATGGCCAAAAAAAATAGGATCTAGCATGGCGCTTCTGCTTATTTAGTTAACAACACATACAAGTACCATTGTTAAATAAAAACAAAAATAACAATATTTTATTAAAAACCCATATATAGAGGTACATAGTATCTTTACAGCTAAATGAACACCTGACAACATTCTATTTATAACCCATAACAAAACATAAGAATCTGATTCACTTCGGAAATTATAAAGTTGAAACCTAAAGTCCAAAACAAATATATATCATTATTCTAATAGTTGAGTTTATTTTAATTTAATTTAATTTTTCAAATTGAGATTTGCCATCAGTCTCGCTCAGTTATATTATTCATTATGGTATTATTATTGTGCAAAATGCAAATCATCTACTCAATCTCAATTTCAAGGGGGAAAATTGCTTGAACAAGACAAATTGAATTCTTAACTTAAAATTTCTTTTCAGGATCATTGAGTTCAAACTTGAGATTAATCAATTCAATTTGTTCACATTCCTTCATTTATTTGCTTCATAAAACTGCATAATTAAATGGTGTTTAAAATTTTTTTCAAACTAAAAACTCACGTAACACATAACATTACATACAAAAAAATATAACACTACATCTCCACATAGCAATTATAACTTTGAACATAGAACTTGTTAGATAATAAAGTGCAACATTTACCACTACACATAAACATAAAAGAACAAAGTTCAGACTACTATAACACACACCTCCTCCCAACCGGCCTCTTCCATCGATCACAACCCATATCTCATGCACTGATACATCAACTATATTCATGGGGAAGCAGGAGGGGAATTCCGATGTATGTCACGTATCCAGGTGGTGTACATAGTTGCATTAAAAACTCGATAGTTAATCTTAGTATCTCCCCCTCCTTGTGGTGCCACCAACATTCGATTATATATAGTGGTGGCTATCCACCCAATTGTCAGGCAAAGTATTAATCAGCAGAAGACAGTGATCACGGTCCGTCCTCGTCCTCCCGTTGCTTACATCCTGTAGGTAGAGTTTTGCCATCGCGGCAATGTGAGCACCCACGTCTAGATCTTCGCTTCGTCCCAAAGCAAGACATCGGTATCGTCTCCAAGCGCGAATGGCCTCAATTTCATCCATCTGATTTACAAATCATTCAAAAATAGGTCAACTCTAAGTTCATAGTTACATGTAATGAAAAAACAATTACAACTTATGGAATTCTAATGTGTGATGAATATAGATCCAAGAGGAATTATCTTAAAGCTCATATAACACATATCATAATTTAATATACAAGTAACACTCACTCTTTTCGACCATAAGAATCATAACTTAGAATACAAACTCTGTGAAAAGAGGTATAGTTTAGATCAAAGTAGAAATGGTAAATTATAACGTTTAAAAGGGTAAATGTAATTTTCCCACCTTCAATTCTACTACATAGTAGAATGTGGGTTCAAATAATACTAATTTAAATTTAATTTAATGAATAATAAAAATTTTACCTTCAAATTAATAACAGTAATTTTTAACAAAATTGACTATTAACTTTAATCGGACTTTAACTTTGATCAGGGTAGAATTGCATTTATATAAAAGAAAAACTCAGTTTAATACTCCCAATTATTCAAATTCAACAGCATGAGTGAGTGGGTTTATGTACGCATTTTTCGTTTTACCTCTAAACTTAAAATTAATTACAGAACTTAGATCCTTGCATAAAGAGCTCCAAAAATGAACTATCACACAATGTCTAACAATCATGGAAACAAGATTTGCATTGATGCACAAATTAAATCAACTGATAATATAGTTATCTATATATGCGTGTATGTATGTATATATAGTATATGAATATACAGTTACAAAAATGGAAAAATGGATGGAGTATTACCAAGGATGAAAATATCGATATCGGTAAAAATATCGGTACCTCAAATTTATGGATATATCGATGGATATATCGAATATCGATATTGATATTGGTAAAATTTTAAAAAATTACGGAAACTTGAAAAAAATAAAAGAAAATTAATTAATTAACTTTTCAATATATTATAACTAATTTTAATATATAAATACACTTTAAAATTTCAATAAAACTCATAACACATGATAAGCAAATCAATAGAAACATATTTAAATAGTCTTGAATCATACAATAATTACTACTTACTCCATTGTTTAGTACATAATAACTAATACCAAAATGATGATATATGAGGCTAAAATGTAAAACATGTCATGTCGTCTAAATCTAAACAATATTGGTACCACCTAATCGAACTAGATAAATTTTGAACATAGTTCTGAATGTACATGTAGTACGTCATTCTATCTTGTCCAACAGTTTGACCATGGATTGGATAATGTTGGTTAATCCAATCACCATTTTGTTGAGGCATGATTGAACCTACTTCATATGGCAATTGAGGGATAACAATTTTAATAAAAAGTGATAATTAATTAATCAAACGTAAAACAATCTCATCATGAGATCGTTTCACGCAAGTGTTGCTTTATTTTTATTTTATTTTTTTTAAATTAATCATATTAATAACAAAAAAATTATTCGGTTAGTAAAAGTAAAACAAAAAAATTATTTTATATTTTTTTTAAATTATAGATAATTTTTCGATATTTTTGATATATCCTCGATATTTTGTCGATATTGTATTGATATTTCCTCGATATATCTCGATATCTGGGAAAATTTGAACTGTGGCAATTCGATATCGATATTGTTTCTGATATTTTCCGAATATCCTCGATATCAGAAAAGATATATCTTTTTTCCCCATATCGATATCGGTACTCTAAAAAATGGATATATCGTGAATATATCGAGATATTTTCGTCCTTGAGTATTACTGCTGGAAGATGACACTCACACTTTACCTCTCTCTATCTATTAGTGCCACACTCTCACTACAAGAAAAAGGAGATATAGCGACGAAAAATTAGCTGTGAATTCAGATTTCATCGCAAAATCCATTTTATTAGCGATGAATTGTGTTTTTCAGTTGCAAAATTAGTAATTATTAATAAATTAAAATACTTATTCATTTTAGCGACATAAAGTAAATTTCATGGCTAATATTTACTATGAATTTGTAATATTTGGTCGCTAATATTATTATTTGTGACTAAACTGATGATCATCGCTAAATTTTGCTATAAAAATTGATTTTTTGTCGCTAATATACTAATTTATTAAATAAAATAATAAACGAATTTATTTTAGCGAGATAAAATAAATTTCATGACTAATATTTACGATGAACTTTTAATATTTGGTCGCTAATATTAACATTTGCGACTAAATTATTGATCATCGCTAAAGTTTGCCACGAATATTAATATTTTATCGTTAAAATAATAAATTATTAGAAAACATATTAAACGAATTTATTTTAGTGACATAAAATAAATTTCATGGCTAATATTTGCGAGGAATTTTTTAAATTTTGTCACTCATATTAACATTTGCGACAAAAATAATAATCATCACTACATTTTCCTGTAAAAATTGATATTTTATCGCTAAAATAATTATTTCTTAGGAAAAAAATGAATTTATTGTAGCGACGAAAAAATAATAATTTCATGGCTAATATTTGTGATGAACTTTTAATATTCTGTTGCTAATATTAACATCTGCAACTAAATTGATGATCATCGCTAAATTTTGCTATAGAATTGAATATTTTGTCGCTAAAATAATTATTTATTAAAAAAATTAATAAACAAATTTTTTTAAGCTAAATGAAATAAAAATTAATCACAAATATTAGCGACAAAATGCAAGTTTTTGTGACTAAATATTTTTAATTTTATTAGTAAAAGCGACATAAAATAAATTTCATGGCTAATATTTGGATAAGCTTTTAATATTTTGTCGCTAATATTAACATTTGTGACTAAATTGATGATTGTCGTTTAATTTTACTATAGAATTTTATGGTAGAATTTTGCTACAAAATAAAGATCAAAGTAATTTTTGCGATATTATCACCACTTTACAATTCACATGACTTAATTTATAATTTATTTAGGCAAAAACTACGTACGTGAAGACTCTTTCGTCAGATCAATAAAAAGTGTAACATTTTAATAAATGTGATACTTGAACTAATAAAAAGTTATAGCGGTGCGATTGATTATGTCATGTATAATTTGCAGTATAAATAAAAATTGATAATATTTAAATAAAAATTTAATAATTTTTTAAAATAAAATGATAAATATTTAAAAAATCTTAAAAAGCTGTGGTACACAAGACTTACCCATTTATTTATTATTTAAAAATATTAAATTATGAATACTCTCTTGTGAGATGTGTTTTTCTAAGACGGATACTGAGATTGGTAGACTCATTGTTAAAGTATAGTTTTATATAGGTAAAGTATGATTATTAGTAATTACACTATGTTTTTAGTGAATGATACTATAATACTTTAAAAACATATTTTAATACATTATACATCATAATTTAAAAAAAAAACATTCTTTAAATACAAATTACATATTTTACTTATATCGTAAGTATACTTTAACAACGAGTCGACTCATCTCATAACACGTCTCACGTTATTACCGTCTCACAAGAGATATTGTCTTAAATTATTCATAAGATAAATAAAAAAGTAAATTTTATAAAAATTACCTTTTTATAAAAAAATTATACTACTTAAGTGATTTACCAATTTTTATAAAAAATTTTAAAATATATATTAACTTTTATCCTTATAAAATACGCATTTACACATTTATTATATGTATCAATCTTCTTTCAAAGTTGTGATAACTTTTAACATTTATTTTAAGTAACATTTATTATATGTAAGCCTTTGCCAAAGACCCACTTTGATTTTCAAAGGCTTTTTGGATAGAAACACCATCTCCTTCTCATTCATGCCTATTTGCGATTTTTTCAATATTCGCGCGCAATTCATCCAATGTGCCGCGCAATCCATTCAAGATCTCGATTTATTTGCATCATTTGATAAAGATTGCGATAGGATTTTAATGTGGAAGGTATATATCAATTTACCCATCTCTACCGCAACAACACAACTCCTAAATTCAAAAGCCCTAATTTGAAGTTGCAGAAAAAAGAGTGTTCTCTGTTTACTCTGAATCTTTCCATTCACCAGGTACGATCTCTACACAAACTCCCATATTCAAAAGCCCTAATTTTGTGTGTTAAAGAGTTACGATTTAAGTTATGGTGTACAAATAGATTCCCAAGTTAGTGGGAATATTGATATGAACTTTAGAGGTTATCCTATATTTGATAAAGTTTGGTTCAATTTGGATTCGAAAATTTATATAAATTAATAGGATCCCTTTGCTCTTGCTTTGAAAGTCCAGGGCCTTGTTTTAGGAATTCGTATTTCCCACGAGAATCATTTTTGAGATAACATTTAATGCATATATTGTTAATTGGAATAAAAGTATTTTTTTAGTTGGATTAATGGGGGAATTAATCATCTTCCATTAGAAATTCCAAGGAGCTTTCCAGGATCAATTGGTTTAAATTCTACTGGTTCAGTGTGTCTTAATAGTAAACTTAATTTTGGTTTTATTTTTGATTTATTGCATTACCCCCTCAATCTGTCTCACACTTATTTGCTCCGATTATGTGTGTTAGGTGAGGGTTCTTTTTTAAATTAAGATTATTTGTTGCACTCAACTCATGTTCTTTATTGAGTGAATGTTTGTGTTGTATGTGCTGCGCATGCATTCAAAATTTTGATGTGTACTGGCTGATGATTTGTTTAGTCTCCTAAAGCATCATATCTGTCGGTGCATCCATCTTTATTTCTGATCAAATATGTTGATTTCTAGGTTTTTTCTCCAACTTTACAGACTGTGTAAAATGTTTAGAACTATTACATTGGTCTGTCTTAATTACTATGAAGTTTGATTGAAAGCTGATGCTGATAATATATGTAAATAAATTTTTTAATGAACTTGTGGTCTTAACAATCTTTGTTTTGATTAGTGTTAAAGTGTGTGTTAATATTTTTTTTCATAGGACTGACAATGAGTATGCCAAACCAGTTACTCCACCTTTTTCAACTTACTTCTCATTTTGGGAATCTCCCTCCTGCTCGCAGACTCGCATAAGGTGAAACAAAACCAGCTCAAGGACCCACATGAGGATCCTTGTCTTATGAATCTACCACGAAATCCTCCTCCCTAAACTGCTAACCCAACCCCCGCCACCACCCCCAAAAAAAGAAAAAAAGAAAACCCCCTTACACCCTGAGTACAAGCTCCCTTGTAGATTCGAAAGTGACTGCAGTACCAATGAGATAACCTAATGGTTTGGCATAGCGGAGTTGGAATATATTTGTCTATTTTACTCTTGAGTTATGTCAGCGTGTGAATGTATGTGGACTGAGGATATCTGTAATATTCTTCCTTTAGAAGAATTCTCTGGTTTAACTTTTCTTTCCAGTAGTCCTGGTTTTAATACTTATACGCATACATACATATATACATGAATATATACATATATATATATATATATATATATATATATATATATATATATATATATATATATATATATATGTAATAATACTCCACATTCATTTGTAGGTGAGAAGGGAATTGATATATAAAGTTTGATGACTTGAAAAAATGGAGGGTGATATCGTGGTCATTTTATGCAAGTTGGAAAGAATATTTCCTCCGGCATTCTTTGATGTTATGGTGCATTTGGCAGTTCATCTTCCACGAGAAGTACTGTTAGCTGGACCTGTCTCATCACGGTGGATGTATCCCTTCGAGCGATATTCAGGTACACTAAAGAGATATGTTAGAAACAAGGCAAGACCGGAAGGTTCTATTGCAGAGGCATATATAGTTAATGAAGCAGTGACCTTTTCATCAATGTATATGAGCCAACTTGAGACAAGATTTACAAGACCGGAGCGGAACAAAGATGTTAATCAACCTATCTCGTGTGCTTTGAGTGTTTTTTCACAACGAGCTAGAGCAATTGGTCTTCGAAGAACTCATAATTTGTCACCGGCTTTATGAAAAAAAGCACACTGGTACATTCTTAATAATTGTCAAGAAGTTGAAAAATATATAACGTAAGTGTACACAACTTTCTACTTTCACATATTTCTTTTCAATTTCATTCATACGTATAAGTTTAATCATTTTATGCAGTGAACATATGAAGGTGTTATCGACTTATGGAGTACCTTTGAATTCTATTATCTCACGTCAAGAAATGGAATTTCCTGGTTGGTTCCGAGAGAAAATGATTAAGATGCATGCCAAGGATAATCCTGAAGCGACAGATGAACTATACTCGCTAGCATTAGGACCGGATCTCGAGGTGCACCTTTATGATGAATCTATTGTAAACGTTGTTCGTTACCTCACAAAAACTCGCGATGCTCGACGAAATACTCAAAATAACTGGGTTAGTGTGCCATCATCAGACGATGGTGAGAACTTAGATTTTTTTGGAGTTTTACTTGAGGTCGTTCAAGTATTTTATAACTTTGGACACGAAGTTTTGTTATTTTGGTGCGAGTGGTTCAACTGTAGCCCCAAAGAGAAATCAGTTGTGCAAGAGTTTGGGCTCACATGTATAGATACATCTAAAACATGGTATGTTAATGATCCTTTTATTTTGGCTTCTCAAGCACAACAAGTATATTACTTGAATGATATAAAGCTTAAAAAACATTGGAAAGTGGTCATGAAAGTGCCACATCGTTGGATTTTTTATGCAATCAATGGAGAAGATGAATGTATTGAGGAAGAAGAGACTGCAAATGAAATTGACGAGCCTCATAAAGTAATTTCATCTAATGAAACAACTGTAGTTGTTGGACAAGAGTTGGAGAAATCACAACTTTGTAGAAGTGATGTTCCACCTGAATATGTGAATTTGACTGATCTACAGAAGCAGACCTCGAATGAAATGGAAGACTTTCTAATGGATGAAGACGAAGACACGGAAATAGAAAGTTGTGAAGATGGGCCTATTCTTCAATCTGATGGAGATAGTGACTAGTTTGTTTTCTCAATATTTATGGTTTTTCAAAATTTTTATTATTTGCAAATTTTCTGTTGATATTCTATCATTGTTAATTTTTTGTTTGAAATTATTTGATGAATCAAGTGACCAATATTTATTTTCTGTTCTAACTATTATACTCAAATTCTATATTTGACCATTTTTTAAAAAGAAATGACACCTAAGAGAGTAAGGGAGGATCTTCAGAGACAACTTCAAGATGAGGAGACTGATGATGATGAAACTCAAGGTATGTATTTAGTTGGTTAAAAGTAATATTTTATTTCGATGATTATTTGTATAACACTCTATGATTTTGTAGACTTCTCCACCACTCCTCCAGTATTTGAAAATCGTGTTGATACGAAATCAAGACACAATGAGCAGCTCAAAAAGCTACTTCAAGAACACAGAAAGTTGCCCCTCACTTTTCGTCCCTGTGATGGTCGCCCTACTGGAAAATACGCAACACTATTTACAACTGAATTAGGTGTTGTTGTTAAAACATTTGTTCCCCTATAACTCGATAAATGGAAAAATGCGACTGCTGAACAAAAGAAGCCCATGTTTGATCGATTATCTGTACGTATCATTTGTATTAATTCATCATGTATTGATATAAATTAGAGGCTTAATTTTTTTTCCTTGTATTATAGAATATTTTCCATCTAGACTTAAAAATTTTCTTGTATTGCAGAATTTTTTCAATTTAGACTTAAGCACGGGTCCTGATTCTGTAAGAGATGTCATAGACAAATGGATGGGTGATTTATTTCGTAACAATCGATCACAGATGCACAGGTACTATAAAACTCTCAGTGATCTACCTTTTGAAGAAAGGCAGGAGAAGTTGCCAAGAAAATTCTATGGAGATGAAGCTGATTGGAAACAGTACTTGTGCAAGTTATTTGAAAGTGACAAATTCAAGATAAATAACTATGGATGGATAAATAATTATTTTTAGAAGCATATATATATATTTATTTTAAATTTTTTGGATCTACTGTTAATTCTATCATGTTCTTGGTTTGTTTGGTAATTTGCTTCATGGTTTTCTTCAATGTTTCTAATTTATATATCTACTAGATATTGGTTTACTTAAGAACCTTGTTGTTTCGTAATGTTGCTGAATTTTTCATGTTCGGTCATGTTAAATTATTTTCAAAGCTTGAAGTAAATTTTGTTATATCTACAGGAATTGACAAAAAAAATGCAAAGAACCAGGAGAAGCTAACAGTTAATCATTCAGGAGGTTCTAAGTCTTTTGTGCGACATAGTTATGATGTTGTAAGTATAGTTTTTTTTTTAATTTTTGCTCAATTATGTATTTTGATTTTAACTCTCAATGTACATTTTAGGGTGATGGACCTAACCAAGTTGATCGAATTGAGTTATACAAGCAAACTCATTGGAACAAAGACAAAGGTTAGACTAAGGGTGCCAAAGAGATTTATGTATGAGTTCTACTTTTTTTACACTATATGCTAAATTTTATAATGAGACAAATATATATTATATTAATGCCCTTTACTTTTGTGTTTGTGTTATTTTAGGAGAAAATGTTGAATCGTTTTAATGAACTGAAGGAAGCTTTCACTGCTGGTGAAGATAGTCTAATTATGGATGATATAGAAATAGCAAATCAAGTTTGTCATGAAATCCTTGGGTCACGATCAGGATATATACCAGGATTAGGTCATGGACCTAAGTGATGAGTGATATTTTCACCTAGATTTTAGTGTCTTTTTATATGTGTTTTCGTATTATTTTATCTGTATTTTATGTGTTATTTGGTTGTGTTTTGTATTTTTATTGAAATGTGTGTGAATGAGCTTAAACCTATTATTTTTACTTTTTATTGGATGCTAGATATGATAAGGAAGGCATAGGAAAAAGCGGATCTAAATTTGGAGTTGAAACGAGGGAGAACGGGCAAAAACGGAAGAAGTAAAACAGGGTGTGCACTTACACGGCCCTATAAGAAGTGACCGTGTGCGGACGCCAGAAGCACCAACTCGGCCATCCTTGTGGCCGAGTGCAGGACACGGACCGTGTGCAGGAACACGGGCCGTGCACCAAGCACGGCCCTGTCCAGAAAGCCGTGCGACAACGTCAGAAAACACAACACGGCCACCCCTGTGCCCATGTACTGCGCACGAGCCGTGCGCTGTCCAGAGCTCGCCGTTGACCAGAAGCCACAGACACGACTCGGGCCGTGTTACAGCACACGAGCCGTGTAGGTGTCAAAACTGCTGAAATTTCCAGAAACTTCTAGAAGCTTCCCAAGGGGTATAAATACCCATTTATTCAACAATTGAGAGGAGTTCTGAAATTCCACCCTTCCACACACACATCACACACAATTCTCACCATTTTACACCATCATCTTCATTCAATCACCATCCTTTGGATCTACCATCATCCAACCATCAAAATCATCATCCAATTGAAGAAAAGAAGCAAGGAAGAGAGGAAGATAAAAAGGGAAGGAAGGAAATCACCATTGAAATGACATCAAGGGAGTTTCCATTCATTTCTTGTATTAAACCTCATAGTTTCATCATGTTTTGTAAGGATCTTAATGTCTATGTTCATTTCCTTCTTAATATGGTAGGCTAATCTCCCTTATGAGATTAGCAACATGAGAGTTGTTGGATAATTTTGGGGATTTGTGTATTCAAATTCATATGTTGATTGGATCTATGATTTTCTACCATTGATTATTAATTGCTTGAATTGTATTGATGATTTGTGTGTTTAGTTGTTCTAGATATGTGATTAGATTGAGAAATCAATTATATGCTTAGGATAATTAAGTGAATCATTTCATCAAACACTTCATGTGCATTATAGATTGTGAAGAGATTGAGAAGTCCTTCATAGTTTAGAACCCTTTGGTAGGACATGTGATTGGTTTGATCGAGAGATTGATTAATTGTGTGAAGGGACTCTCATTTAAGCTTAGTACCTAGTTGGAATTATTTAAGTGAGAACCAATCCATTGAGCTACTTGATATTCATGTCCTATCCATCTCGAGAGGGAGTTTAGGTGATTTTAGTGTTGGCCCTTAGTCTTCAATCCATGATACATATGAATTTGATACATAATTCCTAGAATTACCACTTCTTGATTGTTGTTAATCTCACTTTTAATCAATTTGGTAAACCACTTTTCATCCATCCATCTTGTTCGTTTGATCATTGCTTGTTTACTTGCATTGATTGATTTAATTTCTTGTTTGATCAACCTCCCTTTGATGATTAGTCTCTATAAAATTATAAGAAACGTGAGATCACTTAAGCACTAGTACCTACCTCCCTTGGGTTCGATAATTTCTTGAATTGGTCATTCTCCACTAAACTATGGCTAAACACTAAGCCAAATCCAATACTTTCTAATCATAAAAGGACTTCCAACGGTGAACTCAAGAAAGAGCTTAAATCAGCTAAAGAGGAAATTCAAATTCTGAAACAAGAAATGGATGTTTATCGAGAACTTACAATGAAGGTGCTTAAAACGATTCATCCTTCTGTCTATCACTCCATGCTCGAAGAACAGGACTCTCTAATCTCGTCTCAATAAATTCAAAGTAAGTACATTATTCATCATGGACTCTATTCTGTATTGGTACTATCTATAAAATTTAATTAAGGACTTGAACAAATATGGTAATTGAGTTAGGATATTGAATTTATGAATATTTATGTTGTCTCATTTGAAACTTGTGTGTGCTACTATAAAGTGTTGTTCTATTTAAAATTGTCTGTTGAAATACATGGATACTTTATATGATAAGTAGTGATTATTCTTATTGAAGTCTCTATTCAACATGTGGTTGTTCTAGAAGTTCTATCTTAACAGTTTTGTTAATCCTTTATTTTACAAGTATAATAATTTTGTTTTTATTTCCATGCATGAGATGGTACCATTAAGGTGGCCTCATTTGTGTTGATTTTTAAGCATTCTAGGCTTTGATGACAATGATGATCATATCCTAATGTTCTTGTATCCTTTGGATTGTGATGGTAGCTGTTGATTATTGGTGTGTAAAAGTGTAAATAATCATAGAAAGAGTTCTAAGGGTCTTGTGTTTTATCTTGATCATCTCATTGCTAAGATGTTTGTATCTATTTTTCTTTAAAGTTGTAGATTATCTACAAAAGTATATGTTTCATGTCTGTAGCTTTGACATCTTTGTAGGAAAAAGATCGATTTAATGATGAGCTGGGAATAGAAGTCAGGCGTCGCAAGGAAGAAGAATATGCATCTGAACTTTTATTTTTCCATATTGCGAATAGATGGAATATTTCTGGATATCCTTAGTTTTATTTTCAACTTTAGATTGAGACCTTTTTAATTTTGAGTATTTTGGGGTTTGAGATACAATGATTTCCTTGTTTCATTGAATACTACAATATTTAGCATTTGGAGACTTTTATTGGATTGAATATTTTGAATGAGTTAAATATTTTATTTTTTATACGAGTTTATTTTCAGTGATTATTTCGGTTGGTAGGAAATGAAATAATATAGAGTATTTTTTAGAGAAAAAAAAAACATTATTGGCATTTAGCGACAAACAAAGTTATTTTATCACAAAATTTGTGGTAAAAAATCATTTATAATATTTTGTTGCAAAAAATTATTACGATGAAAATAAAATATTCGTTGCAAATATTTGCAGCAACAATCAAAATTTTGTAACAAAGTTTTTGTGGTGAAATTTATCAATTTTGCAGCAATTTTATTGCGGCCAAAATTCAAATTTTGTCGTTAAGGTTTTGTGGCACTACATAGATATTCGCAGCAAATGTTAACCATGAAATTAAAAAAACTGTTGCTAATATTTTGCGACGAAGTAATTAAATTTTGTAGCAAATATTTGCTATAAATTATAATTATTATCACGAAATATTTGCTACTAAATAAATCAATTCGTGGCAAAATTTAGCGGGAAAATTTTTTAATCGTCGCTAGATAGAATTGCGACGGGCATATTCTCACCAAATTTAGCGACAAAAAATTTCATCGCTAAAATGATTTAGCGACGAAATACACTACTTTAGCGACGAAAAATTTTGCAGCTAAATCACCTTTTTCTTGTAGTGTCTCTCTGATTAAGAATTCGGCATTTATTTGCACCCCTAAATTTACTAAACATATCCCAATAATAATTTTAATTAAAATATTTTAATTAATATGACTTAAGTACTCTTATGTAATAATATATTTATGAATACATTATCAAATCTACCCCAAAATTATTAAACATACCCCACTTTAATTATAATTACAGAAAAATAACGATGTTCATTGTTTCTCAACGAACTCTTGGTGTTTGATCATCTATGATTTCCATTTTCGTTTTCTATAATTCCAGAATTCAACATTTCAGATAATCAATTATTTTAGAGTTTTTAAACATATTGCTCCTAATGAATGATTCCAGTTATAAACTTTGATAGAAGGGAAGGATGATAGTAAGAGAAGGCCGTGATATCTCTAAGTAAAAGCTTATTAAATCCCATCAATGGCTACCTCTGGAGGTTCGTCATTTTATTTATTACATCCATATATCTTCTTAGTATTACTTATTATAAGCTCCAACATTGTACAGGCAGAGAGCTGAGCATGTATTTGCCGCTGTACAATGTGGTCGTGAGCGGCGACTAGGAAACGGTAAATGCTCAATTCTTCGAAAGGAATGCAGACGACACTGAAGCCATCATCTCCTTCAACCACGAGACGACTCTCCACGTGGCGGCTCAGAGCGGAAGAGCAAATAATTTTGTGTGGAAGCTGGTGGAGGCGGGAGACACTGGCCCTCACGGATCGATATGGATACCCGTCCTTGCACAGTAGTGCCAAGGTTGGAAATACAGAGGCTATTGTGGCTATGGGTTCTACTGGATCTCTCTCGCAGATCTCTAATTAATTCTATGCAACCACCAATTCTTTTTCGCAGATCTCTAATTCTGTTGGTGAGTCCACATCATCGAAATTTTCTGAGTTCTTGAAATCTTTTAAATATTCCCGACGCCCAGAGGTTTCTTGCACACGTACGGAAGATGGAATTTCTATTCTTGTTGATGACTCTTATTTTGAACAGAGGGTGAGATTGCGCTCTTCGTTCATCACCATTCATGGAGACACATCTTCACCAGGAAAATTCCTAACAAGGAAAGGCCCTTCCACACGATCTAGATCTAAAGGAACTTAGTGTTTAAGAACCCTAAAATAATTGAGTATATGAAATTGATTATTAAATATGAAATTCTGGAATAATAGAACACGAAAATGGAAATCATAGATAATCAAACATCAAGAGTTCGACAAGAAACAATGAACATCATTTGTTGTAATTATAATTAAAGTGGGGGTGTGTTTAGTAATTTTGGGTACATTTAGTAATGTATTTATAAATATATTATTACATAAGGATATTTAAGTCATATTAATTAAAATATTTTAATTTAAATTATTATTGGGGTATGTTTAGTAAACCCGGAGGGTGCAAATAGCCGCCCCATTGTATATAATATATATAATGGGCAAAGCTTGCAACTTGTATGGGGTGCAGATAGTAGAGTAGGTAAAATCTAATCCAAATATTTAAGATTTACATGATTTAGATAAGATTTACCCCTTTTTTCAGGCATACCATCAAAGGAGTACTTTTTCTTTTTTTATATTAGGACCAAGGTTTAAAATATCCCCAAATATCCTCGATATTTTTACGATATCCATTTTTAGAGAGTATCGATATCGATATTAGGGAAAAAGATATTTTTTTCTAAAATCAAGGAAATATCAAAAAATATCGTTAGAAATATCGATATCGATTTGCCACCACTCAAATTTTTCTGGATGTCGAGATATATCGAGGAAATATCGAAGATATATCGAAAAATTATCTATAATTTTAACAAATTTTAATAATTTTTTTATGTTACTTTTATTTATCAACTAAATATATTTTTTTGTCATTAATTTGTTCAATTTAAAAAATAAAATAAAAAGTGGTGCATTACTTGCGTGAAACCATCTTATAGTGAGACTGTTTTACGTTTTCTTAATTAACTATCTTTTTTATATTAAAATAGTTATCACTTTTAGCTAAAAAATATTATAACTAGTAAATATGAAGGGTTCACGTAAACAGTATACTCTGATTAAAAATATAATTATTTTGGCACAGTTGGATAAGATAGAACAATATACTACTAACACATTCAGAACAAGGTTCAAAAATTTATATAATTCGATTAGTTGGTACCAATATTGTTTAGATCAAGACAACATGACATGTTTTACATTTGAACCTCATAGATCATCATTTTGATATTAGTTATTATGTGTTAAACAATTAATAATAATTATTGTATGATTTCAGACTATTTAAATATGTTGTTATTGATCTACTTATCATATATTTTAAGTTTTATTTTGATTATAAATTGTATTTATATATTAAAATTAGTATAATATATTGCAAAATTAATTAATCAATTTTTATTTTTTTCTCACAAATTTTCATAATTTTTAACATTTTTATCAATATCTTTATCGATATTCGATATATCCATCGATATATCTGTAAATTTGAGGTACCAATATTTTTACCGATATCGATATTTTAAACCTTGATTAGGACCACATACACTCATTAATATAATTAAATTATGAGGCTCACACTTCCATAATCATCTACCCACTACATATTTAATAATGTAAAAAAATTAAAGAAAAATAACTTTTTGTTATAATAATGGGACGGAGGGATTATAATATACGGGATTTAAATTTAAGAAAATTAACCTTTTGTTGTAATAATGTAAGAAATAGAAAAAATATTTTGGATAATTAAATACTCCCTCTATCCATCCTCAATGTATCCATTTGTTTTTTGCACGTGGATTAAGTAATATTATTATTTTATGTGTAGTAGGTAGTTGTATAAGTGGAGGGTATGGGTCCTATATTATATTTGTATTACTGGAGGGTGTGGGTCTCATATTCCAAAAAGAGAAATAAATAGATTAAAGATGGACGGCCCAAAATGGTAAAATTGATAGATTGACAGTGGACGGAGGGAGTAAAATAAAGTATATGATATGGTTGACTTAGATTATACTATTATAAAAAGAATGTGATATTTTTGTAATGTTGTACTTAGTATTGTAAAGTTATTGATGTGGTGTATTGTTTTTAGTTTTAAGGTGTGAAAGTACTCTTAAACGAACCAAAATAGAAAGTGTGCAAATATTCTTGAGATGAGAGAAATATTTCTTCCATAGCAAAGAACTACATTTTGCCATTTAGCTTATATCGAGATATGATTCACATTTTTTTTCAAGTAGAACTCACACAAAATAGTTAATACACTCCCCGTCTCCTTTTAAATCGCACATTTTCCATTTTTAGTTATCTCATAAAAGTTTGCACCTCATTAAAAAAGACAAAGTCAACGCACTCATCCTTCCTCGAGAAATTATCATAAATGGTCCACTAAGTATTACTAAACCAACAAATAGTCCTGTATCTTTTGAAATTTTCAATTTTAATTATGTTTGTCCAATTTTGGTCATTTCTGTCCAATTTTTGGTCTTGAAAGACTCAAATTGGACAAAGAATACCTAAAATTAAAAATTGTAATAGTTAAAGAATCAAATGCGAATTTTGTGATAATTTGACAAAAGACTTAAAGGATCAAATGTAATAATTTGAACGGAAAAATTATAATTTCTCATATTATATTAAAATTCTCACAAATACATAAAAAAGGTGTTTAAAGATATTATATTTAAAATAATATTTTAAAATCGGATCGGACCAATCGGTTCGACTGAAAAATAAAGTCGGAACCAATTCGGAACACCCAAAAAACTGTTTTTAAGGTTGAATCAGGTTGGACAGGAAAAATCGATTGAACCGAACCAACTGATTCTATATAAATTTTTTAATATTTTTTATTTTTTATTTTATTATATTTCATATGTTGGATCGGTTCAACCGATTTTTTTGGTCCAACCCGGTTCAACCTTAAAATTTTTTTTTTATATTTGGGACTGGTTCCGACTCCAGTTTATGATCTAACCGGCCGGTCCGATCCGATTTCAGAAATATTACTTTAAATATAATATCTTTAAACACCTTTTTTTATGATATTGTGAGAATTTTAATATAATGTGAGAAATTATAATTTTTTCTGACCAAATTATCACATTTGGTCCTTTAAATCTTTTGTCAAATTATCACAAAATCCGCATTTGATCCTTTAACTATTGCAATTTTTTATTTTAGTCCTTTGTCCAATTTTAGTCCCTCAAGACCAAAATTAGACAAAGAATGACTAAAATTGAAATTTTCAAAAGATACAGTACTATTTGTGTGTTTAGTAATACTTAGTGGACCATTTGTGATAATTTCTCCTCTTCCTCCATACATTTTATTTATATATAAAAAAATTAACACTACCTAACATATTTTATCATTTATTTATTACAAAAAATACTATATATTTAAAAGTTATCACTTTTCTTAATATTCGTGCCCGGAGAAGGGTTCAATTTTTTAAGAGACGGGGGAATTATAATTTTATAGAGTCACACATAATATTATTTCAACTACACACTACACATTAAAATATTAATTATATCTCTTCATTTATGTACAAAATAAAAATGTAATTATTTGATCGGGACAAAGGGAGTATTATGGATATATACGACTCGTTTGATAGGTAAGATTAGATGAACAAGTATTATGGAAGTAATTATTATGTATACTAATATAAGATAATAATACGAATAAATTAATTTGTTTAGTGGAATTTGTAAAAATGACTTTTATAGTCCCAAGTGAATGTATCTATTCACTTTTTATACGTGGATTAAAGATTATAATAATTTAATATATTGTGAGTTGAGAGATAAAAAAATTTTAATTTATAGTGAGTAATTGTATTAATGTTGTATGTGGGTCTCATATATAGTATATTGAGTTATATTAATTATTTTTTGTGGGTCTCACCTACTAAAAATATGAAATTGATACTTTGTAATGCGACAAACCAAAATAACAAAATTGATACATTCAGCCGGGATAGAGGAAATAATATAGTGTTTAGTAGGTGATATAAATATGGGTTAATTATATAAAAAGTTCTAACTTTTTCGCGGATTGCAAGTTAGTCCAAACTTTTGAATATTTACAAATAAGTTTACGACTTTATGCCAGTATTGTAATTTGAACTACCGGGCAGCTAGAGACCTGCCCGGTGGCTGATGTCACACATTGTTATCCACGTCATTCTTCACACGTATATTAAAAAAAGAGGGCATTCATACATGATATCGTTTTTATATGACTCAGCCAGTTTCCCGACTCCCTCTGCCACCTCCTGCGACAACTTTTTTGCCTCAAACAAACCCCAATGCATCCGACGAGTTTGAGTTCCACCGACGTCTATCCACGGTGGCATCGCTCCAGAACTCCACCCACTGTGGCGTTCGTCCGCTGCTCGTGGTCGCATCCAAACTCCTACTCGAAAAATTCGTCGGCAACCCAATTGGTTTTCCATTTCAAGTGAAGATGAACAATCACCACCACCTCCACAAAATGTGTACTCAACTTCCAACTTAATTAAACCAATCTTAATACATGTTCTAATTAATTAGTTTGTTAAGATTAGTAAAGTGGAATTGGTTCTCCAATGATAATCTAAACACATACAGCACCAAGAGATTTCATCCCACCAGAGGCTTTTCTGCTTGGCTTCCTTGAACTAAGAATCGAGTTTTGATTTCAAGGAGACTAAGAGTTTCTTCCAGTGGCCATCTGGCTGTGCCGCCGTCTTCGCTGCCGCTTCCGCATCAAGTCCTGGTAGTGGCGACACCAAGCCACAGTGACAGGATATGAGATCCGACGGTTGAGAGACGTCGAAAAGTACAACATTCAATGTACTGCCTTAGATCTGTTATCTCTTGCATCTTTTTTTAGAGAGAGAGAGGGGAGGGAGGAGGAAGGGGGCGGCTGATGGGCGAGATCTGTTATTTCACTGGAATGTAGTGTACACTAAATGTACCTAACACATATTCTAAATGGGTCATGTATATAAAATAAAATGGCCCGCTTAACTCTTCTTTCTCCTCAATCCACGACAACTTTTTTCTCTCTTTCTCTCAATCTTCCCCACTTCGTTTCTCTCATCATCCAACCAAGCATAACACCACCACAACTTTTTTTATTATTTCTCTCAATAAGATTCTGTATAATTGATTATTAAAACTTACCGACAAAGTTTAATAAGTATAAATTTATTAATAAAATATTATACACTTGTTCATTAAAGTTTATACACTTAAGTTTTAAAATCAATAATTCCTCCAACAAAATTCTCATTAAGAATATAGTGAAATGTTCATCAATTGCAGCCAAATCAGTCTTCAAAAACTCGAACTGTTTATTTATTAAACGTTATACACTTGTTCAATAAAACGTATACACTTTACGTCTAAAAAGTATACGTAAAATCGACAACTCAAACAGAAAAAAAGTAAAAAGATACGTTATACACTTGTTCAATAAAACGTATACATTGTATGTTTAAAAAGTATATATTAATAAAATCGACAACTCAAATAGAAAAAAAATGAAAGGCTACGTTATACACTTCTTCAATAAAACATATACACTTTATATTTTAAAAGTATACATTAATGAAATCGACAACTCAAACAAAAAATGAAAGGCTCCAAGAGACAGTACATAGAGAAATGCTGAAGGAGATGAGAGCATCGGAAGAGAGAAGGTGCTGAGTAGAACCTATTCTGCATATCTGGGAGACGGTGATGAAGGGCAAGGGCTTCGGTGACTGAGACAAGGCGACAATGACATTCTCGATTTGGTAGCGATTAAATTCAGATCTGACAGACAAATCGATGTCAAACTTAGATTCGAGATGTGGAACAACGAATCGCACGAAGGTGATGGCGTTAGTGTAGCGGAGGATATGATCCGACACCTTCGTAATTTGTTAATCGGTCACCACCTTCCGCGACTGTGGTGCAATTTCCACCATGGATTAGAAAAGGCGTACTAAACAGCAATGAAGAAATCAGAACCAGCAGCGAGCAGTTGGAAGAGGGAATAGATGCGGCGAGCGGTTAGAAGAGAAAACAAATGAGGTGATGGTAGGAGGAGAGAGCTGCATTATGGAATATTGGAATTAATTTGGGTTGAAATGGCCCAAATTTGCTAAATTGGTTCAAATATTGTGGGTCATGGGTTTTGGTTGATCCGATTGGTTCTCAAACACGCTTGTACAGTAGCTTTTGCCACAAAAATTAAACTCTTCTGGGACAGGGAATAATATGTAAGATATAATATTACTATTAGAGCATCAACAGTGATGTACCTCATTTCGGGTACAAATTTTTGACACATCACTGCCACATTAAAAGTAAAAAATTTTGTAAATTTATACATATACCTCCTCAATCATTTCAGGTATAATTAATATTATTTGAGGTCCCACCATCAAATATAATTATACATATTATTAATTATTAATTTAATCTTCATTTCATAAGAAAGTTAATTATTTATTATTTATATTTAATTAATTTAAATCAAAATCAAACTTTAAATTATTTTTATTATAACTATTTTAAATTAATATCTAAATTTAAATTTTTATTGTAAATTAAATTCATATTGAAATATTTAATTAAAAAGGAAAATTAGAAGTGTAATGGTAATTATTATATTTCTTTTTGTAAAATATTAAAAAATAACACTCAAAATGCAACCATTTTTTATATTTATTTTGGAATTAAATTAAAAAAATAGCACTAAAATACTTAATATGTAGAGTAACATTTATTTACATTTGCCAGGGAGTTAAATTATAGTAAAATATTATTAATGGCTGCAATTTTTTACTTTTGGGCTGCTTTTCCTCAATTCCATCAGGTACAAAACTTTGTACCCAAGTATAGAAGACGTAAATTTGTAATTCCAATTGACAATGGGAATTATACCTAGAAAATGTACAAATATGTTGCGAATTGTCTCCTATTAGAGATGCTCTTATGTTCCTATTTAATTTGTAGACATTCAAAGTTGTTTTCTTTATAGATGATTACAAGTGTTATTTAAATAATTTTATACTCTTTTATACTTCTCACTTTTATCTACTTTTCATTTTGAGCAGTCTCATTTAATTCATTCTACACCTTACCTACTTTTTACATATTCTACATCTTACCTACTTTTTACATTTTATATTCATCATTCTAACAAGGGCGTGGCTATTTACACCCCAAATTTTATTAAACATACCCCAATTATTATATATGACCAAAATATCATATTTGTTAAGACATAAATACTCTTACATAAATTATTAATTAATATTTCTCATTTATTCTTACTTAAATTTTTACATATACCCCAATGCAATTTCTGCTTTTAAATCGTAAAAATTCAACATGTTCGGACGCAGCAACCGAACCGATTGGGTCGTTCCATTACTGTGATTGAACAGAATTAAATTATCTCTAATTTTAATTTGAGTGAGGCTTGCGTGCGCCCGGGCGCACGAGAATACATTCCGTGTGGCTTTAGAAATTTAGTATTATGGGTAAGGATACATTGCTTTGGTCTAAAGGGTATACACTTTAATTAATAAAAGGTACACCATTTTGTTCTAAAGGTTATACACTTTTTATTAATATATATTTTTTCCTTTAGAAAATAATGGGTACACATTTTTATACTAAAGAGTATACAATTTAACACAAAATTCTAAAGGCGCACGGAGTGTTGTTCATGCGCCCAGATACACACAATAATTTTTTTTAGAAAATAAAAGGTACACATCTGTATACTAAAGGGTATACAATTTAACACAAAATTCTAAAGGCGCAAGGAATGTGGTCTGTGCGCGCGGGTACGCAGGAGTTTTTGCCTTTTAATTTCAATTGATGATGTCTGGATTGCTGCTTTCTTTTAGCCAAAATAATATTAATTAATATATTATCATTTCTTCTTCTCCAAATTCATCAAGGATTAGCCGTCTCTCTCTCACCTCTCTCTCACAAAACCGACTCTAATATCAAGATCCACTCTTTTCCTCCTTTGCTATTTTGAACCAAATTTAGTCTAAGTATACAAGAAATTCAATGAAAATCATTACTGTAAACCCTCACTCCAAATAAAATATCTGCAATTTCCATTGTTTCTCTTACCTTAAACCATCTTCTCTTAATCGAGTTCAAGATCCCATTTTTACTACATCAGTTTTTGTTATAATGGCCATTACATATGATTCGTATTGGTCTATTTATTTTATTATTTAAACTCCCACATTCCTCTGTTTTTTCTTTAAGTTTAAAATTTCATTTCTTATGAACGGGATTTGAGTGTATTAGGGGATTTACAAAATGAATGAATTGAATCCGACAGATGTTGCTGCTTTCTATTCGCGTATGGAGATCGGGGAGGGAGTGAATAACGTGTATGATAGTGTTTTATTTAATTAAAATGATATATGGAGTATTTTTTTATTAATTGAAAGGGTAAAATTGTCTAAAATGGGGTATATTTAATAATTTATTTATATACTATTTTTTAATTTTGATGGGGTATGTGTAGTAATTGAGGTATATTTAATAAAATCAGGGATACGAATAGCTACACTCTGCTAACAATTTTATTTACTTTTTTTACACTTTATTCATTAACTCCAAGAACTTTATTTACTTTTTCTCTCAAAATTACCAATTTATCTATACTTTTACATTATTATATAATAAAAAATACTTTTTAATTTCATGCCCATACAAACGGGTAAAAATATTCGAGACGAAGGAGTATTTAAATATAAATTATTTATTTATTATATTTCTAAATAAAAATTAAATTTTAGAATTTAATTAAGGTAAAGACTTGTGTGAGATCGTTTTATTTACAACGTAATTAATAAAAAGTGATACTCAATCGATGAAAAGTGATAATGGTGCAGTGAATTATTTCTTAAATAATTTATAGTATAAATAAAGAGTTAGTATCTTATGTGTCCGAGGGCATGGACTTGACCCGTGCGCCCAACCTGCATCACTTATTAAGCTGGTCATTTGTAAGTTAAAAAGAATAAAAAAACTCAATATAGGCAAGCGGGTCATTTATAAGTTAAAAAAATAAAAAACTCAATATAGGCATGGTCGGACTTGGGCTCACGAGTCTAAATCCGTGCGCACCGGAGACACAAGAGCTTTTGCCATAAATAAAAAGTGATAACATTTTATAATGAAAGTAATAACTAATTACGAAAGTATAAAATGATCTTACCGTGAGACGATCTCACACAAGACTTGTGGACTACTATATAGCAGTTATAAAGACTTTTTTAATAGCAGTTATGCCCTAAGAAAATTTTAGGGATCAAATAAGAGTGCATATGAAGTATAGGTACACCTATTTAGCGAGAACTATTAATTAAAAAATTGATTAATGAAATAAAACAAATAAAAAATAAAAATAACTTGTATATACTAAAAAGGGGAAATTTCAAAAATAACAATTTATTCAACTAAATTAACAATACCAACAACAAACAACTTTTATAATAATTCTAACAAATATCACCTTAAAATGTTCAAAATACCCCCACCCCAAACAATTCTTACCCCTCCTTCCCCCACCTGCCGCCGCTCACCGCTGCCAGTCAGTCGCCGATCGACGACACTCATCGACACTCATACCGATATAGGACACTTATTGACACCTTCATCGATACTCACCGATACCCATACCGATATGAGACACTCAACTACACTCATATCGACATGAGACACATATAGTATAATTTGTTAAGTAGTAAGGGCAAAGTCCAAAAAATGCATACTTAGTTAGATTTGTTATAAAAATTATTTGTTATTAGTATTGTTATTATTTAGATGTATATTGGCCAGAAATGACAATTATTACGGCACGGGATGTCCTGTAACACTTTGGTGTGACATCTCCTGTAACATTTTCTTATTGAATGACATGTGACGCTGTGGATAAATCAAATCCCTTGCCTAAAGGGTTGACTGGTTGACTTAGGGTATAGTTTCTCTTATCTCTCTTACGTGTCACTCATCCAACGGAGTGACACAAGAGTTATCATACCAAAGTGGCACGGAAGATGCAGACCCAATTATTACTACTTAAGAAAGCTAATCTATGAACTCTCGCTCGGCTTCCTTGGTTCGAGGTTTGTATCTTTGGGCCTGAGAACACTTGGATTCTAATTAACATTACTTCTGGTTTCATTGGCTTTCGTTATCTCTTACCTGAATCCATTGAGCTTTTTTGGGCTCCAAGCCTTTTGATGGGAGAAAGCTCCCCTTAGCACTAAACATAAAGCATAAGAATTTTTTATATAGACAATAAGAATTTTTTATACAAAGCATAAAATAAAGAGTGAGGCTTGCGTGCGCCCGGGCAAATGGGAATACATTCCGTGCGCCTTTAGAAATTTAGTATTATGGGTAAGGGTACATTGTTTTGGTCTAAAGGGTATACACTTTAACTAATAAAAAAAGGTACATCATTTTATTCTAAAGGGTATACACTTTTCATTAATATTTTTTTTCTTTAGAAAATAAAGGGTACACATTTTTATAGTAAAGGATATACAATTTAACACAAAATTCTAAAGGCGCACAGAGTGTTGTCCATGCGCCCAGATACACACAATAATTTTTTTTAGAAAATAAAGGGTACACATCTTTATACTAAAGGATATACAATTTAACACAAAATTCTAAAGGCACACGGAATGTGGTCCGTGCGCCCGGGTGTACAGAAGTTTTTGCCTAAAATAAATGTAAATTATCATTATTTCATTATTACTGTTGTGAAATATTTTATATAGACATTACTCCTTATATCATATTAAAATAGGAAAAAAGTTTATTTACTAATGTATCCTTTCTCCGCACTATATAAATAGTAGGTATATTAGGGTTTTATACACATTCAAATCAACACGGTTAATAAAATATGTCTTTCAATTGATCTAGAGAGAACTATTGATCTACAAAACGAGGGAGAATAGCTATTAATTGGAGGAAATCTTTAAAAGATTCGTGTTTTTAGGAGGTACTATTAAAATTTTAAATTTATTCAATTGAAATCATATTAGAATATATTTAAATTAAGATTGATTTAAATTACTTGATTAAATAACAATAATAATAAATTATGCTTATTTCTATCAGGCTCCTTGATTAATTGAAAACATGTTGATAGCAAACTTTGGATTATGCAAATTTAAATTTCTATAATGTAGATTGTCAAAATCAAAGTCACAACTTTTTCATAATTTTTTTTAAATTCTAATTTCAAACAATATGCATGAATGTCTATGATTTGTCCATATATGATTTCGATTGTTTTCCATTGCTTATTGCTTTCGTTTTTTTTTACTGAAACCATGATATGCACTAGTTTTAATTTAATTCGTATGCACATGTTTAATTTAATAATTTATGGCAAAAACCCGGCGCACGGGGCACACTCCTTTAAAATTTTGTATTAAATTATATACCATTTATTATAAAGATGTGTATCCTATATTTTCCGAATAAAAATAAAAAATATTAATAAAAAGTGTATACCCTTTAGAATAAAATGATGTACCCTTACTAATTAAAGTGTATATCCTTTATAACAAAATAATGTACCCTTACCTCATAATTTATTGGTTTGTATTGATGACATATCGTGCCTCTATTAATTATGGAAATTGGAGGCATTAATTTATTGGATTAATTTTCATTTTCTTAAAAGAAATTTCGATTGTTTTAATTAATTTGGATTAAGATTTTTAATTTATTCATTAAATTATTTATTTATTTTATTACAAGATTACCTTTTGATTTTATTTGATTTTAATGTATGTTAAGATATTACTATTTATTATTTTCTAAACAAGTTTAGAAGCAAATTTCATAAATATTTATTTATTGGGAAAATCATTAATAGATACTCCCTCCGTCCCAGCAGAGCTTTCACACCTCCTTTGTAATTTACAAAGGAAGTGTGAAAATTATGTTGGGACAAAGGGAGTACACACTTTTAACATAAATTACTATTAGATACAAGGAATTTAAATAATTACTCTCACATACAAAATATTAAAGTAAAATACCAAATATAACCTTATAATTCCATACACTTTTAAACCACCAACCCTACCCCTTACCCATTCACCCGCCGGACCGGCATTGATCGGCGGCCGGACCAGCATTGACCGTCAGTCGGACAGTCGTTGACCGGCGTTGACCGCCGGCCGGACAACCATTGACCGCCGCTGCCTACTGCCGGAATTTAAAATGTGCAAAAACAAAATTGTACAAAACAAATTGTGCAAAACCAAATTGTGCAAAACCAAATTGTGCAAACAAATTGTGCAAATACATAGGGGTATTTATGGTATCATAATCATAATTATGTAAAACAAAATTGTACAAAGCAAATTGTGCAAAACCAAATTGTACAAACAAATTGTGCAAATACATAGGGGTATTTATGGTATCACAATCATAATTGTGTAGTTATGAGTAATAGTACTTTAAGTCATGTAGTTTACAGCAATTATGCATTATTTTATATACCTCCTAGTAAGTGACCCTTATTTTTTAAATTATTTACAAAATTTGACATAAATTTATAATATTTAATTATTTAAAAATAATTATAGTTCATTGAAAATGTCAAACATCACAAAAAGAGAATATGTTGAGCTCGTCTTTGATGTGAATACCTATTTAACCTGGCCTATTCTCTTTTTTTTCTATTTTTATATTATTCTCTTCTTCTATTCTTATAAAATACTTTACAACAATTACTACTTTTTTTTTACTATTGTCCACCCAAATGAAATATTTATTGACAAACGCTACATAAATAATTCCTCTGTTCTACACTTATCTTTCCACCAAAAAAAAAAAGTTAAATTAATCAATAACCTCAAAAGTTATTCTAATTTCAAAAACATAATTTCCACCAAATATACATAACATATTTTATAATTTATTTATTATCTAAAAATAACACAATAATCTTTAAAAAATCAATAAAATGGATCAAAAGATAACTTTTTGTGCCAATAGGTAAATATACCCAACACTCCTATACAAATATCATTACCAACAACTCAAAAAACTTCTTTCTTTTTTAACCAAAACCTACCTAAAAGGATCGTTATACCCCTCCCCCAAATTAAAAAAAATTCTAAGTAAACCCACTCACCCACACACCCGCTGCTGCCGGCAACCACCGCTGGCCGCCGGCAACCACCGCTGGCCGCCGCCGCCGGTGTGGGTGACCCACATCCTGACCCACACTCACTGCCGGCTGCCGCCGCCGGTGTGGGTGACCCACACCGTGACCCAACTTGGGTGGGTGTGTGCGTGAGTGTGGGAGAGGGGTAATAGTGCCATAAAATGTACAAATGTATAGAAATGATAACAAATATATTGATGTGTTAGTAAAAATTTTGTATATTAAATTTAGGGGGCTACTTATGTGACCCAGGGTTATACAGGACCCATAGCATTTTCAGTCATTAGATTACATCAAGTCATTTCTAGCCCTTGGATGGTTTTATGATTGATGGGTTACATATACAGTACGTTGAAGGAGGAGGAGTGATCACATTCAATGAGAAAAGAGTTAAAGGACATAATAAATATTTTTTCTCTATCATCTCCATACATCCAATCATGTAATTTATGTTTCATTTTATATTATTCATAAATATACCTTTTGTTATAAAAATTTAAACATTTATAATTTTCTTGTTACAAATCTATTATTAATAAAAATTACATCATATTATTCAAAATCTTTAATTTGATATCCACATCAAATTATATAATAAATATTTAAATTATAATAAGTAATTTATTGTAAATTTAAGTATTTTTTTATTCACTAATATATTGTACTTTTAATTTTACATTCAAAATCAAATTAAGATAATTTTAATTTCCTAACAAATTGTAAAATAATATTAGTTTTAATTCATTTATGAATTTAGGCAAAGACGTGTGTGAGACGAATAAAAAGTAATAATATTATTATTTATTTATACGGTAAATTATTCATGAAATAGGAGTAATTCACTACATCATTATCACTTTTCATAAATTGTATATAATGATATTATCACTTTTATCACATAAATACACTTTTTATCCATCTCATATAAAGGTAAAGGCTTACGCGAGATGATCTCACACAACATCATGAATTTATTAGTAAAGGTATATGAATCAAATGTGAAGTCACGTATGCTAGTTCGTGTTTAGGAAAGAGATAAAATAATTTTAAGAATAAGAGAATAATACAAAATTAATTATATACTCCCTCCGTCCCGTTTCAATGTTTACGTTAATAGATAGTGGGTGGAAAAATATAATATTTAATGCAAAGTGGGTAGGTGTATTAGTATTGAATGATATATTAATTACTTTAGGTGGGTCTCATATTGCAAAAAGGAAAACGTAAACATTGAAATGAGACGCGCAAAATAGAAACGTAAATATTGAAACGGGACGGAGGGAGTAATATTTAATATTAAAATTTTATTAACTAAAAAATAAAATAAAAATAAAAAGTAATCAGAAACTTAAAAAAAAAAACTTATTTACGAATTTATTTGAAATATGTTAAATACTCACTCCTTCATTTTATTTAAGATTGCACCTCTCCTTGAATATAAAAGAGTATCAATTATGTAAAGGGTGCGGCAATTTGCACCCCACTTATTCTAAATAAACCCCATAAAAAGTTTAAATTAAAATATTTATATATGATAAGACTAAAATAACCTTATTTTTCAATACATTGAATTAATAAACATATCATATTTACATTTATTTCCATACCTATCCACTTTAGTCAAACTTTAAATTTTAATTCAAATTAATTGGTGGATTTCTATATAAAAGTAACTAATGGAACGATCTCCTTAGATCTTTAACTTTTTTTAATTAATTAAATTTAGGGTTTCTACTTTTTTCCTCCATCTTCTTCATTTTCTTTTTCTTTTAAATCCTCACCCACAATTTGAAAAATTTTGAATAATAATTTATATGAACAAAAATATTCATGTGAACTTAACCCCGCGATCATTTATAATAGTGTTCGAATCATTATTGAACATATATATATATATATATATATATATATATATATATTATTCGATTGCAGCAAGTAAACTCAATTAATTCTTTTATATATATGTATTGAATAAACTATATACTCCCTCCGTCCCAACTTCAACTTCACACTTTTCGTTTTGGTCCGTCCCAATTTCAACTTCACAATTCCATAAAAGGAAAAGGTACATAACTAATATCCCTCTAATATACTTTAATTTTAAAATTGTCATCACCTTTTTAATACACATAACATACTTTATCATTTATTTATTACCCAAAAATACCAAACTATCCCCAAAAGTTACTCAAAAAGCAATTTTTCTTAATTTGCGTGTGTACAGTAAATATGAAGATAAAAATGGGACGGAGTGAGTATATCATTAGAAATATATAAATGGAGAAGGCATTTCTGTCATTGAATTGATTGTCATCATCATCGTGTTTCAATGTGTGGATGTTGCCCCCAAAGCGAGAAGGTAAACCGCCCACTCTTGTTGCTATTTTTTAGAACTTGCAGATGAGGCGTACTTGTAAATTGGGGAGGATGAAGTTTATTTCTTTGTAAACGGTAATATGATTAATGGGGTGTTTTAAGTAAAATTTTATTTCCTTTTTATATTTATTGGGGTTTAATTTACTTAAATTATGGTGTATGTTTAGAAAAGATGGGTACAAATAGTTTATAATTAAAGTAAGGGTATTAATGTCTTAACAAATAAAAATATTTTAATTTTTGTGGATTTATGGGGTATGTTTAGTAAAATTGGGAGTGCAAATAGCTGCCCCTTATGTAAATTTTATGTAATAATATAGTTTAAATTTTGTAATATCTAAAATTATTTTTAATAAAAATAACTTTAATAAAAAGTACATTTAATGGTCAATTCGTGTATGATGTATTGAGATATGAGTAGGGCTGGGGAAAAATACCGAAATTTCGGTATACCGCCCTTATCCTATCAAAAAATGCCGATTTTATCGAAATTTTAGGTATGCCAAAATTTTTGGTAAGGTATGATACCGTATTGAAAATTTTGATACGATAAAGGTATATAAATGATTAATACCGCGGTATGTCGGTATATACCGAAATACCATAAAATATTCAATTTTTGATTAATGT
Source organism: Pogostemon cablin (assembly GCA_023678885.1). Classification (NCBI taxonomy): domain Eukaryota; kingdom Viridiplantae; phylum Streptophyta; class Magnoliopsida; order Lamiales; family Lamiaceae; genus Pogostemon; species Pogostemon cablin. The sequence goes on from CM042973.1 coordinate 9,508,076, forward strand.
GATACGATATTACCATACTACATGATATATCAAATTATAATTATTAATTATATATTATAATTTTTAATTAAATTATATATATATACACTATTTAATTAAAAGATTAAATTTAAAATCCTACTATATATTTCTTCATAATTATAAATGGGTGATAAAGTTGATTGGCTTTCATGATATCTTGTACTTCTTTATTAATTATGTAGTTCTATACTATATGAAAATTTAAAAGTGTTGATTTTAATATAAGTTCGATATGGTTTTAATTTGTGTAGATCTCTTAGGTATTATTTATTTAATGACAAACACTTGTGTAAATCGGGTTTGAATATATTAATTATGTAAACTCTGTTACTGTTTAGTACATAAAAAATTACTCTTTAGCACATAAATTGTTACTCTTCTAAATTAAAAATTTACTCTTCAAATTCTTGTAAATCCTGATTTAGCGATTACTTTTTAGTACATGAAATTTTACTTTTTAGAGATATGAATTATTACTCTTCTGTATAAAAATTATAACTCTTCAAAGAGTAATTTTTTATATACTAAAGAGTAATATTAAAAATAAGGCTTACATGTAAACCTGGTTTTCATGAGACTTACTTTTATTTAATTTGGTCATTTGTGAACTGTCGTATATTTTTATTATTATAAATTTAATATATGTTAGAATTTATTTTATAGCTATCTTTCACTTTTCTAGTACAATTTTTATTAGATTTATTTAATTTTAGGTGTATAACAACATAGCAAACTATTTAATAAGATGGTATATACCAATATTTTAGGTATGATATGGTATACCGAAATATCGGTATGTAGAAGGTATACTATTTTCTTATACTGAAATATCGGTATACCGAACTACGGTATACCGAAAGTTTAGGTAAGGTAACGGTATGATTTTTTATATACCAAAAATTTTGGTACGGTATTTGGTATGATAAAAAAATTTCGGTATACCATACCGCCCACCCCTAGATATGAGAAGGATGCAGTTGTTGAGAGAAAGAAATAAAACACAATGTTAATTATATATATAACTAGTTTTTGTCTCCCGCGAACGACGCGAGTTCGATTATGTGTGATGTCTTTATTTTAAAAATATATTTTATATTTTATTATTAAATATATATATATATATATATATATATATATATATATTTGTTTGTTTTTTTCATCTTATTTTACTATTAAATGTATTTTTTACCTTCGTGTTAAAAAGATAAACATTCATTTAATATAAAAGGAAGCGATCATAGTAAAATATTTTAAATCCAAAACATGAAAAATGAATAAACTATCAATTTGAGGCCTAATTATTTTTTCTATCAGTTAGAGACCTTAAAATATATAAAACAATAAAAAAGGGTAGCAATATGCCATAATAGGAATTTATTTTTTTATCATATTTATATAACAAAAATATTAAACTTATGATTAGTTGTAAATTTAATTAATAATCAAGTATCTCTCTCATTTTATCTTTTAATTATTTTTTTATTGAATAACTAAACCAAATTATTAAAGTTAAAACTCAATTAATATTTTTTATTGATCATAACTCAATGAAAACATTATTAGTGGTAAATTAATTAATAATCAAGTCTCACTCTTTTTTATCTTTTACTTTTATTTTTTTAAATTGAATAACCCAACTAAAATTTAAATATAAAAATATATTAAAAATCATTATCATTTTTTATTATTTTAAATATTAATTGTAAGTTATTAATTAGAGGGACCTAATAAAATATTAGTTAAAATGTTAAATTATTTAATATAAAATATTAGTTGCAAGATTAAAATTTTTAAACATATTTATAAAAATATTTTTATTAAACTTAATTACTTTTAATATTAAATTACTTAAATAAAATATTAATTGCATTATGAAGATTATTAATGAGAGAGATTAAACAAAATAATATTTAAAATATTACATTACTTAAAATAAAATATTAATTTAAAGATTAACGTAAGAGCGTCACATACATAATTTTTCCAAGAACGAACTTGGCGATGCCACATACACAAAATTTTTTAAGAGAAGCGTGACGCCGCCAAATACACAATTTCAAAATTTTATATTCTTTGCTTACAAGGAAACATATTAAGCATGTGGTCATTGACAACCCTGTCACTCTATTAGAAGAGCAAGAATTGTCATATCCTCAAAATAACATTAATTGCATGCTTAACGTGGGAGCACTTCGTATCTCACTTTTATAATTTTTATATGAAATCATTAAATTAAATTACCTAAAATTATAAACTTTTATAAGAAAATTAATTAAAATAATAAATAATATTAATATTATTAAGATTATAATATTAGATCTTCATTAAAAGAAGTACTTAAAATACAGTATTAATGGTAAGATTACAAAATATTAATTATTTTAAATTTAATAAAATTATTAAAATATATTACTTAAAATAAAACATTAATTGCAGGATTAACGTGAGAGCGTCAAATACACAATTTTTTTAAGAATGAACGTGGCGACGCCACATACACAAATTTTTTCAAGAAGGAGTGTGGCGTCGCCACATACACAAATTCAAGATTTTATTTTTGGCAAGCACTTGTAAATTAATAGTATTAATGATATCTTTATTAATATATCAAAGGAAATTCAAATAATAATAACAATTATTATTATTATTATTATTATTATTATTATTATATAGCGTCTACACATTTCTCCTCTCATCACAAATGAAATAATAAAAAATAAAAAATTTATGTGTCAATTCTTATTAATTTAGTTATTTTAAAATATCAGATCTTCAAAAGAATACCATAGTCATAGAATTTATATACTAATTCTATTTAAATTTTAATCCACTTAATTTCATAATTATCTATTTAATTCATTTTTTAAAAAATTATTTAAAATATATAATATATTTATTACTCTTCATCTCACCAAAAATTATATTTTTTTAACAAAGATTTTGGTGAAATTGTGTTATGGATCCAAATTAATGAGAAAGATTGTTTATTGACCCAATTATGGAGTATTATTTTAAAGACTCGATTTAGTTACTATCAAATTAAAAAATTAATTATAGAAAAAAAATAATTAGACTATATATATATATATATATATATATATATATATATATATATATATATATTATTTGTAATAGTTTAAATTTTATGTTTCATTTATTTTATTTTTAATTAAATATTATAATTTTATAAAATATGATAATGTTCTTAAAAAGTAGTAGCATTTATCTCGGATCAAATAAAAATGATAGCTTTCCATTTAAATTATTTCATGAATAATTCATACTGACAATGATTTGTGATGGACGGTATCACGAAATAATTTTCATAAGAAAGATTAGAAGGGATAATCTTAACAGTGAAAAGTAATATCCAATCAATAAAAGTGATAATGGTGTTGTGAATTATTTCATGAATAATTTATGGTATAAATGAAAAGCGATAATATTTAAAAGAGAATTGATAATATATTCAATAAAAATTGATAATTAATTATGAATGTCTATTTCATGAACAATTTATAGAATGGATAAAATGTTATAACATTTTTAATAAAAAATAATTTCATAATAAAAAAAAGTGATATCCGTCCGTCCTATTGAATTATTTCGCGAAAACAAACAATTCACTGGAACAATAAAAAATAAAATTATAATATTTTTAATAGAAAGTGATACATGATAAAATTAAAAAAAGCAATAACCGTTTAATTAAATTATTATATATAAACAATCGTGATATGAATAAAAAATGATATCAATCATAATATATAGTGATACGTAAAGTGATAATAAATTGAATTTTCTAATAAATATTAATAATAGTAATAATAATAATAATAATATTATTATTATTATTATTATTATTATTATTATTATGAAAATAATTGATTTATTATTATTATTATTAAATGTGATTACTTTAAATTTGAGTTTTCAAATTAGTGTGTTCAAAACATCCCGTTAGGAAGCAAACATTCCATATTTACAAAATTTCGAAATTTCGATTTTCAATAAAACAAATGAAAATTAATTATTGAATATTTAACATTAAAATTTTATTGAATGAAAATTAAAAATTCAAATTAAAATAAATTTATACATATATAAAAGTAAACCTGAATTTTCACGTTTGTTTTCAATTTTTTTTAATTTTATTTTATTTAGAAATAATTCAATTTTAATCTTAACCGTCCAATTTAATTTTAATCTTAACCGTTCAATTAATACTTTTAATAGATTATTATTATACCAATAATGGATTTTATTATTTAAATTTTAAATTTTTTATTGCATACTATAAATTTGATAAATATAGGAAATATTTTTTCAAACTTGATTAATCTTAAATCAATATATGCTTAATTTCAATTAATATATCAATTTTATTTTTATTATAATCGTCTCTATAAATATTTGCTTTCAATCACGATCGTTGATTCTTTAAAATCATGCCATATAAAAATTTTCATTACCTAATCAAATTCTTATTCTATCCCTCTAATGCTTCTTCTTTTTTTTCATTTACAGATTCAACTTTCATATTATTTATTCATAATCTACTCTAATTTGTTTTATTTTTTATACTTTTATTTGATCATATATGCAGGTTCAATAGTTTTCCTTAAAGAAATCATTATACTTTTTAATTTTTTTTTCTTTTGTTCTTCTTTTTAATCCTCTTTTTGTTTTTTTTCTCTAATGCTTCATTTTTTTCATCTCTTTTACAAATTCTACTTTCATATTATTTATAATCTACTCTAATTTGTTTTATCTTTTATACTTTTATTTGATCTTATATGCAGGTTCAATCATTCTCCATAAAGGTATCATTATACTTTTTAATTTTTTGTTATCTTATTTTTTTTCTCTTCGACTTTTGTGTGTTTTTTTAATAATTCTATAAATTAAATTTTTATAATTTAATTTGTTTTATCTTCTTTTATACTTTTATTTGATATTATTTTTAGGTTTAATCATTCTCATATTTGATCTTATTTGTAGGTCCAATCATTCTCTTTTGAGGTATTATTCTTTTTTTTTGTCTATTTTTTTCTTCAATTTTTGTGTTTTATTTATAATAATTCTATGATCTTATTTTTATATTTTAATATTATATATTTTGTTCTTCTTTTTAATCATATTTTATTATTATTTTTTCTCTAATGCTTCTTCTTTTGCTTCTCTTTATAAATTCTACTTTTCATATTATTTATAATTTATTCTAATTTATTTTGTCTTTTATACTTTTATATAATTTTATATGTAAGTTCAATCATTCTCCTTAAAGGTATCATTATATTTTTTAATTTTTTGTTGTCTTATTTTTTTCTTCGATTTTAGTATTTTTTTAATAATTCTATAAACTCTGTTTTTGTAATTTAATTTATTTTATCTTCTTTTATACTTTTATTTGATTGATATTAATTTTAGGTTTAATTATTATCATATTTGATATAATTCGTAGGTTCAATCATTCTTATTTAAGGTATATTTTTTTTCTTTTTTTCCATTTAATTTTTGTATTTACTTTATAATAATTCTATTAACCCAACTTTTATATTTTAATATTTTTTTTTTGTTCTTCTTTTTAATCATCTTTTTATTATTTTTTATCTAATGCTTCTTCTTTTTCTTCTCTTTTATAGATTCTACTTTAATACTATTTATAATCTACTCTAATTTATTTTGTCTTTTATATTTTTATATATGATCCTATATGTAGGTTCAACCATTCTTCTTACAGGTATTATTATAATTTTTAATTTTTTGTTATCTTATTTATTTTCTCTTCGATTTTTTTATTTTTTTAATAATTCTATAAAGTTTATTTTTATAATTTAGTTTATTTTATCTTCTTTAATTCTTTTTTTATTGATATTATTTTTAGGTTTAATTATTATCATATTTGATCTTATTTGTAGGTCCAATCATTCTTATTTGAGCTATATTTTTTTTTTTGTCTATCTTTTTTCTCTTTAATTTTTGTGTTTTCTTTATAAAAATTTTATGAACCTTATTTTTATATTTTAATACTCTTTCTTTTGTTCTTCTTTTTAATCATCTTTTTATTATTATTTTTTCTCTAATACTTCTTCTTTTTCTTCTCTTTTATATATTATACTTTCATATTATTTATAATCTACTCTAATGAACCTACAAATAAGATCATATAAAAGTATAAGAGTCAAAACAAATTAGAGTAGATAATAAATAATATGAAAGTATAATCTATAAAAGGGAAGAAAAAAAAGTATTAGAGAAAAAAATAATAATAAAAAGATGATTAAAAAGAAGAACAAAAGAAAGAGTATTAAAATATAAAAATAAGGTTCATAAAATTTTTATAAAGAAATCACAGAAATTAAAGAGAAAAAAGATAGACAAAAAAAAGAATATAGCTCAAATAAGAATGATTGGACCTACAAATAAGATCAAATATGATAATAATTAAACCTAAAAATAATATCAATAAAAAAAGTATTAAAGAAGATAAAATAAACTAAATTATAAAAATAAACTTTATAGAATTATTAAAAAAGTACAAAAATCGAAGAGAAAATAAATAAGATAACAAAAAATTAAAAATTATAATGATACCTTTAAGGAGAATGGTTGAACCTACATATAGGAATATATAAAAGTATAAAAGACAAAACAAATTAGAGTAGATTATAAATAATATTAAAGTAGAATCTATAAAAGAGAAGAAAAAGAAGAAGCATTAGAGAAAAAATAATAAAAAGATGATTAAAAAGAAGAATAAAAGAAAGAATATTAAAATATAAAAATTGGGTTAATAGAATTATTATAAAGCAAACACAAAAATTAAATGAAAAAAAGACAAAAAAAAAATAACTTAAATAAGAATGATTGGACCTACAAATTATATCAAATATGATAATAATTAAACCTAAAAATAATATCAATCAAATTAAAGTATAAAAAAAGATAAAATAAATTAAATTACAAAAATAGATATACTAATTGAAATTAAGCATATATTGATTTAAGATTAATCAAGATTGAAAAAATATTTCCTATTTTTATCAAATTTATAGTATGCAATAAAAAATTTAAAATTTAAATAATGAAATCCATTATTAGTATAATAATAATCTATTAAATGTATTAATTGAACGGTTAAGATTAAAATTAAATTGGACGGTTAAGATTAAAATTGAATTATTTCTAAATAAAGTAAAATTGAAAAAAAAAATGAAAACAAAAGTGGAAATTTAGGTTTGTTTTTATATATGTATAGATTATTATCATATTTAATCTTATTTGGAGGTCCAATCATTCTCATTTAAGGTAATATTTCATAAACCCTATTTTTATATTTTAATATTTTATCTTTTGTTCTTCTTTTTAATCTTTTTTTCTAATACTTCTTCTTTTTCTTCTCTTTTACAAATTCTATTTTCATATTATTTATAATCTACTCTAATTTGTTTGTCTTTTATGTTTTTATTTGATCTTATATGCGGGTTAAATCGTTATTTTTAAAGGTATCATTATACTTTTTAGTAATTTATTGTTATCTTATTTTTTCTCTTCGATTTTTGTGTGTGTTTTCTTCATTATTCTATAAACTATATTTTTATAATTTAATTTATTTTATCTTCTTTTATACGTTTATTTGATATTATTTTTAGGTTTATTCATTCTCATATTTGATCTTATTTGTAGGTACAATCATTCTCATTTGAGATATCATTCTTTTTTTTTATCTTTTTATCTTTAATTTTTGTGTTTGCTTATAATAATTCTATGAACTCTATTTTTATATTCTTTCATCTGTTCTTTTTTTTAATCATCTTTTTTTATTTTTTTTCTCTAATGCTTTTTTTTTATATTCTTTTATAGATTCTACTTTCATACTAGCTATTTATAACCTAAACTAATTTGTTTTGTCTTTTATACTTTTATATGATCTTATATGTAGGTTCAACCATTCTCCTTAAAGGTATCATTATACTTTTTAATTTTTTATTATCTTATTTTTTTCTCTTCGATTTTTTTAATAGTTCTATAACTCTATTTTTATAATTTAATTTATTTTATCATCTCTTATACTTTTATTTTATTGATATTATTTTTTGGTTTAATTATTATCATATTTGATCATATTTGTTGGTCCAATCATTTTCATTTAAGGTATAATATTTTTTTTGTCTATTTTTTTTCTTTAATGGTTGTTTTTGCTTTATAATAATTAAATTAATCCTATTTTTATATTTTATTTTTTGTTCTTCTTTTTAATCCTTTTTTTCACTAATACTTATTCTTTTTCTTCTCTTTTACATATTATACTTTTAATATCATTTATAATCTACTCTAATTTATTTGTCTTTTATACTCACTTCGTCCATCCTTATGGTTACGTTTGTTTTTTGCACTGGGATTAATGAATATAGTATTTTAATGTGTATTGAGTGAGAGAAATAATAATTTAATGTAAAGTAGGTTGTTGTATTAGTGGGATGAGTAGGCCCATGGAGAGCGAAATAATAATTAATTTGTGTGGGTCTCATATGCTAAAAAGGAAAATATAACCATTAGGATGAGACGCCCAAAATGAAAATATGTAACAATTATAATGGGACGGAGGGAGTACTTTTATTTGATCTTATATGCAGGTTAAATAATTCTCCTTAAAGGTATCATTATACTTTTTAGTAATTTTTTGTTATCTTATTTTTTTGCTCTTTAATTTTTGTATTTTTTTTAATAATTCTATAAACTCTATTTTTATAATTTAATTTATCCTCTTTTTGTTTTTGTTTTTTCTCTAATGCTTCTCCCTTTTTTTTTCCTCTTTTATTGATTCTACTTTCATATTATTTATACTCAACTCTAATTTGTTTGTCATTTATACTTTTATTTGATTTTATTTGTTTGTCTTTTATACTTTTATTTGATCTACTTTAATTTGTTTGTCTTTTATATTTTTATTTGATCTTATATGCAGGTTCAATATTCTCTTTAAAGGTATCATTATACTTTTTGTTAATTTTTTGTTATCTTATTTTATTCTCTTCGATTTTTGTGTATTTTTTTAATAATTCTATAAACCCTATTTTTATAATTTAATTTATTTTATCTTCTTTTATACTTTTATTTGTTATTAATTTTAGATTTAATCATTCTCATATTTGATATTATTTGTAGGTCCAATCATTCTCATTTGAGGTATCATTCTTTTTTTTTCTATCTTTTTTTCTTTAATTTTTGTGTTTGCTTTAAAATAATTCTATAAACCATATTTTTATATTTTATCTTTTGTTCTTCTTTTTTTTTCTCTAATGCTTCTTCTTTTTCTTCTCTTTTACAGATTCTAATTTCATATTATTTCTAATTTACTCTAATTTATTTTGTCTTTTATATGTAGGTTCAACCTTTCTGTTTAAAGGTATTAATATACTTTTTAATTTTTTATTATCTTATTTTTTTCTCATTGATTTTTATGTTTTTTTTAATAATTCTATAAACTCTATTTTTATAATTTAATTTATTTTATCTTCTTTTATACTTTTATTTTATATTATTTTTAGGTTTAATTATTATCATATTTAAACTTATTTGTAAGTCCAATCATGCATTCTCATTTGAGGTAATATATTTTTTTGTCTTTCTTTTTTTTTTGTTTGTTTTATAATAATTCTATGAACATATTTTTATATTTTAATATTCTATCTTTTGTTCTTCTTCTTAATCCTCTTATTTTTTTTCTCTAATGCTTCTTCTTCTTTTTTTTTTCTCTTTTACAGATTATACTTTCATATTTGTAATATACTCTAATTTGTTTGTCTTTTATACTTTTATTTGATCTTTATATGCAGTTTCACTCATTCTCCTTAAAGGTATCACTATACTTTTTAATTTTTTGTTATCTTATTTTTTCTCTTCGATTTTTGTGTATTTTTTGAATAACTCTATAAACCCTATTTTTATAATTTAACTTTTGTTCTTCTTTAATACTTTTATTTGATATTATTTCTTAGTTCAATCATCTCATATTTTATCTTATTTGTTGGTCCTACCATTCTCATTTGAGATATCATTCTTTTTAATTTTTTTTTTTGTGTTTGATTTTATAATAATTCTATGAATCCTACTTTTATATTTTAATATTCTATCTTTCGTTCTTCTTTTTAATTTTGTTTCAGGTTCAAATATTATCATTTGAGACATCATTCCTAATATAATAATATCCGTGCAAAACACAAATGAGATTCTTATAAACATAAACTTAAAAAAAAGCTAGAACAAAATTTAAAACCATACAAAATATGGCCAAAATAAGTACAAATATATCACTCAAGATAAAAATATAAAAACAAAAATATATAATTACTAATAATCTTATAATAAAATCCTTTCCGTGCAACGCACGGACGAGAATTACTAGTTTGAAACTAAAAAAGAATTATCTCATTATTATATATTTTAAATTATATAAATCTATTTAAAATAGCATATAACATTTTAATTATATAAAATTTTATTTAACAATATATACATTTTGTAGTAACTATCTTAAAAAAAATTAAAAATAAAATAAAATTTACATTAAAATAAAAAATAAAGTACACATATTCATTTTATAACTGAAAAAATGCACAACATATTTATAGTAATTAGTGAAATAAAATAATAAAATATTAAAATAAAAGTAGTGGGACTCTTTTAACCTACAACTTGTGATGATCTAAGTCATGTGTGAGTATGGATGTAATTAAACCAAACCGTTCGCTAACTATTCGAGTCTCGATTTGATTAAATGTTCGTTCGAACTCGTTCGTTAACCTTAACGAGCCAAACCAAACTTGAATTTTGGGTTCGAATAGTTTATCAAATCAAACTCAAGCCTAAGGGTTTTCGGCTCAAAAGCTCGTGAACATATTCGTTTATAAGCTCGCTAATGGCTCGCAAACGCGTTCGTAAATTTTATAGTTATTCTTTAGAATTATATATTATTAATTATTTATTAATATTCAATAATTAAATATTTTATATTAAACCACACAAATATGATAATAACTTAAGTGATTATTTAAATATTTAAATACTTTTTACCAGGGCCGGTCCTAGAAGTTTAGGGGCCCGGTGCAAAAAATCGTTCTGACAATGTTGTTTACGGTTTTAAATTTTAGTTTTAATTTTCAAAATCCACACTTATATATATTTAAAAAAACTACCTAAATATATAAATACAAATTATATAATTATCAACGCATCCACCTTCTACACTTCTTTTGTTTTTTTATAATGTTTTAATGAAAAATAAAGATTAATTTCTCAGATTAAGAAAAAATTATCATATACTATTTCTAAAAAGATTTTATTAGTTCATTTAAGTTAAGATTTTTTTTAATATTTTAATTAAAAATAAAGATAAATAGATAATTATAAGTAAAGTTAATTATTATATAATCATAATAAAATCATAATATAACAAAATCAAAATCTATTATAAGGATTTTTTTTAAAAAAATTATGAGTTCTAGTTAAGATTTTTTTTTCCTTTTTAATATTTTAATGAAAAATAAAGATTAATTTATCAAATTAAGAAAAAAATTATCATATATTTCTAAAAAGATTTTATTAGTTCATTATAAGGATTTTTTAAAAAAAATTATGAGTTCTAGTTAAGATTTTTTTTCTTTTTAATATTTTAATGAAAAATAAAGATTAATTTATCAAATTAAGAAAAAAATTATCATATATTTCTAAAAAGATTTTATTAGTTCATTTAAGTTAAGATTTTTTATTTCTAAAAAGATTTTATTAGTTCATTTAAGTTAAGATTTTTTTTTAATATTTTAATAAAATTTTAATTCAAAATAAAAATAAATAGAAAAGTATAAGTAAAGTTAAAAAAGAATTTTAATAAAATTTTAATTCAAAATAAAAATAAATAGAAAAGTATAAGTAAAGTTAAAAAAGAAAAAAGAAGGTTGGCGCCTTCCATGGTGTAGAACCTGGGACATACCAAAGTTTAGGAGGCATGAAACCACTTAGGCTGGCAGTCGACTGAAATTATGTTTTCAACTTAAATTATATTACATATATACAAATAAATATATATAAAACCAATGATATGTTGGCCCAGTGGTTGAGGGGTCAACATTGAGGTGCCCCTGATTGAAAGGTCAGGGGTTCAAGCCCCCCGGAGCGCAATGGTGAAACAATTAATATTGAGGGCTACAAGCGGCAGTGTGGGAGGCTGAAAACTCAGTGGGAACCTGCGGCTGGGTGGGAACCTGCGGCTGAGCTAGGGGAAGGGCCAGCATGGAGCAATCACCAAGCATGGAGCAATCACTTGGGGATCGACTTGGGGATCGACTCCTTGTGCGCAGTAGTTAAAGATATTAGGAACCTGTGATCCATTGTGTGGTTACCGCGATTTACTTGGAGGCAGTTCTGAGGGGCCGGGACTGTTTCCTCGAGGACTAGTCGGGCGTAAGCCCGGAACCTCGGTATCAAAAAAAAAAAAAAAAAAAAAAAAAAATATATATATATATATATATATATATATATATATATATATATATAAACATATAAAAAAAATTGGGGGCCCTCGCCGGAGTGTGGCCCTGTGCGGCGGCACTGCTGGCACCGCCCCAGGGCCGCCCCTGCTTTTTACCGTTTATTATTATATTTTATTAGTTTGTTTATTTAATATTATGAGTAACATTAAATGTTTATAAACGAAACATTCTTTTAATATCCAGACACAAAATTATTTAAATGTTCATGAAAATATATTCGTAAACAAGTTACTTTATGTGTTCGTGAACATGTTCCTGAGTCTTAACAAATAATTTGAGTTCGAGCTCGAGTTCGATATATTTTTTCTTGACGAGTTTGAGCTCGGGCTCGAGTTCGATAATTTCTTAACAAACGATCCACAAACCTAGTAGTGTTCGACTCGACTCGATTCGATTACATCCCTATGTGTGAGCTCAGATCAATTAAGAATTGCCCTTGAATTTAGTGTATTATTTTAATTTTCTTTAACTTTTTCTTAAACCATATATATATATATATATATATATATATATATATATATATATATAGAGGAAGGAATGGAGTTTTTTTTTTTTTTTTTTTTTTTTTTTTGGTGTAAAGATAGACATAGTCTCGCTCAAGAGGTAACGTGAGATCATAATTAGATTATTCCTATAATAATCGTATTAATGGAGTGGTACCACCGACACAAAAATAAACCTCATTTAATTTAATCATTTGCAGCTCGTATTCTCCGCCGGTCACCACCACCACCACCACCTTCCACCCGCCGCCGCAAACGCCAACTCCTCCGGGATCTACTCTTTCTATTGCTTCTCCAATTCCTTCAATCTACTCCGCATAATTTGTGGAAACAGATCCGAATTTCTTCGCGATGGATCTAGCAGCAGAAGAGCTTCAGTTCTTGAGCATCACCGACATCCTCAAAGAATCAATTGCAATCCCTAAACAATCTCCCAAAACCTTCTACCTTGTAACCCTAACCTTAATCTTCCCTCTCTCGTTTGCTATCTTAGCTCACTCCCTCTTCACGCACCCGATCCTCTCACAGCTTCAATCCGACCCGGTTGCCGCCTCCTCGGATTGGTCTAAGCTTCTCATTTTTCAGTTCTTCTACTTAATCTTCCTCTTCGCTTTCTCTCTCCTCTGCACCGCCGCCGTTGTCTTCACCGTCGCTTCGCTCTACACCTCCAAGCCGGTCTCTTTCTCCTCTACCATCTACGCCATCCCTAGTGTTTTCAGGCGACTCTTCATCACTTATTTATGGGTTTCTCTCACTATGGTAGCTTATAACGTTATCTTCTTGGGGTTTCTTTTGCTTCTCATTATCGCCGTTGACACGCAGAATGTTTTGCTGTTTCTGTTTTCATTGGTGGTTGTGTTCTTGATGTTTCTGGTGGTTCATGTTTATATAAGCGCATTGTGGCATTTAGCTAGTGTAGTGTCTGTTGTGGAACCTGTTTATGGACTTGCAGCCATGAAGAAGAGTTATGAGTTGTTGAAGGGGAAGACTTGGATGGGTTTTACTCTTGTTTTTGGGTACTTTGCCGTTTGTGGGGTGATCAATATTGTTTTTGGGTCAATTGTGGTTCATGGTGGGGATTACTATGGGGTGTTTACGAGGATTGTGGTGGGGGGATTTCTTGTTGGTTTGTTGGTGATTGTGAATCTTATGGGGCTATTGGTTCAGAGTGTGTTCTACTATATTTGCAAAAGTTATCATCATCAGGGTATTGATAAGAGTGCTTTGTATGATCATCTTGGTGGATATCATGGAGAATATGTGCCTCTCAAGAGTAGCATTCAGATGGAAAACTTGGATCCCTAATGCTGTAATCTTCTGCATCAAATTGTAAGTTTCTGTTATTCATTGCTCTGATGTAAAAGATGGAATTTGTGTAAAGATGTAGTTTTGGAGCTGGTGTGTGCTTTGGAACTCTTCTACTGTGATGAAATAAAGAATTGAAGTGGTTCTTGGTCTTTGTTCTTGTATCAATTGCTTATATTAATCTCTTGATCATATGTGTTCAATATTTTCATTGTTTGAACTTGCCTGCTTGATGCCATGATTGTTCGGTAAGGTGTATTGAGTTCTACATAAAACGATTGGGGCAGTCACGATCATGAACGAAAGGATGACAAGTAGGCTTAGACTTAGTTAGTAGCATGTTTTATTTTGTCTTGTGTTTATGACTTGGAAGTGGTTATTTAGTTCGATTTGTTGAATTAGTGTCGGTGCTTTCTCATTGTTTAACCAATGGTCTAATTGAATTGTTCTTGACTGTGTGATGTATTTAGTTTGGTTGCTAGCATAATAGCAACTCTGTGGCCAATGTGGTCAACTTGTCAACTAGGATAAATGAGAAAAACTAAAAGGAATAAAGACAATATTAGCCCTGTATTTGTTATGCCATGAGATGATTTTTTGTGATGCTATCTGCATAGGGAGGATTGGAGGAATAATATGACAATTGGACATTAGCAGTTGAATTAAATATTATTCTTGTAACAATCAAGATGACTTAGAGATTTTCATAGAAGAACATCTGGAAAGTAAGATTTTTATAACAAGTGACTATGTTGTCCTGAAGTCCATTGCTGTCATCTTTGGGAACAACTATTTGTCAAGTATATTCAATTATTCTCTGTTATTATCACCAGAAATGTGGAACTTGATGGACTGCAAATCTTCTGTTAATTTATTATGCCGAAATTTTTTGACTCGTTCTTCAGCCTAGTGTTAATTATTAGCACATTAGGATAGGGGCTACACTGGATATTGTAAGTAGCAGTTCTCCCTATTGTATCTATATAAAAAAACATAGTGATAAACTCTAGCTACGCATCACTCCCAAACGTAGTTTTTCAAAAGACGAAATGGGTAAACAAAGCTTGTGTGATTTCTTATTGTTATTTTCGTTTCTGCACATTAAAATTCTAAACAACAATGAATACTGTGAGGAGATAAGGTTAAAATGTTGTTTAGAACACGACAGTGACTGTTATGACAAAATTTGTGAGATTTCATTCTGATTTCTGATCAAGTACTGTTGGTTCAACAAGTCTAGATTTATTGTTTATTGTTTTATTATGGATTGCTTTTTTACTTCAAAAACATAAAAGAACCTTCCTAGCTCCTCTTAACCTAAAATCGATTTTCATTATCTGGTTCCAAGAACCTTCTATGTGTGCACTAGGTCTGAGGCTGTGGCTAGGTACTGATTGCGCGATGCAACTTTTTCGTTCAGTCGATTGACGTTGATGGACGCGATGCCTACAAAATGAATGTTGGGACTTGGGAGTTGAAAATATCCATCTTTAGAGGAAAAGATAAAGCTCTAGGCAAGTGAATGAGATGTGTTCTTGAATTGTTACAAATGAAAGATCAGTGTGAATATTTTATGGAAGTAAATTGAACAGTAAAATGTTGCTTCTTGTTGTTCTTAGAGGTATACTTGATAAAATTAGTTTAGTCAAGATGTTAACCATTTCTTTGTAAGGCCAAATTGCTTTGTGTAATGAATTTTCAACGCCAGATTGTTGTTGTACAATTTGAAGTTCTCGCTGAAAGCATGAATGTAGATTCTGTTGATTGTAGTTGAGCTATGTAGAATATGCGTATAATTGTTGAATCTAAACAAACTTGCCACCGGTGAATCGATCCATACACGGTGCAAGATGTCGAGCCAGCATGTGTCTTCAATGATAGGTTCCTCAGTTTCTTGGGAACGGGAGGATGCATGCATTGGAGTGCCCAACATGACATTGGTAAAGCCTATTAATTTGTTGCCATGCCTGTTTCATTTTCAAAGTTGGGATCCTCATTCAAAAGCACTACTTATCATCTTCAAGTTGTGTTTATTTTCTCATTCATCACAATTGGTTTTGAAAAAACATGCACTCCCTCAGTGTCGGTTAAGCGTGAACAATTGCTTTTTTTCTTTTTAAAGAAAATGCAATTTTAACCAATTTTATTAACTTTTGTAGTAGGGATAACATAGTATTTTCTTAGGTTATAAATAGAGTTTTATACTCCCTCCATTCATATGGTAGGAAAGAATCATGAAGATTTTAGTATTTTATCCAAATTAAGAATGATCACAATTTTATCTAGGGACAGACAATTAGTGGTGGAGTGGAGGGTCAAATGTTCAATGTACTTTCTGAATTCACAAAATAACTTCATATTTATTACTCCCTGAATTTTTACTCATTTATTTGTTTTATAAAATGGTTCAACTCAATATATATATTGAAACTCTCTTGTGAGACGGGTGTGAGACGGGTCGACTCATCATTAAAGTATGATTATTGTAGAGATAAAGTATACTTATTTGCAGTTAAAGTATGTCAATAATAAATTATATTATAACACGCTGAAATCATACTTTAATGCATAATCCAGCATACTTTAGAAAACATACTTTAATAATCATTAAACATACTTTATCTAAATAATTGATATATTTTAACACGTCTCACAAACCGTCTCACGTAAATAGCGTCTCACAAGAGAATTTGTCATATATATATATATATATATATATATATATATATATATATATATATATAAAATCTTTATCACTTTAATTTAAATAATGTTATTTACTATTTACATTTATCACTAGCTAGTATAGTATCCACGTGGGGGAATTTGAGATATTTTATTTAATAAATAAAAATTTATTCATATATTAATAAATTTATTTTAACTACTCCATCCGTCCTGCGTTAACGTTTTCTTTTTGCACGGAGACTAAGAGATAATATTTAATATGTAGTGAGGTGAGATAAATAATATTTAATGTAAAGTGAGTAGTTGTATTAGTGTTGTGTGTGAGTCCTAAATGAAATAATTATTTATTTTGTGTGGACCCAATTTGACAAAAAAGGAAATGTAAATCTTAACGTAGAACAACCCAAAATGAAAAACGTAACACGAGACGTATGGAGTATTAATATTATAATAAATTTTTATTTCACTTAAATGTAAATTTATTCATATATTAATGATACATTCATATATTATATTTTACTCCCGTCCCAGTAACACACATATTTTTGAGAAATTGAAAACTATATAGAATTATTCTATATAGAATTTTATATGTTTTAAATTAAGACTTTTACGTTAAAAGATATTTTAAAAATATATATAATTGAATATTTGTTAAAATAAACTGGTATTTTTATATAAATAATAGAAAGTAAAATTGGATTTTTTTTAAAAGTAATTCATTAATTATTCAACCAACAACAGAATTTAAAAAAAAAATTATACACATTTTATTAATTTTTTATTCATTATTCATATTTTTTAAATAAAAATCTAATAATATTTTTTAGATAAAAATCTAATAATATATGTTATCTTTATAAATAATTGAAAACTTAAATTACGTTAAAAATTAAATCAAGAGAAGTTTTTTATACATACCTAACAAAAATTTTAATATTTTAAAGTATTTAATGATATTGAATTATAATCCATCAATAATATATCAGCACTTTTTTTAAAACTTTTATTAAACTACTTCAAATATGTTAATATAATTAATAAAAATAAGTTTATAAATTTAAACCATTGAAATATAATAATAAATTAAAACAAAAAAGATATTTTAATATGAGTGAGGATTGCGTGCGCTCGGGCGCACGTTGTGCGCCTTTAGAATTTAGTATTATGGATAAATGTACATTATTTTGTTCTAAAAGGTATACACTTTAATAAATAAGGGTACACCATTTTGTTCTAAAGAGTATACACTTTTCATTATATTTTTTATTTTTCTTCATAAAATAAAGGGTACACATCTTTATACTAAAGGGTATACAGTTTAATACAAAATTCTAAAGGCACACGGAGTATGCTTCCGTGCAAGTTTTGCCTTAGTAAAATAAAAGGCACACATCTTTATACTAAAAGACATACAATTTAACATAAAATTCTAAAGACACACGAAATGTGCTCCCGTGTGGCCGGGCACACACAAGCTTTTGTCTTGTAAATTAATTTAATTAATTAGGATATTAAATTATGTCTTTTCTAAGTGTAGATTTTTTATTACCATTATTAATCAAACAAAAAAAAAATTAAGTATATTATTCACTATATTATATTTTAAAATAGAGTTACTCTCTTGTGAGACGGGTTGTTTGTGAGACGGTTGTGAGACGGGTCAACCCATTACTAAAGTATGCTTATTATATAGGTAAAATATGCCTATTTGTAGTTAAAGTATGTCGATAATGAATTATATTATAACACCCCCAAAATCATACTTTAATTCATCATTTATTATACTTTAGAAAACATACTTTAACAATAATTAAACATACTTTATTTATATAATAGACATACTTTAATACGTCTCACAAACCGTCTCACAGATGTAGCGTCTCACAAGAGAATTTGTCTTTAAGATATATTACCATTATAATTTGAATATAATACCATTATTTTATTTTTAAAGAAAAAAATTATGATACTAATTTTTATTAATTATTCATTCATATTTTTACCTTAAAAGGGAAATATACAAAACTGCCCTCTTTCAAATTTGCAAAATCTTTTTTGTCCACCTATTCAAAAAAAATCAAAACTGCTCACATTTTATGTTTATGGACTATTCTGCCCTTGACCCTTATTTTAAAAGTCATATTCAAATAATTTTGAGTATCACCCAGCAAATAATTTTATACTCGATTAATACCCAAATGGACCAAAATACCCTTAATCTTTTGAATACTTTATACACTTATTTACTCGCATTTCATCACAATATCACGCTTTCAAAATAGTATCAGAGCCCTAGGTTTATTTATTTATGAATGAAATAATTTATTATAAACTCATATCACTTAACGAGACTACGAGAGGAGAGTTTCATAGATATATGGATCCGAACGAAAGTTCGACATCCGAAAGTGATAGGATCATTAGCCCTGTTCAAAATTGGAGCAACAGTGACTTTTGGCCTGTTGGATATGACGAGACAAGCAGCTCTATACAATAATATTATAACGTGTTGTATAGACAATATGCTGAAAAGGAATATGAAGACGCCGATCGATTTCTGGATAACCTCGATCGAAGGTGGAAACTGGCTGATGCTCGTGCTAACCACACCAAGGAGGAACATCTGGAGGAAGGTCGCCAGATGCAAATAAGATACTCAAAGAAGTATCAAGAAATATAGTGAAACTCCGAAGTTTTACCTAGATCTATGGACGTGTCCCTAAACACGAGCAATGGAGGAGACGACCAAACCAGAGTCCAAGAGAGATCTGCAAGCCTTATCACTTTTCACATTGGACACAATGACAGAGTGGAAGGAGATCGAGGCAGATAACTCTAAGATGAACCAAGATCTTAGAGAATTACAGAAGATGGTGAAATTCTTTGGAGAATATTGCCAAAATATGTCTAAGACAATATTTGAAATCAGCCTCAAGATGAAAAAGGTGGAGACACTGCAGAGCAAACAACTCAACCTCATCAAGGAGCTGATAAAACAAGTAGAGTCCCTGGAAACCAAGGTAATGTGAAGAAGGCCAGGAGGAAGGTTGCCAGCAACCTTCGGAATAAAACCCCTTTTACACCAAAAGGGGAAGACGACAGAGGTCCCAAGGCCAAAGTCCGAAAGCGAGAAGATGATTGCTATCCTTCGAGGAGAATCCACATCATCGAATAGAAAGAGCAAATCTTGAAGATCTACAAGATCTATATGAGTCCTTTCAAGGACTATCAATTATAGATCTAAAGATGAATGTGGGAGAAACATCAAGCTCACAACAACAGTCACAGGCTCCGCAGATACAACGTGATTTAAGCCAAAATGAAGGAACTTTGGGATTACATGGAATCCCAGAAGTAAGGCAGGAAGAGACAACCCAACAACAAGGAAATTTCAAGAGAAGGCAATAGAATTATCAACAGGAGCAAGCCGAGTTTGAGGATCTAGTCTACACAACACCCCATATGGTCGGTCTCACCTTGAACCAATAAATCCATACGGGTTAATCCTCAATCTCGACACTCTAGACTTTAAGAACAGAGAAACCTTGATTGACGAGTGGACAAATGCAATGAAGATTGCAGGAGGTGCACTAGAACTGGATAAAAAAGGGTTCATAAGATTCCTAATTATGAGCCTAGAAGGATCAGTAAAGTGCGCCTGGGAGGAGCTCTCAGACGAAGTCAAGAAGGAGGCCATGGAAGGCGAAGATCTCGGTAATATTATCGATTGCATGGCCAAGATATTCAAGATCCACTTCATCGGAGTAGGCTACTTTGAAGGAATGGAAGAAGAAAAGAAGAAGAAGTATATGAATACCCTATACAGCCTGGAACTACTTGACATCTGTCTCGTATACGAGTACATCAAACTCTTCATAGAGTATAGATGGAAATCAAAGATCAAGGAGGAGGAAGTATTCCACCGATTATTTGCCAAGATTCCAAGTCCATGGAGGGAGATGCTGATCAAAGAGTATGAACCATTCGAGCTGGATTCAATCGCAAGGAAGATGTCTTTCCTCAAAGCCAAGATTGCAGAGTGGTGTCATCAAGCATCACTACACAAGAACTACAAGAGATTAAGGGGAATCAACAAGACAGTACCCTTATGTTGCGAGAATAATGATCTTCCAACTATCATTGGAAGAAGTCCAAAGAAACAGAAAAGGATGAAGAAAAATCATCCTTACACCCAAAGGAGCGGAGGATGGAGATCCAGAAGACCAAGATCCTTTTGGTCCAAGAAAAAGACCCGAAGCTATAAATGAGGGCAAAGGTCTGGACCATCTAGATGGAGTTCAAGAAATCAAGCCTCATCCTCAAGATCAAACCAGAGGAGTACCGGAAGAACTCCTACGAGAAAGACGTTCCGAAGAGCAGCCACACGAGTCAATGAAAGATTCAAGGATTGTAACTGCTACATGTGTGGAGTAAGATGGCATATCTCACCTGATTGCCCAGAAAATCAGAAACGGGGAGTACGACAGTTCGAGACAACTCCAGAAATGGAGGAAGTCGTCTACTGCCAAGATCTAGTACAGATATATCAATTTGAAGATATACCCTCAGACGAGAGCATCCATAAAGAAGAGTTCTTCAGTCAAGATGAATCTTCCAAAGATGATTCGGAGTGAAGAAGAAAGCTTTAGATAAGAGATGAAAGAGGACATGTTTGGATTCTTTTCCCAAACATTCATTTCTCATAGGACCCTTATGAGAATCATGAAGGAGGATCCAAGACTCAATCTATATGATGAATTTACCGTGGGACGACTCGAGCTGTTCCTCAGCTTCAAAAAGAGAAAGCATAACATCATATATAAGGTGACCGAAGGGAAAATTGTCATCTCAATGGAGCTCACGAGTAATGTGATGGAAATGCAACTAGTCCCTGTTGATGAAATCAAGAGGGAGCTCAGTAAACTCAAGGAAGAAATGGCTAAGACTATGTATTGGATCCACATCGGAGCAATTCAGATCCTCATCAAAGCAACTTTCAAAGAAGGTATCGATACACTAATCGATATTGCAATCTTTGATAAGAGGATCAAGAATACGAGAGAAGCATTCCTAGGAGGAATCTCAGGGAACCTGTACGCAGGCAAGGTGGCCTCCTACATATACCCGAGGATTGCCTACAATCTGGCAGATAAAGACTTTAGTAGGGCACTCACCCTTCATCAAGATTTCAAAAACAAAGACTTGATGAAAGAAGAAAATAGGCCTTACTCGATCACATACAGTATCTCGTATGCTCTATCCAACACCCATCATTCGGATCTATTCCAAATGAAGGAGTATATTGAGATACCAGAAGTATTCAAGAGGGTTGCATGTGCAATTAGGTCTGAAATAATGGAGTTACCGCCAATCCACAATATGGATTTTCAAATCAGAGATAAGCCGGTCTGGAGCAAGCAAGATAGCCTTAGATTCGGCCAGAGAAGGATTTCTTTCCAAGAAGATAGAATGATTAGTGAAAAATGGGGAAAGAAGCCGATCATGGAGGTAATCCAGGAACCAGAAAAGTTCACAACTAAAGGTGAACTGAAATGCCCAGAAGGATGGAGAGGAGCCGAAGTAATATTCGACATTACTAAAAAGGAAAACTCTATTCCTTGTGATGTCTTATAATATCTCCAACAGCCAACAACTGGGAGATATTAAGGAAGCTCAAACTCAGAGAACTTGAGCTGGTAATAGAAGGGATAGCAGGAAGATTCCCAAAACAACTAGTGCTGGGATTAGAGTTTCTCGAGAATCACAAACCTTGGGAACGATTACAAGATGGAATGAAATTCACGGCCAAGGGGAAAATATACAACGTTTACTAGTAAAGGCTCGGGCTTACGAGCTCTGATCTACCCATAACCACAAGTCCATTCTCAAAATATATCACCGTAGGGATGTTATATAAGGAACATCTTGCAGAGTATTTTGCGGCATACATTGATTCAGGAGCCGGCATCTGCACAGCAAAAGAAGGAGTCTTTCCAAAAGGCTCAGGCGAAGACTTGCCGATGGTACAAGGAAAAGATTTCTCTCAGAGGGGTGCACTACAAGAATCTGTCGCTAATTAACGACGGTTTACCGACGGTTTATTGATTTAATAGGATTTATTTTTAAAAAAATCATCAATAAAAATTTTCGACGATTTTTGCGACGGATTACCGACGAAATTAGCAACAGATTATTTTTTCGTCAGTAAATCCGTTGTTATTTTGGGGGGAATAAATCCCGAAAGATTACCGGCGGAGTTAATCCGTTGGTAAATATATAAAATTTTTATTTAAAGAAAATTAATTTTAGTTTTTAATTTACCGACGGATAAATCCATCGGTAAATATATTAAATTTTAGTTTTAAAAAAAGTAATTTTAGTTTTTAAATTACCGACCGATTATATCCGTCGGTAAATATATTAAAATTTATTTTTTTAAAAATTAATTTTAGATTTTAATTTACCGACGGAATTATCCGTCGATAAATATATAAAATTTTTATTAAAAGAAAATTAATTTTAGTCTTTAAATTAACGACAGAATTAATCCGTCGATAAATATATCAAATTTTAGTTTTTAAAAAAATAATTCTAGTCTTTAATTTACCAACGGAATTTGTCCGTCGATAAATATATTAAATTTTATTTTTTAAAAATTAATTTTAATTTTTAAATTACAGACGGAATTATCCGTCGGTAAACATATAAAATTTTTATTAAAAGAAAATTAATTTTAGTCTTTAAATTACCGACGGAATTATCCATCGGTAAATATATTAAATTTTAGTTTTTTAAAAAATAATTTTAGTTTTTAAATTACCGACCGATTTTATCTGTCGGTAAATAAATAAAATTTTTATAAAAAAAAATTAATTTTAATCTTTAAATTACCGATAGAATTAAATATAACAAATTTTATTTAAAAAAATTAACTTTAGTTTTTATTTTATCGACGAATTATTTCCGTCCATAAATATATCTTTATTTTTAAAAATAATCATTTTAGTTTTTATTTAACGACGAATTAAAACCCGTCATGAGTAACTTTTACTATTTATAAAAACAAAAACAACACACGTTTTTTTTTTTTTTTTTAAACTAAAACGTGAAGAACTCCAGATATGTAACCCAAGATAGATAATTCCCAAATGAAGAACTCCAGAATGTGAGATCGAAGGCTTCCCGTCGACGAAATCGAAGAACCCGCCATCACTTCTCGCCGCCGGCCGCACTCCTTATAGTCCCGCGTATGGAGAACTCCGCCTTATCGTACGCCGCTGATGCCCGCGGTGTTGGTGCTCTGTGACCGTTTGGCAGTACAAGACACGACGGCTTCCGATGAGGGTTTCACAATTCCTGCCGTCACTGATGATTCAAGCACTGTTGGAATCCGACGAACAGGGCCTCCTAGGGCTTCTCTTCGAACTTGCCGCCGTCGATTTCAGTCTGCTCCGCTGGTGCGCGACCCTCTCTAGCCGTCGCCTTCCAGCGGCTTTTTGGTCGTCGCACCGCCTCAAGCCCTTGGGTTCCTAATTCACCAGATTCGGCCCCTATTTTCTGTACATCCGGCGATCGTCTGCCTCCAACAGACCCAGCGTCAAGGAACCCTTCTTTCTCCTGAATCTTCCCTGGTGAAGATTCTTATTGGTGGCCAACGTTCCAGATGCACGTTTGATGATTTTGGCCGCCTCTGACGTGATTTAGCCGCCTTCGGTAAGAACTCACGTCGCCCCTCTCAATTGTTGTAAATCCCTCTCAATTTCCCCATTCTCCTATTTCTGAAGACTTTGCTTCCAGGATACCTTCCTCAGATCTCTTCGATTCATATGGCGTGGCTCTCGTGTGAACTCTATTTAGGTTTGTTTGTCTTTGCTTTATTTTTATTTATTTATTTTTTATGAGAATCCGGAATCGATTCGCCATGATACTGGAAGAGTGCGGTGTTGTGGGTGATGTTGATTTGAATGTGAGGTTGAGTTTGGGCGTTATATTTTGGAGAGATTCAAGTGAGTGTTGTTTGGTTTGGTCAATTGTTGTTAATTCAGTTGGATTTGTGTTTCTGTTGTCAATCTATTGAGATGATCTCTTAAAATAGAAACGGCAGTGGAAATTAAGGCTTTTGTTTTAATTGTAGAATCATGTGATTTTGGAGCTTGATAAACTGCTAATTTGTTTAGTTTTTGTTTGCCTGATTTTGATTTGGTTGCACATCCATATCTCAGTTCTTGAGCTCACCGAATCAAGCATCTGAATGCTCTCATAATCCAGATATTAATAATCCTCTAATTGCTTTGGATTGCTTTGTTTTCTTTATTTTAAGGCATAATCAAGATATTAATAATCAAGCTGTAGCTCCAAAATTGTGGCTGCTGGTCATGCTGCATGTCACCTGTGAAAATTTTATGGAGCTGCATAAAAAATTGTATTTTGACTAAAAATTTCGAAAGTTATGCTTTGAGGAGAAGAATTTTTAATATTTGGAAATGGGAAATAAGAGAATAGAACTAGATTCATAGTTGCAGGCAGTATGTGAGAAAATAATAGACTCACTATTTGGAAATTGAAGTGATATTTTGATGGAAAAAACTATGTGGGTTTGTGAAACTAGGTTTAGAACTATTAATTACCAATTTAAAGAACTTGTTAAACTGGTTGTAATAAATGAGCTAAGGTCATTCTTTTTTTCTGCTTTATAATTAAGCTTATTGAAATTTCTTAATAAATTTGGCTGCAAAAGGATTTAATTAGAAGAAATGAATTTACCATCTTATTTTTGATGAACTTTCTGAGGTTCTTTTAATTATTTAGTGTTATGTGGTGCTAGAGTTGTCTGATTGCCATTTAGACTCTTACTTTCTCTATTAACTACTTAATCACAGTACTGTGAGTTTCTAATCATGTAATTGAGGTATTGTTCAAGTCTCGGATTTTCAGAAATAAGAAAGGAAAACATCTTGCTAGGCATTGTTATACCTCAAATTCTCCGTACTTCCCATTTCCCTAAGGATTTTTGAATATCTATTTTTGGTTGTTTCTTATTTTAAAATGCTCGTTATTTTGGTTTAACATTGGCAAAAAGAGTAGAAATATATTAAGATTTGGCATACTACTGCTATTTGGCTCGAATGAACCTTTTTGCACCCTGTACTAATTGATTATGTGAAACACATTCCTTTGCATGTTATGCTTGACTTTTATGTGATCACAAACCTGATGATGCTCCCAGCTCCCCCTCACTACAGTGTTTATTATATTGTAGATGATTATGACAAAGCGATCTTCGGCATTGGAAATTTGGGCGAAGGAAGTACAAGTAGCCATTCTAGTTTTACTCAATATTTAATGTAATCAAATATTATGTATTAAGGTTTTAATAGGATTTGATATTTTGTGATAAATTTAGGTCTTTATTTGAAATTCTGGAGATTTTATATTAAGTTGTGTTTTGAAGGTTTATTTAATGATAATTTTTGTTTATTTATCAGGTATTAATATTAATTTAAAATATATATTACAAAAAATAAAAATACTTTAGTGACGGAAAAATTCGTCGTTAAATCTCACTTTCAGCATTTTATCGACGAAAAAATTCGTCGGTAATTTATTCCGTCGGTAAATTCGTCGCTAATATAAGTGTTATATGACACTATATTTTGTATTTACCGACGGATTTTTTCGTTGGTAATTAGCGACGGAATATGTCCGTCGAAAATTCCGTAGCTATTTTTTGGCTTCCGACGAATTTTATTTACATGACTACCGATGAAAAATTCTATTTACCGACGTCCATAATTCGTCGGTAATTATCGACGGATTTAAATTTCCGTCGGTAATGAATTACCGACCATGGTTTTAGCGACGGATCAAATTCCGTCGGTAATCCATCGGTAAAATCATTACCAATGATTTTTCCAAGTATTATCGACGGAAAATTTTCGTCGGTAATTTGACAGTTTCTTGTAGTGGTGCTAATCCTTAACATAGGAATCAAGCAAGCGGAAATCATGATCGGAGGAGCGAATCGTACCCCGTGGTACAAGGTAAAAACTCAACCAATATATTTTCACGACACCGGAGCGGATATTCTATTAGGAAACAATTTCCTACAGATATTCAAGCGTTTTACCCAAGAAAACACAACAAGGAGGCTTATTTTCACAACCCTTTGTGAACATAAGATCATCGCACCAAGATTGCGTAATGCATTTCAAAGAAAAATGCCAATCAAATTTCGTAGCAAGCGTGGTGATGAAGGAAAACTTAGCTATCCAAAGATGAATGATCGAAGGAGATATGACGAAGCAGTCCTTCAAATGAGAACTGAGACTAGAGGAGGATGGAAGATGGAAAAACTAAAGAAAGATACGATCCACCTTCTCAAAGCAAGCTTGGGAGAAATTATACAGAGAGACGTCACAATCGAAGAATAGACATCTTTGGAAGACGTCAAAAAGAAGATACAGAGGAACTTCAACGAAGATCCTCTAGCCTGGTGGGATAAAAACGAGCTCAAAGCTTCACTCAAAGTAAAAGAAGGAAATGAGTATGAGTTCGTGAGATACAAGCCTATCCTGATGAACCAAGAGGATCGAGAGGATATGCAGCTAATACTTAAGGAACATCTGGACCTTAAGTTGATATCACCTGGAGTATCTCCATACAGCAGTCCAGGATTTCTGGTTCGAAATCATGGAGAAGTCAAGCGGGGGAAGCCGAGACTTGTGATCAACTACAAAGGGATCAACAACATCTTGGAGTTCGATGGATACTATATACCAAGTAGGGAACACTTGGTCAACTGTATCAAGAATGCTAAGGTGTTTTGAAAGTTTGATTGCAAATCTGGGTTCTACTAGATTATGATGGAAGAAGGAAGCAAGAAGTTTACAGCCTTCTCCACACCACAAGGCCATTATATCTGGAATGTCATGCCTATGGGCCTGGGAATGCACCCCAGATATACCAGAGAAAGATGGATAATCTTTTCAAAGATTATTTCTCATTCATGTTTGTTTATGTGGATGACATCCTCATAGCCTCAAAGAACATGAAGGAGCATTTGGCGCATTTGGAAGTATTCTCAGAAGTGTGCCACAAGGAAGGATTGATGCTTTCTGAAAAGAAGACAGTAATAGCAACAAGACAGATCGAGTTTCTTGGAGTCGAGATCGATGAGTCCGTAATCATTCTACAACCACACATTGTAGAGAAGGTTCAGGGATTTCCTGAATATCTTAAAGACAAGAAGCAACTCTAAAGTTTCTTAGGAGTTGACAATTTTGCTGGAATGTTCATCAATAATCTAGCGCAATACAGGAAGGTGTTTAGTCCTCTATTAAAGAAAGATGCTGAATTCAAATGGGAGGAATCACACCGAGAGATGGTTAAGCAATTAAAGGAGGTTTGCAAAAAGCTCCCGAAGTTAGTCATACCAAACAGCGAGGATGATCTGGTACTATATAAAGATGCCAGTGACTATTGGTGGGCGGCGGTTCTAACTAAGTACACACCAGAAGGAGAGGTGCCATGCAGATACTGTAGCGGACTCTTTGCGGAGAATGAGGCAAAGAGATGGCACATCAATGAAAATGAGTTCTTTGCGGTTCGAAAGGTGTTCAAGAAATGGCCGCTATTTCTTCTCGCGAAGAAATTCATCCTTAAAATTGATAACACGAGCGTCAAATCCTTTTTGAAAAATAAAATTGAATCTAAACCAGAAAAGGCTAGACTTTTAAGATGGCAAGCAGAGTGTCAATATTATGATTTTAATATTATCATTATTAAATCTGTTGATAATGTTTTGACAGATTTCCTGACGAGAGATGGAGGGAGCTGAAATAGACTCCATCCTGACTGTTTCAAGGCACCTGATGGACAACCTTGAGTTACTCCAAAGGGAATTCGAGAATCTGGCACTCAATACAATGCGTGCTGGAAAACTACAAGAAAGTGATCGGACCAAAGTGTCTAATCGCATACGAGTTTGTATTCGCAATAATGCGAGTCTTTTCGAGTCCTTACGAGAGCCACTCTCCTCTGGGCTATTGATAGCAATAGCAATCGATAAAAGAAGAATAGTCGAGAACGGGACTCTAAACCCGGAGCAAGGGATTCAAGTACCCTTAGCACGAGTCCTAGATTGGAACTTCCAAAAGAATCGGTCCAAGGAAAAATCGAGGTTCTGGAGTCACATCTAGAGTCGACGAGTCAACCCAGCACCTCTGGGGTTAAAGAGGAAGAGATCAACCTTAGGCCTATGACGGGCACTGCTAAGGTTGGTATTAACTTAGTTGATTTCTCTTATTGGCAGGAATACCAGGCCAGTTGGGAGAAATTAAATACCAGATAAGGAATCCGATCGGAGAAATACCAGGCTAGCTTCAATATATGCTGTTGCACCAAGCTTCCCAGAGCTTTCAAAATTGCCAGAATGGCTAGGGAAAATAGTTTTTAAGGCATGAGAAAACAACTAAACTCTATCCAGAGGAGATGTATTGTAGCATTACTTCACTAGTGCGGCTCCAGAACCAGTCGGGAAAGGCAACCATGAGGCCTTTCATTTCATCAAGCTAAGAAGACCTGATATTTCAGTATCAAACAAAGCCAAGGAATCTTCTGGAAAGGTACCAGTCTTGGTTTCTACATTTTCTGAAGAACAAATCTCTACGCGAAGAGTGAGGGGTTTGTATGCCTGCATTCAGACAATGGTTTAGGTGAAGTTCCCCTTCAAGTTCGAACACAAGTCCATACATGGGCCTTTTCTGTTAAATAACTTAACAGGAAAGAAGACAGGATTTGTGGAAAGAGGATTCGAAGACAAACGAGAGCTTCTTTGGAAAAATAAGTTACTGGTGAGTAAACAAACCCATCGGAAATACTGTAACATGGCCCACTTTGGGCAATGGACAAACAAGATATGCTCGAGCTGCTTCTCCCAAACGGAACCAGAATTTGGAAAAGGAGTAAGACTGGGTATAGGAGGAATCAGAATTGCTGAACCCCCTCCAGCAAAGGACCCACGTGGAAAGAAGAGGTAAAACCTCTTCAAAACACCCAAGAGCCAGAAGACCCTTCAGATACCAAAAGAGACAAATGACTCTTCAAAAAAGTGAGAGTCAGATGACTTTTCCAAAAGGGTAAGGAATTATGTGACCTTTCGGAAGGGGCAAAAGACAAGTGCAGGACAGCTGCCAACAATAATGGATAGAAAAACATAAGCAGTGACGCCAGCACAATAACGTAAGCAGTGAGCAGCAAGAATAGAGAGGCTTTGAAATTCGAATTTCACATCCGAAAGCCTCTATAAATAGAAGAGTTGAGAAAGCAGAAGGCATCAACCATTCCTCTCTGTTTTCTCTCATTCAACAAACATTGTAGTTTCCTTTCTTTTCTTATATGAGTGTTTCTATTTCAGCTACCATAGGTAGCTAGAGGAGTCTTCTCCTTTTGTTTAAGTAGTATGAGTGTGTAATAATATTTTCATTCCATAAATAAATATTCTTGGGCTATTGCCCGAAATATGTAACCTTCGATTATATTCTGCAACCTTATTCTCCATATTTTTCGATGAGAAACAATAGTAGCATCCTGTACACCCGGTGTAGGAAACGAACTAGGATTGTGCTGAGGTCCGCTGAAGGAGCGGGGTTGAACCATCACACTGCGGGGCGTATGGTTGGCTGTGAGGAGCAGCTGTGAAACCTCCCCGGATTGACGGTCAAAAAAGGTACTCTTACTGTTTTAAGTTGGTTAATTACGAGATTAATGTTGTTTAATTAATGTACGGAAGCATGTTGTGTCTGATATGGTTGTAATGGACTATTTCTATTTTGAAAAAAAATGTGTTGATAATTCAAGTAAAATAAGGGTATGAAATATATAGGTATATATATAGATGTATATATATTTATATATATATGATGAAGGTATTAAATGATCATAAAAGGTATCGATCTAGTAGGACTGATAAAAGAATTATTAGAATAAGAGTAAAGGGTAAAATTGGAATGAAAATAGGAAAGAGGGCATTTTTTATGAATTTAGAATAAGAGGGCAAAAAAGATGTTGCAAATTTAAAAATGGCATTTTTGATCATGGCCCTTTCATTTATGTTCCACGTATTTAAAAGGAAAAAAAGTAAAAAAAAAAACAATAATGTTATTGACTTTTGTTAATATTTTTATATTTTTTTAGTAATATAAGTGAAGTATAAAATCTTAATACATCTAATTGTAATAGTTTTTTAAATTAGATTTTTAGAAAACAAAGTTTTCATCATTTTGTTAATCATTCATTAATTTTTTTTTCTAAAAACACACTTGTCAATCATTTAATTAATTTTAATTAAGATATGTAAAATATCTTATTTATTGAGATATTCTATTTAATATATTATCTTTATAAAAAATATGTGTTATTTTATTCTTTTAAAATAATGAAAATGATGTTCATATTCAAAAGGAACCAAACAGAAACAATAAAATAAAAATAAAAATAAAAGTCTCCTTTTGTTTTAGTAAAGATGGGCCCACACTATTTTGTTACTCATATTATTTTTGGACAGTAAACAAAATGCCCTACGGTGAAAATGTAACACTATCTTTCAAACTCAAATTCCCAAGTCCCAACTACTCTTGGGATTTATTTAATGGGCTGTGAAATAAAAAATAAAAATTAATGGATGTGAAAAAAAAAAAGTGAAAAAAAAAATAGTTAAGTTGATTAAAATTTCCGGTCTGCATCACTTTCTCTTCACTTTGAATTCAAATTCCTATTCCAAATCTACTTCATTTCATATATAATCCACTATGTTGGATGGAGATATAATTGAAGTAGGGATTTGGAACAGGTGGACAATCCAACATGGAGATATAATTGAAGTAGGGATTTGGAACAGGTGGACAGTCTAACGTAGTGGAATATGAAATGTAGTAGGGATTTGATATAGGAAATCCCAAATGTTTTTTTTTTTTAAATCTGTATCTCTCTTTCCATCAACTTGGTCTTGGTTAATTTGAAAAAATGAGTCATAATTGCAGCCGGACATATGACGGTGAACGGGGGACAACCAAGTGAGAAAAAAAAAGGCACAAATTGAGTAATACAAGGCAAACTAGGTTACAATGGTTTTACATGCCCTATTGTCCTCCATCAAAACATTCCTCTCTAAAATTTCATTACCCTAGCGGTCTCCTTTCCTTACTTTTCCTAGAGATGTAATCGAATCGAATCGAGCTAAATATTATTAGGCTTGCTTTACATTTTTCTATTTTGGATGTTTCATTTCAATCTTTACGTTTTCCTTTTTGGTGTACGGAACCCACCTATAATAATTAATATATCACCATGGAATCCACATCCAACACTAATACAACTACACACCTTACATTAAATATTATATCTTTCTACCCACTATCCAATTAAATACTATGTTCCTTAATCAATGTGCAAAAAGTAAACGTAAGCATTGAAATGGGACGGAGGGAGAACTACTTACACATAATAATAAAATTTAAGAACGCATTCGAGAGCCATTAATGAGCATATTAACGAATATATTCGTGAATTTTTTAGTCGAATACTCTTAGGTTTAAGTTTGGTTTCATAAACTAATCTTGCTCAAATTTGAGCTCGGTTTGACTTTTTAAGGTTAAAGAACGAGCTCGAATAAATACATTATCGAACCGAAACTCGAATAGTTCGCGAACGGTTTGGTTCACTTACATCCCTACTTTTTCCCCCTCTCTTCCCCACCCATTCCTATCATAACCCTCCATCCCGCTTTTGTCGCCACTTGTCGTCGATGATATCTATACCCCACACTCTCATCCATTGACCCTGTTCTTCTTTTTTCCCTTTTGCTCATCTTTCCCGTTTCTAGTGGATTTTGTGGTTTTTTCAATGGGCTTGGATATCGCTTTTTAACTTGGCTCATTTTTTCGAATCATGCTTGTAGATCGGATTAGATTTGAGTTTTTTGTTTGCGTCAAAGTGGATGTGGTGGAGGTTTGGTGATGGTGGCGCTGGATTATGGGTGACGAGGCGAGGATGGATCGATCGTAGTGTGCAAAAGAGAGGAGGCTACTGTTGCTGTTTTAGTTTCTTTTCTGTTTCTTTTTTCTTCTTCTCTTGTGTTCTATTAGAGTCTCTTTGAATATGATTTTCTAGGTTGCATTCTGCAATAGTTGAAATTATTCAGATTTTTAGTGATTCTTGTTTTTTTTTTTTGGGTTTTAGTCTCCTCACGTGAGAGTTTTCTCAGTCTCCTTTTGTAGGAGTGTTTAGTCCTCACAAAATATTTTAGTATTTATGTGTAAGTTGTCCCCTTACAATGAGGGTTTTCTGTCTCCCTTGACAAATGGTAGAGTTCAGTTGAATCTGTCTTGACGGTACTCCTTGGCTAGTTAGCCATATTGTAATATTTATCTCTGAGTTTTTTTATTTATAAAAATAATAGATTAAGAAAGAAAAAAATGGCGGACCAGGTTTAATATTTTTTATCAGGTGATTTTCAACTGTGCCCATTCAGATTTTTAAAATCTTTTTTGCCCACATTTCAAGGGTATGTCCTAAAATGCCCATGGAAAAGTCATTGACTAAATACTGACACGATATTAATTTTTTAAAATCATATATATATATATATATATATATATATATATATATATATATATATATATATATATATATATATATATATATATATATGTGTGTGTGTGTGTGTTGGTGCATCAGTAGTACAGACGTGGAAGTTGGTGATTGGATGATCAACAAGCTGATCAACAGATGTGATCAGTTGTTGGTGTGAGTTTGGAACCGTTGGATCAATACTTGAAGCATGCGCGTTGGATGAAGCTTTCAACTGATATATTAAGTTAGTTGTTCAGTTATTCGGTTATAACAAACACTCCAGCTGGCATGAGCGATGGATAAGTATTCAGCTGATATAAGAAACGTCAGCATTGATCATCATCACATTCATAAGTTCAGTTATCTTCAAGAAGAAAAGTTAGGGTTCTAAGAAGTTAAGTTCATCATCTTCATACGTTTGTAATTTGTGAATCTCCATAAGTGATCTTTTCTCCTTAAGAATGGATGTAGGCTTGAAGCCGAACAACTATAATCCTTGTCTCTCTTGTTTTTGATTTCATCTTTACATTTCAATACGTGAGTGATTAAGTGAGTGATCATAAGATAGTTAGTGTGTGAGATCTTGAGAGGAAATTCAAGTTTCTTGCTTATGATTCATAAGAATATATATATATATATATATATATATATATATATATATATATATATATATGTATATATACATATATATGTATATATACATATATATGTATATATACATATATATGTATATATACATATATATATGTATATATACATATATATGTATATATACATATATATGTATATATACATATATATGTATATATACATATATATATATATATATTAAGTTGTTCACTATTTTTTTTCAAAAATATGAATCTCACCCTCAAGTATAAGGGATCAATTGAAGCACGTGTGACCAAGTCGAATGTCGAACCCACGAGATAGTACTAGATCTACAAATTAATTCTATTTCTAACTATTTCAATACAAATTCGGGGGTTTGAATGGTTATAAATATACTACTGAACAAATAAATAAAGATAAAACTGAAAGTTAAATTAATGCAAAGAAAATAAATCACGAAGAGAAAACTTTCAAGAATTTAAGGATGGAGAATTGGTAATTCCTAGGCAAGCCAATTTAACTATTTGACAGATTATTCTTAACTCAAATTAATTACCTGCAGATATTTATAAAAGGATCGTTAAGCCTAGTTAGACCACTATGATCAAGTGAGATCCAACACTTATAATGGGCTGGAAATTCTCCCTCCCTCTAGGTACTTGCACTATTAAGGATTTCTCTTTCTTGGTACTAGATTATTAATCCTATATCTCCTTACAAATTACCTAATAATGATATTTTATCAAATAATTGATTATCAAGTTGTCTTAAGCTATATTGATCAATCCCCTAAGACTGTCACATGTAACAGTAATTATCATGCAGAAAAAAGATAATTCTCTTAACTATCCAATTCGAGCTATCTTCATGAATAATCAAATGAATTAAAACTCAAAATACAATAATTAGAAGTCTCAAAATCTCTTCTTCAATAAGAAAATAAACATTCTACAATAAAAGAAATCAAAGTTTAGGGCAATCAAATCACATAGTCAAATTGTCTAAAACCCTAACATTACCAACAGAAAACTTATCATATGGATTTACGAGGACAAATCACAAAGATGTAATTAACCCTAACCATTAGTCTAATAATATGCGAAAATAGAATAAAAAAGTAAAGAACCCTAGTGTAGGACTGCGTCTCTACGATCTGTCTCCGCTACGATCTTCGTCTCCAATCTGAGTGGCAACTCCTGAACGATCTCTCTCCGGTAGTGTGGATGGATGGTGGGTGATGGTGAAGGATGGATGTTTGTCTGATGTTCTGGTGTCTTCCTTTTATAGTGGGATCAGATGTATCGTGATTGGGACTTGAAGAATACGTGAATATGGGCCAGAAAACACGTCAAACTTCGCTTGTCTAGGCCCAGCGCTCGCCGTCGAGCGGTTGCATTCAGTGGTTACCGAGCGCCCGCTGGCAGCTTGCGCAACTCCACGGTTTTGGGCATAACTTCTTCATCTGAATTTTGATTTGAGTGACTCTTATGCCCACGCGTTTTTCTCTTCCGTGGCTTTCCAATCATTTGTCACATGATTAGTTTGACTTTCACATAAACACAGAAAAATTATGGAAGTGGTCGTCTGTTTTCTTGCATGTTGCACAAGTTTACCCTTCATTCCAACCTTGCATTTTTTATTATTTTTATATCAAAACACAACAAAATATCTCTCAAGCACATTTTAGTCAATAATTATTCAAAGTATTAAGATCTGTGCAAATAATAGCAATTAACACACTCAAAGATGTATCAAATCGGACCAAAAAATACATAAATTTTCACTCTCATTACAAGTTTATATCGAGTCATGAGTAGTTGTATTAGTGAGTGTATGAGCCTCATATTTTAATTGTATTAGTTGGTGTGTGGGTCCCATATATAAACAAAAAAATGACATTCTTGGTGTACCCCACCTTTAGGGGGCCCCACCGCCACTGCCCTGGGGATTGGTGGAGAAGGTGAATCGCAGGATGTGCCTCAAGTGACTTATAGAGAGGGCTCACTGTTTAACTTGTGCTTGTAATTGACCAAATCCATGCCAAATGCAAGATTCGAACCCTCACCCTGCAGCAACCAAACTCAATTGGAAGATCTTTCCACTCTCCCCTCTACCACTTGAGTTATGCCTTGAGAAAAAAAAAAGAAAAAAAAAAGATAATTAAACATCAATTTGTGGATGCGTTGTACTGCTTAAATTTAGTGAAGTACCAAATATCTTCATAGCCACAATTTTTAAAAAAATATCTATCTTAAACAATGAATATCAATAAAATATCAAGAATATCATAATATATCTTATAGTTTTATCATATTTAAATTTGATAGAATATAATATACTGTATATTAAAAATTTATAAGCAATATCAAATTAAATTAGCAATTATTTAATAAAAACAATATAGTGTGTGGATTTTAATAATATTACCAATTATTTATATATCTATAATCTATTTTAATTTTGAATATCTTATAATATATTATTTTATGGTTTCAAAATTTAAGTTGTAAAAAATATTTAATTAAAAGTATAATAATTATTTTATTCATATATTAACTCTATTCAATATTTGATCGTAAGTTGATCCTCCTGCCCTGGCCTCCTCCCTTCTGAGGTAGAAGTCTCAGTCCTACTATTGCCATCATCCTTATCTGATCCTTCCTCCTGCCCTGGCCTCTTCCTTTAGAGGTAGAAGCCTCAGTCTTACCATTGCCATCATCCTTATCTGGAAATTGATTGTAAGTTGATCCTGCCTCCTTCCCTTCAGGTCTCAATCCTGCCATTACCATCATCCTGGAAATCAAAATTTTCATTATTATTTTTCAATATATAATAATGTTGATTTGTTCAATATTTTATTTTCTGCCATATATTAAATATAAATACTTACAAATTTCTAACATCCCACTTATTCTAAATATTTTCTTATTTTTTTCATTTTCTATTTTTAGCCCTTCACCTTTTTTTTCCTCACTTTTCTTTCAATATAAAATATTGAATAGAGCTAAAATACAAATAAAATAATTTGTCTACTTTCAATTAAATATATTTTTTGCAATTTACTTAAATTTTAAAATTACCAAAGATATATTATAAGATATTCAAAATTTAAATATATAAATAATATTTAATATTATTAAAATCCACACGCAAAGTGTTTTATTCGATATTGTTTTTATTAAATAATTGCTAATTTAATTTGACATTACTTATATATATTTTAATATATATTCTATTCGTATCAAATTTAAATTTTGGGTTATTTTGTGGTGCACCGGGTATATCGGTGCACCTAGAATTTTCAGGTTATTTTGTAGGGAATGATCATTTTTATTTTTTTAAATTTTAATTATTTTATTTTGATCTAAATGTGATTATTAAATAGTTTATTAATCTAATGAATTATATTAACCAGGTGCACCGATGCACTGGTACACTCTAGTTTAACTCTCAAATTTTAGCCTATTCGGTGAATCTAGACCGTCTACGTTTTCGTCCCAGAGTTAAAGTGACATTCCTTCTCTTCGTTCTACCACTTCTATTAGTCTCATTCTTTCCTTCCTTCTTTGAATTCCTTCCATATATTTTTAAGGGTGAATTAACCAACATACCTTCTTTTCGTTCCTATTTTTTCTTCCTTCAATTCGTTCTAATCCCTCGAATATCGTCTCATTCTTCCTTTTAGTCTGTTTCATTGCCTATTATATTCTTCTCTCTTCTTTTTTTTATCCATTCTCTTCCTTCTATTGGTTCCATCCTTTTGTTCAATCTATTGTATTCTTTTCATTTTTTTTATATGTTCGGGTGCACCTTAGGATGGGTAGTTATTTTACTTAAAATTTTAATAATCTTATTTATGACTAATTATAGTGTGCACTTGGGTGCACTCTAAGATAGAGTGCACCTATATAGGAGTATACAAATATAACCAAAAACATATAAAATTATGAGCAATAATGTATACAATTTAATTGTTAGTTTTTTTAATGAAAAAGTGAGTGTAAAAATATACAATTATTAAAAAAATGTATAAACTATTGAATAAAAAGTTATACACATATGAATGTTAATTTTTTTAATGAAAAACTTAGTATGAAAAAAATATACAATTATTACAAAACACGTATACAAAATAGAATAATATGTATATAAAATGAAATAAAATGTCATACACATATGAGTGTACCTTTGCACTCGAGTGCACCCAATATACACTCCTTATTTAATTAATGAGTTCAACTGCACCCACCTTTGCACTCGAGTG
The DNA here is from genome assembly GCA_023678885.1 of Pogostemon cablin. NCBI lineage: Eukaryota > Viridiplantae > Streptophyta > Magnoliopsida > Lamiales > Lamiaceae > Pogostemon > Pogostemon cablin. Next base: position 9,546,655 of record CM042973.1, read on the forward strand.
CACCCAATATACACTCCTTATTTAATTAATGAGTTCAACTGCAGTGCACCGGGTGCACTGTTACATCTGAATAATCTAAATTGTTAGATCAAATTCTTATTTAATCCCAACCACTAAATAAAATAAAATAATTAAAAATAAATACAGTAACCACCCACTACACCTAACTTTTACCCATAAATCATCGGGTGCACCAGTGCACCGGGTATACCACATAATAACACTTAATTTTGTGGTGGAGATTAATTAAAAAATTAATCTAGCGGTTGAGATTGATTAGTTATTTTATTTAAATTTTAATAATTTTATTTAATTTTGTGGTGGAGATTAATTAAAAACCTAATGTAGCGGTTGAGATCGTCCAGGTGCACTGATGCTGCAGTGTACTCTAGTTGAATTCTGATTCTATATTTTATTCATTAAGTTTAATTTAATTTAATTTAAAATAGAATTGGTTTAATTTAAATAAAAAATAGGGGCAATATAATCTTTATTCATGAAATGGGCAATTTTGATTATTTTTTAAAGAGTGTGGAAAAAAATTTGTAATTTCAAAATGGGCCAGTTTGATGAATTTTTACTTATCTAGCTTACAAAATTTCTTGCATACCTAATTTCAGAGCTACAAAGTCAGATTTGTTGATGTTAATGAATCTAAGGTTTTTTAGGAATTTGCGAAAATATGTAATTTCTTCCTTGTTTCGTTTCCTTTGAAGTGAGAAACTGCAATTTTCTTAAAGTAATTGTCATCAAAATTCTCAAATTAGACAAGAATCGCCATTTTGAGTTGGTCTCTTACACACGTGTTTGTGGTGCTTGTGTTTTTTTTAATACCTGATTTTGTATTTAGAAGAGATTTCATTTCCCTTCGGAAGTGAATTCTCTTTGTTCTCAATGCTAACCAACTGGCGGGATAGTTTTTCAAAACTACATTTTATTTCAATAAATAATCTAAGATAAAACGAATTTATTTATAAATAAAATGATAAAATTACTAGAATAAACTAGTTAGCTGAGTTACCCGCAAGTAGGCATCCTTTGTATAAATTTAGAATTAAACTAGGGTGCACTTGAATGCACCTAGTTAATACGAGTCATTAGATTAAGAAACTAACCAAAAACAACTTTTATCTAATAAAATAATTTATTTATTTTTTTAAAAAAAACCTATACCCTAAAACTAAGACTATAAACCCTAAATGTACGGGTATACCCGAACTTCCAGTTTGAAAAGTGGGAGGAAACATCTTCTCAACAGAGCGCTCGTAGATAAACCGAGAGCAGATCTGTATACTGTTTTCCTCATAATGTAATACTTGCGTGCCGTGCGACCGTGCCACCTTCATAGTTTTTCGGTGCACGAAAATGTCAATGGCTTCCCCTCATGATACAGTACTTCGTAAAGAATTCCACCAACAACCTGAACGAATTGGGAAGTTAATTTTTTGGACACATTACACACATTAACAACTTGAATATTAGTACACAATAGAAATCATTATTACTTCATCCAACGATCTACGTATATTTCTTTCAAAATTTACAACACGCACTTCCAGATTTATCTTCGGAAGCTTATAATGTGAAACATCATTCTTGCATCTTTCTTTCCATTCTAAAGTGAATAGGCCAAGAGAAAAAAAAGTCTAGAGAGGCACATGCGTATGATACTTGCCATACTTTAGGGATTCCGCCCATATAAACTAGACTTGGGAATAATTGAAACATGTACATAGATTATATTTTTACAGAAAAAGGATAAAACTAGAGTAAATGCCTTATGAGTTATGACAACAATAGGAGTGTCACACTATGCAGAGGACCTTTTTTGGGGTTGGGGGTTTAAGGTTTAGGGTCAAGCAAATGAAAGTCCGAAGCACGTGTGTGACTCCATATTCTCTTTAAATTTATATTTTCAATTCTATTATTCCACATACTGCAATTATTTTTCTAGAAACTCATATTAACATGCTTATAAATTAGTACAATAGATGGATTTAAAAAGACTCACTGAAATTTATAAACAAGGTAACATTTTTTTTTTAAATATACTTCCGTTGCATGATATAGTAAAAGTTTTGGAGCATACATGATGAGTTCTTTTGATGTAACTCTTGTCAAATCCATTCCTTCATGTGTTTGGGAACAGTTTCATTGTAATCTTGAACATAACTGAAAAACTTGCGATCATGCCTCTTTCCAAAAATACCCACGAGGGGGATTTGAGAGCTTCCATGTTCCATGTCAGTTGATGGCAACTTGTGAATCTATTTCATTGAAAGAACAACACATTCGGTGTAAATTAAAGATATACGGCAAACCAAAAGGAAAAGGAAAAAAAAGAAAGAAAAAAGAACATAACAGTCCCAAAAGAACAAATAACAATCATGAAAATCGAATACCTTTGCTTTGTTGTACCCAAAACTACCATCAACGGCCTTGAAGTGCAGATATTTAGTTACATCAGTATGAATTAGCACCCGAACAAGAGCACCATTGGCCATGATATATGAGATAAATTAAGCAGCATCATTAGCATACGAGCAACAACAAATGAATTTTTCAAAGGGCACATACCAGAGCTACTGGAGGCACGCCTGAGCAGGGTCACTCATGGATTTCCAGCAATAGCGTCTTCGCAAGCAAGAGGCAGGTTAGTCTGTTGGGTGCGGGGGCTTCAGCCCTTTCATGCTCTGTTTTTCAACATGCATGATGCACCCAAGGCACGCTCTTTCTATATTGTATTCCTCCCACCCCAAACACAATCATTTTACAGCTTGTAAGAATTTTCAAATGCATTGTTTACTTGAAAAACAGATATCTTTAATGGGGAAAACTTAAAATGGTCAAATTAATTCATTCTTGGGGGTAGTATACCGGTACTATTTATTACACAAGAAACTTCATATAAAAGAAAGTTAAAACTCCAATGCCTCATGTCCAGAGGCATAGCTCAGGCGCTAGAAGCAGTCAAGCAGCCTATTTCCACTGAGAACTAAGCATATTACAAAGTCAAGAAAGAAACATAGGGATCATGTCGAGTTGACGACATTATAATCTCTGCTAGAACCCAATTCATCTGGAGGCTTATCACTTCCTCTAAACCTTTTCCACAGCTGAGAGAATAAAAAAATTGTTCATCAAACCATGTAGGATGCAATATTATCTTACTATAGCTATATGAACTTAATGCTCCAAGTAGAAGCAGATATCTATCATAGTGAGTCGATACCTGAATAAGATTAAGGGAAGTTGATTCCCACCATAGTAAGCATTGCGGTTCATATGCAGAACCTATTAGCGAATACAAGGCAAATCAAGCGCAAAGAAAAAGTTAAAAGCAAATATAATGGTAGCAAAGAATTAATTGAAAATATAATGCCACATTAAAGGACAATACAGCACTCTCTTGAGGTAATCATCAATCAGGACTTCCAGAAGTATGGTAAGAAACTAATACATTTATAGACATTCATGCCAAAAAGCTAGAAAATGGAAGCATATTTTCTTCATTGAGGCTAATGTATAAAACAGGGAGTCTTAAGTTTTCTATTAAATCCCTCAACTTGATAGAAACTTAAGAACAGGTTGAGATAAACTATTCGGAGGAACATCTTCTGGAACCTGCAACTACTCTGAAGAGTATAAGTTTAAATGGCAAAGATAACGACCAAAGCAACTAATGATATAATTTATACATCCACAAAAAGGAAGTGCTGAGATTTCAAGAACTGCAGAACGACCACTCACTTCCCACCACAAATGTTCTTTTTATGACAAACAAACAATAAAAAAAATTAGCCAACATGTCTGTTGACTGCAGCAGGGATCAGAGAGACAGAAGCTGTGAAGTCAAGTATTTCAGTGACGGATTATTAAAACACCAAGTCAATGAATTTTGTAAAATCCATGAGTCAACTCAACAGGCTAGTAAATTATACCAATAAGCAGAAGCTGAGCTTGTCGAATGTCATAGTTGAGCTTCTCCATTGCTGCAAGAATTTCCAATCCTCTAGTTGCATGGCCCTTTGAGCCAAATAAACAAGTCAATGCAATAAATGTTTCATGAAGAAGCCAAAAACCCTCACTCAGTTCCCTTCTGAGTGTGTGCAACTGACATACATGGGTTGTAACATTAGAAGTCTCCTTGCTTGGAAAAATTACAAGATGGCTCAATTGTATTGCATGTTGAAATATCAAATACAAGATTAAATAATATTCAGCAAATAGAGGCTCCCAAAAATACAGAGAACGTCGTGTTAATATTCTTAACCCCTCAAGCATTTTACTAGTAAGTAGACAACATATACATCTATATAAAAAGGAAAAGAAATGTTGCAGTGGATATGGATGTACCAGTTAAATATCAAATACAAGATTAAATAACATTTAGCAAATAGAGGCTCCCAAAAATACAGAGAACATAGTGTTAATATTCTTAACCCCTCAAGCTACTCGTAAGTAGACAACATATACATTTATATAAAAAGGACAAGAAATGTTGCAATGGATATGGATGTACCAGTTCCATTGGCAAGCTTTACAGAGCCTGAAATAAAAGATTCCATTAACCATTTATAAGATGATGGAATAAAATATAAGATCGAAATCAAAATTTATACTAGTAATGCAAATCAGGAATTACATCTCTATATTTGAACTGGGACCAAAACCCAAAACACATGGAAAAGGCATCTTACTATGACATTGATGTCATGGCTCAATAGATCAAGACACATCTTAATCTGGTGTTGCGGCTCCCTGGTTCAACTCTGCAAATCTCATGCCTACGCGCATCAAGTGTTTCAAGAACTTCTCGCCAATCTACACACACATGTCTCTTCTTGCTTATCCAGTGTCTTGCGCCAGAAAGTGTTACACATTCTGTGAAATATCTTTCACCAGTGAATAATACATCCTCAAACTGTCACAGACTTGGAGCTTCTTGATCGCGGTAGACATCCGGAGCTTGTCCTCCTCGGGAAGAACGTCCAGATCACCCAGCGTTCTTTTGCCCATTGTTGACAATTTTGCAGAAGGTACAATAAGGGATTCAGGAGGTACAAGTCTGCAAGGGGTTAGGAATACTGCTCTAAGACCCTAGCGGAAACACATTTGTTTCAACTTTAAATCTCTGGAAAAGAAAAATGGGACATCTTCTCCAACACAGAGAAAATTAGGGGGGCAAATCTTCGTTGTTCAACAAGATAAAAAATAGAATGTGTGAGGAGTTACAGAGGTGTAGGTGCTTGCTCTGTAGCAGTGGAGTGGTTGATGATACTGCAGCAAGGAGGGGACTGGGAGACAATGGAGGTGTTGATCGTACTACTGCAACGAGGGATCGGGACCGGTGGAGGTGCCACGATAAAGCAGCAGATGTCTTGACGCATATGTGGGATGGCACTGGTTAAGTTTGGGGCTTCGGTCGGCGGTAAATTGACGGTAAGTTTGGGGCAGGAGAGGGTTAGCGACCATGAAGGGAGGAATTGGGGTGAAATTTTTTTCTAAGGATCTAATTTATATGGGGTGAATTTTCATTTTCCAATATTAAAATGAATCAAAAATAGAATAAAAATTTTGGGGTTTGATTAACAACGGAGCATAATTCTCCGTTGTCAACAAGCGTACTCTACATGAAACAACAACGGGGAAACATCCAGGCAGCATTCAAGAGATGGCAAGGTTTGGGCAGAAGTTAGTGCATGTGTAGGGTGGAACAGAGTTTTAGTACCATCCAGGCAGCATTCAAGAGATTACACAAGGATAACAGAAGAGAAGGAAGTATGAAGAAGATTCGCACTATAACTCTTTCCACGTTCGTCTATAATATATGGGCGGTTCGTAATGCAGCTATTTTTGAAAGCATACGAAGTTCACCTCACCAAACAGCAGAAAAGATCAAATTAGAAATTGCTAGATTAGCATATATTCTCTAATTTTGCTAGCCTCTTTTGTATAGTTAGGCTTTAGCACGTGATAGCTGCAGATTGAGTATATGAATATGTGATGTAAAACTATTTGAAATTTGAATATATTAACCAAAATTCAAAAAAAAAAAAAAAAACAACGGGAAACATTTTTTTGCTGTATTTTGCACCTATAACCACGGGGATTTTAACAATGACGGGGATACATTGTTTGCTGTATTTTGCACCTATAAAATGTTAAGGCAACTCTAAATGTAATTTTCTTTTAAGAATTGCCCATAATAGAAACTATCCAAAGCTAATTTGAGTCTGCAAAGTTGGCCATTCCTACACTTGGCATTGAAACTAATACCCATTTTAATAAACTGAAAACTAACCTAACTAATTAAAACATCTGAGTAATCATATGAATAAACCGCTTAATGTTTAAACATGAAAATTCAGATTTACGTTAAAAATTGTATCAATCTTAAATAGTTTTAAAGTTTTGGATATATTATTAAAGAGCTACTCTCTTGTTAATCAGGGTGAATCCTCCTTATGGATTGAAATGACAATTATAACCTTAAATATTCTATTCTAGACATTAAACCATTAAGGGTATAACAGGATGAGCTAGTACAAGGAATACTTTGTCATTATTTTTATTTTTTTATTTCAAGTCTGCAGCTACATGCGCCGTGTTGAATGATATTATTACAGCAGTTTTCCTCAAACACAAGTTTGTTACCTGATAGTTAGGAAATGAATTAGCAGCAATATTTGGTGTTGGTAGTGTTAGCTTAACAGAGTAAAACATTTGAGGGAAAAACTACTACTTTAAATAAGAACATCATGGCCTTAAATAGGCAAATACATCATCGGAATTAACATAAAATTAGCAACTAACTGGACTACTAACTTGACTGATTCTGCAAATCTCCTCTAACCAAACTTGATGAGAAAGTAAATTAACAACAACTTAGATAAATATACTCAACAGGTGGTAGAGCACTTGTGGGTTGGTGAAGGAGCATATTTGAGTTGATGGAACTTACCTCGACTTAGGTAGACATACTCAAGCAGGGAGCACCGTCCAAATGGCCAAATCTGCGACAAACTGCACAAAAGGAGGGCACATGCTCAAACTCCACACTCTGAAGGAACCCCCCTCGCGTGGTATGAATCCGCACCTCCTGCACCAATGGCTTGGATAAATCCACATTAGCCAACACCCTAACGTGCGATGCCCGACCCCTAGAAGCCGACACCAGCATCGGAGTGCCAACAGCCGAAACAATCGCACTCACCTGTCTAACATTCCAATATTCCAAGGGCAGAGACGGCAGACGGATCCAAATAGGAAGCGGACCAAGTTGGTCGTCCCCAAATTGGAAATCCCGCGGCAGCCTCTTAAGGATCAAGTATTTTCCCCGCACCCTATAAGGCCCGCGTCCCAACACCTTGAACAAATCATCCTCCGACTTCAATCTGAAGACTATCCATCCCGAAGCATGCGTGTGAATCGTGAAATCCACGCCCCAACTCCCACAAACATCGCGCAAAGCCTGCAACCCCGGAAACCTCCCTGAAGAATAACCAACAAGGCTAAACTGCCAAACCAAGGAACAATCTTCATCCTTCAAAATGATCCGACCATGATTGGGCGGAGGGACATAATGCAGGCGACGTTTTTCGTTCGCAAAACTTCCAGACCCCCTCCCGTCATGATTTTCGTCCCCCGATGTGTCATCATCACTACCCTGTTCAGAAGAATCCTCAGAATTCGTCGAAGCCTCCCTGGACACAGGCTGCCGAGAAACCCCAACTCCTTCCGGCCGAGAACTGTCAACTACAATCTCCCGAGATTCCTCGGAACTCGATCGGGAATTATCATCCCCAACACCATCATCCCCTTTGTCCGCCGCCATAGTTCTAGCACGGATAAACTCCGCTAACTGCTCATCGGCCGTCGGAAATCGGGACTGTTTAACATTCCCTACTCTCCCAACCTTGCTGGAACCGCCTCCACGCGCTTTCTTCATCCCCGCGCCGTAATACACCGATAATTTCCTATGCAGAAATCAAGAAACAAACCCTCAACAATCGAGAAACCCTGATAAACCCTCCTAATAAGTTGTTTGCTTTCCAGTTTAAGAAAGGGCGAAAAGTCGGGAGAAAGTATGTATCGGATCGGGTTTTAGACTGGGTATCCGGAATTTGGGATTTTACAATGTAATCCCTCCTAGCGTGTTTTTATAGTCGGATCGACGGTAATTTTAACGGTTCGAGGGTTCAATCGATCGGATCGTTTGGATCGACGGTTCAATCAAAAAAATTAAAGGGTTAATTGTATAAAAAACCTAACTTTTATTTTTATTACAAATAAATCCCAATTGAAAATTGCAAAAAAAACCTCGACCTTTAAGTTTCGTGCAAAACGCACCCAACGGGCAATAGAGGGTTGCCCGACGTCCTGTTGGGTTTTATCTGGCCCAGCGGAGCCGGGCCCACTCAATCCACTAGCATGATATTGTCCGCTTTGGGCCGCCCACTGGCCCGCACGGTTTTACCACTACGGGCATCACACCCAAAAAGCCTCATGCTAGGGAGAGTCAATCCCTCATTTATAAACCCTCTGTCATCCCCACTTCTAACCGATGTGGGACTTTGGTTGACACCCAACCAACATTTCCCTCTCAAACAAAGTCCCGCAGCTAGACCATCCAATTTGAGGTCCGAACATCCCACCAACCCCGGGCTGGGCCGGTTAAGTCTGGGGCCTGGCTCTGATACCACTTGTTGGGTTTATCTGGCCCAGCGGAGCCGGGCCCACTCAATCCACTAGCATGATATTGTCCGCTTTGGGCCGCCCACTGGCCCGCACGATTTTACCACTCTGGGCATCACGCCCAAAAGGCCTCATGCTAGGGAGAGTCCATCCATCAATTATAAACACCTCGCCAACCCCACTTCTAACCGATGTGGGACTTTGGTTGACACCCAACCAACATTTTCCCCTCAAACAAAGTCCTGCAGCTAGACCATCCAGTTTGAGGTCCGAACATCCCACCAACCCCGGGCTGGGCCGGTTAAGTCTGGGGCCTGGCTCTGATACCACTTGTTGGGTTTATTCTGCCCAGCGGAGCCGGGCCCACTCAATCCACTAGCATGATATTGTCCGCTTTGGGCCTGCCCACTGGCCCGCACGGTTTTACCACTCTGGACATCACGCCCAAAAGGCCTCATGCTAGGGAGAGACTCTCTCACACTTATAAACCCCTCGCCATCCCCACTTCTAACCGATGTGGGACTTTGGTTAACACCCAACCAACATTTCCCCCTCAAACAAAGTCCCGCAGCTAGACCATCCAGTTTGAGGTCCGAACATCCCACCAATCCCGGGCTGGGCCGGTTAAGTCTGGGGCCTGGCTCTGATACCACTTGTTGGGTTTATCTGGCCCAGCGGAGCCGGGCCCACTCAATCCACTAGCATGATATTGTCCGCTTTGGGCCGCCCACTGGCCCGCACGATTTTACCACTCTGGGCATCACGCCCAAAAGGCCTCATGCTAGGGAGAGTCCATCCATCAATTATAAACACCTCGCCAACCCCACTTCTAACCGATGTGGGACTTTGGTTGACACCCAACCAACATTTTCCCCTCAAACAAAGTCCTGCAGCTAGACCATCCAGTTTGAGGTCCGAACATCCCACCAACCCCGGGCTGGGCCGGTTAAGTCTGGGGCCTGGCTCTGATACCACTTGTTGGGTTTATTCTGCCCAGCGGAGCCGGGCCCACTCAATCCACTAGCATGATATTGTCCGCTTTGGGCCTGCCCACTGGCCCGCACGGTTTTACCACTCTGGACATCACGCCCAAAAGGCCTCATGCTAGGGAGAGACTCTCTCACACTTATAAACCCCTCGCCATCCCCACTTCTAACCGATGTGGGACTTTGGTTAACACCCAACCAACATTTCCCCCTCAAACAAAGTCCCGCAGCTAGACCATCCAGTTTGAGGTCCGAACATCCCACCAATCCCGGGCTGGGCCGGTTAAGTCTGGGGCCTGGCTCTGATACCACTTGTTGGATTTTTCCGCCCAGGGAGCAGGGCCCACTCAATCCACTAGCATGATATTGTCCGCTTTGGGCCGCCCACTGGCCCGCATGGTTTTACCACTCTGGGCTTCACACCCAAAAGACCTCATTTATAAGCGGAGCCGGGCCCACTCAATCCACTAGCATGATATTGTCCGCTTTGGGCTTGCCACTGGCCCGCACGGTTTTACCACTCTGAACAAAAGGCCTCATGCTAGGGAGAGACTCTCTCACACTTATAAACCCCTCGTCATCCCCACTTCTAACCGATGTGGGACTTTGGTTAACACCCAACCAACATTTTCCCCTCAAACAAAGTCCCGCAGCTAGACCATTCAGTTTGAGGTCCGAACATCCCACCAACCCCGGGCTGGGCGGTTAAGTCTGGGGCCTGACTCTGATACCACTTGTTGGATTTATCCGCCGAGGGAGCCGGACCCACTCAATCCACTAGCATGATATTGTCCGCTTTGGGCCGCCCACTGGCCCGCACGCTTTTACCACTCTGGGCTTCACACCCAAAAGACCTCATTTATAAGTGGAGCCGGGCCCACTCAATCCACTAGCATGATATTGTCCGCTTTGGGCTTGCCACTGGCCCGCACGGTTTTACCACTCTGAACATCACGCTCAAAAGGCCTCATGCTAGGGAGAGTCCATCCCTCAATCATAAACCCCTCGCCAACCCCACTTCTAACCGATGTGGGACTTTGGTTGACACCCAACCAATATTTCCCCCTCAAACAAAGTCCTGCAGCTAGACCATCCAGTTTGAGGTCCGAACATCCCACCAACCCCGGGCTGGGCCGGTTAAGTCTGGAGCCTGGTTCTGATACCACTTGTTGGGTTTTATCTGGCCCAGCGGAGCCGGGCCCACTCAATCCACTAGCATGATATTGTCCGCTTTGGGCCGCCCACTGGCCCGCACGGTTTTACCACTCTGGGCATCACACCCAAAAGGCCTCATGCTAGGGAGAGTCCATCCCTCATTTATAAACCCTCTGCCATCCCCACTTCTAACCGATGTGGGACTTTGGTTGACACACAACCAACACGTCCGACTTGACGTTGACATTTGCCACGTTAGATTTGAGTTTATTGCAGAAAAATCTCAATCTTTACTTAAATTGCGATTTAATAACAACCTTTGACATTTTGGCAAAAAAGGCCATTAGATTTTTTTTTAATTCGCACCAATTATATTTTATATTTAAATTTTAAATTCTAAAAAATTATTAAATAAAATAATAAATTTAATTTTGTTTTTAAAATATTTTATGCATTATAAAATTGTTATAATTTATAAAATCAAAGTATTCTTAACATGTCTTAAATTTTTTTTCGTAATTTTATGTTATACTATTTAATATGACAAAAATATATACTCCCTCCGTCCGCTTCTAAGGTATTCATTTCACTATTTTTGGCGTCCACTTCAAAGGTATCAATTTCCTCTATTTTTAGTAAAAAAAAGTACACAATATGACCCACCATTTCCCTCTAATACAACTACCCACTTTACCTATAATAATAATACTCCTTAATCCACGTGCAAAAAGCAAATAAAGACCTTAGAACTGTTCACGTGCAAAAAGCAAATGAATACATTAGAACCGGACAGAGGGAGTATAATTTAGATGACAAAAAAAATTATACAAAATAGTTTTATAATTCATGTAGACTTAATTTATAAACTCATAGTTTTATACAGACCAAAAATGTTATTAGTTAAGTTTTAATTTATACAAACCAAATTTTCATGTACTCCCTCCACCTATTTCAATTTTTACATATTTCTATTTTTTGCGTTTCATTTCAATATTTACGTTTCTCTTTTTGCTATATGGCCCACCTAAAATAATTAAGTAATATATTACCATGGGACCCACATACAATAATAATACACTTACCCACTAGCATTAAAAATTAATAAATACGGGACAAAATAATTACAGGACGGAGCGAGTAATAAAAAAATTTAAATAAAAACTTAAAAAACCTTGTAAGAAAAAAAACCTTTAATTATGAAAATTTTATAATTTATAAAATATTTTAAAAATTAAAAGAATTTAAATAGTTAGATGTTTTATAATTTTAATATAAAATATAATTTTTTTATTAGATTGGTGCAATTAAAAAAATCTGATGGATTTTTTTGCCAAAATCTCAAAGGTTGTGATTTATTTGCAATAGAAGTAAAAGTTGAGGTTTTTTTTGCAATAAACTCAAAGTTGACATGGCAAAGGTCAACGCAACGTCGAACGTCGGACAACACTTTCCTGTCCGTTGGGTGCGTTTTGCACGAAACTTTAAAGGTCGGGGGTGGTTTTTTGTAATTTCTTAAAGGTTAGGATTTATTTGCAATAAAAGTAAAGATTGAGATTTTTTTGCAATTAACCCAAAATTAAATTACCTCAATATAATTATATTTTATAAAATTATTATATAAATCACCAATAAAAATAAATATATTGAATAAAAATATTTAATAAAATATAACTAAAAATACTGATAGTTAATTTGTAAGGTTAACTAAATATACCATAAGTAAAGTAAAATATTAAAACAAAACAATATAAATGATAAATATCCTAAAAATAAAGAAAATAATAAAATATTGAAAAAGACTTGTGTGAGATCATCTCACGTAAGAGCTTACGTGAGACAGTCAGAAAGTGATAACTTCTATGAAGGAAAGTGGTAATAAATAAATTAATGAAAAGTGATAATGCTATTTCATGAACAATTTATAATATAAATAAAAAGTGATAAAATTTTATAACGAAAGTGATAACGTTTTATAGCGAAAGTGATAACTATTTAAAAAATTAAAAAATAGTCACACGTGAGACGGTCTTACGCAAGGCCTACCCTAAAATATTATACTCATTTAAAGTTTATTAATTAAAAAAAACCCTCAAAAGACAATTAGACCATCTCCAGCAGTGGGCCATTTTAGTGTGAAATGGTATTATGCGGGGGAAAAATGGCTCTAGTAGTGGCGCTATCGAGAAAGGCATTTTGCTGTGAGGCATAAAATCCCACCAAAATGTAGTGAGTATGCCGTTCACAGGGCCATTAGATTATTATAATTTTCTTTTGTTCATTTTTAATTAATTAATGATAAAAGATGATTTCGTTTATGTATTTTAATGATTTTATGTATTTATTTATGTATTATATTTATTCTATTTTAATAAATTTATGGAATTTTTATTTGGCCAATTTTATTTTATGTATTATGTATATATTTTTTAAATTTTTTTTTTAAAAAATTAAACTAAAAATGAGATTTTTAAATTTAAAATTTAAATTACATTACACAATATATAATTAAAATTACATTACACATCACATAAAATTACAAATTAAAAAACTTAAAGTTATACAATAAAATAAAACTAAATAAATATATCTTTTTCTTAATAATCGGAGAGGCCACCTCCAGAACCCCCTCCAATATCTGAAAAAAATTGTCCAAGTATATCAAATACGGTATTGGAATTTTGTTGGTACACTTGTCTTCTTTTCTGGAGAATATTTTGTTGCTCCATTTTAAAGAGCTCACGCATTTCGGGATCAGGAATGGTGTTTAAATCTTTCATTAAAATATTATCTTCTCTAATTATTTGTTTGAACTCAAGTTTTTTTTTGCATCAATTCAGTATTTCATTCTTTTTTCTGGGCAAATTTAACTAAAACTTCACGTAATTTCTCATTCTCTTCTTTCATCATGTTCATGAAGTTTGATGATTCTTCACCTTGTTTTCTTTTCATTTTGGCTTTTTTAATCCCCATTGGTCGTCCTGATGAAGAACCTCCACTAAAATTGTCATCACTTAAATTGTTATTAAATTCAGAAAATGAGGGTTGTTGAGAAATAGGTAATTCTTAGGTATTTTCTTCGAGTTTTGATGTCTTTTCCTTTGGAAATTCTTCCTCAAATTTATTTAGACTTGACCACACATGCATAAATCTAAACCCATCTCTAAAACCCTTTTGTTTCAACATCATTTCATTTGCCATTTCCCACTGCAATAATATAAATAAATTAAGGAAGCTTATATTATAATAAACTGCTATGATTTATTAAAAAAAAAGAGCCCTTACCATAATCTTGTCATTTGCACCACCTGGGCGTGAATATTCAACTTGCTTCAGACATGCCCAAAAATTTCTACATTCTTTAAGTATGAATTTGAAACGGGTTCGTAAGGATCTGCGGCTACGATTTGCTACTTGACTAGGTCATTCAGAGTTGTAACAATCTTCTACACGATTTCAAAATCGATATTTAATTTGATGCCTACCCACGATTGGATCTTGTAAGATGTCGAGATATATAGTACAAAGTGTTGGATTGTATACTAAAAGTCTAGCTTTTTGTATGAACAATGTTATAACAATTAATTTGAAATGAGAATCATATGATCAAATGATTGCATCTTATAATTTATTTATATGTTCGATGCAATAGTCCACTTACTTTATACTGTAGATAATATGTTGTGCGACAACACGCGGAAGATCATATTATCGGTTTCCTTATAAAGTATAAACTGATGCTCACAACCGAGATAGACGGGGACTCTCTATCGGGATGGTTGTAATGTGGTTTGGTATTAGCTTGTCTTGGCTATAGAATCACATTAGTGCACTTGTGTGTATTGAGCAGGACCGCTTGAGATCGTTCGACTTATACTGACTTATAGGAGAACTTGATCTCAGTTATTATGGAAGTTCGTGCTCTTAATCCCTATACAATAACCTCGACACGTAGGGCAGTATGTATTTCTTTGATTCATCAATGGGTGAGATTTACATGTAATTAAATCAACAAACTCGATGAGTTGGGAAATAGTGCTGTCTCTATGGTGTGCTGTTGATTGTAGAAGGAATCCGTGTCCGTCATAGGTTGATGATATCCCCTTGAGGAGCTCATAAGGATTATCATGTAAACCCTGCAGGTGAAATTTATTCCGGCATGATAATAAGGTTGAGTGGTACTACTCTTGGATGAGATATTAATTAATTGGGTTGTCAGTAACTTAATTAATTAATGGACATTGTATATCTTAAACATGGGGAGACTAATGGACTCATAATAAGAAGGAGCCCAAAACGTAATTTTGGGATTGGTACGGTAGTGCAATAATAATATTTTAGTGGAATATATTATTATTATTGGACTTAAGTATAAGCTTTGGGCTAAGCTTGGATACTTAAGCCCAATGGAAGCCCAACCCAATTTCTCCTCCTGGTCCCTGCTGTAGCCCATGTATATAAGTCACCTCAACTTATCTGGAACCCTAATCTAATCAAATCTAATTGATTATTCACGTGTGATGAGGGTTGAGAGCAGATTGAGGAGGTCTCGTAGATCGTCGCCCACACGACGTCGAGATCGGACTTGGGACATACAACAGAAGATCAGAAGGTAGTTTGCTGCTGCTGTCTGCGACCTTTTGAAATTTGTATAAATTCGTACAATACTTATAATTTGATGATCAATATACTGACGGAAAGCCGTCGAAGAGAGGATCGTCTGAACGCAAAGATCACTCAATTCCGATATTAGATGAGGAAGTTATGGCCATTCTCGTGGGACTGCGCAGGCTGCCTGCGAGAATTAATCTTCATTAACATACCCTGGTGAACGGTAATCATTTCTATGATTTATTGCTTCTGCTGTGTTAGAAATGCATGTTATGCTAATGGTTCATGTTAACCAAATGATCGAGCGCCAACAATTAGTATCAGAGCTTCGGTTTCGTGGTGAAGCGTGACACGTTAGACTAGGGTTTATGTGGTTAATTTTTCGAAATTAGGATCGCATGTTTAGGGTTTTGGTTTTACTGCGCAAACTATGAATATCCCTATGTGAAATATACCCTATATCGTATCTGTTCGTTGATGGTTGTGTGTGAGAGGATTCGACGAAAACTGTTCGTCAATTTCACATGGAAGGAAGAAATTGAGAGAAAATCTAGCGCAGTGATATTGCAGAGGCAATAACCAGAGTTTCAACCGTCGGATCAGGCTGAATTTTGGTCAGCACGTTCGGATTTTGTGGATGTATATTGGAATACGCCGAAAACAGAAGCAGTTTTTTGGGCAATTCTGTTCTGCGCAGTCGAGGGAAAAGAGTTGTTTCTCACAATCTAACCGTTGGATCGACCTGTAATTTGGATAACATGTTCAAAACTCACAGGTGTAGATTCTGGACGGTGAAGATTGGATTCCTAGGTTCCTAAAGTTGCGAACCCTGAACGACAGTTGGTGTAGTTTGATGTTGCGCGTTGGGCTGAACTTGGTTCCGTGCAAGTAGGCCCTTGGACGAGCGGATTTGCATCAGGTTCGATCGATGTTGCACCAGGTTCGAGCAGATTTGCATCAGGTTCGATTGGTCTGCATCAGGTTCGATCGATGCTGTACCAGGTTTGAACGGATTTGCATCAGGTTCGATTAGTCTGCATTAGGTTCGATCGATGCTACACCAGGTTCGAGCGGATTTGCATCAGGTTCGATTGATCTGCATCAGGTTCGATCAATGCTGCACCAGGTTCGAGCGGATTCACATCAGGTTCGATTGGTCTGTATCAGGTTTGATCGACTCTGCACCAGGTTCGAGCGGGTTTGCATCAAGTTCGACTGGTCTGCATCAGGTTCCGCGTGAGTCTTCACAATATGATCGGGCAGGATGCCAGAGTGGTGGAGCAAGCTGCGGGAAGGTCGATCCCCATCGCAGTTGTCCGCATTCGTGATTGGTGGCGAACAATCGAATTCGCTGTTATATAACTGTTATAATTGATTTATTAATTGATTATTGTTATATATGTATGCATGATTCTCTATGATTTATTGCCTTAAATAGAAGCATACTAGATTGCGTATTATATTTGGTATATTATATGCATGTATGTTGGAGTGTTGATCAAGTCAACTTATTTTTGGCAATTTATTTCCTTATATATAACTGCTATAATTGTTTTATTGGTCAATTATTGTTATATATTTGGAAGTATGAGCATGCTAGGTTGCATATTTTATTCTGAAATATTATATGCATGTAAAAACCCTCGGTGTTGAATAACTAAGTGGGAGAGGGGATTGGTAAAAATTCCCGCGGCCTCCATTATTGGTTTGTTAGCGATGTGAATAAACTTGCGCGTCGGCATTAGAGCCTTCCTCCCCATCGGATGAGTTTATTCATGGATTGCTGGGACAGACTTCTTTAAATAATTATGTTTGTAATGTGATGCATATGAACTTGCGCGTTGGCATAGACCTTCCTCCCTATCGGATGAGTTCATGTGCGGATCACTGTACAGACTTATAATTGATGACTGTAGGAAGTTATCCGAGCGCGTGTGTACTTCTCCATATGTAAGGCACATAAGCTTGGGCCGCGGACTTGGAGTCAAATAATGGTGTACACTTAGGTGTAAATAATAAGTATCCTCCCCATCGGAGTCACTGCTTTTATTTGCATGGCTAAAGAGGAACCGACTATTAATTATTTTGTCATAAAGTTAGGTTGACAAATGAAATTAATGGGTAAAACCTTCTCTTGTAAATGTTCGGATTTGTAAACGTCCACACTATCGTGGCTTGCAGACTCACGGTGCTTGAGATGTCAGTGAATTTTATTTTTATATTGTTTTGAGGGAATCAATATAAAAGGATAAAATTCGAAGATTTGATCGGTATATTTATTTGTGATTCTCTGATTTTCAAATGGTTTTATCTCACTTATTATTAACTAAAAGAAATTATATTTACTTGTCCAAATTAGATGATTAGAAAAGATTATTGGTTTTGAATTTTACTGCTTAAGAAAATACATGTGTGTTCTCACAAAGGACGTGTCATGATGCCTATTAAAGTCTCTAATGAAGAGATAAGAGGTTCATAGAAATATGATGGTCTCATGTAACTCTTCGGATACTTGAGTAAGTTAAAAGGTAGAAGATCATGATTTAATTTGATGAATGAATTGGGAAAGCATGGAGTATAAATTGAAGGGAAACCTAGATCAATTTAATTCTTCGTGAATTGCCTAGATGTTTTTGAGTAAGTTCCACCTGAATTACAATAGGATGTATATAGTGGAAAATTTCTGGCAAAACATGTGGCAAAGGAAAGCCATTTTCATCATAATGTGAACAAGTTTTATATCTTATTCACTAGTTGTTTAAAACATGATTAGTGATGGCATTTACTGACACGAAGTGTAGATACTGGAATCACTAAATGTTTATTACTAAGTGAGGATAAGATTGTTATGACATGGGTAAAACTACAAGAGTAGTGGCTATTACAGTGGGAGTTGTCTATTTATCTAATGATATGAGTAGACGTTTGAATATGAGAAATTGTTTTACGTACGTTTTCATAGAAAGAATTTGATTTCGGTTTCTATGCATTAATAGATGGATACTCCATTTCATTTAAATGACATGGTCATTATAATGAAGGATAGAGTTGTAATCTGTTATTGTACGTTGGTGAACAATTTGTATACTCTTAAATCATGTATATTCCACAGATGCAACAAATAGTAATTAATAATGAATCTTCTAATCTTAGTAAGAGAAAGTAACCTTCGGAGATGAACTAAACATGCATTTGGCATCTAAGACTAGATTATTTTACTTGAGTAGGATTCAAAAGTTGATAGCAGATGGACCGTAAGGTTTATCTGAAGTGAAAACTATCGGACTTGCGAGTCTTACTTGGAAGTAAAAATGATTAATTGTTTTTCAAGGCAATGGGGAGTAGAGCCAAAGACATATATGTTGGAATTAGTTCATTATGATTTATGTGGTCCTAAGATTGTCCGGATGAGAGGTGGATATGAATATTCATCAATCGATGATTATTCTAGATATCGATATATTTATTTGATGCACTGCATGTCTAAGTTCTTTGATTAATTCAAGAATTGTAAGGCTGGTACAGTGAAGCGTCATGGAAAATATATCAAGTAATGACGATTTAATCGTCATTACGAGTACCTCTTAGGATAGTTAGGAGCTATTAATCAGAGGTTGAGATTAAATCTCAAGTGGTCTACACCGGGCATGCCCCAGCTGAATGGTGTGGTGGATAGAAGGAATAAGACTCTTATGGTAATGATTAGATAGATGATGAATTATTTGGAATTACTTAATTCATTTTATGGATAAGCCCTAGAAACAGTAATTCATTTGAATGTTTGTCTGTTTGTGGGATATGCTATAAAAATGAAGGTGATTTATTTAGTCTAAAAGATCGAAGGGTGATTGTTAACACAAACACTAGATTTTTGGAAAGGGACTATGTAATAAATTACAAACCCATGTATGAGTTGTTCTAAAGGTAGTGAGAAGAAAACACAAAGTATAAGTACCAAGTGTACAAGAGGATATACCACAAGGTAAACTGCAATGCGTGTCACGTCTGATACACAATTACATGTAGTGCCTTGTCGCAGTGGGAGGATTATTCGACAACCCGTGAGATATATGTTTTGGGAAAGTCGTAAGACTTGATCCCTAGTAAACATGGTATTATCCCAGGGATACGACGTTGCACTACAAAATTAAAATGCGGAATCTTAGTAAGTGCAATGAATATTAAAATAGAATCGATGGATTTTAAATTAGGTCTGGATGCTTATTGAACCGCTAAATGGCGTAAAAGCCATTGGAAGCGGGCATGCAAGAATAAAAGAGGATCATAGAATAAGGTGAAAACCTTGGAAGCAAGCTTGTTGCGAAAAGGTATACTCAGAAAGAAAGGGTTCGATTATGAGAAAACCTGTTCGCCGGTAGTTATGCCTAAGTTGATCCGGACTCTTTTATTTGTTGCTACTCATATGAAATATGAGGGATAGTAAATAGATGTCGAGACCACTTTTCTGATTGGAAGTCTTAAGGGAAACATCTATGTGAAGCAACCAGAGTGATTCATTGCAAAGAGCTAAGAGCATTGTGATAGTGAGCTTAAAAGTGTCCATTCATGGACTAAAACAAGCTTCAAGATCATGAAACATCCATTTTGATGAGGTAATCCAGTGACATGGATCTAATCAATGATCGGATGGGTCTTGTGTATTGAAAAGAGTGATGGAAACGTGGTGGTATTAAAAAAAAAAGAGCCCTTACCATAATCTTGTCATTTGCACCACCTGGGCGTGAATATTCAACTTGCTTCAGACATGCCCAAAAATTTCTACATTCTTTAAGTATGAATTTGAAATGGGTTCGTAAGGATCTGCGGCTACGATTTGCTACTTGACTAGGTCATTCAGAGTTGTAGCAATCTTCTACACGATTTCAAAATCGATATTTGATTTGATGCCTACCCATGATTGGATCTTGTAAGATGTCGAGATATATAGTACAAAGTGTTGGATTGTATACTAAAAGTCTAGCTTTTTGTATGAACAATGTTATAACAATTAATTTGAAATGAGAATCATATGATCAAATGATTGCATCTTATAATTTATTTATATGTTCGATGCAATAGTCCACTTACTTTATACTGTAGATAATATGTTGTGCGACAACACGCGGAAGATCATATTATCGGTTTCCTTATAAAGTATAAACTGATGCTCACAACCGAGATAGACGGGGACTCTCTATCGGGATGGTTGTAGTGTGGTTTGGTATTAGCTTGTCTTGGCTATAGAATCACATTAGTGCACTTGTGTGTATTGAGCAGGACCGCTTGAGATCGTTCGACTTATACTGACTTATAGGAGAACTTGATCTCAGTTATTATGGAAGTTCGTGCTCTTAATCCCTATACAATAACCTCGACACGTAGGGCAGTATGTATTTCTTTAATTCATCAATGGGTGAGATTTACATGTAATTAAATCAACAAACTCGATGAGTTGGGAAATAGTGCTGTCTCTATGGTGTGCTATTGATTGTAGAAGGAATCCGTATCCGTCATAGGTTGATGATGTCCCCTTGAGGAGCTCATAAAGATTATCATGTAAACCCTGCAGGTGGAATTTATTCCGGCATGATAATAAGGTTGAGTGGTACTACTCTTGGATGAGATATTAATTAATTGAGTTGTCAGTAACTTAATTAATTAATGGATATTGTATATCTTAAACATGGGGAGACTAATGGGCTCATAATAAGAAGGAGCCCAAAACGTAATTTTGGGATTGGTACGGTAGTGCAATAATAATATTTTAGTGGAATATATTATTATTATTGGACTTAAGTATAAGCTTTGGGCTAAGCTTGGATACTTAAGCCCAATGGAAGCCCAACCCAATTTCTCCTCTTGGTCCCTGCTGTAGCCCATGTATATAAGTCACCTCAGCTTATCTGGAACCCTAATCTAATCTAATCTAATTGATTATTCACGTGTGATGAGGGTTGAGAGCAGATTGAGGAGGTCTCGTAGATCGTCGCCCACACGACGTCGAGATCGGACTTGGGACATACAACAGAAGATCAGAAGGTAGTTTGCTGCTGCTGTCCGCGACCTTTCGAAATTTGTATAAATTTGTATAGTACTCATAATTTGATGATCAATATACTGACGGAAGGCCGTCGAAGAGAGGATCATCTAAACGTAAAGATCACTCAATTCCGACATCAGACGAGGAAGTTATGGCCATTCTCGTGGGACTGCGCAGGCTGCCTGCGAGAATTAATCTTCATCAACATACCCTGGTGAACGGTAATCATTTCTATGATTTATTGCTTCTGCTGTGTTAGAAATGCATGTTATGCTAATGGTTCACGTTAACCAAATGATCGAGCGCCAACACAAAGACGTTTATCCTCACAAGGAGTGAAATTAGTTATACGCTTAGATATTTTTGGTTTGGAAGATGTTGTAAGATAAATGAGTAGGAGAGATTGGAAAAGTGTGTGGAAGATTTAACTAGTATGCCATCTATTTATAGAAAAGAAATGGCATTTAATCCTTAAAAAAAAAGAAATTGATTCGAAGATTGAGAATTAAAGATGACATTCCCAATCAACGACTATAATTAAAAGCACATGGATTGTACTTTTTTATGTGAGCCAATTTGCATCCACTGATCCGACGGTTGACAATTAAAGATGACATCCTCTATCAACGTCTATAATTGAAAGCATAAGGATTGTACTTTTTTTTGTGTGAGCCAATTTGCATCAACTGATCCGACAGTTGACAATTAAAGATGACATCCCCTATCAATGGCTATAATTGAAAGCACAAGGATTGTGCTTTTTTAGTGTGAGATCATTTGCATTCACTGATCCGACAGTTGACAATTAAAGATGGCATCCCCTTGTTGGATTGTATACTAAAAGTCTAGCTTTAGTATGAACAATGTCATAACAATATTTGAAATGAGAATCATTGATCAAATGATTGCGTCTTATAATTTATTTTATATGCATGATGCAATAGTCCATTTACTTTATACTGTAGATAATATGTTGTGCGACAACACGTAGAAGATCATATTATCGATTTCCTTATAAAGTATAAACAGATGCTCACAACTGAGATAGACGGGGACTCTCTATCGGTATGGTTGTAGTGTGGTTTGGTATTAGCTTGTCTTGGCTATAGAATCACATTAGTGCACTTGTGTGTATTGAGCAGGACCGCCTGAGATCGTTCTTCTTATACTGACTATATAGTAGAACTTGATCTCTGTTATTATGGAAGTTCGTGCTCTTAATCCCTATACAATAACCTCGACACGTAGGGTAGTATGTATTTCTTTGATTCATCAATGGGTGAGATTTATATGTATTAAATCAACAAACTCGGTGAGTTGGGAAATAGTGCTGTATCTATGGTGTGCTGTTGATTGTAGAAGGAATCCATGTCCGTCATAGGTTGATGATGTCCCCTTGAGGAGCTCATAAGGTTTATCATGTAAATCTTGCAAGTGGATTAATTTCCGGCATGATAATAAGGTTGAGTGGTACTACTCTCGGATGAGATATTAATTAATTTGAGTTGTCAGTAACTTAATTAATTAATGGGCATTGTATATCTTAAACATGGGGAGACTATCGGGCTTATAATAAGAAGGAGCCCAGAACATAATTTTGGGATTGGACGGGTAGTGCAGTAATAATATTTTAGTGGACTATATTATTATTATTGGATTTAATTAAAAGCTTTGGGCTAAGCTTGGTTAATTAAATTCAATTGAGGCCCATCCCAATTTCTCCTCCTGGTCCCTGCTGTAGCCCAAGTATATAAGTCATCTCAGTTCCTGTTAAACCTAAGTCTGTGCCTCTTTTGACACACTGGAGAAAACAGAGAGCAGAATGAGAGAACTCTGGGGATTGTTGACCGCCCAACACCAGAGTTGACTTTGGGACATACAGTAGAAGATCAGAGGTGTTCTACACTGTTGTTCATCCTCTACATCGACCCAGAAGTACGGTAAACACGTTTAATCGCTTCCGCTAATTTTGTTTACCTATTTTTCCTAATGAATCACGTTGATCCGCACGATCCAATTGCCAACACCCCTATCAAGGACTATAATTGAAAGCACAAGGATTATGCTTTTTAGTATAAGACCATTTGCATCCGCTGATCCGATGATTGACAATTAAATATGACATTCCCTATCTATTATATAATGTACATTGGGGCAGGTCATTGTTATCCACTTCAATATGTTTTTCTCTTCACATTCTATCTATTATCTTTTTCCACCTCTCTATTTTTACTTTTCTACTCTTACTTTATCAAGTCATGAATTTCCATAATAATATATCCTCAAGCCCTTTATCCAGTGTTGATCTATCAATCCTAGAAAGTTATGACTTAGAACAAAAAATTATTGTCCAACAAATACAAAATAACAAACTTACAATAGCTGTATTTCTTGACCAGCAAAATGCAACTTCTAGTCATGGTGGCTCAGTTCCAGGTCAGAGAACCATTTTTTATGATCGAGAAGCTGCTGCAGAAAATCTCTACAACGACTATTTTGTGGAGAATCCAACATATAATGAAGAATAGTTTCGTTGGCATTTTTGGATGTCTCGTAATTTGTTCCTTACCATTGTTGATGCTGCAAAAGATCACGATCATTATTTTCAGCAACGAACAAATGCAGCTGGAAAGCTTGGGTTTCGTCAAATCTTGAAAAAGCAATAGCCGCAATTCATATTCTAGCAAATGCAGTTCCAGCTGACGCAACCAATGAGTACGTAAAAATTAGAGAGTCTACGGCCATCGAATGTGTTAAAAGATTTTGTCGTGCTGTTGTATAGATATTTGCAGAGCAATATCTAAGAACACCTAATGCGAGTGAAGTTGCTAGACTACTTTATATTGGAAAGCAACGTGGATTTCCTCGGATGTTAGGAAGTCTAGATTGTATGCATTGGTATTGGAAAAGTTTGTCCAACAACTTGGGAAGGGCAATATTCTGGTCGGAGTGGATCCCCTACCATCATTCTTGAAGTTGTGGCTGACTATGATATGTGGATATGCCATGCATATTTTGGGATGCCAGGTTCCAATAATGATATCAATGTGTTAGAAACCTCTCCTCTTTTCTCTAACCTCACTAAAGGCATTGCTCCTCCGGCACATTATGTCATTCAAGGAAAGAAATATAACAAGGGGTATTATTTGGCTGATAGTATATACCCCAAATGGTCAACACTCATTCAAACTATCCATGCACATGTTGGTCCAAAAAAAAAATTGCAACAAAACAAGAAGCGTGTAGAAAAGATGTGGAACGTGTATTTGGAGCTCTCCAAAGTCGATTTGTGACTGTAGCAAATCCAGCACATTTTTGGAGTAAAGCTTATCTGAAAATAATTATGCGTGCATGCATAATAATGCATAATATGATAATCGAAGATGAACGGGATCTTGAAGCTCCAATTGAAGTAGCAAGAGAAATACCATCTTCAAATGTTGAAGTTACGGACAACGATCCAACTCGATTTCAAGATTTTCTTTCTCGATTTACACAAATCAGAGATGCGGATGCCCATTATGACCTTCGAAATGCATTAATTGATCATCTATGGATGGTGTATTCCAACTCAGAAGACTAGTTATTTAAGTTATTGATCATATTGTAATTTAATTTTCAAGTGTTTTATTAATTAATGAATATCTTTTAAATATTTAAGATATATTAATTTTGTTTAAATTAAAGATAAATATATCAAAATTAAATATATAATAATTTTAATTATGTTGGAAAAAATTAAATAAAGATTAAATGAATTTTATATTTTTTAGTGGAAAAAGTAGTGTAAACTGATGGAGATGAATTAATGTTTTCACACCATTTTTATGCTGAATGTGCTGCAAAATAGTGCAAACAGCTGGAGATGGCCTTAGGGCACTCTATCTGCAAATTCACAGATGGGGCCTCCCCTTTTTATTCATTCTCTCGCACAGCCCACCCAAGACCCTGCAATTACAGTTTTGAAATTCCTCTCTCCATTGCAGCCATCTCCATTGCAGCAACCACCATGTTTCTTTTATCTCACTTTTCTTTCACCCAGCCACCACAACTGTTCATTCTATTTCAACAATTTTAAAATACTATTTTTAAAAGTCCCTGCTGCATTTGATAGAAGATGGTGGCGTCGGTTTGATGTGTTGTGTCGAAGTATCGATTCAGAGAATGGCGGCGCCTGTTCTATTCTCTTCTCGTTCTTAGATCTCAGTTTTTCCCCCACTAGATCTCAGTCATTTTCGGCAAAGATCTCAGTCATTTTCGGTGGTTTAGGGTTTAGGGTTTAGGGTTTTCAGTTTTATTGGGTTTCCCAATTTTGACTGGTTCGAACCATTTCAATCTAATTTAATTGTGAAAGCGGTTTTAAGGTTGTTCTGGACTGATTCTGGCTCCGGTTCCCGGTTGAACCGGCCAGTTCGGTCCGATTTTGAAAATACTGCCTCCTCATTTATAAATACATAAGTATTTATTTATTTTTTTAAAGTGGATTAAGAAATATTATAATTTAATGTATAGTAGATTAAGAGATATAATATTTAATATGTAGTGGGTAGTTGTATAAGTATTGAATGTAAGTATTACTCAAACAAAAATTGAAATGAATATTTTATATTGAAATGGATCAAAATGACAAAATTGATACGTATCATGGAGACAGAGGGAGTATTACTCAAACCCAAACTCATATTTTAAGTATTCGAATTGGGTACCCGAAAAAATCAAGTACCCAATACGGATAGTCCGAAATATCTTCTTTTTTCTTTTTCTTTTTTTCATTTTTTTCATTTTCTATTTCTTCCTTTATTTTTAATGAGATAAAATTAATTGAATGCGGTTTATTGATAATTATAATACTTCATAATAGAATTTTCATTACATATAATTAGTTAAAAATGGGTCAAAATTTTATTTATTTTTTTTATTTGCAACTTTTAAAGATAATATAAGAAATACCAATTATTTTTTTGGAACAATTTGTTGGATTGTATACTAAAAGTCTAGCTTTAGTATGAACAATGTTATAACAATATTTAAAATGAGAATCATTGATCAAATGATTGCATCTTATAATTTATTTATATGCACGATGCAATAGTCCATTTACTTTGTACTGTAGATAATATGTTGTGCGACAACACGCGGAAGATCATATTATCAGTTTTCTTATAAAGTATAAACATATGCTCACAACCGAGATAGACGGGGACTCTCTATCGGTATGGCTGTAGTGTGGTTTGGTATTTGCTTGTCTTGGCTATAAAATCACATTAGTGCACTTGTGTGTATTGAGCAGGACCGCTTGAGATCGTTCGACTTATACTGACTTATAGAAAAACTTGATCTCTGTTATTATGGAAGTTCGTGCTCTTAATCCCTATACAATAACCTCGACACGTATGGCAATATGTATTTCTTTGATTCATCAATGGGTGAGATTTACAAGTATTAAATCAACAAACTCAGCGAGTTGGGAAGTAGTGCTGTCTCTATTATGTGCTGTTGATTGTAGAAGGAATCCATGTCTGACATAAGTTGATGATGTCCCCTTGAGGAGCTCATAATGTTTATCATGTAAATCTTGCAAGTAGATTAATTTCCGGCATGATAATAAGGTTGAGTGGTACTACTCTCGGATGAGATATTAATTAATTTGAGTTGTCAGTAACTTAATTAATTAATGGACATTGTATATCTTAAACATGGGGAGACCATTGGGCTTATAATAAGAAGGAGCCCAGAACATAATTTGGGATTGGATGGGTAGTGCAATAATAATATTTTAGTGGACTATATTATTATTATTATTGGATTTAATTAAAAGCTTTGGGCTAAGCTTGGTTAATTAAATTCAATTGAGGCCCAGCCCAATTTCTCCTCCTGGTCCCTGCTGTAGCCCAATTATATAAGTCATTTCAGCTCCTGTTAACCCTAAGTCAGTGCCTCATTTGACAGAGAGAAAAGAATAGGAGCAGACTGAGAGAATCCTGCGGATTATTGCCCACACAACAGCAGGATTCGACTTGGGACATACAACAGAAGATTGAGAGGTGGTTCACTGTTGTTCATCCTCTACATCGACCCAGAAGAACGGTAAACATTAATTTTGCTTCCGCTGTAATTGTTTGCCTGAAATCCTAAACGGATCACGTTGAACCACACGACCCAATTGCCAACAATTGGTATCAGAGCGTTGGTTTCGTGGTGAAACGTGAACCGTAAGGTTGGGGTTTATGTGATTATAAGATTAATTGATTTTATCTGGATGTAATCGCATATTTTTTGAGCCATTCGTGTGTTCCTTATCGTGATAGAAAACATGTGTGAAAGGGATTGTATGTGTGTTATTATCCATTATTCCTTGGTATTTCTCCATGTAAATCGTGTGTGATTTTTGTGGATTGTTATTACTGAACACAACACAAACAATACTTGAAACACATCTGTTATCACACACACGACTGTACAAGTCAGTCAGAAAGAAAAAGATGGGAGCTCGATGGCCAGTTGAAGGCGCTAACTGGCGTTAGCTGGGCGGCTATGCAACTCTCGGTTGCTGGTGTGAAGGCGACCACCGACACCCAATGGTGGGACGAGGCAGATTAGTCGACCGCAATGCGGTGGGAGGATGGTTGCGAGATGTGGCTGGGTTCCAGGCAGGTCGCTGATGCTTCCGGTTGAACCAGTGGTGGGTTCTGGTCGCATCAGAAAGCGACCCGATTGAGTCCTCCATGAGTTCGAGGCTGCTGGATCTCTGTTGAACGGCTGGAGGCAGCGAGGTCAGCAGTGGGATGTGACTGGAGAGACGTCGAGTGGCCTCAAACCTGGATAGAGGGTGAGTCGAAGTAGATGCGCGGATGGTGTCGGCGGATCCCGTTCGACGGCGTGCTGGGCAGTGGCGGCCTTGGGCAGCGTAATCCGAAGTGGATCCCATCCGGTGGGCTGATGGCATTCATGCCGAGAACAGTGGTCACCGGAGATTGTTCTATCAGGCAGAAGGACGGATCGCGACGACGCGGAGTGGCGGCGGACCCTCGAACGGAGCAGGTGCGGCTGGTCCCAGTTGGTTGCGCGGGCAGTGTGCTGCAGTCGCGCCACTATTTGAGTTCCAGGCTTGGTTGTCGGTGGCTGTCGATGGGCGGCGTGTGCGTCGCTGGCATTCATGGCGGCCGGTAAGGATGGTCGCCAACTTGATTTCGATGATGATGTCGTGGCAGATGGGCACTGCTGGGAGATCTTGCACGGTCAACGGCAAGGGCGCCGACAGTAGTTCATTGGCGGTGTCTGATCGGCTAGCAGAGAAGGATGGAAGCCGGTGTAACTTCGCTGGTTGATTCCTGGAGAGCAGCCGGCGAATTCGTGGCGGGTTGGCGCTGCTGGGAGGTCGTAGTGCGGAGCTTGCGATAGCGCGACTCCGGCGGATGACGGCGCGACTCCAGCGGGCTGACGGCGCGACTCCGTCGGGACAATCGCCGACAGCAGCGGCGCCGGTGAGAGCTCTGCGTGAATGCTGCCATGGATCAGTTGCGGCTGTGAGTTTGAATAGGGCAGCATTGATGCATCCTTTTGCTGGGCTTATTTTAATTGTGTTGTTTTTGGGCCTGGTTTATTTCATGGGCCTAATTTTTATTAAAATGCTAATGGGCTGTGGTTTCTAGACGGCCCAATTTTAATTAAAAAGCTTATGGGCTGCTGGGCCTATTTTACTGCTGGATTTAATTAATTGTGGGTAATGGGCCAAGCATGATTAGTTATTTATTAATGGGCTAATTTTGTGCTAGTGGGCTTGGTGGATTTAATTTGGTTTTGGGTTAAGATTGTGGGCCATGGACAATGGGCTTGATTAATTAATTTAGTCTGCTGCTCATTTTGTGCTTATTTGTCGGTCTTGGGCCTATTTAATTGATCCAACATTTTATGCAATTAATTCTGATATATAATTGATTTAATTGTTTTAATTTGATAATTAATTGTTATATATGTGATAAGCATGTTCTATGTGATTTATTATTTTTTTAAATTACTTGAAATAGAAGCATGCTAAGTTGTATATTTTATTCTGGAATATTATACGCATGTTAAAAACCCTCGGTGTTTAAATAACTAAGTGGGAGAGGGGATTGGTAATAAATTTCTGCGGCCTCCATTATTGGTTCGTAAGTGATGTGAATAAACTTGCGTGTTGGCATAGACCTTCCTCCCCATCGGATGAGTTTATTCACGGATCACTGGTACGAACTTCTTTATGATAATCGTAGGAAGTTATCCGAGTGCGTGTGTACTTCTCCATATGTAAGGCACACAAACTTGGACTGCGGACTTGGGATTAAATAATGGTGTACACTTAGGTGCAAATAATATGTATCCTCCCCATCGGAGTCACTGCTATTATTTGCATGGCTAAAGAGGAACCGACTATTAATTATTTTGTCATAAAGTTAGGTTGACAAATGAAATTAATGGGTAAAACCTTCTCTTGTAAATGTTCGGGTTTGTAAACGTCCACACTATCGTGGCTTGCAGACTCACGGTGCTTGAGATGTTGGTGAATTTTATTTTTATATTGTTTTGAGGGAATCAATATAAAAGGATAAAATTCAAAGATTTGATCGGTATATTTATTTATGATTCTCTAAATTTCAAATGGTTTTATCTCACTAATTGTTAACTAAAAGAAATTATATTTACTTGTCCAAATTAGATGATTAGAAAAGAATCTTGATTTTGAATTTTACTGCATAAGAAAATACATGTGTGTTCTCACAAAGGACGTCTCATGATGCCTTTTAATGTCTCTAGTGAAGAGATGAGAGGTTCATAGAAATATGATGGTCTCATGTAACTCTTCGGATACTCGAGTAATTTAAAATGCGGTAGGTCATGATAGAATTTGATGAATGAATTGGAAATACATGGAATAGAAGTTGAAGGGGAAACATAAGTCAATTTATTTTCCATAATTGCCTAGATGTTTTGAGTAAGTTCCACCTGAATTATAAGAGGATGTAAATGGTGGGAAACTTCTGACAAAACATATGGCAAATGAAAGCCATTTTCATCATGATGTGAACAAATTTAATATCTTATTTACTAGTGGTTTAAACATGATTAGTGATGGCATCTACTGACACGAACTGTGTAGATACAGGAATCACTAAATGTTTATCACTAAGTAAGAATAAGATTGCTATGACATGGGTAAAACTACAAAGGTAGTGACTATTACAGTGGGAGTTGTTTATTTATCTCATGATAAGAATAAACGATTGATTATGAGAAATTATCTTTACGTACGTTTCATAGAAAGAATTTGATTTCGGTTTCTATGCTTTATCGGATGGATACTTCATTTCATTTAAATGACATGGTCATAGTGATGAGGAATGGGGCTATAATCTGTAATAGTACGTTGGTGGATAATGTGTATACTCTTGAATCATGTACATCCCACAAATGCAACAAATAGTAATTAATAATGCATCTTCTAATATTAGTAAGAGAAAGGAACCTTCAAAGATGAACTAAACATACATTTGGCGTCTAAGATTAGTTCATTTTACTTGAGTAGGATTCAAAAGTTGATAGCCGATAGACCGTAAGGTTTATCTGAAGTGAAAACTATCAGACTTGCGAGTCTTGCTTGGAAGTAAAAATGATTAACTGCCTTTTCAAGGCTGTGGGGTGTAGAGCCAAAAATATATATATGTTGGAATTAGTTCTTTCTGATTCAAGCAAACCTAATATTATCCAGGAGAGATGGTTATGAATATTCGAAGATTATTCTAGATACCAATATATTTATTTGATGCACTGCATGTCTAAGTTATTTGATTAATTCAAGAATTGCAAGGCTGGTACAGTGAAGCGTCATGGAAAATATATTAAGTCATTACGATTTAATCATGATGGCGAATACCTCTTGAGATAGTTAGGAGCTATTGATCAGAAGTTGAGATTAAATCTCAAATTGACTACACCAGGCATGCCCCAACTGAATGGTGTGGTGGATAGAAGGAATAAGGCTCTTATGGTTATGATTAGATAGATGATGAATTATTTGGAATAATTAAATTCATTTTATGGATATGCCCTAGATACAGTAATTCGTAAAACGTTTTGTCTGTTTGTGGGATATCCTAGAAAAATGAAGAGTGATTTATTTTGTTCAAAAGATCGAAGGGTGATTGTCAACACAAACACTGGATTTTTTGGAAAAGGACTATGTAATAAATCACAAACCCATGTATGAGTTGTTCCAAAGGCAGTGAGAAGAAAACACAAAGTATAAGTACCAAGTGTACAAGAGGATATACCACAAGGTAAACTGCAACGCGTGTCATGTCTGATACACAATTACATGTAGTGTCTTGTCGCAGTGGGAGGGTTATTCGACAACCCGTGAGATACATGTTTTGATCAAGTCGTAAGACTTGATCCCTAGTAAACATGGTATTGTCCCACGGATACGACGTAGCACTACAAGATGAAAATGCAGAATCTTAGTAAGTTGCAATGAATGTTGAAATAGAATCTACGGATTCTAAATAAAGTCTGGAAACTTGAAGGACCACTAAATGGTGTAAAAGCCATTGCAAGTGGTCAAAGGAAATGAAAGAGGATCATACAGCAAGGTGAAAACCTTGGAAGCAAAGCTTGTTGCGAAAAAGTGTACTCAGAAAGAAATGGTTCGATTATGAGGAAACATGTTCGCTGGTAGCTATGCTTATGTTGATCCGGATTCTTTTATTTATTGCTGCTATGAGGAGCAACAAATAGATGTCAAGACAATTTTCCTGATTGGAAGTCTTGAGAATACACCTATGTGAAGCAACTAGAGTGATTCATTGCAAAGTGCTAATAGCATTTTGATAGTAAGCTTAAAAGTGTCCAGCGATGGACTAAAAGAAAGCTTTGAGATCGTGAAGCATCTGTTTTGATTAGGTAATCCAGTGGCATAGATTTAAATCAATGAGCGGATGAGTCTTGTGTGTTGTAAAGAGTGACGGAAACATGGTGGTGTTTCTTGTACTATACGTAGATAGTATCTTGCTCATTGGAGACAATGAAAGAGTATTATCGGGCGTATGGGTACGGTTAATAAAGCGACATGATATGAAGGACTTAAGAAAAATAAAATATATCCTTTTGATCACGGTAATTCGGATCACATGAAAGGATGTTATGCTTATCTCAAGTTTCATAAAATGATACAATCCATACTCGTTTAGCATGAGAATTTATCTTATGAGAATGTGTCTTTAAGACACAAAAAGGAAGATAAAGGAGATGAAAGTGGTTCCTTATGTTTTGGCGAATAAGGAAGCACAATCTAAGGAATGCTATGAACGAAGTTGGATATCTGTTTTGCTGGATGCATGAACAGAAGGTATCAACGTAACCCGGAACAAAAATGATGAACTGTGGCAAGACATATATGAAGTGCCTGAGAAGGACTGGAAATTATATGTGGACTTACTGGGCAGATTCACTGCTTCTTACGGATTACGTAGATTCGGATTTTTTAATCAGATTGGACGGTAGTAAATCCACCTCAAAGGTTATGTGTTTAATTTTAGGAAGTAGAGTCATAATGTGGAGGAGTGTTATATAGAAATATATTTCAGACTCCGGACTCCATCATGGAAAAATGATAAATTGGAGCCTGTGAGGCTGCCAAAGTATCTATATGACTCTAGAGACTTCATGATGGACTTTGATGTGTTTCTAAGTTTGCCCAAGGTTATCAAAATTTATATTGATGATATTGGTACAGTTGCAAACTTGAAGGAATCACGAGTCCATAAGGTAATTAAACACATGGAGCGCGAGTACCACCTGTTACGAGAAATCGTATGATGAGGGGAAGATTGTTGTCGCCTAGATTGCATCGGATGATGACTTAGTAAATCCATTTACAAGGACCTTAAGGCGAGAGCTTTTAATGGTCGTGTAGTAGGAGTAGGAATCAGTATGGCAGAAGACATGACAGCATAGTCTTTTAGCATAAGTGGGAGATTATTGGATTGTATACTAAAAGTCTAGCTTTAGTATGAACAATGTTATAACAATATTTGAAATGAGAATCATTGATCAAATGATTGCATCTTATAATTTATTTATATGCACGATGCAATAGTCCATTTACTTTGACTGTAGATAATATGTTGTGCGACAATACGCGGAAGATCATATTATCAGTTTCCTTATAAAGTATAAACAGATGCTCACAACCGAGATAGACGGGGACTCTCTATCGGTATGGCTGTAGTGTGGTTTGGTATTTGCTTGTCTTGGTTATAAAATCACATTAGTGCACTTGTGTGTATTGAGCAGGACCGCTTGAGATCGTTCGACTTATACTGATTTATCGAAAAACTTGATCTCTATTATTATGGAAGTTCGTGCTCTTAATCCCTATACAATAACCTCAACACGTAGGGCAGTATGTATTTTTTTGATTCATCAATGGGTGAGATTTACAAGTATTAAATCAACAAACTCGGTGAGTTGGGAAGTAGTGCTGTCTCTATGGTGTGCTGTTGATTGTAGAAGGAATCCATGTCCGACATAGGTTGATGATGTCCCCTTGAGGAGCTCATAAGGTTTATCATGTAAATCTTGCAAGTGGATTAATTTCCGGCATGATAATAAGGTTGAGTGGTACTACTTTCGGATGAGATATTAATTAATTTGAGTTGTCAGTAACTTAATTAATTAATGAACATTGTATATCTTAAACATGGGGAGACCATCGGGCTTATAATAAGAAGGAGCCCAGAACATAATTTGGGATTGGATGAGTAGTGCAATAATAATATTTTAGTGGACTATATTATTATTATTGGATTTAATTAAAAGCTTTGGGCTAAGCTTGGTTAATTAAATTCAATTGAGGCCCAGTCCAATTTCTCCTCCTGGTCCCTGCTGTAGCCCAATTATATAAGTCATCTCAGCTCCTGTTAACCCTAAGTCAGTGCCTCATTTGACAGAGAGAAAAGAACAGGAGCAGACTGAGAGAATCCTGCGGATTGTTGCCCACACAACAGTAGGATTCGACTTGGGACATACAGCAGAAGATTGAGAGGTGGTTCATTGTTGTTCATCCTCTACATCGACCCAGAAGAACGGTAAACATTAATTTTGCTTCCGCTGTAATTGTTTGCCTGAAATCCTAAACGGATCACGTTGAACCACATGATCCAATTGCCAACACAATTATTGTAAGATACGTCTTTTATAGTGATATTATTATATGATACAATGAAAAAATAACTTACTAACAACTATAATCTTACATTATCATATTCCAATATTATCCTTTTTTAAAATAGCAATAAATTATTTTATTCATGATTCTTGACTTTCAGTATTTAGGAAAAATTAATTCTCCCTCTCCCTCAACTAAACCCTTTCTTTGAAGAAGTAATAATTTTGACATAGAAATTGAAGTTTTTTTTCTCTTTCTTCTCTAAAATTTGGCCGCCAACTCCCATGGCTATGTCAGAAGAAACGCCGTTGAATCGCCATCGCATGTTTGCATCGGAATTGCTGCCACCGACGAAGGATCATTTCTTACTACCGATTCGACTTCTGTCGATGCGAGTTCGCCACTGTAGGTCTGGGTTTCATCATCGAAAGAACAACAAACCCGTCACCACAGCCACCACGCTTCCATCAAATGTCGCTGCAAGTGCCTCGTCCTAAACTCTAAACCCATTGAACTGCCCCAAAATTTGTAAACAACTACCATTCGTTTGTGTACCTCTTCACGCGACAGATTCTCATTGACATCTTCAGATCTAGTACTAGAACTCAATGGCTGGAAGCAGGGAAAATTAGGTCGCTATGTTGCTATGAACTCCACCAACATAGTTTTTATGCAAAAAGGTTGATTGGAAGAATGTTTAAGATGTTGCTGTGTAGAGACATTACATTGTGGCCATTCAAATTTATTGGTAATAGTGGAACTAACAAATCCATTCGTTCTCAGAAAAAAATATTTCTATTAGAATTTTATTTCTTGTTTTGGTTCTTCGAATCTAACTCATTTCCACTTCTCACGTTAAATTATGCTGCACAAAATTTATATGTTAAGTTGCACATAATATTTTTTTCTTCAAATTACTATTCACATAGCATTTTCGTCCACAAAATATATTTTTAGATTCACAAGACATTTTCGATGTTATGTTGAACATAACATTTTTACATTCATATAATAATTATACTGTACACACATTTTTATGTTGCACATAAAATTTTAAGGGCAATGTAATTTAAGAAAGGGAACGACTATTTGCACCCCCAAATTTACTAAACATACCCCATTAATAAATAAGCCTATAATATTCTTAATTAATAATACATAAATACCCTTATTAAAACTATTACTCCGTAATTAAGATTTCACATTGTTCGGCTACTATGAGCGAACACATATCATCGCCTGCTCTTTTATCAGCGAACGATGATTATATGCATCTTCCAAGGGATGAAGACCAATAATTTTTGTACAGCCATAATCAAAACATTAGAGCTGCTTAATCTAGGGGCTTTGGGGAATTATACGAGTTTCTATGAATCCTTTTTCAAGTTCACCCACCTCATCAGGTTGACAACATCAACCTTGTTATCACATTAGTATCATAAAAGTTACAGATGGACGACTTGGTTGAGAGAGAAAATGTTCAGAACATGCAGATTCTTGAAATATTTGATTAAATTTGATAATCAAACAGAGAATGAAAAAATCTAATGAAGCCTTGAATCAGAATAAAATAGTTGTGTTGTCCAATCTCACAAATTAAGGTCAAAAACCCCCAAATAATCAGAAGACAACATCTTAAAAATGACGAACAGAGAGAAAGAGAGAGAGAGCATAACGAAGATCAGAAACCACATCTATCGAAGATAAGGTGCGAACGGTTTTCTCAAGTTTGATTTCTATCCATGAATGTTTTTGCTTTTGCGAATAAGGTGAGAACGCTTGGGTTGGAAATGCCTGCAATTTAAATTCCTTATGAATTATAAAAGGGTAAAAATGTCTGGAATGGGGTGCATGTAGTAATTTAAATATTTATTATTAAATTATTTTGGGGTACATCAAGTAATTGGGGTACGTTTAGTGATTTTGGGGGTGCAAATAGCTGCTCACTTTAAGAAAAGTAGTTTTTTAAAGATCACCTTATAGTTCTCTCACCTAATTACGCTGCACACCTAATTAAGTTGCACACAAACAACGCTGCACACAAACTTTTATGCTGCACCTAATATAATTTGTTGCATATAACAATGTTAGAGCAACGTTGTGCAACAACGCTGCACATAAACTTTTATACTAAACATAATAAAATTTGTTGCACATAAGAATTTAAGAGTAATATATTTAAGAAAAGGGTTTTTTTTAAATCACCTTAAAATTTTCGCTGCACATAAATTTTTATGCTACACATAATTTTGGTCATAATTGTGCAGCCATAATTTAGGAACAATAATTATGGTAATAATTATTATTGTTATGCAAATTATGAAATCGAAATATTTGGTCATTATCTTATCTTTTGATATTATAAGGGTAGTATTGGGATTGTAATATATATTTATGTAACTAGTTATAAATATTTGGAATGGATGTACTAGATAGTAATACTAATATATATATTATACTTAACAGTAAGTGGCCCGTTAATAAAATAGAAATAAGTCGTAATTAGCATTTAATATTTCACAACTCAGCATAAAAAAGTAAATTTATCCTTAATAATTGTGTAAAATTATGACTTATCATCTGTTCTTGATTATATTTATTATAGGTGTAATAAAGGTGGAATCGCCCACCCCAAGCGCCCCTACACCTCGACTCGACAGAGTGGTGGAGAGATTAATTATGGTGACTCAACTGATCAATAGGGGCTAGACCATGCCCACTATACACAAGGAGCCCCCCCTCATTTTGAGAGATTGCTCCCACACTGCGGCTGTAAGATTCGATCCTTGGTCATAGGTACAAGATGTCACCCTTATGACTAATTGAGCTACCCATTGCGAGCCTTGATTATATTTGTTTATTGTGATAATTGAAGGAGATATATCCATATGGCCTTTAATTATGAAACAATCAATATAGGATATCATATATTGACAAAACATCATTGTTCAGTATTTGGTAAAGAAATGTTAGATTTAAGCCTACAGTATCTAGAAAGGGACCAAAGAAATGTTAGCTTTAAGTCTATAGTATATAGAAAGGGAAGTCTAGTGTTATAGCCTGCCTGAATTAAAAGCAAAAGCCTAGATTCATCAAATTTATTTTTTTTAAAAAAAAGGTTATATATATTATTTTATTTGGGAGAAATTTTATTTTATACATTATAAAAGAGGTCGCTAAGTTTTTTGCCCTCTCAATGTTTTAAATAATTTTTTGAGAAAATATCATTTTTAATCTTATATCTTTTACTGAATTCAATTTTGATCCTATAACTTTTTTCTTTTTTAATTTTAATCCTTTATATCTCAAATTTAGTCTTTCATATCTCAATTTGAGTCCTAATGTTCGCAATTTCTTTAATGCAAAAGAGAAAGTGTACTCTTATCGTTTGTAGGCACGAGCAACCAAGTTAAATTATGAAACTATTAAAATTTAGGGTTCGTGGCCTTCAAATTATATTTTGTATTAGTTCGGGACGACCAAAAAGGGAAAGAATAAAAACATGAAAATAAACCAATCACAATATATTTGGGATTTTTGAAAATGAAAGATATGCAATGGAAATCTTTATAATGTACTTCAAATGGATCAATCATGCAACACATCTAATTGCCTCCCAATTTAAGCCAGTAAGAGTGATCATAATTTCCACCTAAACTCTCTCTTGAGATGAAGATGATTGATGAGCATTTTCTTTGCACCCAAAATTAATCTTCAAGTATTAAGGATATCAATTGCAACTTAAGCAAGCGACCAAGTTAAATATCGAATCCAAAGGATTGCATATTATCAGTTTAATTATTAACTAAATTAATTAAGACAAGATAATAAAAGTTGGGATTTTAATTATCAACTACTAAATAATTAAATAAAATAACAAATAAAATAAATAAGGAACTAGGAAAATACGAAAATGAATCAAGTAGGAGAATAGGGAGCCCTAGGGTAATCAGATTTCACTCATTAATTTCTCTTTCGTTTATCAATGTCCGACTCTGCCTTGTGGAATATGAACGCTGTTGGCACTTGGATCGTTTGGTTAACGTGACCCGTTAGGGTTTCATACGTTTCTAATATCAGCGAAAGCAAGAAAACATTAAACGTATTACCTTTCACCAAGGTATGTTGAAGAAAGTTGATTCTCGCCAGCAGTTTACACAGTGTCACGAGAATGGCCATAATTTCTTCATCTGAACTCCGATTGGAGTGAACTACGTGCTCAGACGATCCTCTCTTCGGCGGCTTTCCATCAGTATATGAAATATCAAATTCGAAGAACTGTACGATTTTATATGAATTTTTCAAGGTGGCGGACAGCAGCAGCAAACAACCTTCCGGTCTTCTGCTGTATTCCCAAGTCCAATCTCGACGTCGTGTGGGCGACGATCCTTGAGATCTTCTCAATCTGCTGTTCCCTCACCCTCTCACACAGTGTTAGGCATGTAATTAGGATTTATGGACAGTTGAGATGACTTATATATGGGCTACAGCAGGGACCGGAGGAGAAATTGGGTTGGGCCTCCATTGGGCTTAAGTATCCAAGCTTAGCCCAAAGCTTATACTTAAGTCCAATAATAATAATATAGTCCACTAAAATATTATTACTGCACTACTTTTCCAATCCCAAAATTACGTTTTGGGCTCCTTCTTATTATGAGCCTGTTAGTCTCCCCATGTTTAAGATATACAATGTCCATTAATTAATTAAGTTACTAACAACTTAATTAATTAATATCTCATCCGAGAGTAGTACCACTCAACCTCATTATCATGCCAGAATAAATCCACTTGCAGGGTTTACATGATAATCCTTATGAGCTCCTCAAGGGGACATCATCAACCTATGACGGACGTGGATTCCTTCTACAATCAACATCATACCATAGAGATAGCACTATTTCCCAACTCACCGAGTTTATTGATTTAATTACATATAAATCTCACCCATTGATGAATCAAAGAAATACATACTGTCTTACATGTCGAGGTTATTGTATAGGGATTAAGAGCACGAACTTCCATAATAACTGAGATCAAGTTCTCCTATATAGTCAGTATAAGTCGAACGATCTCAAGTGGTCCTGCTCAATACACACAAGTGCACTAATATGATTCTATAGCTAAGACAAGCTAATACCAAATCACACTACAACCATCCCGATAGAGAGTCCCCATCTATCTCGATTGTGAGCATCTGTTTATACTTTGTAAGGAAACCGATAATATGATCTTCCGCGTGTTGTCGCACAACATATTATCTACAGTATAAAGTAAGTGAACTATTGCATCGTGCATATAAATAAATTATAAGACGCAATTATTTGATCATATGATTTTAATTTCAAATAAATTGTTATAAGATTGTTCATACAAAAAAGCTAGACTTTTAGTATACAATCCAACAATCTCCCACTTATACTAAAAGACTATGCTGTCATGTCTTCTGCCATACATCTGATTTCCACTCCCACTACACGACCATCAAAAGCTTTCGCTTTAAGGTCCTTGTAG
Source organism: Pogostemon cablin (assembly GCA_023678885.1). NCBI lineage: Eukaryota > Viridiplantae > Streptophyta > Magnoliopsida > Lamiales > Lamiaceae > Pogostemon > Pogostemon cablin. Next base: position 9,586,853 of record CM042973.1, read on the forward strand.
ATGGATTTACTAGATTATCATCCGATGCAATCTAGGCGACAACAACCTTCCCCTCATCATACGATTTCTCGTAACAGGTGGTACTCGCGCTCCATGTATTTAATTGCCTTATGGACTCGTGATTCCTTCAACTTTGCAACTGCACCAATATCATTAATTTAAATTGTGATAATCTTGGGCAAACTTAGAAATACTTCAAAGTCCATCATGAAGTTTCTAGAGTCATATAGATACTTTGGCTGTCTTATAGGCTCTAATTTATCATCTTTCCATGATGGAGTCCGGAGTCCGAAATATATTTCTATATAACACTCCTCCATATTATGGCTCTACTTCCTAAAATTAAACACATAACGTTGAGGTAGATTTACTTCCATCCCTATCTGATTTGAAAAATCTGAATCTACGTAACTCATAAGAAGCAGCGAATCTGTTCGGTAAGCCTACATATAATTTCTAGTCCTTTTCAGGTACATAAATATATGTCTTACCACAGTTCAACATTCTTATTTCGAGTTACCTTGATACTCACTGTCTATGCAATTGGAAATGCAGTTATCCATTCTCGTGTATAACATTCCTTAGATTAAGCTTCCTTATTCGCCGAAGCATAAGGAACCGCTTTCATCACCTTTATCTCTTTTTGTGTCTCAAGACACATTCACTTAGATAAATTCACATGCTAAATGAGTAAGGATCGTATCATTTTGCTAAACTTGAGCTAAGCCTAACATCCTTTCTTGTGATCTGTATTACCGTGATCAAAAGGATATTTTTACTCTTCTTAAGTCCTTCATTTCATACTGCTTTATTAACCATACCCATACGCCCGACAATACTCTTTCATTGTCTCCAATGAGCAATATATCATCTACGTATAGTACAAAAAATACCACCACATTTTCGTCACTCTTTTCAATATACAAGACATATCCGAGCATTGATAAAATCCATATCACTGGATTTCTTCATCAAAACGGATGTTCTATAATTTTGAAGCTTGCTTTAGTCCATTGATGGACACTTTTAAGCTTAATATCAAAATGCTCTTAGCTTTTTGCAATGAATCACTCTGGTTGCTTAACATAGATGTTTTCTTCAAGCCTTTCATTCAGGAAAGCTGTCTTGACATCTATTTGCTATCCCTCATATTCCATATGAGTAGCAACTGGTAAAAGAGTCCGGATCGAATTAGGCATAGCTACCGGCGAATAGGTTATCTCATAATCGAACCCTTTCTTTCTGCCTTTTTCGCAACAAGCTGTGCTTCCAAGGTTTTCACCTTACCATATGATCCTCTTTTATTTTGTATGACCACTTCCAATGACTTTTACACCATTTAGTGGTCTTACAAGCTCCCAGATTTAATTTAGAATTCATCAATTCTATTTCAACATCATTGCACTAGCTAAGATATCGTATTTCGATCTTGTAGTACTTCGTCGTATCTGTGGGTTCAATCCATGTTTACTAGCGACTAAGTCTCACGACTCTCCCAAAATATATATCTTACAAGTTGTCGAACAACCCTCCCACTACGACAAGGCACTACACGCAATTGTGTATCAGACGTGACACGCGTTGCAGTTTAACTTGTGGTATATTCTCTTATACACTTGGTACTAATACTTTGTGTTTTCCCTCTCACTTCCTTTAGAACAATTTATATATGGGTTTATGATTTAATACATAGTCCTTTTCCAAAAAACTAATGTTTGTGTTAACAATCACCCTTTGATCTTTCATTAAATAAATCATCACCCTTCATTTTTCTAGAATATCCCACAAATAGACAAACGTTACACGACATGCTATTTCTAGGGTATACCCATAAAATGAATTTAGTAATTCCAAATAATTCATCATCTATCTAATCATTTGCATAAGAGTCTTTCTCTTATTAGGATTAAAAGACGCATTATTAATTACTATTTGTTGCATCCGTGGTATAAACATGATTTAAGAGTTTACAAATTGTCACTAACGTACCTTAACAGATTATAGCTCCATCCTTCATTACTATGACCATGTCATTTAAATGAAATGGAGTATCCATCCGTAAATGCATAGAAACTGAAATAAAATTCTTTCTATGAAAATGTACGTAAAGACAATTTCTCATAATCAAATGTTTATTCATATCGTAAGATAAATAAATAACTCCCACTGCAATAACCACTACTCTCGTAGTTTTACACATGTATATTATTATTTCATCATCACTTAGTTGCAGGCTTTTAGTGATTCCGGTATTTACACACAACATGTCAGTAAATGCATCACTAATCATGCTTCAACGAATAGTGAATGAGATACTAACCTTGTTCACATCTTGATGAAATTGGATTTCCCTCACCACATGTTTTGTGAGAAGTTTCTCACCATATACAACCTCTTGTATTTCAGGTAGAACTTGCTCAAAACACCTAGGCAAATTATGGAGAATAAATTGATCTAGGTTCCCCCTTCAATTTCTACTCAAAGAATTCTCAATTCATTCATCAACTTATCCATGACCTCTTGCCTTTTATTATCACTCAAGTATCCAAAGAGTTGCATGAGACCATCATATTTCTATGAACCTCTCACCTCTTCACTAGAGACTTTAATAGGCATCATGGGACATCCTTAATGAGAACACATATTTATATTTTCTTATGCAGTAAAATTTAAAACCAAGATTCTTTTCTAATCATCTAATTTTGGACCAGTAAATATGTTTCTTTTAGTAAATAATAAGTGAGATAAAACCATTTAAAATTCAGAGAATCACAAATAAATATACCGATCAAATCTTCGAATTTTATCCATTTATATTGATTCCCTCAAAATAATATAAAATTAAAAATTCACCGACATCTCAAGCACCGTGAGTCTACAAGCCACGATAGTGTGGACGTTTACAAACCCGAACATTTACAAGAGAAGGTTTTACCCATTAATTTCATTTGTCAACCTAACCTCATGACAAAATAATTAATAGTCGGTTCCTCTTTGGCCATGCAAATAAAAGCAGTGACTCCGATGGGGAGAATACTTATTATTTACATCTAAGTGTACACCATTATTTGACCCCAAGTCTATTGTGCAAGCTTATGTGCCTTACAGATAGAGAAGTACACACGCGCTCGGATAACTTCCTGCAGTCATCAATTATAAGTTTGTACCAGTGAACCGCATATAAGCTCATCCGATAGGGAGAAAGGTCTATGCCAACGCGCAAGTTCATATGCATCACATTACAAAAATAATTATTTAATGAAGTCTGTTCTAGCAATCTATGAATAAACTCATCCGATGGGGAGGAAGGCTCTAATGCCGACGAGCAAGTTTATTCACATTACTAATAAACCAATAATGGAGACCGTGGGAATTTATTACCAATCCCCTCTCCCACTTAGTTATTTAAGACCGAGGGATTTTACATGCATATAATATTCAAAAATAAAATACGCAACCTAGCATGCTCCTATTACGGCAAATAAGACATTAAATCAAGAGTATCATGCATAGCATATATAACAATAATTAAATATTTAAATCAAATTATAACAGTTATATATCGGCGAATTCGATTGTTCGCCACCAAGCACGAATATGGGCAACGCACACGGGGATCGACCTCCCCGCAGAGGTCGCAGGGATCGACCTGCCTGGTTAGGTCGCGGGGTGCGGGGCCGCGCCCCGAAGAAAAATTTATCCGCTAGACACACCACACGAATTTTCCTTGTCCGCCAACCTGCTCCACCATTCCGGCACTCTGCTCGACATCCACACGCCAAGCTGCCCATCCATCGTGTTCTAATGCACATGCAATCCAAATATATAATAATAATTGACAAATAAAATAATTATAGCAATTATATATAAGGAAATAAAAGAATAGCCTAAATATGTTGACTTGGTCAACAAGTAATTATATGGATTTCTTGCACAACAAGAAGGAATATCTTGGGCCCTAAGAAACCAACCCACATACGCAGCATGATGGACCACACACTGTACCGGTGCGGAAACTTCCAATCAGCTGCTCGTTCAAAAATTGCCTGTCGGATGACTACCCTTCACCGGAAGAAACACCTTCATGGCTCGCCTGCCGGAAGACAGTACCATATGCTGGAACTAAACACCCAGCCACCGGCGAACCAACTTTACCGGCGCCATTCCTTCTGTCCAGCCATAACTTGCTGGAAAACTGGACGAACTCCGCCCAAAAGGACCAGATTTCTGACAACTCTGCAATGCAGCGACCATCTCATGGCCCTCCGGAAAGCACGTCATCGCCATCAGCAAAAGACCACCACATCACTGACCCTTGCCCAATCATGTTCGTCGTCCGCTGCCGGTATACCTCTCCGGTCAGCAGCTACCGGTCGTTTTCATCCAAAGGTGGATCAGCTGCACCAACCTGCCAAAAACTCCAAAAACTTCTGGCAATTTCGCACAGTAGAGGCAACCCTGCCATCAATTTGCATCGCCTAACAGCCATTCGTCGTCGTTGCTGTCCAACGCTTTCACCGCCGGGAAAAAAAATACCTTCAGGAGAATTGAATCGTAACCCCATGTCGAACCCACCCTAACCACGACAGACCCAGGGATCAGCAAACTCGCCTGTATCACGACCAGACCCGATCAGAACAAGCCAGGTCCGACTGGAAACTTATCCTCCAGCCTGTCGCCGTGTACACCAGCCGAGAATCACCTCCATCCCTGTCCATCGTCTTGATCAGGTGGAGCCAGAATCGTATGAGTCTCAGCCACCGGATGCAACCACTTATGCCGCTGCCGACTCTACCAGTTGGATGCCCAGCGAAATCCACCGGCAGCTAAGTATGCTATCGGTGACCTTCCCAGCGAACCTGATTGGCGATCGGCAATTATCCATGAATTCAGGCCCATTACTTCTCCGCGTAACAACAGCGCCTGGTCCTCCAGCCTTGCAGCCGCGCTCAAGTAGTTTTGCTGAATTCGAAAGCCACCCCGCCTGCAAGCACAACTCGTGAATTCTGTCGACGGTTGTGCCATTACCTCCACGTATCGCCACCGGTATGTGGACTTTCAACAGCGTGTCTTCGACATGAAGAACCCAAGGTGCAGTCGCGACGTGAAGCCCTTCATGTGAGTGCTACCATACCGTGTATCACCACCAGCCCACCTATGATCGTCGCCCAACGCCGCCCGATGCCCAATCGTGCGGTGCTCTTTCACCGTCCCCGTGCAGCAGAGGCAAAAGGGATATAGGGTTTCCCTTTTAAACTTTCACCATGTAATTCCATACGGGATTTGCAGTCGAAGATTCACGTAGGGTTTCAAGAACTTTCACCGTGAAGAACACGCAACAGGTTTTAACGATGATTCCCATTCACAGCCGATAATAACACATAGGGCTTTCACATTGGAATATCCATGAATTACTCAATTAAACCAAAACCCTAATTATCGCATATTCTATGTCGAAACATATTATCACATAACCCTAGCCTAACGTGTCACGTTTAGCCTTAGAACCTATGCTCTGACACCAATTGTTGGCGCTTGGATCGTTTGGTTAACGTGACCCGTTAGGGTTCCATACGTTTCTAATATCAGCGGAAGCAAGAAAACATGAAACGTATTACCTTTCACCAAGGTATGTTGAAGAAAGTTGATTCTCGCCGACAACCTGCACAGTGTCACGAGAACGGCCATAATTTCTTCATGTGTCACGAGAACGGCCATAATTTCTTCATCTGAACTCCGATTGGAGTGAACTATGCGCTCAGACGATCCTCTTTTCGGCGGCTTTCCGTCAGTATATGAAATATTAAATTCGGAGAACTGTACGATTTTATATGAATTTTTCAAGATGGCGGACAGCAGCAGCAAACAACCTTCCGGTCTTCTGCTGTATTCTTAAGTCCAATCTCGACGTCGTGTGGGCGACGATCCTCGAGATCTTCTCAATCTGCTGTTCCCTCATCCCTCACACAGTGTTAGGCATGTAATTAGGGTTTATGGACAGCTGAGATGACTTATATATGGGCTACAGCAGGACCAGGAGGAGAAATTGGGTTGGGTCTCCATTGGGCTTAAGTATCCAAGCTTAGCCCAAAGCTTATACTTAAGTCCAATAATAATAATATAGTCCACTAAAATATTATTACTGCACTACCTTTCTAATCCCAAAATTATGTTTTGGGCTCCTTCTTATTATGAGCCTGTTAGTCTCCCCATGTTTAAGATATACAATGTCCATTAATTAATTAAGTTACTGACAACTCAATTAATTAATATCTCATCCGAGAGTAGTACCACTCAACCTCATTATCATGCCGGAATAAATCCACCTGCAGGGTTTACATGATAATCCTTATGAGCTCCTCAAGGGGACATCATCAACCTATGACGGATGCGGATTCCTTCTACAATCAACAGCACACCATAGAGACAGCACTATTTCCCAACTCACCGAGTTTATTGATTTAATTACATGTAAATCTCACCCATTGATGAATCAAAGAAATACATACTGTCTTACGTGTCGAGGTTATTGTATAGGGATTAAGAGCACGAACTTCCATAATAACTGAGATCAAGTTCTCCTATATAGTCAGTATAAGTCGAACAATCTCAAGTGGTCCTGCTCAATACACACAAGTGCACTAATGTGATTCTATAGCTAAGACAAGCTAATACCAATTCACACTACAACCATCCCGATAGAGAGTCCCCATCTATCTCGATTGTGAGTATCTGTTTATACTTTATAATGAAACCGATAATATGATCTTCCGCGTGTTGTCGCACAACATATTATCTATAGTATAAAGTAAGTGGACTATTGCATCGTGCATATAAATAAATTATAAGACGCAATCATTTGATCATATGATTCTCATTTCAAATAAATTATTATAAGATTGTTCATACAAAAAAGCTAGACTTTTAGTATACAATTCAACAGACGCATCACTAAGCCTTGCAAATCTACTCTATCGACACAAGTAAATATGCGTGTAATACTTGTGAATAACCTTGGAGCAAGAGATATAATTTCACTCCCCTTTCTAGGTACTATCAGTATCAAGTATTTTCCCCTAGGATTGGTACTCTAACTCGATATGATCTCCCTTTATAGGTACTATAAAATTAACCTCTTCATCCTGCTTATTAACCCTAATTCAATTCAATTAATAAACATTCATATATGATAGTTCTAACGAAATTTCGGAGTCCCCTCACTTAGAGTCATAACATGGAATCCTATTCATCAGTGAACGCGCTCAATCAACAACCAAGATATATATTCAGACTCTATATAACAGTTGAAGATGCACAAAATGACCGTGATGAATTAAGAAAGTATAGTCATATACTCCCTCCGTCCACTGTCAATCTATCCATTTTACCATTTTGGGTCGTCTATCCTTAATTTTATCCATTTTCTTTTTTGGACTATGGGACCTACACCCTCCACTAATACAAATAAAATATAGGACCCACACCCTCCACTAATACAACTACCTACTACACATAAAATAATAATACTCATTAATCCACGTACAAAAAGTAAATGGATACATTGAGGTTGGACGGAGGGAGTATAAAGTAATTCCACAAGTAGTGTTGTATGGAGTATACATACGAAAGTTCAATTAATTCATAAAAACCTTCAGAACCCTATATCTAATAAAACGGTTGATGTTGTGAAGAATAATCACTACACCAAAAATGCTGATAGACATCGGTTTTCAAAGAAAATGCGCTGATAGACATCGGTTTCTTATTAACCGATGTCTTTAAAGCGATGTCTATTCAGAATTAAAAAAAATATGCGCTGATAGACATCGATTTTTAATAACCGATGTCTTTTCTTGCGATGTCTATTCGCACCTCTAAATAAAATCCGCTGATAGGCATCGGTTTTGAAAACCGATGTCTTTTGCGTGATGTTTATTCCATAATAGACATCGGGTCCTTTAAAAATAAGCTGATTGACATCGGTTTTGCGAAACCGATGTCTTATTTCCGATGTCTTTTTAAATTAAAAATTAAAATTTTTTAACGGGATTCGAACTTGACTCTCCAGACTTGTTTCTGTCACTCCTGCGACAGCTCCTCTCACACTTAGAGAATTTCAGCCCTCTCTAATTTTCGGTGTGCTCTCGTCGGAAGAAGTATTCGTCGGCAGGCCATTTCAACCTCCTCCTCCTCCATTCCACCCTCATCTGAATATTTGCTGCAAAGGTTGGATTCACCTCCGTCAGCCGCGCCGTCCACGACTACTCAGATCTGCGGCCTGCCTCCTGTGACGACCCCTGCACCTTCGCTATTTCCCAGCTTCGCCGTCTAGGGTTTTGGTCGCGATTCCGATCGCGATTTCTGCTGCCAGATCTGAGTCGCCGCCTAGGGTCCCATCTTTCCGGTCGCAATTCCTGTTGTCGCAACTCCGATTAACGACGACCTTGGGCTTTCCATCTTTTGATGTATTCTCAAACCGATCTCGCCGTTGTCGTCGCGGCTTCTACAAGAGGAGCTGTTGGTGGTGCCGCTCTGCTGCTGGTCTGACAGTCGAAGCGAATAAGGTACTTATTTTAGTCCGCATGTTCAAAATCTCTCATGAACCCTACACCCCCAAATCGAAGGCGCCCCTTCTGGTCGGCCGAGAAGAAGAATTCCGGCATGACAGGCTGTGCTTCCAAGCACAGAGCCCTCCCTATAACAAAGCCCTCTTCCCCGTCCCATTCTTGCTCTCGATTAGCCCATTCTTCCTTCCTCCTCGAGAAGATGGTCGAGACCACCTCTAGCGAGTTGTTTCTCGGGCTGGGGGGATCCGGGCTGTTGATGCCCATGGAGGTGGTGCAGTTTTACAGGAATTACAATTTGGTGAGATTGCTGGAATTACAATCTTCTGTAATTACGAGTTCTTTTTATTTTTTAGTAGCATATTTTAGATAATAAGTGCAAATAACTACTAGGAAACTAAAGTATCTGCTGACATTAACAGTTGGGAAATGGGAATCAACAATTAAAACACTTTGAACAAAGTAATCTCAAAGGTTGGTGTCTAAATTTCAACAGGAAAAATTTTAAAGAAATTGAATTTTATCTTCTTTTATACATAGTTCTTATTGTCTTAAAGCTTAGTTCAAGTCAAACACCCTCGGTGAATTATCTTTTGGTTGATAGTGAAATTGTCAATGAATGCATCTTGTTTTGACAATATGCATATATGATTGTGTTGTTTATGGAGTGTGATGCTACTTTTGTACACTTTTTGACTTGGTTATGCAAAATTATTTACATATGCAGGGTCTATTTGATTTCCTCATCCAACCTCTCTTGGCAATAAAGTGATATTTCATTTATCATTTAGTTTACTTTTCCAATTAGCGGTATGAATTTTAAAGTTTGATGCTATGATTATTTGCTCATTTTACCTATGAAACATAAGCCACCATGGAGAGCAGCAAGGCAGATGAATACTTGCAGTGATTGATGGAACATAGTAACTAGGTAAGATAATAGTTGTCACATCATTTTCAGACTCTTTGTTGGATTACCTTACTTTTATGTTTTCCAAGTTATGGGAATAATAGAGATATTTTATGCCAAGTTTGAGCCATGTATTGCCAATCAAATCTGCACTTGGTGTATAAATATATTTGCCTACAGATATCCACACTTTATCTATACTTTGTCTGCAATAGTAGTTAAATAAGTTTTTCTTCTGATAGAAGATACACATTTGATTTAACATGTTGGAAACTATATTCATAATATGCATACTTTTCTTCTTGTGATTGGATTTGTTAACTGTTGGAAATTTGCCATAATTACTTCAGCCACTGGTCCATTTATTGTTGATGCGTGACGATTCAAACAACTTTCTGGATAGGATTATGGAAATAATTAAAGGTGCTTATATTGTAGCAGCAAGCATGGCCAAGCTGGTCAGATTCTGATGTCCATTTTACTTTATTATTGAGAGTTTCGCATGCAACACGCTTTATTCAATTAAATTTTAACAAGTTGTATTTCTACTTTCTAGTATGGCATGCAAAAAGTTGACGCGATTGGCTTTAAATTAATTAGAATTCAACAGTTCAAGGATATAATTAGAGTCTTTATAAATATATTGATCTTAAAATTAAGCTGGAAGCTTTTCTAGAAAAATTAGTTTTAATAGATTCACATACTCAGACAGACATCCAAAAAGAAAATGTATATATATGTTTTTGTTGAGGGAGCTGAGATTGGAACATGCATCAATACCTAACTATTAAACATTATAAGTTCTTCTAATTATATGTTACGACTTGTTTTGAATAGTGCAAAATTAAGTTTCTTCAAAACAAGAGTCGTGCTAATCTTTTTGAAGTTGATCCCGAATTCGGCGTGCTTCTAAATACAGATAATGGAACTTCAGTCTAGTTTGCAACTTCTGTTTCCCCTTTTCTTTGGGCCTTTCCCTATTGGTGATAAGAGAGTGAGATTCCTGTTATTGGGTTGAGAATTTGCAAGGAAGATTTTTGGCATTCTGCATAACATGCATCTTACCGTTAACAAATTGTGATTTAAACTTACGTTGGTAGTGGATACTCTTATAAAGCATCTCTCCCATCATCTCATCACTATTAGGTTAAATCACATGATAAAATATCTTAATGATTTTAGTGTCAAGATGGTTATAAATTAAAACCAAGCGTTACTGATGTGCAGGCAAAGGAAAATGGTGATAATCCAAGGCTTGAGGCTATGCTGCAAAAGGTTTTGCAATTGTATGCTTTCCGAGTCTTCTCCAAGTGTAGCTATAGGTGTAGTGATGAATTTATTTTGTATTACGAAGTACATATACCTGTGCACCAATAATTAGTGTTAGCTGTGAAATTAAACTTGTATAAATTATGTTGGTGTTCATTATAACATTAGATTTTGGGCAAGTTAAACTTGTATAGATTGTGTTCTTAAGGAGTTAGTTTTTGGTTTTGCACTTTTGTTCTTTTGATGTATTGTATTTGTACAGTTTACCTTTATATATATTTATCATTTTCAGAATTTTTGAGTTATATAAATTTAACCTTATATTAATAATAATTTATATTTATGTATAATTAGATTTAAAAAAAAAAGAAAATTCCAATTGATGTCTTTACTTGGGAAGACATCAGTAGGTAACCGATGTCTAATATGTTTGAGCCGATGTCTTTTCTAGAAAAGACATCGGTGGATAACTGATGTCTTTTGATTTGAGCCGATGTCTTTTTTTGAAAAGACATCGGTGGATAACCGATGTCTAATGGATTCGAGTCGATGTCTTTTCTGGGAAAGACATCGGTGGATAACCGATGTCTAATGAGTTCGAGCCGATGTCTTTCAAAGAAAAGACATCGGTGGATAACCGATGTCTATCAGCGTGAATTTTAACATCACAGGATACAACATCACCCCTTTGGTGAAATAGACATCGGTGCAACACCGATGTCTATCAGCATTTTTCTAGTAGTGAATTATGGGGGTTGGATAGATCTTACCCATATGTCCAGAAAATACAAGATAAATTAGGAAACGAATAAAACCCTAGATGTGGGCATCGTCGCGGCCTTTTCCATCTTGAATCCTCCTCTTGATTCTCCCCCTTAATTCAACAGACAAATCTTCAAAGTGATAGATGGATGAATGTGATGGTGTAAGGGGTAATCCCCCTTATGAGGTGTGGTATAAGATGATTGTTGTTGCGGTCTTCTCACATGAATAATGATATAAAATATATATGGGTGTGAGAAGGGAATGAAATAAGGAAATAAAAGATATGGGTGAATCATAGAGGATTATGTGATAAGGTGATTAATTGTGCTCCAAGAAATAGGAATTATGGGCTAATTTTCAAAAATTCTCGGAAATTCTCACCGGCAGCTGCGCGACTTCACAGTTTTGAGCATAACTTCCTCGTCCAATCTCTGATTTGAGTGATTCTTACGTCAAAATAATCATCTCTTCCGTGGATTTCCAACCATATATCACACCATCATTTATGAGCTTCACACGAATACAGAAAAATTATGAAAGTTGAACGTGCATTTTTCAGCATTCCTCTAACTTTGCACTTTTAATCTTTTTTCCACTTAAAACACAATAAAACACCTCAACTGCACCTTTTTCTCAAATATATTGAATATAAGACACTAGTGCTAATATATAATAATAATTTTCATAAAAAAAATGTTAAACTGGATACTCAAATACGCTTATTTTCACTCTCATCAATGATGTAGGCCCTTATAAAGGCCCCAAAATAGCACATAAGATTGAGACCAAAGTGAACACCTCCCAATAGGTACTAATTACTCTATATGTTCCTTAATTAGATACTAAATCATATGTAATATAATATTCCCTTTCTAGGTACTATAATTCACCAAGGTTGAGTTTACCTCACTAGATTTATTGACCTCACGATCTAACCTCTCTAATGTCCATTTATGTAATTCTAAACGTGAGAGGTGATGAGAGTGAAAATTCATGTATTTTAGGGTCTGATTTGATACCTCTTTGAGTATGTGTTAATTGCTTTTATTTGTACAAATCTTAATACTTTAAATGATTATTGACTAAAAGGTACTTGAGAGGGTATTTTGTTGTGTTTTGATGGAAAAAGGGTGAACTTGTGCAACATGTCAAGAAAACACATGACTATATTCCATAATTTTTCTGTGTTTGTGTAGAAGTCTAAAATGGTTGTGTGATATATGGTTGGAAAGCCACAAAAGAGAGGATCGTGTGGGCGCAATAATCACTTAAATTATAGGATGAAGAAGTTATACTCAAAACCATGGAGTCGCGCAAGCTGCCCGCTGGTGCTCGATGGAAATCGAGCATACATGCTCAATGGCGAGCACGAGTCAATTTTTTGCTCGATTTTCATCGAGCGGACATGCTCGATGTCGAGCGTTGGACCTGGACAAATCAAAATTGATGTGGAAAGCACTCGGTACATACCGAGCAAGCCCACACGATACCAAGCGAGATTTCTAAGAGAGAGAAACGTGCTTGATCACCATCGAGTGAACACGCTCAACATCGAGAGATGTATTTTGAGGACCAATCTGTATAATTTTCAAGTCCACTCCACGATACATCTGATCCCACAATAAAAGATAGTTTCATAATAAAAAAGAAACATCAAACATTTCAAAACATATCAAAATATTCCATACTTCACCTTCACCTCACCATCACCATCACAATCACCATCACCATCACCATCACCATCACCATCACCCACCTTTCATCCACCATACTTTTGAAGAGAAATCAAGATGGTCTTACCTACTTGGTCGGAGGCGAAGATCCTGGAAAAGACAACACTTGATGAAAAGGAGTCCAATACTAGGGTTCTTTATTATTTACTTTTAATTCTGCAAATAATTAGACTCATTGTTAGGGTTTATTGCTTAATTGTGATTTACTTTTTTAATACCATGGGCTAAGTCTTTCATTGGTGATGTTAGAGATTTAGACAGTGGAATTATGTGATTTGTTTATTTCTAGACTTGGATTTACAAACACTGCAGAATATTTATTTCCCTACAGAAGAAACGTTTTGAGACTTCTATAATTGTGTTTTGAATTATTATTCCTGTGATAATTTATAAGTTAGCTCGAATTAAATTGTTATTAATATTGATTTTTTACATGAGAATAGATGTTTTCTGTGGTAGTTATAGAGGATTAATCCATATTGCCTATAATTGCTAGACAATCAGTAAGTAATATTGAATATTAGGTAAAACATCATTACTTGGTAATTAATAAGGTGACATAGGATTAATTTCTTATAACCTAAAAAGGGAACACCTTAATAGCGTAAGTACCTAGAAAGTGAGAGGGAATTAATTACTCACCGATTCTAAAATTTTCAGCTCATGATAAGTACTTAGATAGCACCTGATCACAGTGGTCTAGTTTAGCTTAGATATCCTCCTATAAAATCTGCAGGGTAGTGATCTTAGATCTATAGAGCTAGTCACATGTTCAACTGGATTGCCTTAACATCACCAGTCTTTTTCCTTGAACACTCAATCGTTTTCTAATCCATATTTTTATTTCAATATTTATTTATTTTATTACACAATAATTGGATAATTAATATTTCAAAACTCCCCGAGATTTGTCTTAAGCTTTATTTGTCATAAATTAGATTTATTAGTAAGTCTATAACTATCACGTGGGTTTGATAATTTGACTTGGTCACGCGCACTATAATTGATTCCTTACACTTGAGTGTGAGATTCATATTTTCCTGAAGAAAAATAATGAACAAGAGGTCGTCTCCAACTCTTCCCATATTAATCCTCATGGTAATAAATGGAAATAACTCTAATATGATAATCATGCAAATCAACTAAGATGAAAGTAATTACGGTGAGACATGTCGATACACAATACAAAATCATAGACTCAATTAGACAAATATCAAAGACATAAATTCAAAATTATACAAATACAACCCATAAATGGAACCAATCAAAGCCGGAAATACAAATTAGACAACATCACAAATTAATCCATAATTCAAACACCGCTCAAATATCCAAAGCATAGAAAGATAATAAGTATGATTAGATTTCACGAAATGAAGTTTTTACACCCATGTAGTTCATCATCTCCTTGGTTTCACCACCGATTAGTGTAAATGTCTCGTGAATTTAGGGGGGTCCCTTTATAGCATGATTTCATACAATTATGCTTGGTTTGAGTGTTTAAGTTCCTTAAATTACTTGATATTTGTAAATATTTTGAGAACTATTATTTTGGTGGAATATTTGTGATTTCAAATTAAAAATGAATTCTAAAAGTGAAAAGGAATATATAGAAAAAATAGAGCTCAATTCGAAGTTAAATAGAGAGAGAACGAACCAAAACAGTGAAGTAGGGCGATGCTGTCACAAAATTTTGACCGCCTACATTAAAATTCGGTCGAAATTTCATGCACTAAACAGGAGAAATGAAGGCCGAGGAACGGAGCTCTTTGGAAAAAACTTCGACCAACAGCAAAAAAATCCGATTGATTTTTTGTACGGTTGCAGCTGGCAAAAATGGGATATTTTCATAAAACTTCGACGATCAGCATGAAACTTCGGTCGAATTTTTGTGTCAGACCGCCACTTGACTAGAAAATCGTGATTTTTCCACTATTTGGCTATTTAACTCCCATTTCTAATTCATAACAACAATTTTCTGCACTCAAATCGCACTCACACTCTTCCACACCACCATTATCACACACCTTCTTCCCCAATCCATCTCTCCATCCATTCCACCTATAATCCTCCATAAAATCCATCAACTTCCCCCATCAACCATTTTAATTGATCAAGTAAGTATTGGAGTGTTGAAGATTGCAAGAGAAGAAGGAGTTTCAAGTGAAGAAATTCAAGGGAAGCCTATTCTTATTTTGTTTTCTTTTGTTCATCTATGGAATTTTTTAGAACAATGTCTTTTGTGATAGTTGAAACCATGTGTGGCTAATCTCCTTTGTGGGATAAAAAATTATTTGATTAGTGTTGGTTGATTTGAATTTTATGCAATTTAATTTTAATATTGAATGAGCTTTGATAATTTCTATCTTGATTTGTCTACCACTTGATCTCTACTATGATATGTGTGATTAATTTCTCTTAGCATGTGACTAAAATGACCAATCCATTTATGCGTTTAAAGTATTTATTAAATCGTGTTTTTATGGAGATGATGTATACTAGTGTGGGAATATTATGGTAGTACCTTGACATGCTTAGAACACTCATGAGTTAATTCATCATGTTTTCTAGTTGATTTAGTGAGAGGAACCCAATCTTATAATCATAGTACCTTGAAGGGAATTGAAAGTAAGAATCAATCTTAGGAGCCTGTTTAGAACTTGTCATGAGTTCATATCCTTTTCACCATGGCCCAAGGAATTAGGTGTGCATGGTGATTAATTGCCTTTATTTCATTGCTTATGACATATTAGAATTGGTTGCATGAACTCTATATTCCATTTATCATGATTATGCTAATCTCATCCTTGCATCATTTGGAATCCATCTCACATTCATCATTCGTTCATCTATCCACCCTATCTTGTATCTTTATATTGCTTATTTTTTTTATTTCTTTTCATTTTATATGCTAATATCTCCCTATCTTGTGTCGTCCTTATAAAATCACAATAGACTCGAGATCACTTAAACTCTAAATTTCATGGTTTTCCATGGATTGATAATTAAACTTGATTGCTCGTGGCTACTACGATAGGAGTACACATGGTGCTTTTCGCATTAAAGAAAAATAGCAATCAACCAAGTTGAGTTCTCTTTTTAAAGGGCTCTATCAAATGTAATGTAGAATTTGAAATGTAAATTATGAAACTTGAATAGTGTGGAAGCTTTCATTAAAGAGAATATTTAAAGTAGTAAATTATGAAACTTGAATGGTGTGTAAATTATGAAATTTGAAATGATTTATTCCATGTGGGACAAATTTACTTCATTGGGCCAAAAATGAGGAAAAATGGGAATTATGGGCTTTTTAAATTTAAGTGGGCCTTTTCATTAGTTATCTTCTATGAGTTTCATGAATTGGGTTGTTGCAAATTGATATCACAAAAGACTTGAAAATGGCCAACAAATTACGGGGGCTGCTTAGCTGACCCGGGCTCACACATGACCCGGGGCCTCCTCATCCATTAGATTAAATCTATTCAATATCAGCCATTGGATCACATGAATATGTTTTTGAATACTTGATCAATAGGTTAAAAAGAATATCACTATCAAATATTATATAATTTATTTCTCTCTCTTCTCCATCCAATCATTTATTTTTCTTTTAAACCTTTCATCTAAAAATTCAAATGTTTATAATTCTCTTGTTATAAATCTATTATTAATGAATAATACATCAAATTATTCATCTTTTTAAAATCTTTAATTTGACATCCATATCAACTATATAATATATATTTAATGTTAAATAAATTATTTATTACAAATTAAAGTATTTTAATTAATTTCAATAATTAAATCTTATTAAAATATTTTTAAAAAATCAATTAAATTATTAAAATATAGTTAATTAATAATTCACTAAAATTTAAATTAAAAAAATACTAATCAAATTATATTTTTAATTAATTTATTGATTAGATATATTTTATAATCAAATATTAAGGATATAATAATAAAGTAATAAATTATTTTCTTTAATATAAAAATCATGTAATAATATTTTGCTTAACTAAAATAATAATTAGTAACGTAAATAATGACATATAATTAGGAGATAGTAATAACAAGGGATGGTTAATTCTAGTTACATTTTGAATTCATAAATTATTATTTATAAATTATATATAATTATTTTTAAATAGAAAAATATTTAATACATTAACAATTTATTTTTTAGTTTAAGATTTATAAATAATACTATATATATTTATATTGGCCAATTAAGCCTAACGATAAGGACTTGAAGTGCCTTAAAGTGACATTCCGTAAGATCTCAAGTACGAAACTAGCGGATCAGTTGGGATTTAAATAAAATAAATAACAATTTGAGTTTTTTGTTTAAAGAGAATTTAGAAAGGGCTTGTTTCCTCTGAACACAGTTCACCATGCACTGAGATTTTATCAAAATTACTTGATAGTATATAAAATATTACTCTTTAAAGTACTAAGTTATTACTCTTTAAAGTACTAAGTTATTACTCTTCTGAATAAAAAAATATTACTCATCTCACTGGACATATAAAAAATTACCTCATCTTATAATTGACTGGGGTGATACTCCATTTTTTTAAAATCATTCTAAAAAGTAATATTTATATTAAAGGGAGATTTGATAAAATTAGGGTGTAAGGTGTACCTGAATTCATCAGGTGTTTGTCATTTAGAAGACGACAAAAAAATATTCATTTAATATTTTAGTAATTTATAAAATTTAGTCTAGAAATTCATGTACTTATTATATTAGAGTACTATTAGGATAAAAACGATTGTATGTGCATTTTTTAAAAGTGTTACTCTTTAAAATATCGATGGTTACTTTTTAGACTTGGTTACTCAACTCGGAAGAGTTCATACACATTGGTAATACTATTATATTTACACAACAATAATTATCTTTTATACAAAAAAGTAACCTTATATTATACTAAAGAGTAACTCTGATCGAGAATTTTTTTTTCTATTTACATGCCAATGACATCTTCAAACACTACAAAAAAAATATTTTTACTAACGGAATATTCTGTTGGTAAAAGCCTTAATTCCATTATTAAATTGGTTTATCAATGAATTAGCAACGGAATCCGTTAGTAAATTTCCGTTAGTAAAGTGGTGGTTGGTAAATTTTTAGCAACGAAAAATCAATTTCATTGGTAATCTATTGCTAAAAATTCCGTTGGTAAAATAGAGAATAAATCCGTTGGCATTCCATTGGTAATAGAAAAATATCATTTTGATTGTTAATCCATTGGTAAACGCCGTCGAACGACAGTGCCTTGCAGCGCCTGATGTGAGTGGCGAAAATGTTGAACCCTGTGATCCTAAAGCTGGCGTCGGAGGACTCCGCCCTAGCCCATTACTTGAGTTACTCAACGTCATTGGAGCTCAGGCTAAAGATTTTGAAGGCGAGATTCCCCTGTTCGTAGTGGAAGACGAGAGGAGCGTCTTCAAGGCGGCGAGGAGGCAGAGATCGTTGCATGGGACAGTAAAGATGGAAAGATTCAAAAGCTTGTGAAACCAGAGTTATGCATGAGTTTGAGATATGGTAAGTTAGTGGGAGCTAGCCTATGGGTTGTTAGATTTAAGTTAATATGGCGGGTAGCAGCGAGTTATAACTCACATGGCGTTCAAGTCAGCATATATTAATTCTTATTTTAATTAAAATAGTAAAGGGACTTAAATTCATATCAAGAGGACCAAAATTGAGACATTGATGATTGAAATTGGAAAAATAAAAAGTTATAGGATTAAAATTGGATTTAATAAAAGATATTGGACAAAAAATAATATTTCTCAAATATTTTTTATCCATATCAATCTTTTTTTTCATAATCATTTTTAAAGGAAAGATTTTTTTTAATCCACAAAAATTACCACCCATTCGGTAACCCTTCTCTTGTCATTCTCCACCCCACTCCCAGAATTTCAATTTAAATTGATAAATTTGGAGATCTTTTTTCAAATCAAAGATACATTTCCACTCGAAATTGTTTTCGGAACAAGAGCTATCATAGAAAGGAAAGGTAGAGAAAAAGAAAATCGAGTACCGACCAGCACAGTGGGAGATACGACGTCAGTCATGATGATGGCGACGTCAAAATTTTGACTTAAAGGGAATCTTCACCGTCGATGATGGATGGTCGTCGTGGCTGAACGACATCGCAGGCTACGCCATTAAAGATTAAGATAATGAGAAACTTTAATGTGGGCCATTTTAATTACGGCTTGAAAATTGTTTGTTTGAGAAATTAGGGTGAATATCATGTGCCTTCCACAATCAATAAGAATATGATGTTTCTAATCTGTAAATGGTTGCATAGAAATTAAACATATTTTTTGCTATATATATGAATACATGCATGTTATACTGTTCAATTCTCTCTATCTTCTCTTATCGATATTTTGTACAAGACTATTGTTCTACTAATCTTCGTCATCTTCATCGTGGTTGAAGGGCAAAGGAGCTGATCATATATCTAATTAAAAGCTCCATATTTGCTCACGTTGTTTAGATGCTCGTTCTCCAGCCTGTTCATCTGTCACCCCGAGTAATGGTTACTATTTAAGACTATGTTAATTTTCACCTTATAAAGAGGAGATAAGACGCAATGAAGTAGGAAGACTAGTAGGAAGTATCGGCTGGAATGATTCAAGATGTTAAAGGGGCAAATCATCAAGCTGCAAAAAGGATCGAGCGAGTATGATCAAGATTCAAGAGTCTTAATTACCAGTAATAATCCAAGAGGAATGATGAAGGAATAATTCCTCCACAGGTATATGTTTCCATCATACATAATCATGTGCAAAACAGTAAATCCAAACAAATTGTAACACCACAACATTTTAAGGTCAAATACCACTACTAGAGAAAGGAATATATTTGTACAGTGCATTGAAAACTATAAAAGATAAAGTTAAATATATCATATATGCATTATCAAGAAAATGAATTTAATAGTTTAAAAATCACAATAAATTATAATTATAGATTTTAAATAGAAATATAATTAAAATTCATTTAAATTTGAAATTGCAAAGAATTTTTTTAACTTATTTGATTTAAAATTTTATAAACTAATATTGACATAAATAAAATTAAGTATCATAATCATATATAAATTTAAGTTTTTTGACAAAAAGTAAAGTAAACG
The DNA here is from genome assembly GCA_023678885.1 of Pogostemon cablin. Lineage (NCBI taxonomy): Eukaryota > Viridiplantae > Streptophyta > Magnoliopsida > Lamiales > Lamiaceae > Pogostemon > Pogostemon cablin. Next base: position 9,607,251 of record CM042973.1, read on the forward strand.
AGTTATACTTGGTAATATTGGACACAGACTATATATCTTTGTAATTACCTGTAAAATGGAAACATGTATACTGTTCAATCCTCATGGCCAAGAAAATTCCGAGTACGAATGATAAACCCTAGAGTACTTGTAAGCAAGGATGAAAATATTGATATCGGTAAAAATATCGGTACTTCAAATTTACAGATATATCGATGGATATATCGAATACCGACATCGATAACGGTAAAAATTTAAAAAATCTCAGAAACTTGAAAAAAATAGAGAAAATTAATTAATTAACTTTTCAATATATTATAACTAATTTTAATATATAAATACATGGTTGCATATAAATTTAACATATTTTTCACTATATATATGAATACATGCATGTTATACTTTTCACTTCTCTCTATCTTCTCTTATCGATATTTTGTACAAGACTATTATTCTACTCGTCTTTGTCATCTTCATCGTGGTTGAAGGGCAAAGGAATTGATTATAGATCCGATTTAAATGCTCCGTATTTGCTCACGTTGTTTAGATGCTCGTTCTCCAGCCTGTTCATCTGTCACCCCGAGTAATGGTTACTATTTAAGACTACGTTAATTTTCACCTTATAAAGAGGAGATAAGACGCAATGAAGCAGGAAGACTAGTAGGAAGTATCGGCTGGAATGATTCAAGATGTTAAAGGGGCAAATCATCAAGCTGCAAAAAGGATCAAGCGAGTATGATCAAGATTCAAGAGTCTTAATTACCAGTAATAATCCAAGAGGAAGGATGAAGGAATAATTCCTCCACAAGTATATGTTTCCATCGTACATAATCATGTGCAAAACAGTAAATCCAAACAAACTGTAACACCGCAACATTTTAAGGTCAAATACCACTACTAGAGAAAGGACTATATTTGTATAGTGCATTGAAAACTATAAAAGATAAAGTTAAATATATCATATATGCATTATAAAAAAATGAATTTAATAGTTTAAAAATCACAATAAATAACAATTATAGATTTTAAATAGATATATTAATTAAAATTCATTTAAATTTGAAATTGCAAAGAATTTTTTTAACTTATTTGATTTAAAATTTTATAAACTAATATTGACATAAATAAAATTAAGTATCATGATCATATATAAATGTAAGTTTTTTGACAAAACGTAAAGTAAACGAGCATATACTTGGCAATATTGGACACAAACCATGTATCTTTGTAATTACTTGTAAAGTGAAAACGCGTATACTGTTTCTTCCTCATGGCCAAGAAAATTTCAAGTAAGGATGATCAACCCTAGAGTACTTGTAAGCAAGGATGAAAATATCGATATCGGTAAAAATATCGGTATTTCAAATTTACAGATATATCGATGGATATATCGAATATCGACATCGATAACGGTAAAAATTTAAAAAATCTCAGAAACTTGAAAAAAATAGAGAAAATTAATTAATTAACTTTTCAATATATTATAACTAATATTAATATATAAATATATGGTTGCATATAAATTAAACATATTTTTCACTATATATATGAATACATGCATGTTATACTTTTCATTTCTCTCTATCTTCTCTTATCAATATTTTGTACAAGACTATTATTCTACTCATCTTTGTCATCTTCATCGTGGTTGAAGGAAAAAGGAATTGATTATAGATCTAATTTAAATGCTCCGCATTTGCACACGTTGTTTAGATGCTCGTTTTCTAGCCTGTTCATCCGCCACCCCGAGTAATGGTTACTATTTAAGACTATGTTAATTTTCACTTTATAAAGAGGAGATAAAACGCAATGAAGTAGGAAGACTAGTAGGACGTATCGGCTGGAACGATTCAAGATGTTAAATGGGCAAATCATCAAGCTGCAAATAGGATCGAGCGAGTATGATCAAGATTCAAGAGTCTTAATTACCAGTAATAATCCAAGAAGAAGGATGAAGGAATAATTACTCCACGAGTATATGTTTCAATCATACATAATCATGTGCAAAATAGTAAATCCAAACAAACTGTAAACCGTAACAGTTTAAGGTCAAATACCACTACTAAAAAAAGGACTATACTTGTAAGTGCATTGAAAACTATAAAAGATAAAGATAAATATATCATATAAGCATTATCAAGAAAGTGAATTTAATAGTATAAAAACCACAATAAATTATAATTATAGATTTTAAATAGAAATATTAATTAAAATTCATTTAAATTTGAAATTGCAAAGAATTTTTTAACTTATTTGATTTAAAATTTTATTAACTAATATTGACATAAATAAAATTAAGTATCATGATCATATATAAATGTAAGTTTTTTGACAAAACTTAAAGAAAACGAGTATATACTTGGTAATATTGGACACAAACCATGTATCTTTGTAATTACTTGTAAAGTGGAAACGCGTATACTGTTCCTTCGTCATGGCCAAGAAAATTTTGAGTAAGGATGATCAACCCTAGAGTACTTGTAAGCAAGGATGAAAATATCGATATCGGTACTTCAAATTTACAGATATATCGATGGATATATCGAATATCGACATCGATAACGGTAAAAATTTTAAAAATCTCAGAAACTTGAAAAAAATAGAGAAAAATAATTAATTAACTTTTCAATATATTATAACTAATTTTAATATATAAATGCATTGTTGCATATAAATTAAACATATTTTTCACTATATATATGAATACATGCATGTTATACTTTTCACTTCTCTCTATCTTCTCTTATCGATATTTTGTACAAGACTATTATCTACTCGTCTTTGTCATCTTCATCGTGGTTGAATGGAAAAGGAACTGATTATAGATCTGATTTAAATGCTCCGTATTTGCTTACGTTGTTTAGATGCTCGTTCTCTAGCCTGTTCATCCGCCACCCGGAGTAATGGTTACTGTTTAAGACTATGTTAATTTTCACCTCATAAGAGGAGATAAGACGCAATGAAGCAGGAAGACTAGTAGGAAGTATCGGCAGGAGCGATACAAGATGTTAAATGGGCAAATCATTAAGCTGCAAAAAGGATCAAGCGAGTATGATCAAGATTCAAGAGTGTTTATCACCAGCAATAATCCAAGAGGAAGGATGAAGGAATAATTCCTCCAGAAGTATATATTTCCATCATACATAATCATGTGCAAAACAGTAAATCCAAACAAACTGTAACACCATAACAGTTTAAGGTCAAATACCACTACTAAAAAAAGGACTATACTTGTGCAGTGCATTGAAAACTATAAAAGATAAAGATAAATATATCATATATGCATTATCAAGAAAGTGAATGTAATAGTATAAAAATCACAATAAATTATAATTATAGATTTTAAATAGAAATATTAATTAAAATTCATTTAAATTTGAAATTACAAAGAATTTTTTTAACTTATTTGATTTAAAATTTTATTAACTAATAGTGACATAAATAAAATTAACTATCATGATCATATATAAATGTAAGTTTTTTGACAAAACTTAAAGTAAACGAGTATATACTTGGTAATATTGAACACAGACCATGTATCTTTGTAATTACTTGTAAAGTGTAAACGCGTATACTGTTCCTTACTCATGGCCAAGAAAATTTTGAGTAAGGATGGTCAACCCTAGAGTACTTGTAAGCAAGGATTAAAATATCGATATCGATAAAAATATCGGTATTTTAAATTTACAGATATATCGATGGATATATCGAATATCGACATCGATAACGGTAAAAATTTTAAAAATCTCAGAAACTTAAAAAAAATAGAGAAAATTAATTTATTAACTTTTCAATATATTATAACTAATTTTAATATATAAGTACATGGTTGCATATAAATTAAACATATTTTTCACAATATATATGAATACATGTATGTTATACTTTTCACTTCTCTCTATCTTCTCTTATCGATATTTTGTTCAAGACTATTATCTACTCGTCTTTGTCATCTTCATCGTGGTTGAATGGCAAAGGAACTGATTATAGATCGGATTTAAATGCTCCGTATTTTCTTACGTTGTTTAGATGCTCATTCTCTAGCCTGTTCATCCGCCACCCGGAGTAATGGTTACTGTTTAAAACTATGTTAATTTTTACCTTATAAGAGGAGATAAGACGCAATGAAGAAGGAAGACTAGTAGGAAGTATCGGCAGGAGCGATACAAGATGTTAAATGGGCAAATCATCAAGCTGCAAAAAGAATCGAGCGAGTATGATCAAGATTCAAGAGTCTTTATCACCAGCAATAATCCAAGAGGAAGGATGAAGGAATAATTCCTCCAGAAGTATATATTTCCATCATACATAATAATGTGGAAAACAGTAAATCCAAACAAACTGTAACACCATAACAGTTTAAGGTCAAATACCACTACTAAAAAAAGGACTATACTTGTGCAGTGCATTGAAAACTATAAAAGATAAAGATAATTATATCATATATGCATTATCAAGAAAGTGAATGTAATAGTATAAAAATCACAATAAATTATAATTATAGATTTTAAATAGAAATATTCATTAAAATTCATTTAAATTTGAAATTGCAATGAATTTTTTTAACTTATTTGATTTAAAATTTTATTAACAAATATTGACATAAATAAAATTAAGTATCATGATCATATATAAAGGTAAGTTTTTTGACTAAAAGTAAAGTAAACGAGTATATACTTGGTAATATTGGACACAGACCATGTATCTTTGTAATTACTTGTAAAGTGAAAACACGTATACTGTTTTTTCCTCATGGCCAAGAAAATTTCGAGTATGGATGATCAACCCTAGAGTACTTGTAAGCAAGGATGAAAATATCGATATCTGTAAAAATATCGGTATTTCAAATTTACGGATATATCGATGGATATATCGAATATCGATAACGGTAAAATTTTAAAAAATCACGAAAACTTGAAAAAAATAGAGAAAATGAATTAATTAACTTTTCAATATATTATAACTAATTTTAATATATAAATACACTTTAAAATCTCAATAAAATTTATAACACATGATAAGCAAATCAATAACAACATATTTAAATAGTGTGGAGTCATAAAATAATTACTACTTATTGTTTAATACAGAATAACTAATTCTAAAATGATTATCTATGAGGCTCAAATGTAAAACATGTCATGTCGTCTAGATCTAATCAATATTGGTACCAGCTCATCGAATTAGAGAAATTCTGAACATAGTTCTGAATGTGCAGTCTAGTCACAATATATTGTTTACGTGAACCCTCTTAATTTACTTAGTCATAATAATGTTAATAAAAAGTGATAACAATTTTAATAAAAAGTGATAATTAATTAATCAAATGTAAAACAATCTCACCATAAGATGGTTTCACGCAAGTGTTGCTTTATTTTTTTATTCTTGCTTTATTTTTTATTTTATTTTTTAAATTAAACATATTAATAACAAAAAATATATTTGTTTAGTAAAAGTAAAATAAAAAAATATTTTATTTTTAAAAAATTATAGATAATTTTTTGATATTTTCGATAAATTCTCGATATTTTGTCGATATTGTATCGATATTTTCTCGATATATCTTGAAATCTGAGAAAATTTGAACTGTGGCAATTTGATATCGATATTGTTACTGATATTTCTCGATATATCCTCAATATTTGAAAATAAATATTTTTCCTATATCGATATCGGTACTCTGAAAAAATGGATATATCGTGGATATATCAGGATATTTTCATCCTTGGTTTTACATTCACAAATTCAAATCTCTCAGCAATTTTTAATTATGATATTTCATTAATTACAAATTAAAATATTTTAACTATATTAGGTACTGAGAAAGTTAATCAACAGAGCAAAAGCTACTTTGGTAAACCATTTTGTCAATGGAGATCGTAATAAGGGGATGTGTACCTTGAGGCCAAAAATAAAGAAGGAAACACATACAAATACATTTTCCATGGGTAAGAATATGGCATTAATTATGAACACATGAATTTATTTTTCATAGATTGTTGGAGCTTAATTAATTAATAAATATATTACTAATATATGCATATATTTGGTAGGATGTATTCTTGCATGCACATTGTGTCTTACAAACAAGGATGAAAATATCCCGATATATCCACGATATATCCATTTTTTCAGAGTACTGAGGTTTTACATTCACAAATTCAAGTCTCTCAGCAATTTTTAATTATGATATTTCATTAATTACAAATTAATATATTTTAACCATGTTAAGTACTGAGCAAGTTAATCGACATAGCAAAAGCTACTTTGGTAAACCATTTTGCCAATGGAGATCGTAATAAGGGGATGAGTACCTTGAGGCTAAAAATAAAGAAGGAAACACATACAAATACATTTTCATGGGTAAGAATTATGTCATTAATTATGAACACATGAATTTATTTTTCATAGATTGTTGGAGCTTAATTAATTAATTAATAAATATATTGCTAATATATGCATATGTTTGGTAGGATCTATTCTTGCATGCACATTGTGTCTTACAAGTAAGGATGAAAATATCCCGATATATCCACGATATATCCATTTTTTCATAGTACCGATATCAATATGAGAAAAAATATATTTATTTTCTAATATCGAGGATATATCGGGAAATATCGGTAACAATATCGATATCGAATTGCCACAACTTAAATTTTTCTAGATTTCGAGATATATCGAGGAAATATCGATACAATATCGACAAAAGATCGAGGATATATCGAAAATATCAAAAAATTATCTATAATTTTTAAAAAATAAAATAATTTTTTGTTTTACTTTTACTAACCAAATACTTTTTTTTTGTTATTAATATGTTTAGTTTAAAAAAATAAAATAAAAAATAAAGCAAGAATAAAAAATAAAACAACACTTGCGTGAAACCATCTTATGGTGAGATTATTTTACATTTGATTAACTAATTATCACTTTTTATTAAAATTGTTATCACTTTTAATTAACATTATTATGACTAAATAAATCAAGAGGGTTCGTGTACATAGTATATTGTGACTAGACGGCACATTCAGAACTATATTCAGGATTTTTCTAATTCGATGAGCTGGTACCAATATTGTTTAGATCTAGACGGCATGACATGTTTTACATTTGAGCCTCATAGATCATCATTTTGGTATTAGTTATTATGTATTATACAATAAGTAGTAATTATTGTATGACTCCAGACTATTTAAATATGTTATTATTGATTTTCTTATCATGTGTTATGAGTTTTATTTAGATTTTAAAGTGTATTTATATATTAAAATTAGTTATAATATATTGAAAAATTAATTAATTAATTTTCTGTATTTTTTTCAAGTTTATGTGATTTTTTAAATTTTTACCGATATCTATATCCATATTCTATATATCCATCAATATATCCGTAAATTTGAAGTAACGATATTTTTACCGATATCGATATTTTCATCCTTTTGTAACGCACCTCATCAGAGCTACTGAGCATGGAATCATCCATCATTTTCATATAATCTTTGCATGTGCTCCTTGAAGCAATCTGAAATTATTCATAATCAAATTAACTATGATAATTAATCAGTAATCAATGAAAGAAAACGTTATAAATATTATGTAGACAATGAAGGAGTAAGTAAGGAATGAAAGATAAAAGAGGTCTTTTATAGTGGAGTAGAAGGTAGATGGAGGAGTCCCACTCTTAAATTAATACTTTTCTTTTACAGAAATAATCATTTAATTAATGTATGGATAACTTTATCGTTTTAGTATACACTATCTGGACGACGCAATTGCCATAGTAAAATAGCTATCTAAAATAAGTGGCTTTCGTGTAATTTTAATAAGAGTAATGATTGAAGCAGATTAGAAATAAAAGATAACAGAGCTCTTATATAGAGAGATAGTGGAGTGGAAGGTAGATGGAGGAGTCCCACTCTTGCATGCATATAATTGTAGAACTTTCTACTTTTTTTACAGAAATAATCTTTTAATTAATGTATGGATAACTTTATTGTTTTGAAGATAAACTATCTGGAAGACGTAATTGTCATAGTAAAATACCTATCTAAAAGAAGTGGCTTTCGTGTAATTTTAATAAGAGTAGCGATTGAAGCAAATTTAAAGGTGGGCAGTTAGGAATGTTTAATAGTGAGTACGAGTGAAATGAGAACTACTAGAAAAATTATTTTTTAATACACCAAATTTAATACATTCTTTTTAAAATGTCATTATAACTATACTATTAAGACGACGTTACATATGTGAGACAGTTTGTGAGACGTGTTAAAGTATGTCTATTATATAGATAGAGTATGTTTAATACTCCCTCTGTCCCATACTTATCTTCACACTTTCCGTTTTCGTCCGTCCCACACTTATGTTCACCACCCAAAAAAGGAAACTTTACATTAACTAACAACCTCAAAAGTTATCTTAATTTCAAAAATACCACTATCACCTAACACACATAACATACTTTATAATTTATTTATTACCTAAAAATACCACAATACCCCTCAAAAGTCAATAAAGTTGGTCAAAAAGCAACTTTTCTTAAACTCCGTATCTACAGTGTCGGTGAACTTAACTCCGGGACGGAGGGAGTAATTATTAAAATATGTTTTCTAAAGTATGATAAATGATGAATTAAAAAACTCCTTCTATCCCTCCGAAAGATCTCCATTTTACTATATTGGGTGTCTCTCCAAAGGTCCCCATTTTCCTTTTTATGTAAAAGGGCCACACATATGGCTCACCACTCACTACTAATACAATTATCCACTACACATAAAATAATAATACTCCTTATTCCAGGCACAAAAAGAAAATAGGACCTTTGCCCGGGACGGAGGGAGTATGATTTTAGGGTGTTATAAAATGATTCATTATTGACATGCTTTAACTACAAATAACATATTTTACCTATATATTAAGCATTCTTTAGTAATGAGTCGACTCACCTCATAAAAAATTCGTATCACAAGAGAGTGTCTCTTTAATACATCGGTTATCAAAAGTCTATAAGTACACTTTTGTACATCTATTAATATACTACTATTTTATAAATATTGTAATATTTATCTTTTAATACATTAATAGTGGTGTAGTAATAGTTTTTTTATTAATTAATTCTTTAATACATATACTAGTTGTTTATTATAAATGCCATAAATAAATAAAGGCTAAAACTTGTGTGCCCGGAGCACTACCCATATACCCTTTAGTATTAATTTGTATACTCTTTAATATAAAGACGTGTACCCTTTATTTCCTAAAAAAAATAATAAAAGCGTATACATTTTATAACAAAATGTTGTACCCTTATTAATGAAAGTGTGTACCATTTAAAATAAAATGTTATGCTCTTTGATGCGCTTTTTCTTTGCACGCAAAATTAATCCCCAAGTATTAAGGATATCAGTTGCAGCTAAAGTAAGCGACCAAATTAAATATTGAACCCAAAGGACGACGTATTATCAATTTAATTATTTACTAAATTAATTAAGACGAAAGGCAATAACGTTTAAGGATTGAATTATTAACTAATAACAAATAATTTAAAATAACAAATAAAATAAATAATACTGGAAGAATATGAAAGTGGCTCAAGAATGGAGAATAGGTAGCTCTAAAGTAATCCAGTTTTACTACTTAACTTCCCTCTCAAGTACAGACTGACTCTGCCTTGTGGACTATGGACGCATCACTAACCATGCAAATCTACTCTATAGACACAAGTAAATATGCGTATAACACGTGTGAATAACCTTGGAGCAAGAGATATAATTTCACCCCCTTTCTAGGTACTATCAGTATCAATTATTTCCCACGTCTGGAATCTAACCCGATACGATCTCTCTTTATATGTACTATAAAATTACCCTCTTTATCCTGCTTACTAACTCGAATTCAATTCAATTAATAAACATTTATATATGATAGTTCTAATGAAGCTTCGGAGTCCCCTCACTTAGAATCATAATATGGAATCCTGTTCAGCGGTGAACACACTCAATCTACAATCAAGACATATATTCAAACTCTATATACTAATTGAAGATGCACAAAACGACCGTGAATATGAATTAAAAATGCGGAGTCATATATAAAATAAATCCACAAGTAGTATTGTATGGAGTTTACACACGAAAGTTCAATTAATTCGTAAAACATTCACAATCATAGTTCTACCAAAAAGGCTCTAGCCCATGATGTTACGAAGAATAATCATGGGGGTTGGATAGATCTTACCCATATGTCTAGAAAATACAAGATAAATTAGGAAATAAAATAAACTCTAGATGTGGGCATCGTCACATCCTTCTTCGTCTTGAATCTTCCTCTTGGTTCTCCTTTTGATTCAGTAGACGAATCTTCAAAGTGATAGATGGATGGAGGAAAGGATGATGGTTGTGGGGGTAATCTCCCCTTGTGGTGTGTAGGATGATTGTGTTGTGGTCTTACCAATGAATAATGATGTGATCTACATCTCCTTTTATACTTGTAAGCTCTCCTTATGGACTTTGGATGAGCTTTTTCTTGGAAAACACAGAAATACATGCACCGGGGTGTAGAACCCATCGAAATCAGAATTCTTCGTCCCCGTTCAACCAAAGTGGTTTTGGTTAAACTGGAGGCCTTGGTCGAACGGGATGTCTGTAAGTTGAAATTTCCAGTTAGACTTGACTTTCGCCGTTCGACTTGGCTTCATTTGGTCGAACGGGATCTCTTGGTCAAACGGCAGGTCAAGCTGCATGCGCAGTCTCGCCGTTTCGCGTATAACTTCCTTATCTAAACACCGATTTCAGTAATTCTTACGTTCACGTGATCCTCTTTTCCTTGTCTTTTTATCCATGAAAAGAACTCATAGAAACTCTAACATTTGAAGGTATAACAAGTCATGCAAAGTGGCACAGCTGTTCTGTTCGGGACAGCTTGCGTGAGGTCACCATTTTGATCATGACTCTCTCGTTTGGACTTTGATTGGGGTGTTCTTTATGCCAAAATAACCCTCTCTTCTGTGGCTTTCCAATTATATATCACACTTTCAGTTCAGAGCTCCACACGAACACAGAAAAATTACACAAGTTGGACGTGCATTTTTTCAGCATTCTTGCACCAAGTTGCACCTTTTCTCAAACTTTGCTCTTTTAATCCTTTATCCATCTAAAACCCAATAAAACACCTTAAACGCACTTTTTACTCAAATATATAGAATATAAGAGACTTATGCTAATATATGACAACAATTCCAATAAAAATGTGTTAAATTGGACACTAAAATACGTTTATTTTCACTCTCATTTCTCTTACACACTTTATGCACATGGGAACACAAGAGACCAACTCATAAATAAATTAAAATTTTATAAATTTATAAGATTTACTTTAATATCATATATTAAGATTAAATAATAAAATAAATTTTATAAATAATAAAATTAAACTAATTATATGTATTGACAAAAAAATATTAATGACTTTTTAAATTAAAATTATATATTACGAATTAATAAATACACAAAATTAATAAATAATAATTATTATTATATAAATTAATTAAGAAATATTATTATTGATTTTAATAATGTAATTAATCATGGATTTCCAACAATAAGCTTGAAGCAGTTGCATCTGCGGACTTGTGGATATGACATGCTTTCTATAGAGTTGCAGGTTTAAACAATGATATCAACGTGCTTAATCAATTCCCTTTATTCAATGATGTTTTACAAGGAAAAGCACTACAAATTAACTTTGCAGTGAATCGAGAATAATATACGGGAGGATATTACCTCACAGATGGGATATCCAAAGTGGGCAACTTTTGTCAAGAGTTTTCTATATCCTCTTGATCACAAAAGAAAGAAATTTAAAGAAATGCAAGAGTCAACGAGAAAGGATGTCGAGCGTGCATTTGGTGTTCTCCAATCTCGTTAAGCGATTATTAGAGGTCCGGGTAGGTTTTGGTATCAAAGTAACTTGAAAGATATTATGTATGCTTGTATCATTTTACATAACATGGCGGTAGAGAATGAAGGGGATATGATAACTGAGTGGTCTGAGGAACTCAACCACGACGATGATAATAATGTTCCACTAGTTCTTCAAGGTCCAGTCGGAGGATCCAGCGAGTACCTCAAGAGAGATTCAGCATTATGGGAAAAAGAAAACATCATCAACTTTGCGCCGATTTAGTTTATCACATATGGAAACGATTTGGTAATATTTTTAAACTTGTTAATTTCATTATGTAATATTTCAATTCTAATTAGTGTACTATTTTTGTGTTTTCTATATTCTTGTATTATTTAATTTTATAATGAAATTTATGTATTCAATTATATATATATATATATATATATATATATATATATATATATATATATCAATGAATGTACTTAATTAATTTAAATTAGATTGACATTAATAAATAAATTATAAAAAATATTAGTCAATTTAAAATATTTAACTTTTGCTTTAATTTTTATAGTAAAAAAATTAAATTTGGATATTGGTTTAAAATAATTAAATACTCCCTCCATCCCGGTAATTTGCGCACGTATTCTAATGCGCAGAGATTAAGAAAAGTTAATTTTTTATGTATAAAGATGTGTAAAGTTATTGGAGTGTGTGTAAGAAGTGAGTATTTTAGAAAATTTAATGAAAAATGTGTGTAAGGTTATTGGAATGTGTGTAAAAAGTGGGTAGTATTGTAATGTATTTTATCCATTTTTAGAAACGTGCATAAGTGTTGGGACGGATAAAAAAGAAAAGTGTGCAATAATTACTGGGACGGAGTGAGTATAAATAATAAATATTTTTTATGAAATAAAAATTATATTAAAAATTAATAAATTAATAATGTGTATAAATTATGTTTAATGGTGGTACCGTCAAATAGTGTTAATTGTATCTGGGATGAATGTGGAGGTATGGGTACAAAAGTAAAAAATTTTAAATTTTTCGTATGTGGTAGTGATATGGCAAAAATTTGTACTTGGGTTGAGGTACACTACGGGAGATGCTATTATTCCCTCCGTCCCAGCGGAAAGGTATATATTTTATTATTTTGGGCGTCTGCATCAAATGTATACATTCCCTTTTTTAAACACATGGGACTCATACAAATCACTAATACATTTAATATATAAGTCCACACAACTCACTGATACAACTACCTATTGCACATTAAATAATACTTTTTAATCCACGTTCAAAAATTATATGTATATCTATTGGGCGGACAGGAGAAGTATTATCTGCTTAGTAAACTAAACAAAAGTTTTTCAAATCTGATGTGTCACAATAAGAGTATTTTCTTGGACGACGTGTCATTTTTATAGATTTTTAAATTTTTTTTATTCTTTTTTCCCCTCATCTTTCTCTTCTAGCTGAACTTCTGTAACCCCCAATCTTGTAACGTCCTCATCAATGTATATTATTTCTTTCTTATCTAATTTTTTTTATGTGATAATTGATTTATTCCATTCTAATCTTACATTATTCTTCCAGTGTTCAATCTGAGTTTTTCTTTTTCTTTTGTTTTCTTTTTATGTTGATTAATCTTACATGATTCTTTTTTATGGCTGCTGATATTATTACTAATATAACATTTGAAATTGTGACTAATTAAGATAAGAAAATTTGAATTAATCAAGCAATAATACATATTATGTATTTATTTATATTATATATTAAAATATTACTTTAATTTATAAATTAAAATTAAATACTCATTGTTATGTCAAATACAACACAATATATGTTTGTTAATAAAAATATTTTTAATAATGTTAATTTATATACATTATAATAAATGTAACAATAAAATGGTTTTGAATTAATAATATAGTAATTCTTTTATCCTATTATTCTACTGTCAATTTCTTTTAATATATATCCAAGATAAAAATAAAATAATACTTACTTCATCCACACTTATTTTTATACTTTTCATTTTCGTCTGCACTATACTTAAATTAGGGTTGTGCATGGTAATTGGATGTTACCGAACCCGTATCGAAATCAAATCGAAAAATTTTTAAATCAAAAGAAATTATTGACAATTTAACTTTTTCGAACCGAATCGAACCAAAATATTTTAAGGAATGGACTTTGATATCATCTGATAAATCGAACCGAAATCCGAACCTTACTGAACCGAAAAACGAAATACAAATGTACTTTAAAATAAAATTTTATACCCTATTAAAACTCAATAATAAAATATAAACATTATATTCTACCTAAATTAATATATTCGTATGAAAATAATATTTATATTTTTTAATAATTTAAAATCCATATTTGAAAAAAAATCATCTTTTACTTTAGATATTAAAATATTATTAATTATTTATTTTTTATTTTATAAATGTATACATTCTTACTTCTATAAATTTATATTTTATCTAATTATATAATATGATAAGGATTGATGTATTAAATAATTTTTTATATATAGTATTAGTTATAATATTTTAAAAAAAACTTTAAAATATATTTACATTTAATGTTTTAATTTATTTTAAATGTATTTATAAAATTACTAATTATAAATCAACATTTACATCTTATTTTTAAAATAAATATTAAAAAAATTGTAAATACATTTGTTTGGTAAATTCGTTACACCGAACCGTGTCGAATTATAAAAAAACAGTATAGTTATCGAACCAAAAATTTAGTATGGTATTGGATTTTCTATTTATAAAAATCTATATCGAACTTTCAGTATGAATTTTAAAAAATCCGTACCATTTCCCGTATCGAACACCCTACCCTTAATTTATCTTCACCACTAAAAAAAGAAACATCACTTCAATATAATATTTAAATTTATTTAATTCAAATAATAATTTAATTAAAAAATAATAACTTAATGAGCCCGCGTATTAAGCGGGTGACGGGCATTTTCTTAACACACAATTTTAATCCCCAAGTATGAAGGATATCTATTGTAACTTAGATAAGCGACTAAGTTATATTATCGAATCCAAAAGACAGTTTGTTATCAATTTATTATTATCTAATCTAAAGAAACTATTGTTGGTTATTTTAGTGAAAATATTGATTAAACTAATGAACATATAATAAAATAGCAAATAAAATAGAGACAGTAGATATAAACAAGAGTTGCACAAGTGAGACGATAGGTAGCTCTTTGAGCCATCCAGTTTTACTAATTAATCTCCCTTCCGTATGTCAATGATTCTGCCTTGTGGACTATGGACGCATCACTAAGCCATACAAATCTACTCTATAGACACAAGCAGATAAGCGTGTAACACGTGTGAATTCCCTTGGAGCAAGAGATATAATTACACCTCCCCTTTCTAGGTACTATCAGTATCAATTATTTCTCGTGCACTAAGTACTCTAACCCGATATGATCTCCCTTTATAGGTACTATATAATTATCCTCTTTATTCAACTTACTAACCCGAATTCAATTCAATTAATAAGTATTCATATAAGATAGTTCTAATGAAACTTCGGAGTCTCCACACTTAGAATCATAACATGGAATCCTGCTCAGCAGTGAACGCTCTCAATCAATAACCAAGATATGTATTCAGACTCTACATAACAGTTAATGATGCACAAAACAACTCAGAGTATGAATTAAAAATGAATAGTCTTATATAAAATAAATCTACAAGTAGTGTTGTATGGAGTATACATACGGAAGTTCAATTAACTAGATAAAAACCTTCACAATCCTAGAACTACCAAAATAGTTCTAGCCCATGATGTTTGAAAGAACGTTCATGGTGTTTGGATAGATCTTACCCATAGTCTTGAAAATTACAAGAAAGATTAAGTTGCGAAGTAAACCCTAGATGTGGGCATCGTCGATTCTCGCTCCATCTTGAATCTTCACTTGGTTCTCACTTGATTTGCTGTACAAATCTCTCTCTACAGCTCCGTAGGATGGAGTTAGGGTTTGGATGTGGTGTAGGATGGACGTGGAATCTAACTCTCTTTTTAACGTGATCAGCATCCCTTTTTATACTTGTTAAACTCTCCTTATGGACCTTTACTGGGCTTTTTCTTGAAAATACATCAATTCACGCATAGGAGGGTCGGAATTACTAAAAATAGGTACGCGTGTCCCCGCTCGACCAAACTGGTGAGGTCGAGCGGATCTTGTCCAGGTCGAGCGGCCTCCTTATTCGCTGAAACTACGTACAGACCCTCGCTTGACCAAATCTACCCTCGCTCGACCAAATGGTCTTGGTCGAGCGGTACCTCCAAAGGTCGAGCGGCATCTCGAACTTCGTGTTTTCCAATTCTGAGCACTTCTGACCTATTTTTCTACATAAATATGCTCAAATAGCCTCAGTAGCCTTTGATTTGTGGATTTCCCATAAACGTACCAATTTACCTTGGTAATCGTCCAAATCGTACTCAATTTCCACACAAATCAGAGCTCAAAACACGTGAATTATCACTCTCATCAGCGGGTTACGTACTACTTCCTTCGTCAGCTTCTAAGACCATCCCATCAACAACCGGTTGGGTGTGGTTGCTATAATAAGACAAAACAAAGTAATTAAAAAAATTAGAAATGTAAATATAAAGGACAACCGGTTGAGGAGAAGGAACAGCCACCGACTTGTACGACAACCTAGACATTTCTCTAATTAATTGACAAGTGTCACAATATTATTAATTTTAATTAAATTTAATATATGTAATTTAAATATTTTATATATTATATGTAATTAATTTTATTTTATTTAATATATATAATCAAAATTCTTATACTTTTTAAATTAAAAAAAGTATATTCTTTTTTTATTCAAATAAATTACAATTTTAATTTAATTATTGTGTTAGTATATATATATATATATATATATATATATTAATTTTCAAAATATTTTTTTATTATAATTGTGGAAATAAAATATTTTCAAAAAATATGATACTATTGTAAATTTAAATATAATAATAAAAATCTAAAAATAATACATAATTTTATAATAATTATAATATATAATGTATAGATGAGAGAGAAATGAATATTTTATTAAAAGGTTGGGTTGGATTGGGTTGTTGATGGAGTATTAAAATTTTGGGATTTGGTTGTGTTGTAAAGTGTATATGTGGATGTGAGAGAAATGAATATTTAATTGAGAGGTTGGGTTGTGGTGGGTTGCGAATGGGGATAGTCTAAGGTATCCATTTTACTATTTTTGGCGTCTGCTTCAAATGTATCCATTTCCCATATTTAGTAAAAAAGTACACAATATTGCCCACCACTTCCCTCTAATACAACTACCCACTTTACATATAATAATAATACTCTTTAATCCACGTGCAAAAAGCAAATGAATACCTTAGAACCGGACGTGCAAAAAGCAAATGGATACTTCAGATTCGGATGGAAAGAGTTGTATTTTTTGAAATATTAGATTTTTTAAATCTTCAAAAAGAGGAAAAGCTGATGTGTAAAAAATGTAAGGTGGTGAACACAAGTTATGCCTCCCCCAATGGGGAGGTTTTTTGCTTAAATGGCATTTTAAAAAATCTCAAATGTTGATTTTTATTGTTGGGGAGGGATGAGGTTTTTTTGGGAGGTAGTATGCAGAAGACCCAGATTTTTGATGAGGAAGAGAGTGAGGGAGGAAGAGGGTGAAGGCAACCGCCCAATCATCAGGCGCGTGCGCTTCACACGTTTAAAAAAGAAAAATTGGGTGGAGAATGACCAATTCAAGAAATTATCGAACCCAAGGGAGGTATGCACTAGTGCTTAAGCGATCTCACATTTTTTATAATTTTATAGAGATTAATCATCAAAGGGAGGTTGATCAAACAAGAAATTAAATCAATCAATGCAAGTGAACAAGCAATGATCAAACGAACAAGATGGATAGATGAAAAGTGGTTTACCAAATTGATTAAAAGTGAGATTAACAACAATCAAGAAGTGGTAATTCTAGGAATTATGTATCAAATTCATATGTATCATGGATTGAAGACTAAGGGCCAACACTAAAATCACCTAAACTCCCTCTCGAGATGGATAGGATGTGAATATCAAATAGCTCAATGGATTGGTTCTCACTTAAACAATTCCAACTAGGTACTAAGCTTAAATGAGAGTCCCTTCACACAATTAATCAATCTCTCGATCAAACCAATCACATGTCCTACCAAAGGGTTCTAAACTATGAAGGTCTTCTCAATCTCTTCACAATCTATAATGCACATGAAGTGTTTGATGAAATGATTCACTTAATTATCCTAAGCATATAATTGATTTCTCAATCTAATCACATATCTAGAACAACTAAACACACAAATCATCAATACAATTCAAGCAATTAATAATCAATGGTAAAAAATCATAGATCCAATCAACATATGAATTTGAATACACAAATCCCCAAAATTATCCAACAACTCTCATGTTGCTAATCTCACAAGGGAGATTAGCCTACCATATTAAGAAGGAAATGAACATAGACATTTAGATCCTTACAAAACATGATGAAACTATGAGGTTTAATACAAGAAATGAATGGAAACTCCCTTGATGTCACTTCAATGGTGATTTCCTTCCTTCCCTTGTTATCTTCCTCTCTTCCTTGCTTCTTTTCTTTAATTGGATGATGATTTTGATGGTTGGATGTTGGTAGATCCAAAGGATGGTGAATGAATGAAGATGATGGTGTAAAATGGAGAGAATTGTGTGTGATGTGTGTGTGGAAGGGTAGAATTTCGGATCTCCTCTCACATATTGAAGTATTGGGTATTTATACCCCTTGGGAGGTTCTAGAAGGATTCTGATTTTTTTCCAAGATTTTACACAGCATGAGTCGTGCTCTGCCACACGGCCATAAGGTGCCCGTGTTGCGTGAACGGATGCTCCCGCACGGCCTTTTCTTACAGGGTCGTGTTGATGACACGGCTCGTGCTGCCAACACGACTCGTGCGACTGGACACCGCCTTAAGGTGCCCATGTTGAACGAATAGGTGTCGCCGCACGGCCACCTCTTACAGGGCCGTGTTGGCTACACGGCCCGTGTTGGTGCTGGCTCCTGTATTTCTTCAATGTTTTGGCTCGTTCTTCCTCGTTTCAACTCTGAATTGAGATCCGCTTTTTCCTACGTCTTCCTTATCATATCTAGCATCAAATAAAAAGTGAAAATTATAGGTTTAAGCTCATTCACATACATTTCTATAAAAATACAAAACACAACCAAATAGAATACAAATACGGATAAAATAATACGAAAACACATATAAAAAGATACTAAATTCTAGGTGAAAATATCACTCATCACACCCTCAAACTTAAAGTGTTGTGCGTCCCCGAACAACGAAAATGATAAACCGAGGGGTGAGATTTTCACCTAGGAAAAGACTAAATGAATATAAGTAATAACACATCGATAGCAATAAGAATTACAAACTATACTAAGGCATCCTACATCAATAAAATCATAACATGAGAAATTAACAAGTTCAATCAAAAGAGAATAAAGTGTAATATAGTCCCTTTTAAGTCCAAGCCCACATAGGATATCAATGTCTCTCAACACTCTTTAAAGTGGGGTAAATTAACACTCATCAATCGATTGGCTCGACTCGCTATAAGCTTGCTCGTGGACTATATTCACAAACCGCCAAGGTTTTCATTAATGATCAAAAAGGTCTTTCATTAAGGATGTAATGATAGGCTCTTTGGTAGGGTAGGAAGAATATAGGTAAGAGTGACTAATCAAGTGTAAATAATCGAAGAGATGATCAACTTCTCCAACTTCTCCACTTTTCCTTCTTTCTTTCTTATCTTTGATACTAACAAGCACTAATCATCAACTTCCTTGGATTTCTTGAGCTTCTTATGATTGATGCTTCCTTTCTTGGATTTTTAAGTACTTGAGCATATTATTGTTGCTTCTTTGCTCATTTTCTTGTCATGAGGTTGCATGTTCATTCTTGTTTGTGCTCTTTTCATCCTTTTTCTTGCTTGTTACCATCTTCTTTCTTTTCTTGCACAATTCTCATCAAACTTTTCTAAACCACATCTCCTCAATCACTCACACAAAAGGTATGTATGTAAGGCTCAAGTGGGTAATTAAGGCTTGTAGTGTGCTAAATTCACAATAAAATGACTTTAAGGCTCAAAGTGGTTGACTAGGGATGATGTTCAAGGTAGGGAAATATATGGTAATGACTATAAATGACAAGGATGGCCTTAGATCATTTCACTAATCTCCACAAATCGGGCTCATTCCTATAGTCCTTGAGCAAGTTCTAGCTTATCAAAACTCAATCGATCCACTCATGAAGGAAAAACCATGTATGCACGGTTGAGGCTCAAATGCTCACAAGCTTTTGCTCGGACCTTAAGAAACTTATTACACCACATCCATCTCAAAATTGAACAAGTTAAGTAAAACATGTCACAATTCGAAAGTGTAGAGATTCTTAATCATAACTTGTCATCACTTATCACTATAACATATCATCACTCATATTCAAAAATGACTCACAACCTCCCTAAATAAACCACCAAACATACCAAGACAAAAATAAGAAAACACACAAAACATAAAATAAAGACTCAACAAACACAAAACAAAACAAAAACACATAACATGCAAGAATAAAAGTCACCATCATTAAACAATGAAGCACACATTCAAATCATCCAAAACAATGTAAGCTCACAATCATCCCAACCTTGATTGAAAAGGAAATCCTAATTTACGAAAATAAACATCCCAAAAACATAACTCATGAAGTAGCATGCTAATCTATTCAATCCAAATCAAAATCAATTAAAAGTGATAAGGTGTAGAGTACTCCCTCAATAGGCATTTGGTAAGGAAAGCGTTCGCTCCAAGCTCCATTCGTGCTTCCAATACCCTTCATTCATACTCAAAACTCATACAACACCATTAGCTCCACAATTGTATTAAAAATATGGATTCACATGCACTTCAACACAACCAATCATACCAAAATCCAACCAAACTTATGAGAAAAATTTTAAAATTGGGTGTGAATTTTACAAGAAGACCTATCATCATCAATATATCATCATATCAAACACACTCAAGTGGAGAGTCACACCACGCACTCTCCCCCAAACTTAAATCGAACTAAGAGGTGAGAATTAAGTTTCCAAAAAGTGGTGGGACTTACCCTTGTAGTTTCCATTGATGATCTTCTTGTGAAGAAGTAAACGCATCCACACGACTCAAGCTATGTTCACCATGCACTTTTCCCCCAAACTTGACTCGAGACAAGAGTCGAGAATTAAGTTTGCAACAAATGGTGACATTTTTACTCAAATCCATGAAGCACTTCTCCTTTCTTCAACATGCATTTTTCTCACAAGCACAATCCACCTACAAGACCAAAATCAACAAAAAGCATCAAAATAACAAAAGAATGGGTTGCCTCCCATTTAGCGCTAAGTTTAACGTCTTCAAGCCGGACGGAATTTCACGATCATTGGACCAAAGAATGGTCCATCCCACTTTCTCCTCGCATCCTCACTTTGAACATTAGCTTGGCCTTCTTCTTGTCCACTAGCTCAACCTCACCATTCTTGCTTACAAGCATCAAATCATCATTGAGAAGTGATTCTAGTGGACTTCCTCTTTCTCATTTGTCAAGTTTCCAATCGAGCTCCGATGTTTTCATCCTATTAACATCACAAGAAGACAAATTAGCATTTGATAATTTCATATAATCATGAAGAAATGAATTTAAATTGTCAAAGAGAAGAGAATCATGATCATCGAAATCATCCGGAGGCCTTGTATGATGAGGCTTGATCCCTTTATCTTTCTTGCACAAGAATGTGACATTCTCTCCATTTGAGCTCAAAGAAAGCTCTTATCTCCCAACATCAATCTTTGCTCTTCCGGTGGCTAGAAATGGTCTTCCCAAAATGAGTAGAACTCGAGGGTTCGCCTTTACTTCCAACACCATGAAATCAACCGGGAAAGCTAGCCCCTTCACTTTCACCTCCACGTCTTCAACAATCCCAAGTGGATTCACAACTTCACCATTTACCACTTCAAGACGGATAGTCGTAGGCTTTAGCTCTCCAATTTTATGGTCTTTAAACGTGGCATGAGACATCACGTTGACACTTGCCCCCAAGTCACACAATGCATCAAGGGTGCTTTTTCCTTCAAAATCACAAGGAATTATGAACTTCCCCGGATCACCAACCTTCGTAGGTCCCCCTTTTTGCATCGACTTACTCATTTCGGGTTGCTCCTCTTTCTTTTTCTCTTCATACTTCTTCTTGAGCGACATGACATACTCCTCAAATTCCTTCTTCTTCTCCTCCTTTACAAACATTTGTGGATAGGGAATAGGGAATGGAGTGATCGGGATACCCCAATAGTCACGTTTGTACTCTTCTTCTTTGACCTTCTCCTCTACTTTCTTTTCCTCTTGCACCCTCTTCCACTTTGGTATCCATTTAGGCCCCTTCTCTTCTTTCTTACATACTTCTTCCATTTCTCTTTCAACCTTGCTTTCCACCAACCCTTCTTCAACCTTTCGTTCCTCTTTCATATCAACCAACAAACATTGAGCCTTTGGATTAACTTCGGTTGTGGCCGGAAACTTTCCTTTTTGTTGAGCACTCAATGAACTTGCCATTTGTCCAACATTGTACTCCAAAGCTTTGAATCTTCTTTCATTAGCTTCATCTCTAGCTTTGTTTGATGCAATCAATTGTTCAAGTAGCTCATCGGTTGATGCTCTTCCCTCATTGTTCGGTGCCTTAGCCCCCGGTTGATATCCCGGAGGATACGCAACCGCATTGCTCGGATTAGAGTAGGAAAAGTTACCATGCCTTTGTTGTTGTTGTGGGTATGAGCTTCCACTACTTTGACCATTGAAACCTCCTTGCCTTGGTGGATAGTTTCCTTGACTTTGTTTGAGACTACCTTGGAAATTATTTTGGTAATTCCCTTGGTAGTTTCTTCCTTGCATGTACGACACATCCTCAACACGTGGCATAGAGTTGGCCCATTGTTCATCATTCACAACATTCGGAGGTAGCACACCTTGCTCGACTTGTAGCCCCTCAACCATATTCGCTCCTTGATTGTTCACACTTTGATTCAAGCTCATTTGTTTAATGACTTCCGCCACTATCTTTTCCATGCTTGGCATACTTGGTTCAACACTTACACTCTTCACATTATATTGTTGCCCTTGATCAAAACTTTCAAATCCATAGCATCCACTTACCCTCTCCGATGGCCATTGGTACACATTTGTAGCAATCTCTTCAAAAAATTTTATGGCCCTTTCTGGAGTTACTCCAAGTACGGATCCACCCGCCGAAGCATCAACAAGCACTATTTGCCCATTCACAAGTCCTTGATAGAAAAATCCAACTTGTTGATTCTCCCAGAAATCATGTTGTGGACACTTGCGTAGCATATCCTTAAACCTTTCCCACGCTTCATAAAAACTCTCTTGAGGCATTTGCTTGAATTGAGTGATCAAGCTCTTCATTTGAAGCGTCTTGGAAGGTGGGAAGTATTTGTTCAAAAATATTTGTGCTAGCTAGTCCCAAGTGTTGCATGTACCGGGAGTTATGGTGGAGAGCCATGTTCTTGCTCTATCCCTCAAAGAAAACAGAAACAACCTCATCTTGATACAATCTTCACTCACCCCATTCATCTTCACGGTGTTGGCAATCTCCACAAATTGGGCTAGATGAGCATTAGGATCTTCATTCGGGGTTCCACTAAATTGTTGCTCTCTCACCAATGAAATCAAGCCCATTTTAAATTCAAAGTTGTTGGCATGAATTGGTGGTCCCATCATTTGTGGCATTGTCCTCGGCATGAAGAAATCCCGGATCACCCTTTGATCATTTTGCATTCCATGTTGCACCGGCGGTGGAGGTGGTGGCACATAAGCTTGTTGTGGAGGAGCATAAGCTTGTTGAAAGCCTTGTTGCCTTAGAACTTGTTGCACCATTTGTTGAAGCAAAGCTTGGTTGTTCATAGCTCCATGATTTTGATAGGCTTGTTGAGGAGGATTCTCATTGAATTGATGTGCGTTGTCTTGCACGTTCATATTGTGTCCTCCTTCCCCATCATGCTCTATCTCCACACGATTGTCACCTTGAAAATTCTCCATTCGCTCACTATTTTTGTTCTCCTTTCTTCTCCTTCTCAACGTATACTCAATCTCCCAATCGATAGGTTCTACTTGTTTCCCCTTGGATCTTGTTTGCATACACCTTCAAAGCAAAAGAAGTTAGATCAAGGTTTCACAAAGAAAATACAAGTAAACAAATAAAATAAAAAAAATGTCTCTATTAAGATTACTCAAAACGATCCTTCTTCAAGCTACTAGCAACCGTTGCCTCCCCGGCAACGGCTCCATTTGATTAGCCATAGTTTAGTGGAGAATGACCAATTCAAGAAATTATCGAACCCAAGGGAGGTAGGCACTAGTGCTTAAGCGATCTCACGTTTCTTATAATTTTATAGAGACTAATCATCAAAGGGAGGTTGATCAAACAAGAAATTAAATCAATCAATGCAAGTGAACAAGCAATGATCAAACGAACAAGATGGATGGATGAAAAGTGGTTTACCAAATTGATTAAAAGTGAGATTAACAACAATCAAGAAGTGCTAATTCTAGGAATTATGTATCAAATTCATATGTATCATGGATTGAAGACTAAGGGCCAACACTAAAATCACCTAAACTCCCTCTCGAGATGGATAGGATGTGAATATCAAATAGCTCAATGGATTGATTCTCACTTAAACAATTCAAACTAGGTACTAAGCTTAAATGAGAGTCCCTTCACACAATTAATCAATCTCAGTCTCTTCACAATTTATAATGCACATGAAGTGTTTGATGAAATGATTCACTTAATTATCCTAAGCATATAATTGATTTCTCAATCTAATCACATATCTAGAACAACTAAACACACAAATCATCAATACAATTCAAGCAATTAATAATCAATGGTAGAAAATCATAGATCCAATCAACATATGAATTTGAATACACAAATCCCCAAAATTATCCAACAACTCTCATGTTGCTAATCTCACAAGGGAGATTAGCCTACCATATTAAGAAGGAAATGAACATAGACATTAAGATCCTTACAAAACATGATGAAACTATGAGGTTTAATACAATAAATGAATGGAAACTCCCTTGATGTCACTTCAATGGTGATTTCCTTCCTTCCCTTGTTATCTTCCTCTCTTCCTTGCTTCTTTTCTTTAATTGGATGATGATTTTGATGGTTGGATGTTGGTAGATCCAAAGGATGGTGAATGAATGAAGATGATGGTGTAAAATGGAGAGAATTGTGTGTGATGTGTGTGTGGAAGGGTGGAATTTCGGATCTCCTCTCACATATTGAAATATTGGGTATTTATACCCCTTGGGAGGCTTCTAGAAGGATTCTGATTTTTTTCCAGGATTTTACACAGCACGAGTCGTGCTTTGCCACACGGCCATAAGGTGCCCGTGTTGCGTGAACGGATGCTCCCGCACGGCTTTTTCTTATAGGGCCGTGTTGATGACATGGCTCGTGCTGCCAACACGACTCGTGCGACTGGACACGGCCTTAAGGTGCCCGTGTTGAACGAATAGGTGTCGCCGCACGACCACCTCTTACAGGGCCGTGTTAGCTACACGTCCGTGTTGGTGCTGGCTCCTGTATTTCTTCACTGTTTTGGCTCGTTCTCCCTCGTTTCAACTCCGAATTGAGATCCGCTTTTTCCTACGTCTTCCTTATCATATCTAGCATCAAATAAAAAGTAAAAATTATAGGTTTAAGTTCATTCACACACATTTCCATAAAAACACAAAACACAACCAAATAGAACACAAATACG